>CM055126.1:233944596-234544596 GCA_029206835.1 Rana muscosa
GGCTCCAAATGGTGCAGCTCAACCAAACAAATGGTTTATTTGAAATAAGTCCAAAGTATCAAAATGACAAGATATAAAGTGATCACGAATCCATAAAATAAAAAGCAATGTGGGGTGCAGTAAATGCTGGGCTGACGCGTTTCGACATACCTCACTCCATACCTGAATGGGTAGGTGCATGACTTTTTTTTTCTTAGACAATAGTTGCAGGAACTCTCCCTTTCTGAGTCAACTATTGTCTCTGCCCCCTACACTTCTCCAAGCACAGTTTCTTGATTCCCTCCCATACCCACCTCTCAGGAACGTCCCTTTTAGAGAATACAGAGCCAAGTCTCATTTTGTGGTGTTAAGTAATTTTATATGGAATTTGTACTTTACAAGAAAAGCAGTAAAATATATCCCCTGCAACCAGCAGCAAAAGACCCTCCCCAGCAATAAAGAAATTTCCCCCAGCAACAATGGAGCCCAGCAAAAAAAAAATGACCACCGCAACAAAAGACCTTGAGTAGAAACAACGGATCTCCCAGCAGCCATCATCAATAGGCCCCTCCCAACAACAGATCCCTTCCAACAACAATTGACCCCCCAGAAACATGTTTCCCCCCAGCAACAATAGACCACCATGCACAAATAGATCCCCTCCAGCAACAATAAATCCCCCAGCAGCCAGCATCAATAGACCCTCCAGCACCCCTTGCCCTTACATTCAGTACTGGAGGTGCCGGAGCTGCGTTCCCTCGCGTTCCCGCTGAAAAAAAAGCCCTGGGTAGGTGGCCGTGCCTCCTGATGGCCCTCCAAATGTGTAGTCACCCATCCATGCTGCCTCCTCATTTCATACCTGAATGGGCTAGTCCAAGTTGCCTATATACACCAAGAGGTAGCTAAATCTGCATCCCCAAATCTGACCGCCCCTCCAAGCGCAGATATGTCAGACTCTCTAGTGCTCTACAGTAGTGGTCATCAACCCTGTCCTCAGGGCCCACTAACAGGCCAGGTTTGCAAGATAACTGAAATATCATCACAGATATCATTTGCTGCTCAGTAGGGTGACCACATTTCCAAACTACCATTCAGGGACACCCCCCCCCCCCCTTCCCAAAAATCAGCTTTGTGCTGTAACGAATCACGGCACAGTGATTGGACACAAGAGGCGGGTTTTATGATTTCTCCAATCACAAGCAGGGGGCGGGGATTGTGCTCCTCCAGGCATTCCCGGCCAGGACAAGTACTGTCAGTGAGTAAAGCGGTGATGTGGTGGCCTTTTTTGGGGGCATCAGATTGACCTGGGGGGGTGGCTGTGTCAGTTTCATTCAGGGACACTGTATTGTCCTGGCATGAATGTGCCCGGGACAGACCTGCAAAATGCGGGACTGTCCCGGGCAATCCGGGACACGTGGTCACCCTACTGCTCAGTGATTGCAGTATTCTAGTCTGCATCTCCCCAAGGTAATACATAAAACCTGGCCTGTTAGTGGGCCCTGAGGACAGGGACAGGGTTGATGACCACTGCTCTACAGCTTACATTGTTGCATTGTTACATTGATGACCCATTTTAGATGTTGTTTTTTTTTCAGTGTAGCGGAGAAGAAGGTTCCAATACAATCACTGGCTGATGTTTCCCATCGACTTTGTTGTTGTTGGGTCTGTAGTTGGTTGTCTGCCAGCTGCTCCAGACAGGACATCATTGCAAAACATCATTAGTCTTAACACCATGGCGTGCAACCTTCAGCAAACTAGATCTACATTCATCTCAGGCTGCATTTTTTTTTTTTGCCAGTAGTAGCAGTCAAGATTAATCCTTATACAGCCAGATAACAATGAGCCCCAGTGCACTCACATGATCTACCTTGGCTTTATTTAAAATGCATCTAAAGGCATTATTTTTTTTTTTTTTTTTTTTTTTGATCGAGGCTAAAGTTAGAACCTCTGTCAGGTTTTTGTTGCAGGGCACCCCTCCTACAGAGATTGTCCAGAATGGTTTATTGGAACATCAATAAGATCAGAAATTCAACGCATTTTGAGGGTTCACCCATTTCCCTTTTATCGGGGCTTGCATGTTTTATGTCCTTCAGAAAGGCCTGAACTCAAAAAGGTTTGAAAGTTTTTATAGATTCCACATCCAATATTAACACTGGCAGGTAATTCAGCGTGAAGCGAGTGCCTGAGTCCAGGCTTTCCTGAAGGATATAACCTATAAGCCCTGATGAAGGTGAATTTTCTGAGCCTCCAAATTGTGTTGGATTTTTTTTTTTGATTTTACAATAAATCATTCTGGACTCTATCTACTGGATATACCCCAGGTCCTCCATTTTCATTTGGGTGTTATTCTCTTTTTTTCTTTTGAGCTGAATGACTGAGGCTGCTTCCATAAAACAGACGGCCATGCACAGTACTGGACATTCACCATAGGAGTCCTTGGCACCTTTTTATTTATGCACTTCCCCCCACCCTGGAGATCTACCCTCTTTATTTCTCATGGGGGGACATTGTCCATGAGACTAAGAATGAGGGAAAATGTAAAACTTGGAGTTACCATGAAGACCGCTTTGAAATCTTCCCCACGGGCACACTTGTTCAATGACAACGGTCTATGATGGGATATGCCTAACTTTGTAGAGATTGTAAAGACTGTCGGACCAGGGGAACCATCCTAGGTATGTAGTCACCTTCTACCTGTACAGAGACTCCAGGCTGACCAACCTCTGAGACCAGGGGACCAGCATAGGCATATAGGAACCTCCCACCTGTAAAGGAACCCCCAGGCTGACCTTCCTCTGATCAGAACAGGGGAGCATTCTATGTCTGTAGGCACCTCCCACCTGTACAACAGGCATGCCCTCCCAGGATGACCAATCTCTGGTCTGACTAGGAGACCATCCTAGATCTGTAGGCACCGTCAACCTGTACAAACACTCGTTCAAGCCCCCCCCCCCCCCCCAGGCTAAACAATCTCTGATCAGACCAAGGAACCATCTTAGGCCTGTAGGCTAACTTTTGATCCTGTACAAATACCCCCACCCCCCTCTGATCAGACCAGGGGCCATCCTAGGACTGTAGGCACCAGCAACCTGTACAGACACTAACCCCCCCCCCCCCCAAAAAAAAAAAAGCTGGCCAATCTCTGATCAGGGGACCATTCTAGGTCTAGGCACCTCCAGCCTGTACAAGTACCCCTTTACCACCCCCTGGGCTGACCAATTTCTGATCAGCCCATCATCCTAGGTCTGTAGGCAGCACCAACCTGTACAGACTCTATTCTTCCCCCACCACCACAGGCTGGCTAATCCTCTGATCAGACCAGGGGACTATCCTAGGTCTGTAGGCAACTTCAGACTGTACAGATTACCCCCACCCTTGCCCAGGTTGATCAGTCTCTGATCAGACCAAGGCATGGAGCCAGACTCGGGCTGTAGGCACCTTCCATCTCTACAGACCTCTCCAAGCTGATCCATTTTCTGTGGGGCAATCTGCCATTGGATAAGAATTTTTTACTCTAGTTTCGATGGTTTCTCTGAAAAATGGAGGTGTCTGGCCATAAACATGCATTCTTGGGCAGTACAATTTTACATGTTTGTGCCTCAACTGTGCTGCGCAATGGTCTATGGTGGTTGCATCTTCTGATTGTTTTGTGGTTGGATCTTTTGATTTGTCATTCTGGGTATTTTAAGTTATTTATATATATATATATATATATATATATATATATATATATATTTTATATTTTAACATTCCTGAAATGCATACATTTTTTCTGTCTTTCTTTCCTTTTCCCCGCAGTGATGTATTTGGAGGGCTCCTTCCTCATCTTCGAAGATATATTTAAGCTTGTAGGATTCTATTGTGTCAGCCGGTAAGTAGTTCACGACCAAAACTGTCCTATGACCGGTCACATGAGGATTCATATCTGACCACAGAACCTTCTGTTGAGTTGTTGTGACGTTGGCTGTTTTTCTGTGACTTCACATTCTTCCCTATTTGCTGTACCGTGTTTCCACGATTTTATTACATATATAGTTGTAGATTCTCCCTTTTTATTGGTTATTTGTATATTGCTGCTGAAATAAAATCTCAGCCATATAGGGAGTTCCTTGTTTTCAAGTACTCTGGCCCAACTGGTAGATTGGCTCTGAGACCGGAGCAGTAAAGTGCAAATCGCTGTGCAGCACTACTAAACGAGAAGCAAAAGCTCATCACAAAAACCATTTTTATACGTTTATTTTATAAACAAAAACTAGTGATTTAGCCATGGTGAAATTGTTTTGACGCGTTTCAAGGAACAGTGTCTGCTTCATCAGGTGTCAGATCTGTCCACCAACACTGCCATCAGGAAAGCTAATTTAATGCTGGCTGCATCTACAGTATCTCTGTATCCTAGGGCCATTGTGTACTGTAGTTGGCTAATTTAGGGGTACATACAGTATACAGCGTGTAAAATAAGTATTGAATGCGACACCATTTTTCTAGGTAAAAATATTTATAAAGGTGCTATTGACATGAAATTTTCAACACATGTTGGTAACAACCCATGCAATCAATATATAGAAATGGCCCTCAAAAAATCCACTCGCCTGCTCGCATTTTGCAAGTTGATTTTGAGGGCTGGCGAGGAAGGGCTGCCTGGGAGAGGGGGGGGGCGAGCACTGCCGACCCGCAGGTTGTATGGGAGTCCTTCTCCCAGCGCTCGCGGAGGGGAAGAGAGGAGAGAGCCGGCTGGTTGATCAGAGCGTGGGGACATCACGCTGACTGCAGCAGCGCATGCGCATTGGGGATTCTCGGCTGAAAGCCCGGCAGATGCCGGAAAGAAGTCTCGGGCACGCATGTGCGGGAGTGACGACATCGCAGCTCCAAGCAACTCGCAGCGCTGGAGCTGCGATACCCGGAAGACACGCCGAGGCAACATGTCATCTCCCTCGGCGTGGACCAGGTAACTTACCGACACCTCGTTCTAAGGTAAGTATTTCATAATGAGCTAGTATGCTGTGCATACTAGCTCATTATTCCTTTTGCCTTACAGGTAGCCAAAAAAATCTGTCAGCGGGTATACAACCGCTTTAATAATGCTTAACCACTTGTCTACCAGGCCAGATCTGAAATTTCTCTCCTACATGTAAAAATCTTCTTTTTTTTGTGCTAGAAAATTACATAGAACCCCCAAACATTTATATAAAGTCATGGCCGAAATTGTTGGCACCCCAGAAATTTTTCAAGAAAATAAAGTATTTCTCACAGAAAAGTATTGCAGTAACACATGTTTTGCTATACACGTGTTTATTCCTTTCTATGTGTATTGGGAAAAAAACAAAAAGGGAGGGAAAAAAAGCAAATTGGACATAATGTCACACAACTCCAAAAATGGGCTGCTCAAAATTCTTGGCACCCTTAACTTAATATTTGGTTGCACACCCTTTGGAAAAAATAACTGAAATCAGTCGCTTCCTATAACCATCAATAAGCTTCTTACACCTCTCACCCGGAATTTTGGACCACTCTTCCTTTGCAAACTGTTCCAGGTCTCTCTTATTGGAAGGGCGCCTTTTTCCCAACAGAAATTTTAAGATCTCTCCACAGGTGTTCGATGGGATTTAGATCTGGACTCATTGCTGGCCACTTTATAACTCTCCAGCGCTTTGTTGCCATCCATTTCTGGGTGCTTTTTGACATATGTTTGGGGCCATTGTCCTGCTGGAAGACACAAGATCTCCGAGCAAACCCAGCTTTCTGACACTGGGCTCTACAGTGCGACCCAAAATCCTTTGGTAATCCTCAGATTTCATGATGCCTTGCACACATTCAAGGCACCCAGTGCCAGAGGCAGTAAAACAACCCCAAACCATCATTAAACCTCCACCAAATTTCACTGTAGGTACTGTGTACTGTGTTCTTTTCTTTGTAGGCCTCATTCCGTTTTCGGTAAACAGTAGAATGATGTGCTTTACCAAAAAGCTCCATCTTGGTCTCATCTGTGCACAAGACGTTTTCCCAGAAGGATTTTGGCTTCTTACTCAGTACATTTTGGCAAACTGTAGTCTTGCTTTTTTATGTCTCTGTGCCAGCAGTGGGGTCCTCCTGGGTCTCCTGCCATAGCGTTTCATTTCATTTAAATGTCGAAGAATAGTTTGTGCCGACACTGATGCTCCCTGAGCCTGCAAGACAGCTTGAATTTCTTTGGAACTTGTTTGGGGGTTGCTTATCCACCATCCAGACTATCCTGCGTTGCAACCTTTCATAAATTTTTCTCTTCTGTCCACGCCCAGAGAGATTAGCTACAGTGCCATGGGGTGCAAACTTCTTCTTGATGTTGGGCACTGTGGACAAAGGCAAATCTAGATCTCTGGAGATGGACTTGTAACCTTGAGATTGTTGAAATTTTTCCACAATTTTGGTTCTCAAGTCCTCAGACAGTTCTCTTCTCCTCTTTCTGTTGTCCATGCTTAGTGTGGCACACACAGACACACAATGCAAAGACTAAAGGAACTTCTCTCCTTTTTATCTGCTTTCAGGTGTGATTTTTTTTTTTTATTGCCCACACCTGTTACTTGCCCCGGGTGAGTTTAAAGGAGCATCACAGGCTTGAAACCATCTTATTTATCCAGTTTTGAAAGGGTGCCAAGAATTTTGAGCAGAACATTTTTGGAGTTGGGTGACATTATGTCCAATTTGCTTTTTTTCCTTTATTTTTTGTTCCAATACACACAAAGGGAATAAACATTTGTATAGCAAAACATGTGTTACTGCAATACTTTTCTGAGAGAAATACTTGATTTTCTGGAAAAATTTCTGGGGTGCCAACAATTTCGGCCATGACTGTATGATTTGGCCACAGATTTCCCCAAGGGGATTGTGACAATATATGCATTTCTGGTATCCTAAACTTTCCTAGACACTTATCCACGCCTCATTTTAAAGTCCCAAAATCCCCCTCTTTTTACATGACTGTTTTTTGTTTTTTGTTTTTTTTTAGCAGAGACCCTAGAGAATAAAATGGCTGTCATTGCAACTTTTTATCTCGCACGGTATTTGCGCAGCAGCTTTTCAAACGCGTTTTTTGTTTGTTTTAAAAAAAAAATAATAATTTCATGCATTTAAAAAAAAAAAAAGTTGGCCCAATTTTTTTGCATAATGTGAAAGATGATGTTACACCGAGTAAATGGATACCCAACATGTCACGCTTCAAAATTGCGCACGCTCGTGGAATGTCGCAAAACTTCGGTACTTAAAAATCCCCATAGGTGATTTGTTTTAAAAAATGTATTTTTATTTTCTGATTACATGTTTTGAGTTAGTGGAGGTCTAGGGCTAGAATTATTGCTCTCGTTCTTAACGCAATCGGTATTTTAATTTTATGTAAACATATTTGTTTTTGTCAACCAACAGATGTAACTATTTCGTATAATTACACATCTCCGTGAATACATTTCATATGTATAGACTGTGTCATATAGATTGATTTTTGTATCTTAAAAATATCCTCGTTTTAAAAATTTACTCAAAAATAAATACTGTGCGGGAAAACTGTCCTTAAAAAGCACAACAGCATGTGACTAGAGGTGTGGGGGGGAGGGCGCCGGAGAGCGCCGGAAATACTCGGGGACAGCTCGTCTGATCTCGGAAAGGTTCAGAAACACTCGGGAACGGAGTATTTCCGAACCGTTCCGAGTGTCACCGGCGCCCCCGCACCTCTAGCCTGGGGTGAGGTACTATGGCGGATGCCTGGAGCTCAGTACCTTCGACTGAGTTCCGCGAGGGGGCCCTAACTCCTTGGGTGCCCGTGTCTGCGTTTGTGAGATCTGGTGTGCGGAACTTCTCTGAAGAGTCCGGCGCAGCATCGCTGGTGACAGAGGCCTCCGGTTTCTCCCTTGGACGGATTTCCTTCCCCTGACAGGGGTGGTGCTAGCGAAGGTAATTCATGTTCTACTTCACATTGTCAGTGACCGTGACTAATTTGCCACTGGTGATATCACAGTGGTTAGCAGGAGAAGGGAAAGGATTGTGCCTCGATCTATTCCCATTACTGCTCAGTAGAAGAAACTGTTTGTTTGCCAAGAAGAATAAAACTGAGTTGGACCTATTCACTGTGTGGAACTCTGGTTACTAGGAGCAAAGGAGTCAGGGACGAAGTACTGGACTTGACTCTAGGACACCTACACAAAACCCAATCTTCTGGCCTTCACCTCTTAGTTATGGAGGACATGGGCCGTGGTGTAAAAACCACACACCCTAAATTACCTCTTGAGGCCGCTTCCTTTCTTCTCAGAGAGGCACTCGGTCACATCTACCTGTGCTGGGCCATAGTGAGATCTGTGACTTCTACTTTTTGTGCAGAACGCTTGTGGTTTTGATGTTTCTTTGCCACGCTGTGACACTTCCTGTTTTCATTGTGTGAACTTTGCAGAAGACTTTTTTTTTTTTTTTTTTTTTTTTTTTTTAGAATGTTTCTACTTAATTCATGACGTACCCAAGCTAATGTGCAACTGGTGAATCTAATTCTCGGAGGTTTCTCTTTTTTCAGAGATATTCTACAGTCTCCGTTGCGGCTTCCATACGTCATATCCAGAGCCCAAACCTTGAAGGACCTTGAAACACTTTCCAACCTTGGTTCAGGTAAACCCATTATGTGAATTTTAGATCAACTGGCAATCTGTAAGTGGACAGATTACTAACTTATGAACAACACCGTGCAATAGTTGGTTTACTGGAAGCCCAATGGATGACTGTGACCAGCCTGGTTTTAAAAAGGGAGTGGGATTCTTTCCTGACTTCCCAAATTGGGGAAGATTGGTGGGTGAAAATGGATTGGAGAAGATTGTTGGATGGTGTTTGGATTATGTTTTATGGATTGATAGATAATTGAAGATGGGTGGATGATGATAGATGCAGGGCTGCTGATAAGGCAGTATACTGGTCATGTTCTGGGCCCAGGCCTCATCTGCCTAACCTGGGGGCCCAGGGCAGTTTTATTTTTCATTTCTACCTAAATGAGTAAATTGATTTTATTAGACCACACCCCAACTTCTACGTGCTTAATAGGGCTTAAATCACATTTCCCTGGGCCCCATCACGTCAACAGGTGGTGGGAGCAAAAGGGGGAACTTTTTCATTTTTGGGGAGTGGGTGGATAAAGTCGGTGCCGCTGTTCTGCTGCACCTGGAGGGGCCCATCAGGAAGGCTGTACAGGGCTCCATGATTTCCAACAGCAGTCCTGGATAAGTCATAGATTGATTGACAGGTGGATGGCTTGATGGATGATTGAATAGGTGATGAATACATTCATGGCTGATGATGGATTAATAGATGATGATTATGATTGAATGATTGGATGATGAGGACTTCCTGTATTTATATACCATCAACAGTCTGAGCAGTTTACAATATAAGAGGAGACCGTACAGTTAGGGGTGTAGGAGGGCCCTGCCTGTGACAGACTATAATCCAGCGATTCCCAGTATCAGACGATTCTCGCACATTCTTTCATTAGAGAATATCTAAACCCAAGAATAAAAATGTCCTGGCCTAGGGTAACAACGCTCACTCATTGCACTGTATCTATGGAGGGAGCCATGGTTGTTGCCCTGCTGCTTTGGACTACAATCAAATATTCCTCTCCCCATCTCCATTACACGGGCTCGGGAAGCGCGGGGGGGGGGGGGGAGTAATTAGAAGTTTACTGATGATCGGTTTGAAGGAAAATAAGCTTGTTTTATTTCAGTTTTTACCAACAAAAATGTGTTTAGTGATTCAAAGGTGGTACACAGCCATAAACATCAAAAACAATAATCAGCACTTCCATGTACATGGCCACGTGATACATAACCACAGGGTTAAATTAGCATTTTCACAGTATCTTTTCCCCCATAATATTGCAACTATGAGCAGATTTACACTCCCACATCTAGCCAAATAATCTGTCCGCGACCAGGTCCACCGGGGCAAGCACCGGTGTACCTAGCCACGGTGCCCAGAGATTTTCATACTTCTGAATGCTCCCCCTGTGCTGGTAAATGAGTTTTTCCATACGTAGCATATCCCCTATCTTACATATCCATTCCCTCGAAGCTGGTGGTGTCTCAGATTTCCAGTACAACATAATCAACCGCCTGGCTTGGAACATCACCCTTTGAACAGCCTCCCTGGTGTGCACTGCCATCACATGTTCCTCCACCACCCCCAAGAGGCATTCCTTGGGATCTACCGGTAGGGATATCTTGAACAGAGAATTGACCACGTTCACCACTTCATTCCAATATAGATGCAGCTTGGGGCAATGCCACAGGAGGTGAATGAGGTCCCCATGGTCCCGCTTGCATCTAGTACAGGTACCCTCTGTCTGCAACCCCATCAACTGTAGTCTGTGCGGCGTGTGATACACCCTTAAAATGATATACAATTGAGTGAGCCGCTGGGCCACATTCAGAGAGCAGACACCCACCCCCTGAAATATCTCCTCCCACTCATCCCCATCCATTTGACCCACATCACTCTCCCATCGTTCCCTCACCCCCAGGGGGTGCTGCCCCATGAAGTATTGCAGGAGAGTATTGTAACTTAGAGAGATAAATCCCTTCGAGGTCACAGCATCCCTAATGAGGCCGAACACAGGCGTAGGAGACAGGTGCCATTCAGAGGATCTACTTTGTGCTCTAACCGCATGCTGAAGTTGCAAATACTGGAAGAACATTGAGGATGGCAGGCCAAACTCCGCCTGCAAATCCACAAATGTCCTAAGAGTGCCATTCTTAAAAACTTGTTTAACATGTGTGATCCCATGTGCTATCCATCTAGCCCCTCCCTGCAACTTGGCCAGTTCCGTGTACGTCTCGTTATGCCAAAGGGGACTATATTCAGTGTACCCCTCGGCCTGTTGTATATATTTGCACTTGTTCCGTACTTTTTGGATTAGGTTGTAAGTAGGATATTTCTTATTTGGCTTGGCAAATGCCAGGGCCTTTATTATTTCAGTTTAATTCACAGGTGGTGTCAAGGTAGGATCAACAGGTATTCTTAAAGTATATATTAATGTAGATACTCAAGTATAAGCCGAGTTTTTCAGCCCTTTTTTTTAGGGCTGAAAATACACCCCTCGGCTTATACTCGAGCCAGTACCTGAAAATCTTCTTAGAGTGCGGGCGGCGTCCATTGTTTAAATATCGCGGTTTCCTCCTGGTCCCTTTCGTGATAGGCGTTTCCAGCAAACACTGTGTTGAGTGTTCCACCTATCACGGAGGTCCTCTCATTCTCGGACTCCGTTTCCCAGCAGGCACTATGTTCAGTGTCCCGCCTATCATGGACGTTCTCTTGTCTGAGGATGAAAAGATGTCAGTGATTGGCGGAACACTAAACACAGTGAGTCCGAGAAATGAGAGGACCTCTGTGATAGGCGGAACACTCAACACAGTGTTTGCTGAAAACGCCTATCACGGAACAAGACCAGGAGGAAGCTGCGATATTTAAACAATGGATGCCGCTCGAAGTCTAAGAAGATTTTCAGGTACACCGACTCGGGCACAGTGAGGTGGCAATGGGCACAGTGAGGTTGGGCATAGTGAGGCGTGCAAATGGGCATTGTTGACCCTCTTTTCCGCTTACAGTAGCTGCTGCATTCCCCCCCCCCCAGGCTTATACTCGAGTCAATACGTTTTCCCAGTTTATTGGGGTAATATTGGGTACCTCTGCTTATACTCAGGTATATACGGTATACATTTTTGTTATTGGCTTCAGATATCCTTTTAATGGCACCTCCTAGAAAGCATTAGGTGTAAGTTGGCACCCAATTCAGTTCTATAGTTCACTAAAAGCTTGGACGGGTAATAAGGGTTTTTGCAGTCTAAAGAAACCACCCTCCCCAGTGCTCAAAAACCAGAGACAGATAGCAGGCACATAACCCAACATAAATCATTGAGAAGAAAGCTATTTGTGGCTATTTTTGAGATAAAAATTCTATTATAAAAGATAAGGGAAGTTCTGTAAAAGGGTTTTGTTTTTTAATTGGCAGCCTTTGTGCATTAAAGCATAAAAACTAAAGCCAAAACTTTTTTTTTTTGTAGGAAAGGGGAAGTACCCCTTTCAGGTTTGTGTTGCTCTGTGTCCCCGCTGGGAAGATTCAGACAATGTTGTCACCAGGAAAGAAAGTGGTGGGAAATCCAACATTAGATAAAAAAAAAAAAAAAAAAAAAAATTGGGCTTTAGAGGCATTTTAAACTCCTAAAGAAAAATGCCTCAGCCAGACCTGTCCCTGCAGTACTTCTTCCCCACCCCATGACGTTCTCAGCCTTCCAGGTTGTAGGAACCCCACTGTCCCTCAACCCAGAAGGTTTAGTCATTGACCCGAAGGGGCCTCACCCCTGTGCCCTGAACCAGTGGCGTGGCTAGGGTTGGTGTCACCCGGTGTGAAAAAAAAAATGGTGTCGTACAGACCCCCCTCCACTAATTACAGACCCCCCCCCCCACCAGTATAGACCCCCCCCCCCCTTACATACCTCAGAAAAACGCTGACAGATGCACACACTGTGTCCCTCGAGCGCAGGCTCCTCCTCCTCCTCTGTGGATGTAAACAGAGAGGAGGCGGCGGCTTCGGTCCACGCCACTGAGGTACACAGCAGCACGAGGCACAGCTAATCAGGGCAGCGGGCCGTGTTAGAGGTTCTGCTACCCACGGGTGTCACCCCTCTGGCGTGTGTCACCCGGGTGCGGCCCGCACCCGCCTAGCAACGCCCCTGCCCTGAACTCAGAATAAAATAATGCTGGGAGGCCCACACCTCCTGTAGTAAATCTCCTAGAGGCAGGGCTGTTGGGGGTGAAGGGTGTCCGCAGAGGATAAGTAACCATAGTGGTTGGGAGTCCGTAAGAATGATGGAGTGACGATGACCAAGATCTGGGGTGTGAACTCCGAGACCTCCATTTGTCTTCAGTCTTTATTGGCGTTTGTTCAACATGTCATAAGCATAATTTGCAAACTGAACAAACTTTTGTAAAGAAGATCTGATTGCAGGAGATTGAGGTGTGCTGGCGACATACTCTTATGTTATACAGAAGTTTGCTTGCAGTGAAGCTTTAGAAATTGTCATTGGGTCAATGTTGTGTCCATGACCAAGCCACGTGCTGGAGAGCATGTCCTTCACGTGGTGGGGGAGCACATACACTCGTTAACCTATGCTTGCCACAAGAGGTTGGCCCACTTGGGCTTACTAAGGTGCTATCAATTCACAGGGCCATCTTATTAGCATCAGGGGCCCCGGGGCAAAGTAATGCCCTCGGGCCCCTACCAGCCTGCATCAAGTGCCCCCATCAGAGTGCCCATCTACATCCTGTTACCCTCTCACAGTGCCCATATACTGTATATCAAGTGTCCCCCATCAGTGACCATTTTTTCAGGTGTCCCCATACATTGGGTTCTCCCATCCGTGTCCCCATACATCAGGTGTCCCCCATCCGTGTCCCCATACATCAGGTGTCCCCCTCACAGCGCCCCCATACAACATATGTCACCCCCTCACAGCGCCCCCATACAACATATGTCACCCCCTCACAGCGCCCCCATACATCATGTCACCCCCCCTCACAGCGCCCATATAGATCAGATGTACCTATCACAATCTCCACCTATCTGAATGAAAGTGGCATCACTCCTTCTTTTTACTGTCAGACACTAACAAGCTCCCGGCGCCCCTCCTCCATAGGGCAACACGACACTACTCCCCTTATCCCGGCCCTACTGGAGAGCACTAGGCAAAGTGCGGTCCTCCTCCACTTTGAATGTTGTGCGGTGTGCAGGGAGTCACGCCCATGACGTCACTGGTTGCTAGACGCCAGGCAGTTCTAGCAACCAATGGCCAGTAAGGCTCTGGTGGAGGTGGACACGGAGCCAGCGCCATGTCGGGGTTTGCTGGCTCTGTCAGTTTCATTCCGGGACACTGTATTGTCCCGGAATGAAGGACCCGGGACAATCCTAGATCATTGGAGCGATGGGGCCCCTGGGCAGTGCCCAGGGTTGCCCGCTTGATGAGACGGCCCTGTCGATACGGAATCCTCCGCTGAGCACAAATGCAGAAGCGCCCACAGGAGGTCTCTGGCCTCCCCTAACCAGCATCACCTAGTAGCCTCTTTTAATACATTCCTCGGGCCTTGTGGCAGTAGATCTCAATAGCCGCCTCAGTCAGCAAAGGTTTTGTTTTCAGAAGTTCTCATCTTGAGGTTAGAAAAAGAAGAGTCCACACTACTACAGCCATGTCTTTACTGAAAGGTATTTGACTTCCATATGTAAATCCTTTCAGTCCTCCTAATGGTTATGACGCATTCCTGAGCTGCTAACAGATGGCAAAAGAGATGAGTGCCGAGTAGAGGAGCAGCCCATACCTTTAGGGGTTTTGCCAGAGTCCTACATCCTAAGCCAAAACTATGTGAGTAGTCTATTAGTCCTGCACCTCTCCTTCCTCGCTTCACCCCTAAGCAAAAACTCCCCAAAGCTATAGCCTCAAAGATTACATTTTTTATTTTTTATGCCTTGGTCCTTGACCAATTGACCCCAGTTGGACTCTCGCCATACTATTTACGCAGAGCCCTCTCACCGAATCTCTGCAGTTCTTCATCTCCACAACAAGATGTCCCCTGCCTTTCAGGCCGAAGGACACCCAATGTTGCTCAACCTAGAAGATTGGGTTGTGGACCCGAGGGGCTTCACCACCGCGCCCTTCACTCAGTGTAACGATGCAGAGAGCAGCATGGATGTCGCTGCATCATTAACCACGTAAGGACCAGCGCACACACATATACGTCGACAGAATGACACGGACAGGCAAATGGGCGTACAGGTACGTCCCTTTTTTAAATTTGCCGCCGCGTGGTGTCGCGCACGTGACCCTGCCGTGAGCTCCGTGCCCGCGGACTCTGTCCGCCGGCGTCCCGCGATCGTGTCACAGAGCTGAAGAACTGGGAGATGTCAGTGTAAAAACATCTCCCCGTTCTTCCTAGTGACACGTCACTGATCGTCTGTTCCCTGTCATCGTAGCCACACCCCTTAACAGTTAGAATCGCTCCCTAGGCCACACTTAACCCCGTCCTAGCCCCCTAGTGGTTAACCCCTTCTCTGCCAGTGTAATTTTTACAGTACTCGGTGCATTTTTATAGCACTGATCGCTGTATCAATGACAATGGTCCCAAAATGGCGTCAAAAGTGTACGATGTGTCCGCCGTAATGTCGCAGTCACGATAAAAATTGCTGATCGCCGCCATTACTAGTAAAAAAATTAAAATAAATTAATAAAATTGCCATAAAACTATCCCCTATTTTGTAGACACTATAACTTTTACGCAAACCAATCAAACGCTTTATTTTGATTTTTTTTTTTTTTTACCAAAAATATGTAGAAGAATACGTATCGGCCTAAACTGAGGGAAAAAAATTTTTGTTTTTTTGGGGATATTTATTATAGCAAAAAGTAAAAAATATTATTCAAAATTGCCGCTCCTATTTTTGTTTATAGAGCAAAAAATAAAAACCTGCAGAGGTGATCAAATACCACCAAAAGAAAGCTCTATTCTTGGGGGGGGGGGGGGGGACGTCAATTTTGTTTGAGAGCCACGTCGCACGACCGCGCAATTGTCGGTTAAAGCGACGCAGTGCCGAATAGCAAAAAGTGCTGTGGTCTTTGGCCAGCCAAATGGTCCGGAGCTTAAGTGGTTAAGTGCCCCTCATTACTGGAGAAGATCAGAAGCGTGAAAGGACTCGGTGGCAGGGCTTTTGGCGGTGGCGGGTATCGACAGATAGGTGACCATAGCAGTGGAAAGTCTGTTGGGCATGGTGAGGTGAGGAGAGAACCAAGATTTAAACTCCAAGACCTCAATTTGTCTGCAGAGGTCCCACATTCATAATAACATATTGAATAATAGAACGTCCACATTTATTAGAATGTAATAAATATTAGAAGTGTTAACAAAAAAAATAGTTTGTCACTTTACTTGGAGTCCTTCTCTTCTCAGGACGTTCATCTTTATTGGCTGCTGTGCCAGAGCTTTCTAGTCATCCTTTGTCATGTTACACAAGTTCTCTTGAAGCAAAGCTTTGGCAATTTTGATGGCGTCACCACCGAGTGACCACACGAGCTCCAGTTATTAAAGGAATGTTGGCCAATCAGACGTTTCACATGTAACAATTCATCTGTAGAAAATAAACCAAAAATATTTGCGCTAACTGTGTGAATGGTGAAATATTTAAACGAAAAAAAGCAGCTAGCACAGTCTGTTGATAGCAAACACAAAATGTAAAAAGTCCAAAAATGCAGCGCTTCAGAAATTGATTAAAAATCAATATAATATACATTAATAGTCCAAATATGTGAAGATGATCATCATTTGATAGATGTGAAGTTGTTGTGAAGCCACCACCAAGTTTTAGTGCGCCAAAGAAACAGAAGGGGCACAATACACCACCGTGCTCACAATCTGCTTACCAGAAAGAAAATAACAGGCGTTGTAATCACATAATGCAGAGGATTGATGTTGGGGTAAACTCAGAGCAGATGGATCAATCACACGACAAATCTCCAGCCCAAAATGACAGGGTAACTTCCAAGACTCAAACGGTAAACATGGATGCAATACCTCAGAGGATGGTTACGGGATCGTCTAACTGGCGAAGGTCACCCAGTGAGTCTGGCCTGAGACTCAGAAGGGAATCTGAGTAAGAGGAGCGCTGGTTATTTTGGGCTGAAAGAAAAGTCCTGGGCCCTAACCACTGGGTGACCTTCGCCAGTTAGACGATCCCGTAACCATCCTCCGAGGTATTGCATCCATGTTTACCGTTTGAGTCTTGGAAGTTACCCTGTCATTTTGGGCTGGAGATTTGTCGTGTGATTGATCCATCTGCTCTGAGTTTACCCCAACATCAATCCTCTGCATTATGTGATTACAACGCCTGTTATCATTTTTTCCTTCTGGTAAGCAGATTGTGAGCACGGTGGTGTATTGTGCCCCTTCTGTTTCTTTGGCGCACTAAAACTTGGTGGTGGCTTCACAACAACTTCACATCTATCAAATGATGATCATCTTCACATATTTGGACTATTAATGTATATATTGATTTTTAATCAATTTCTGGACTTTTTAACAATTCATCTGTGCTTAAAAATAATCATAGAAATAATTAATATACTGCACTCACCGGACACTTTTATTAGGTACACCTGGCTAGTAGCGGGTTGGACCCCCTTTTGCCTTCATTCTTGGTGGCATAGATTCAACAAGGTGTTGGAAACGTTCCTCAGAGATTTTGCCTCCTAGTGACATGAGAGCATCACGCAGTTGCTGCAGATTTGTCGGCTGCACATCCATGATGCCGATCTCCCATTCCACCACATTCCAAAAGGTGCTCTATTGGATGAGATGTGGTGAGTGTGGAGGCCATTGGAGGACAGGGACCTCATTGCCCAGTGGTGAGATGATTGGAGCTTTGTGACATGGTGCATTATCCTGCTGGACGGAGTCATCAGAAGATGGGGGACACTGTAGTCACAAAGGGATGGACATGGTCAGTAGGGATGAGCTTTATGTTGGGGTTGAACATGAGGTCGACTCGAACATTGGCTGTTCGCCGAATAGCGAACAATTTGGGGTGTTCGCGGAAAATTAGAAAGCGGCGGAACACCCTTTAAAAGTCTATGGGAGAAATCAAAAGTGCTAATTTTAAAGGTTAATATGCAAGTTATTGTCCTAAAAAAGGTGTTTGGGGACCCGGGTCCTGCCCCAGGGGACATGTATCAATGCAAAAAAAAGTTTTTAAAACTGCAGTTTTTTTCGGGAGCAGTCATTTTTTAATGATGCTTAAAGTGGAACAATAAAAGTGAAATATTCCTGTCAGACGGGTTGGCCGGGAGCTCCTATGGAGGAGGCTGTATCGTTTGTGGCGGTGGGTCGTAGAAGGATAACAGCGCTGGAATTGTTTTTTATTAAAGGACTTGTCCAAAGGTGTGTGTGTGTGTGTGTTGTTGTTTTTTTCCTTTTTTGTCACCGTTCCCAATTCACATGGGGGGGGGCGGGATCTGGGAGTCCCCTTTTTGTTAAAGGGGGCTTCCACATTCCAATAAGCCCCCCACCCACAACCACCGGGCAAGGGTTGTGGGGATGAGGCCCTCGTCTCCATCAACATGGGGACATCCTCCCCATGTTGAGGGCATGTGGCCTGGTACGGTTCGGGAGGGGGGCGCTCATTCCCCCCCTCTTTTCCTGCGGCCTGCCAGGTTGCGTGCTCGGATAAGGGTCTGGTATGGATTTTTGGGGGGGAACCCCCTTTTTTTTTTTTTTTTGGCACAGGGTTCCCCTTCAAATCCATACCAGACCTGAAGGGCCTGGTAATGGATTTTGAGGGGGACCCCTACGTCTTCTTTTTTTTTTTTTTTTTTTGGTTCAGCGTTCCCCTGGGCTCTAACCAGGCTTAGGGGGCGTGGCCTGGTTGGAGCGCAGGCTGAGTGCGACTTCCGGGACTTTTTCCTTTTCTAACCTGATTGGAGGACCTTTAACTGTTCTAAATACACAGATGACATTTATATATCAGAACGGTTTCACCTGAAAAAGATTTGTTTTTTCTGTCAATCCAGTTCTAAGATTTATACAGCTCAGCCACACAGCAGTGTCAGGTGGGTGACACCCTTTTAGACTTTAGAAGAGGTTCAGTAGGTTACTTGCTTCTAATCCCCAGGCTGTGATTGGACTGTGAAAAGAGAAGCAGCAGACTGATGAGGTCTCCTCTCTCTGCTTACCCTCCTTTTTTTTTTTTTTCCTCTTCTCTGAAAAATCAAATGTTCTCAGACTATATTCTCTGCAGATTTAATGTGCGAATTAGGAGAATACTGAATTTTGGCCACTAAGTGGCATTGACCATTATAGCTATGACTAAGCACTATACCTTAATGCGAAACGCGTTAGTTGATATCCCACTGTCTGCTGTGATTTGTAGTGCTTTTATGTTTTGTTTTGTTTTTACCAATAAAAGGCAACAAAAAAGGTTTTTCGGTGTGCGGCTGTCCATATATCCTCTTTCTATTTTTGCTTTGTGCATTGCCGGCACCCGTGGTTTCTGCATTCATCTGGAGCGGTAACCTTCTTTCCTTCAATTTTGGCATTGACCATTCTAGGCAATTTAGTACGCTCTTCAGCACCACCTAATGGCCAAAATGTGGTGTTTCAACCAATGGAGACTACAAGTGAGCAGGTATGGTCCACTGTTGTCTCCATCAGGAAACCGACCCTAAAGCCTCGTACACACGACCGGTTTTCCCGGCAAGAAAACTGCTGGGAGAGCTTTTTGCCGTGAAAACCGGGCGTGTGTATGCTCCCTTGCCGGGGAAAACTGCCGGGAATCCCAGCGGGGGAAAATAGAGAACCTGCTCTCTATTTTCCCGCCGAAATTCCCGGCGGCTTTTTTTCCGCAAGATTCACTACACTTGCCAATGGAAAACACTACGAGGCAGTGCCAAGGGAGCATAAGCCCTCTACACACGGCCGGGATTCCTGGCCAAAGCTCTCCCGCAGTTTTCCCATCGGGATTCCCGGCAGACTTTATACCGCCGGGAATCCCAGCCGTGTGTACAGGGCTTGAGAAATGCCATGCAACGATCACTGGAGTGCATGTAGAGATGAAGTGGCTTTAAAGAGGCTGCAGGAGATTAGCAACAAAAGATGAAAAAAGGGAAAACAAGATAGCAAATTTTTGATACACTGCAAACAAATGTATTTCAGTTGAAGTTTTGTTTTGCATCTATTTTAATAATCTCAGTGATCTCAATGGTTATCTTTTTGGTTTTCTTTTGCACAGGATTCTGGGACTCCTCCATAAGGGACAAAAGAGGCTCGCTCATTCCTCATCCTGGTAAATTGGCATCCTGTGGCCGTTTGAGGAGCGGAGATGCCTCGGATACACCGAGTGACTGCGCCTGTGAGATCGAGCTCACGGCAGGAAGCGGCAGACTGTGGTTTGTGAATCCTATTTTTATCGAGGAGTGTGGCAACGCACAGGCCTGTGATAAACTTCCCCTTACAAACTGTGTTGCAAAGGCCGAAGTTCAGCTCCCCAAAGTGGTTTACAGGAGACCTCCTCCTCCTCCACCGCCTCCTACGTTGCATAAGCCTCCCCTTCCATCAGTTCCTCCTTCTGCGCCTCCCCCAGATTATATACTTCCACATTCACACTCGCCAACATTAAGTTCTCCTGAGATATCCTCCCCTACGCTTTCAAGTTTCTCTGACCAAAGTTTGATCTCCCCTTCTCAAACCGAGACTCCACCACTGCCTTCTCCTGGTGACGCTCCTTCAGATGAGCCTGTTTCTCAATGTTCCTCAACTAATTCACAGTCTGATGGACCTCTTCCTCTGAATTCTACTCTGGACACCCTAGCTGATCGGTCTCTGGCTTCACCATCCTCTTCTTCTGTTGCTCCTTTAGTGGAACATCTCACGTTATGTTGCTCTAGTGACTGGTCATCTTCTGAACCTAACCTCTTAGAACCTGAATGCCCTTCTACTTCTGTTAATTCTCCACCAGCTGAATCTTCTAGTCTTGAATGTAAGACGGATGTGTCTCTTTCCTCATCGGCTTCTCCAAACTTAAACCAGGCAGACGACTCTGCTGAAGGGTCTTCGGCCGTCCAAGGGCCTTCGGCCGTCCAAGGGTCTTTCATCATCGATGATCATATGGTTGAGAAGCCTTCTGCAGATATGAGAATCATCAATTCAGAAGAGAAGAAAGACGTTCCAGTAAATGATTTTCATCCAAGAGCATCTCCAATTAAGACTCCGGTTCGCCTGCCACCTGCTGTCCCGAAAAGGAGACCTTCTGGTAAAGTTCCAGAGACTGCATCCAAAGTTTATTCACTAAAACCCGACGCAGAGGAAAAACTAAGTTCGCCATCTTCTGAGCAAAAGCGCAGTGTGTCAAAAGTGAAGCCAATGATGAAACCAGCTGAGGCTCAGAGAGGAAGCCATGAAAACCTCAAACAAAAGAAGGTTGACTCTCCTGTACATCAACAAAAATTGGCAGACGGGAAGAAAATGTCTCCTCCTGTCCCACCACCCCGAGTGAAGAAATTATCTTCTAAGAATTCTTCTGTCACAGCTGGTCAGCAGAATCCGAAACCAAAAAGTCTCTTTGAGCCCCAACAACCTTCCAAGTCATCGGAAATCCAGTGTCAAACCAGGGATAAAAAAGAACCACTAAAAAGTTTGTCATCCCAAGACCTGAAGGGTTCAGATTCGTCTTTGAATTCGCCGGTGAGTGGACCAACTACCCCATCATCCAATCCGGAGATGGATTCCAACTCTACCAGCAGCGCCGATGAGGACTGTGACAAGCTCACCGGTGCGTCCCTCAAAAAGTCTCATTCATTTATGCTGGACAGGGCCAAACACAGGTTGTCCATCGTGGCCATCACCAACGTCTTTACGGCGTTTATGTCTGCGGACCGGAAGCTGCAGAAGAAGATTACGGAACTGGCTCATGACAAAGACTCATACTTCGGGAATCTGGTGCAGGACTATAAGACCTACAGTTTGGAGATGATGGCCAAGCAGAGCTCCAGCACGGAGATGCTGCAGGAGATACGGCTCATGATGACCCAGCTGAAGAGTTATCTGGTTCAGAGCACCGAGCTGAAGTCCGTGGTGGATTATAATCTATACACGGATGATAAAATAGGTAAGGGATGATTCATTTAGAGCTGCTTGTTTTATAGAGCTGGGTCTAAAAGTAGAATTGAAGGCAAAACTTATTTCATTTTGGATAGAGTAAAGGTTGGGGGGTGCCATCCAGTGCCGGACAAGGTCAACTAATGCCCAGGGCTACAATGCCAAATGTATGAGCATAGTGTCGGCAAAAATACCCCACCCCTCCCCCCCCTCAAAAAAGTAATCTGCACGCTTTACTCCTAAGCGTGCATTCCATTTAAAAGCCAAGATTCTCCCCAAACAGAAAATACCCCTCTTCCAGTACAACTAACTCGCCCCCTCCCTGCTGAAATATCCAACCCGGCAAAAATCTTTTCGCCCACCGTCCTTTCTAGCACAAATCTCCCCCTTCCTAACACAAGTCCACCTTCTAGTACAAATCCCCCCCCCCCCCCTCAAATCCCCTTCCTAACACAAATGCCCCTACTAGTACAAACCTACCCCCCCTCTAATCCCGTTCCTAATACAAATGCCCCTACTAGTACAAACCCCCCCCCTCAAATTCCCTTCCTAATACAAATTCCCCTACTAGTACAAACCCACCCCCTCACCCCTCAAATCCCCTTCCTAAACACAAATGCCCCTACTAGTACAAACCCTTCCCCTCCCCCTCAAATGCCCTTTCTAACACAAATGCCCCTACTAGTACAAACCCACCCCCTCTCCCCCTCCTAACACAAATGCCCCTACTAGTACAAACCTACCCCCCTCAAATCCCCTTCCTAACCCAAATGCCCCTACTATTACAAACCCACCCCCTCCCCCTTAAATCCCCTTCCTAACAAAAATGCCCCTATTGGTACAACCCCCCCCCCCTCAAATTGTGCCTCTTAAGATCAATGGTAGGTCCACTCACCCCAGAATTTCCTCCTCCCAGTACAAATCCTCTCTACCCCCCCCCTTACACATTTCCCCACCTAGTACAAATTCCCCTTCCTAACACAAATCAACCTCCTAGTTCATCAAATCCCCTTCCTAACACAAATGCCCCTACTAGTACAAACCCACCCCCTACCCCTCAAATTCCCTTCCTAACACAAATGCCCCTATTGGTACAACCCCCCCCCCCCCTCAAATTGTGCCTCTTAAGATCAATGGTAGGTCACTCACCCCAGAATTTCCTCCTCCCAGTACAAATCCTCTCTACCCCCCCCCCCCCCCCTTACACATTTCCCCACCTAGTACAAATTCCCCTTCCTAACACAAATCAACCTCCTAGTTCATCAAATCCCCTTCCTAACACAAATGCCCCTACTAGTACAAACCCACCCCCTACCCCTCAAATTCCCTTCCTAACACAAATGCCCCTACTAGTACAAACCTACCCCTCCTCAAATCCCCTTCCTAACACAAATGCCCCTACTAGTACAAACCCACCCCCTACCCCTCAAATTCCCTTCCTAACACAAATGCCCCTACTAGTACAAACCCACCCCCTACCCCTCAAATTCCCTTCCTAACACAAATGCCCCTACTAGTACAAACCTACCCCTCCTCAAATCCCCTTCCTAACACAAATGCCCCTACTAGTACCTACCCCCCTCAAATCCCCTCCTTCCTAACACAAATGCCCCTACTAGTACAAACCCACCCCCTCCCCCTCAAATCCCCCTCCTAACACAAATGTCCCTATTGGTACAACCCCCCCCAAATTTTGCCTCTTAAGATTATTCGTAGGTCACTCACCCCAGAATTTCCTCCTCCCAGTACAAATCCTCTCTACCCCCCCCCCCCTTGCACATTTCCCCATCTAGTACAAATCCCCCCCCCTATCAAATCCCCCTTCCTAAAACAAATCAACCTCCTAGTTCAAATCCCCTTCCTAACACAAATGTCCCTAGTACAAATGTTGTCTTAAGATTTATCGTATGTCACTCACCCCAGAATTTCTTCCTCCCCGGTACAAATCCTCTCTAAACCCTCCCCCCCCCCCATATTTTCCTCACTTTACTTCCCTCAATTACCTTCACTACCTGTCCCATAGTCAAAACAGGAAGTAAGAGGTCCCCCCCCCCCCTCCCCAAAAAAAAACTGAAGGAATTCCTGGTTGTCACCAGAACTGTGGCCCCCATTGGAAGGTTTCTCCGCTATTCCCGTTGTGGTGACAACCCAACATTTGGGATTGCCTTTCACGTTTGGGGATAATGGCCACCAGGACACAGAGGGTGACAGACCGCAATAAAAACCTGACCAGTGTTGTAACCCCTCTCTGCTCCATCCAGAACTAATAAGAAAGCTTTGCCTTTAGTTCTACTTTACATTTTTGCACTTGGGTTTAGATTAATGTTGCATGTTAGTGGTACAAGGCCTGCAAGTAGAAGAAACCCCTGATGTTGCTGTCATAAATCCAGAGTTTTTGTAGCTTCAACAGAACACCTCCCCACTATGTTATGGAGATAAGGAGAGAGGGAGGTGTTTGTAGTCCAAATCAGGAGAGCAGCCTAGGGTGACAACTGCTCCTTCATAGACACTGGACAGTGAATGAATGTTGTCATGCTAGGACAGGAAGTGTGTTCCTGGCAGGATCACCACATGGAAATAACGGGGGGGGGGGGGAGGCCTGAAAAATAAAACCAATGCAGCCACCACAACGAAGGTCTGGTAAAGCTGCAATATGTTACATATTTGTTGGTTTAAATGCTTTGTTTCCTAAACTAAATCAAAACTCTCCTAATAAATCCTCAAATGACAGAAAATGCACATTGTGCTAAGAATAAATCCTTAACCCCTTCCTTCCCAAGCCTGGTGATCCTTTACCTGGGTCTTTACATCCGGGGGGGGGGGGGCGGAATACCTGATCATGTGAACACTGTTACAGCCAATCACAGTGGTCACATGATCGGGAGACCATCTGGCTAGCTCCTGATCACGAAGGTTGCATTCACACCTGAGCATCGCGCTTTTGAGTTTTTTTTTCAGGCGTTTTGTTTGCACGTTTTTGAGCTTTGGCATTTTTTTCTTTTTTTTTTTTTTTATAGCCAATGGAGAGAAATGTCATCTGTTAGATCATTTGTTCTGTTTTTCAGCTTTTTCGTACGCTTAAATCTTCTTCTTTCTTCTCCCTTCTTTCTTCTCCCTTCTTTCTTCTCCCTTCTTTCTTCTCCCTTCTTTCTTCTCCCTTCTTTCTTCTCCCTTCTTTCTTCTCCCTTCTTTCTTCTCCCTTCTTTCTTCTCCCTTCTCCCTTCTCCCTTCTCCCTTCTCCCTTCTCTCTTCTCCCTTCTCTCTTCTCCCTTCTCTCTTCTCCCTTCTTTCTTCTCCCTTCTCTCTTCTCCCTTCTCTCTTCTCTCTTCTTCTCTCTTCTTCTCTCTTCTTCTCTCTTCTTCTCTCTTCTTCTCTCTTCTTCTCTCTTCTTCTCTCTTCTTCTCTCTTCTTCTCTCTCCTTCTCTCTTCTTCTCCCCTTCTCCCCCCCCTTCTTTCTTCTCTCTCCTTCTCCCCCCTTCTTTCTTCTCTCTCCTTCTCCCCCCCCTTCTTTCTTCTCTCTCCTTCTCCCCCCCTTCTTTCTTCTCTCTCCTTCTCCCCCCCCTTCTTTCTTCTCTCTCCTTCTCCCCCCCCTTCTTTCTTCTCTCTCCTTCTCCCCCCCTTCTTTCTTCTCTCTCCTTCTCCCCCCCTTCTTTCTTCTCTCTTCTTCTCCCCCCCCCTTCTTTCTTCTCTCTCCTTCTCCCCCCCCCCTTCTTTCTTCTCTCTCCTTCTCCCCCCCCTTCTTTCTTCTCTCTCCTTCTCCCCCCCCCTTCTTTCTTCTCTCTCCTTCTCCCCCCCCCTTCTTTCTTCTCTCTCCTTCTCCCCCCCCTTCTTTCTTCTCTCTCCTTCTCCCCCCCCCTTCTTTCTTCTCTCTCCTTCTCCCCCCCCTTCTTTCTTCTCTCTCCTTCTCCCCCCCCCCCTTCTTTCTTCTCTCTCCTTCTCCCCCCCCTTCTTTCTTCTCTCTCCTTCTCCCCCCCCCCCCTTCTTTCTTCTCTCTCCTTCTCCCCCCCCCCCTTCTTTCTTCTCTCTCCTTCTCCCCCCCCCCTTCTTTCTTCTCTCTCCTTCTCCCCCCCCCCTTCTTTCTTCTCTCTTTCTCCCCCCCCTTCTTTCTTCTCTCTTTCTCCCCCCCCCCCTTCTTTCTTCTTCTCTCTCTCCTTCTCCCCCCCCTTCTTTCTTCTTCTCTCTCCTTCTCTCCCCCCCCTTCTTTCTTCTTCTCTCTCCTTCTCTCCCCCCCCCTTCTTTCTTCTCTCTCCTTCTCTCCCCCCCCTTCTTTCTTCTTCTCTCTCCTTCTCCACCCCCCTTCTTTCTTCTCTCTCCTTCTCCCCCCCCTTCTTTCTTCTCTCTTCTCCCCCCCTTCTTTCTTCTCTTTTTTTTTTCTTTTATAGGGTTAGGATTTTATTTATTATTATTTATGTACGGTATTTAAAAGTTTATCCCCTGGGCTACCTGATGGTATTAAGTGAAACTTCTAAATGGTATATAAGATTTTGACCAAATAATAACTTAGCCGTGTTGTACAAAATAACGTGAAAAACCAATCAAGGGATTACTGCAACATCTTCTTCTGTGTTCACACACACACACTAGATAAATAATGCAATGTAGATAGTGCTGCGCAGTTCCTTTTTATATACTTGTGAACTTCGTTTTCGTTGCGTTCGTGGTGTTTTTTTTTTTTTTTTTTTTCTTGTTTTTTTTTTAGTTTTTCGGGGTAATTCATTATGATCGTAAAAAAAAATCGTAAATCCAAAAATTTGAAAATTCAGATATTTGAAAATAAGAGAAAATCCGAAAGAACGAAAATTTGAAATTACTAACTAATAATTAA
Source organism: Rana muscosa (assembly GCA_029206835.1). NCBI lineage: Eukaryota > Metazoa > Chordata > Amphibia > Anura > Ranidae > Rana > Rana muscosa. Next base: position 233,971,088 of record CM055126.1, read on the forward strand.
CTATTTAAATTGTAGGTATTGGAATTTCCTTTCAAATTTTGGCTGTTGGTCAATGTAACGAAAATGAATTATCTTAAATAACGAATGCCACATATAAACAAATGGAACAGAATGAATTAATAATATTAAGTTATTGTTTATTTAATTTGTTACGTTCCATTTCTTTAGATACGGCATTCGTTATGATGTATTCGTTACATTCTCTAATAGCCAAATTTGAAAGGAAATTCCAACACCTATAATTTTTATAGTAATTGTTAAAGGGGTTGAAAAGGTAAAAGTTTTTTCACCTTAATGCATTCTATGCAATAAGGTGAAAAAAATCTGCATTAGCTGCCCCCCCAAACCCCCGTTTACTTACCTGACCCCTCGAAAGTCCCGCACCGTGAACACGCTTGCTTCTGGGCTCATTCATTGGTTGATTGAAAGCAGCACAGCCATTGGCTCCCGCTGCTGTCAATCGCATCCAATGACGCGGCGCGCCGGCTATAGCCGCTGCCTGTATCACTGGTGCGCGCCCGCAATCCCTCACCACCATGCAAGCTCACTTGCATATGGGGGGGGGGGGAGCCGAGACAGCCGCCGAGGGACCCCAGAAGATGTGGATCGGGACCCCTTTTAAGTTCTGATTTTCGTTCTTTTAAATTTCATGATTTTCGGATTTACCAATATTCGAAATATGCAATTTTCCGAATTTTTGAATTTACGAATAATCGGAAAAATTTGTTAAATGGGTTTTTGTGAATTCGGATGTTTCCGAATTAACAAATTTTGTCGAAATTCGTTAAACGAATTCAGAACGAAAAGAATTGCACATTTCTATTTCCTTATTCCCAAATAACACGAGCCTAGAAGTAAGGTTCCCACTATATGGTCTGGTCTGGCCTTTGTTCTCCCTTTTTTTAGGTTTCCCTGTTGGGTACTTGCAGGGCTGGTGGAAGGATTTTTGACACCCTAGGCCAGGGGTCTCCAAACTTTATAAACAAAGGGCCAGTTTACTGTCCTAACTTTAAGGGGGCCGGACTGTGACCAGTGGGGCAAGAAAATGTCCTGGTGTCAGCGGCACTAATCAATGCCCCTTCATTGGTATTAGGGGGAGGAATAGGGCCCTATCGTTGGTATCAGTGGGTGATATATTGCCCCATCGATGGTGCCTGTGGGAGGAATAGTGCCCCATCATTGGTGCCTGTGGGAGGAATAGTGCCCCATCATTGGTGCCTGTGGGAGGAATAGTGCCCCATCATTGGTATCTGTGGGAGGAATAGTGCCCCATCATTGGTATCTGTGGGAGGAATAGTGCCCCATCATTGGTATCTGTGGGAGGAATAGTGCCCCATCATTGGTATCTGTGGGAGGAATAGTGCCCCATCATTGGTATCTGTGGGAGGAATAGTGCCCCATCATTGGTATCTGTGGGAGGAATAGTGCCCCATCATTGGTATCTGTGGGAGGAATAGTGCCCCATCATTGGTATCTGTGGGAGGAATAGTGCCCCATCATTGGTATCTGTGGGAGGAATAGTGCCCCATCATTGGTATCTGTGGGAGGAATAGTGCCCCATCATTGGTATCTGTGGGAGGAATAGTGCCCCATCACTGGTGTCAGTGGGAGGAATAGTGCCCCATCACTGGTGTCAGTGGGAAGCATAGTGTCTTATTGCCTGGGGCATGAGCTATGCCCCACTGTTGCTGACAGTGGGGGGAATAATGCCTCAAGGGCCAGGTAAAAGCATGCAAAGAGCCACATCCGGCCCCAGGGCCGCAGTTTGGAGACCACTGCCCTAGGCAAAACCTCATTTTGCACCCCCGCTTCACCCCTGACTCTACCCCCTTTGCCCTGCCCATGTGTATACCCCATCTTTTTAATGAAGCGCCCATTAAATGCAGCCTCACTAGTGCCCATCAATGAATGTTTGCTTGGTCCCATTCATTCGGGAGTGGTGACACAGACCCAGTCCTTCATTGCTGCTGTGCCTCTGCCACCATGTGCGAACAGAGCTGGCGGCTGCCTATTGATGCTGAGACTTGGTTGCTTGCTGCAGAGAGAAGAGAGTAGGAACATCAGTGGCCGGGTGCCCCAGGCAGCAGTGCGCCCCAGGCGGCTGCCTAGTTTGCCTAGTGGTAGCACCGGCCCTGGATACTTGGCTAGATAGTCTTTAGTTCCTTCTAAGGCAGGCATGTCCAAAGTCTGCGGCCCGCGGGCCGGTTTTGAACGGCCCGCTTGGTTATCTGGGCATATATATCTTTCGTGGCCCCCAACGATCTCCCAGCACCGGGACCACAAAAGATATATATGTGGCATCACTAAATAGTGGATCTCGGGCCGAATCCGGACCCAGTAGTGGCCCGCAGCTTTGCTAAATTGTCAGTGTTCTCTCCCCTCTGCCGACTCTCGCATCACTCCCCCTTCCTCCCCCTCCCCACACAAGCCTGGAAGTGCTGCAGGTCCGGACAAAGGGCGGGATCTTTCAAGTTACAAAGCAGGTGATTGGTTGCTAGACAGTGGGGCGGTCCCAGCAACCAATCACCCGCCTTTAACTTGAAAAGTCCCGCCCTTTGTCTGGACCTGCCATGCCATGTGTGCTTCCTGGTTTGTGTGATTAAGGTAGGGCAGTGTGGGGAGGGGGAATGCTGCATTGATAAAAGTGACAGTCTGACTCTAATATGGAGGGAGTCTGTAATGGGGGGGAGGGTCTGAGATGGAGTGGGGTCTATGAAGTGGGCTCTGCGATGGGGGGCGATCAGTGATGGACTGGGGCATTCCCCAATCCCTCACAGATCCCCAGCCCATCACAGATCCCCAATCCCTCACAGATCCCCAGTCCCTCACAGATCCCCAGTCCCATCACAGATCCCCAGTCCCATCACAGATCCCCAGTCCCATCACAGATCCCCAGGCCCCTCACAGATCCCCAGGCCCCTCACAGATCCCCAGGCCCCTCACAGATCCCCAGGCCCCTCACAGATCCCCAGGCCCCTCACAGATCCCCAGGCCCCTCACAGATCCCCCGGCCCCTCACAGATCCCCCGGCCCCTCACAGATCCCCCGGCCCCTCACAGATCCCCCGGCCCCTCACAGATCCCCCGGCCCCTCACAGATCCCCCGGCCCCTCACAGATCCCCCGGCCCCTCACAGATCCCCCGGCCCCTCACAGATCCCCCGGCCCCTCACAGATCCCCCGGCCCCTCACAGATCCCCCGGCCCCTCACAGATCCCCCGGCCCCTCACAGATCCCCCGGCCCCTCACAGATCCCCCGGCCCCTCACAGATCCCCAAGCCCCTCACAGATCCCCAAGCCCCTCACAGATCCCCAAGCCCCTCACAGATCCGGGATCCGTGATGGACTGGGATGGTCTGGGGATCTGCTTCACAGACCTTTACTTAAAAAAAAAAAAAACCTAAATTTTTTTCCTGAAACTTCCCTCTTTAAAGTGAAACACACAGAGCTCACCTCTTTACCGCACACAGCCACAAAGGCAAGATAATTCTTGTTGGGTAGTGTATTAGTGCTCGGAAGAACACACTTTTAATGGTTCAAAGAAAGTCAGGCAAAATGGTCGGCCCTCGAGCATGTTCACTTCATCAAATCTGGCCCTCTTTGAAAAAAGTTTGGACACCCCTGTTCTAAGGTATCGCTGCGTCCGTATGTTAGGATAAAACGCACAAATTGCCTCCCCATAGTGTAGAATGTTAAGACTACGATTTATTAAATGGGTAGTTGTGCGCTTACATCAAAATAAAGTTGAGATCCTGAAGTGATGTCATGTTATCCTTTCTGAGGTTACTATCGCCAACAGCCGATCAAAGCCAATCTTGGTGGATGTGCCGGCTGGTTGCTCGGGTCTCCCGGTGGGACAGGAGAGCACAAGAGAACCATGAGTTGGGGGGCAGGGGGAGAAATGTCCCCTCCCGCTGCTTGTAATAGAAATTAAGCTAGCTGATTGCTATTCCAACCGCTGGCTCTTAAAAACTGTACCGGGATGATGCCTGCGGCAGCAGGCATCATCCTGGTATAAATGCCGACAGTTCAGCAACGTACGGGTACATCGCTGGTGTTTAAAGTCAATAATGGCTGCTCCTCAAAGGAAAACTACTGAAGAAAGTACTGATCTCATGTACCGTATATACTCGAGTATAAGCCGAGTTTTTCAGCACATTTTTTTTGTGCTGAAAATGCCCCCTCGGCTTATACTCGAGTCTGTGTCCATCTTCAATTTTGTGCGCCTGATCCCGGCCAGCCGTAGGTCCCCTGGACCCCAAACTTGGCACACATGTAGCCCCACTCTTCCTCTACAAGTGTGCAAAGTTTCTTGTCCGGGGGACCTATGGCCGGGGAGCACCGATTTTTCAAAACCGGGCACATCTTCCATAGACTCCCATGTTAAATGGTAATTTCTCCGGTGAATTTGGGGACCCGGTACTGGCTAGCCCTAGGTTCTCCGGATCCCAAACATGGCACAAATGTATCCCCACTCTTCATCTAAAAGTGTGCAAAGTTTGTTGTCCAGGGGACCTACAGCCGGGGAGCACCAAGTTTTCAAATTCGGTGCAACTCTTCCATAGACTCCCATGTTAAACGTCAGTCTAGTCACACAGCGCCGGAGATCAGGTAGGGCGATTGGGCACAGTGACAGTGAGGCATGGACACAGTGAGGCAAAGTGGGGCTCAGTGAGGCATAGTGAGGCATGCAGATGGACACCCTAGGCTTATACTCGAGTATATACGTTTTCTCAGTTTTTTTTTTTTTTTTTTGTGGTAAAATTAGATGCCTCGGCTTATATTTGGGTGGGGTTATACTAGAGTATATACGGTAATTCGATTTTCCGCTGGTAATTTCCACTGCTCTCGTCTCTGTTCCCACCACAGACGCCATCGTGGAGGCAGCTCTGTGCAAGTGTGTCCTGAAGCCGCTCAAGGCCCCCGTTGAACGCTACCTCCGGGAGATCCACGAGAAGGACGACTCCTTAAGACTTCTGACCGAGAACCAGCTGGTCATCCAGGACACCACCACCACCGAACTGGGCGTCACCACCAGCGTGCCAGACAGCGGCGTGATGGAGAAGATTATCCAGAAGTTTGGGACCATGCACAAGACCTACTCTCCAGAGAAGAAGATCACCTACCTGCTGAAGGCCTGCAAGCTCATCTACGACTCAATGGCCACTGGGAACCCAGGTATGTGGCCTGTCCTGGGCAAACAAGTATGTAAGGTCCTCTTCCTGTATCTGTCATGACCATGTTACTAATGCCTTGTGCTTTCGGATTGGGTTGGCAACTAGTTTGATGAGTTGCCAGTGTTGCCTGGGCAGCTGATTTATTTATTTTTCATTTTTTTTTCTCCCCATTTTATTGACTTACCATGCGGCCTTCTTTACTATGGAGGAGATTTACTAAAATTGGCGCACTAAGAATCTGGTGCAGCCGTGCATGGTAGGATTGCACCCAGGGCCCCTGATAAGGCAGTACAGCCAGTCCTCCTGTGCTGGGCCCCATCAGTTCAAAAGGGGGGGGGGGTCCAGGCACCTGCTGAGGAGGGCCGGCTGTACTGTTTTTTATTGCAGCCACTGATCATCTTCTGTCTCCCCCCTGCAATGCTGCCAGCTTCTCCCTCGGGCTGCACTGCAGGGGAGTGGTTTTGGCACATGCACCCCTTCCATCTGCTGTCCGGTTCCCCCTGTGTTCCCCTCCGCCCCCCCCCCCCGCAGCGCTTCCCTCATCTTCTCTCCTGCCGGAAGCTGCTGCAGACACACAGGGGAAATGTATTGGCCCCCTCCTTTCCTGAATAAACAGTGAGTGATTGGTATCAATCACTCCTGTGTTCATTCATCATGCTTCAGATTGCGAATGCGCAAGAAGCTTCAGAGCGCTTCCAATTCATTCATCTTTGCAACTCTGGCTTGTTACCCCAGGAGGGGGGGGGGGGGGGGTGGTGGTGGTGGTTGCAGATTGTCAACTGGGTGTTTGGGGTGGTGGTTGCAGCCCGTCCCCTCATGGGGGGTGGTCTCACCAGTACTATGAGATCCTGTCCCTGGCTTGGCTCTCCTCCCTCCTTCATGACCACAGAGAAGGCAGGGAGTAGTTGTGCTAGGAGAAAGGGAGTGGGCGTCCTCTGGTGGTCAGAGATTGCAGTGCAGGCTGTGCCGGCTTGCTCTGCCTGCTGCCGACTCGCAGCGGACAGGTCCATGGCCCAATGGTTGGGGACCCCTGCCTTTAGATGATCTTGAACTGCAGGTATGGGGCTACAGAACAGGATTTCTCAGGTACAGATAATGCTGTGCTCCTTTTTTTTCTTGAGGAATTCAAGACAAAACCTAAATCTTTCAGGGCACAGCCTAGGCAAAATTAACATTTGTAGATGTTGCTAATGGGGATGGAAAATCTTTACTTTTGAGTAGACATGTGCAATTAGTTTTTTTAAGGAATTTTGAGAAATTCGTTAATTCCCAAATTTCCGAATTTTTAAATTTTCGGATTTCCAAATTCTTCGAAAATCTAAAATTCGAAAATGGGAAATTTGAATTTCGAAAATTGGTTTTCTTTTCATTCATTTTTTTGCTTTTTTCGGAAATTCGGCAAATTCGAAAAATTTGGAATTTCGAATTTTCAAATTTCAGAATTTCCGAAAAAAGCTCAGGTCCACTTTTAAAGGTTCTACGCTTGGGTTTACCATAAAATAATAAAAGCAAGTGATACTCCCAAATCTGAGCATTGCTTGTCCTTACTGGGCTGTTTCTGCCCCATTTTTTTAGGGCAACAATCCTTCATTCTTAGATCACAATCCGCACCCATTTGGCTCTTGCCAGATCAAAGCTGGGGGAATATAATTCTGGTTGCGCATATTTCTGTTCCCGTCATCGCACACGTCTTCACCACAACACAACCGCAAACCGCTGCTTACACAAATTTCTGTAAACATTAACTGCTGACGTAAAATATTTGAGTGTTGGAACTCCTTATGCAATGGCTAGTAATGAAATGACACAACCATGACCCCTGCAGGTGGAGAGATGGTAGTGCAGCTTTTCGGGTTTTAATTCTGATTCTATTACAGGGGACTCCAAACTTCAAACAAAGGGCCAGTTTACTGCCCCTTAAAATTAAGGGGGGGCTGGACTGTGGCCAGTGGGATCGGTGGGGGTAAACAATGCCTTAGGCTTGGTGTTTGGTGGGAGTAAAAAGAAAAAAATGACATTGATGTTGAAGGAATAGTGCTCCGTCATTGGTGTCTGTAGGAGAATTGGTTCTCCATCTGTGGTCTCAGTGGGAGGGATAGTACTCCATTGTTGGTGGGAGGAATAGTGTCCTATTGATGGCAGTGGGAGAATTAGATCCCCATCTCTGGTCTCAATGAGTGGAACAATACCCCATTGTTGGTGTCATTGGGGGGGAATAATAGTGGCCCATCATTGGTGTCAGTGGGGGGGGTAATAGTGGCCCATCATTGGTGTCAGTAGGGGGTAATAGTGGCCCATCGGTGTCAGTGGGGGGAAGAAGTGGCCCATTATTGGTGTCAGTGGGGGGGTTAATAGTGGCCCATTATTGGTGTCAGTGGGATGAATAGTGGCCCATTATTGGTGTCAGTGGGATGAATAGTGGCCCATTATTGGTGTCAGTGGGATGAATAGTGGCCCATTATTGGTGTCAGTGGGATGAATAGTGGCCCATTATTGGTGTCAGTGGGATGAATAGTGGCCCATCATTGGTGTCAGGGGGATGAATAGTGGCCCATCATTGGTGTCAGGGGGGATGAATAGTGGCCCATCATTGGTGTCAGGGGGGATGAATAGTGGCCCATCATTGGTGTCAGGGGGGATGAATAGTGGCCCATCATTGGTGTCAGGGGGGATGAATAGTGGCCCATCATTGGTGTCAGGGGGGATGAATAGTGGCCCATCATTGGTGTCAGGGGGGATGAATAGTGGCCCATCATTGGTGTCAGGGGGGATGAATAGTGGCCCATCATTGGTGTCAGGGGGGATGAATAGTGGCCCATCATTGGTGTCAGGGGGGATGAATAGTGGCCCATCATTGGTGTCAGGGGGGATGAATAGTGGCCCATCATTGGTGTCAGGGGGGATGAATAGTGGCCCATCATTGGTGTCGGGGGGGATGAATAGTGGCCCATCATTGGTGTCGGGGGGGATGAATAGTGGCCCATCATTGGTGTCGGGGGGGATGAATAGTGGCCCATCATTGGTGTCGGGGGGGATGAATAGTGGCCCATCATTGGTGTCGGGGGGGATGAATAGTGGCCCATCATTGGTGTCGGGGGGGATGAATAGTGGCCCATCATTGGTGTCGGGGGGGATGAATAGTGGCCCATCATTGGTGTCGGGGGGGATGAATAGTGGCCCATCATTGGTGTCACTGAGAGACTTTGTTCCCCATCTCTGAACTCAATGGGAGAAATAGTGCCCCGTCTTTGGTGTCCCAAGGGCCGGCTAAAGGCAAGCAAAGGGCTTCACCTGGCCCATGGGCCGCAGTCTGGAGACCCCTGCTATAGAACGCTGCATATTCTCACTTGGGTATGTGCAGAGTTTATTTGGTTACACTGAACTTCACTGTTCCTGCTGACTCCACTATTGTTCCAGTTTTAGGGCCTCTCCTGTCCAGTCTGTTGTGGTGCAAAAACTGTCTATTTGTTTTAAGTTAATAGGAAACAATAATCTAAGTTCTGTTTTTTATTAAAATGTTACATTAATCTGGGAAGGAAAATAGTCAGTAATTGACTCTGCTGGGGGGGGGGGGTCTCTTTTTGCTGTGGGGGACCCTGCCCGGGGGGGCGCTATTTGCTGTAGGGGGGCTGGGGGGTATTTGCTATGGGGGACCCTGTCGTGGCGATTATTCCGCAGCACCAGATTTGTGATTGAATTTTGTCCCTTCTGCAGGGAAGCCTCATGGAGCGGATGACTTCCTCCCGGTTCTGATGTATGTCCTGGCCCGCTGTGACCTCGTGGCTCTTCTCCTGGATGTGGAATATATGATGGAGCTGATGGACCCTTCGCTGCAGCTGGGAGAAGGTAATGGTTGCTGCCTGATCTGAGGCACACTCGGGCCCGGGCCCCACTTACACTAGTGCAGCAAAACAACTTTTTTCGCACTTAGATGAAACAATAAAAAAAAAAAACACCTGTCCTGCTTGTGTTGCCATTCATTTAGTGAACTAGAAAGGGGAAGGCCCCAACCATAGGTGTGCGCAGCCTTTGGCATTAGGGTGTGCACCCCAAAGCTCATATGTCTACATATATTGCACAAGGTTAAACACAGGAAGCAGAAAAATCTGTCCAATGGGCTGGGATGGATATAAGCTGGCTGGGGCACCTCTCTGTCCAGGGATAGCAGAGGACTCTATGTCAACCGGTGTTTTATCACACCCAGGGCAGTCCATCGAAATAAATGGACTGTGCTACTTGTAACAACATGATAAAAGTACACACACACACACACACGTGACGCGACGCCTGATGTAGCGCTACACTAGTGTGAACAGGACCTCGGCTCTACTTGTTCTTGCCTGACCTGCAAATGAAGCCGTCGTTCACTGGAGCCACATATAAAACCTTAAACACTTGGCCATGCCAACTTTGTAACTTTTCACATGTATATGTTTAGAATTGTTATTTTTGGCTGAAAAATGACAACCCCCCAATATAGTAGTTTTTCTGAAAGTGGGGCCCCGTAGAAGAAAATGGTGATAGTATGCACAACTGTTTATCAAATGCATGTTTTCAGTAAAAAAATAAACAAAAATTAACTGAATTAATGAACAACTCTATTTTCTAAAATTTCAAGGTGCCAAGTAACGAATGACAAGATATTAAAATATACGATTTTTATTCAATCATTAAAAAAAAAATCACAATAAAACAATCAACCAATACATCCCCAATGTATTACAAAATAGGTTCCATTTGCATCACTTCATGGACAGCTTGGAATAGTAGCCTCAACATATTTCGCCATGGTTGGCTTTATCAGGCAGAAATTGGCTGCCCAACTTTAAAGAGGAGGTCCACCCAATTTTTTTTTTTTTTTAAATAGCCAGCAGCTACAAATACTGCAGCTGCTGACTTTTAAAAAATGGACACTTACCTGTCCAGCACACCCGCGATGTCGGCAGCCGTGGGCAAGCAATTGCTCGTCTCTCGGCTGCCCCCCACCGCCATCCTTGGTGAGGTATTCAGGAAGTGAAGCGTTGCGGCTTCACTGCCTGGTTCCCTACTGCGCATGTGGGAGTAGCACGGCGCGCCCTTGCTGGTCCCCGCTCTCTCCTGGGACCAGTGTGTTTCCCAGGAGACAGCGGGGGGTGACCGGAAGTGGCATGACTCCCACGGGAGTCTATGCCCAGAAATGGGTGCAAATACCGGTCTTGGACAGGTATCTGCACCCCTCCTCCTCCCTGAAAGGTGCCAAACGTGTCATCGGAGGGGGGGAGGGTTCCGAAAAGCGGAAGTTCCATTTTTGGGTGGAACTCCGCTTTAAGTTTTCCAAATAGTTTGTACCACACTCCCAACCAGCGGTGACCCCAATTGGGGAGAGGAAATGGTCTCAAATCACTCATGTATGTGCCAATATTGGGCCCCTGTGCAGTATTCTGTAGACCGCAGGAGAGGCATAAAAGACTAAAAAAAATGATTTCCTTCTATAGACCTATGAGGGCATCCAGAGGGTTAAGTATATAATCAGCCAAAGAATGATGGTAATTTAATTGGATATCCTCATTGCTTTTCATATGTCCAAACAACCATGTGGCTCCAGCACACAAACCGTTCCCAACTGTCTCTGATTTGGAACAAAGTCCCTCTTTCCTAGGGATGAGCTTCGTGTTCGAGTCGAACATACGTTCGACTCGAACATTGGCTGTTCGATCGTTCGACGAAGATCGAACGATTTGGGCCGTTCGCGCCAAATTCGAGTGACGCGAACGGCCCACAATGCACTACGCCATCGCAGTGTCATCCAGGCGCTGTGATTGGCCAAGCATGCACTGTGACCCCGCATGCTTGGCCAATCACAGCGCCGGCAGCGAGGAGAGCAATGATTGGCCACAGGCAGGATGCCTGTGGCCAATTATTGCTGAGGGTGTTTAGTACACGCCCCACACTATAAAAGGCCGCCAGCACGGCGGCCTAGTGTAGTGTGTTCCGGAGCAGGGATAGAGTAGCATAGGCAGGGACAGTGACTGTTATTTCTTTCTTGCTTAACCTGGATTCCTTTAGTTTAGGGAAAGAGAAGGATAGGTAGGGAGAGTGTCAGTGTGTTTTGTGCTTCTGCTATAGTGTGCTTAAAAAAAACATTTATTCTAGGGACAGAAAACTCTAGGTAGGGACAGTGTCAGTTTCTTTCACTCTGCAAGTCCTTGTTTCCAGGGACCTGTAAGGACAGTGAGTTAATTGTCCTTGTGCTATATTGTGCTTAAAAAAAACATTTATTCTAGGGACAGAAAACTCTAGGTAGGGACAGTGTCAGTTTCTTTCACTCTGCAAGTCCTTGTTTCCAGGGACCTGTAAGGACAGTGAGTTAATTGTCCTTGTGCTATATTGTGATTAAAAAAAACATTTATTCTAGGGACAGAAAACTCTAGGTAGGGACAGTGTCAGTTTCTTTCACTCTGCAAGTCCTTGTTTCCAGGGACCTGTAAGGACAGTGAGTTAATTTTCCTTGTGCTATATTGTGATTAAAAAAAACATTTTTTCTAGGGACAGAAAACTGTAGGTAGGGAGAGTGTTTTTTTTCTTTCACTCTGCAAGTCCTTGTTTCCAGGGACCTGTAAGGACAGTGAGTTAATTGTCCTTGTGCTATATTGTGCTTAAAAAAAACATTTATTCTAGGGACAGAAAACTCTAGGTAGGGACAGTGTCAGTTTCTTTCACTCTGCAAGTCCTTGTTTCCAGGGACCTGTAAGGACAGTGAGTTAATTGTCCTTGTGCTATATTGTGATTAAAAAAAACATTTATTCTAGGGACAGAAAACTCTAGGTAGGGACAGTGTCAGTTTCTTTCACTCTGCAAGTCCTTGTTTCCAGGGACCTGTAAGGACAGTGAGTTAATTTTCCTTGTACTATATTGTGATTAAAAAAAACATTTATTCTAGGGACAGAAAACTCTAGGTAGGGACAGTGTCAGTTTCTTTCACTCTGCAAGTCCTTGTTTCCAGGGACCTGTAAGGACAGTGAGTTAATTTTCCTTGTGCTATATTGTGATTAAAAAAAACATTTTTTCTAGGGACAGAAAACTGTAGGTAGGGACAGTGTCAGTTTCTTTCACTCTGCAAGTCCTTGTTTCCAGGGACCTGTAAGGACAGTGAGTTAATTGTCCTTGTGCTATATTGTGATTAAAAAAAACATTTATTCTAGGGACAGAAAACTCTAGGTAGGGACAGTGTCAGTTTCTTTCACTCTGCAAGTCCTTGTTTCCAGGGACCTGTAAGGACAGTGAGTTAATTTTCCTTGTGCTATATTGTGATTAAAAAAAACATTTTTTCTAGGGACAGAAAACTGTAGGTAGGGAGAGTGTTTTTTTTCTTTCACTCTGCAAGTCCTTGTTTCCAGGGACCTGTAAGGACAGTGAGTTAATTGTCCTTGTGCTATATTGTGCTTAAAAAAAACATTTATTCTAGGGACAGAAAACTCTAGGTAGGGAGAGTGTTTTTTTTCTTTCACTCTGCAAGTCCTTGTTTCCAGGGACCTGTAAGGACAGTGAGTTAATTGTCCTTGTGCTATATTGTGCTTAAAAAAAACATTTATTCTAGGGACAGAAAACTCTAGGTAGGGACAGTGTCAGTTTCTTTCACTCTGCAAGTCCTTGTTTCCAGGGACCTGTAAGGACAGTGAGTTAATTTTCCTTGTGCTATATTGTGCTTAAAAAAAACATTTATTCTAGGGACAGAAAACTCTAGGTAGGGACAGTGTCAGTTTCTTTCACTCTGCAAGTCCTTGTTTCCAGGGACCTGGAGAGACATTGAGCGAATTGTCCTTGTGCTATATTGTGATTAAAAAAAACATTTATTCTAGGGACAGAAAACTCTAGGTAGGGACAGTGTCAGTTTCTTTCACTGTGAAAGTCCTTGTTTCAAGGGACAGAGAAGGACACCTGAAGGTAGCCCTTATTGCTTTTTTCCCATCTCCCTGCAGGCCATCTATTAGAATGTCTGGAAGGCAAACAAGGAGAGGCAGACAGTCAGGAGGCAATAAAAGAGGGCAAGCAGGCTCTGTGTCTGGGGGCAACAGTGCTGGTCGTGGACGCGGTGCATTGTCATCAGCACATGGCCATGGGACACGCTTGTCCTTCTTTTCGGCAGCTGGACATGTTGAGCCACATCATGCCGAAGACTTGGTAGAGTGGATGACCAAGCCCTCCTCCTCCTCCTCATCCTCTCTCACCCAGGCTCAGGGTACTGGAAAAGCAGCTGCCAAAGCGTCGTCTTCCCTGGTATCAATGTCAGACAAATCATCAGTCACTCCTTCCCTAGACCCACCATGTCCTCCTCCTGAGGAGTCCCCCGAACTGTTTCAGCACAGTGTTGGGTACATGCTCCAGGAGGATGCCCAGCGTTTCGAAGGGTCTGATGATGAAACCCAGCTAGAGGAAGGCAGTAGCGTGAGAGCAGACAGAGGGGATGCTCAAGAAGGACACCAATCTGGCAGTCATGTTCCAGCAGCTGCAGCATACTGCCAGATTGGCTCCAGTGATGAGGAGGGAGGGGATGATGAGGTCAATGACTCCACGTGGGTGCCTAATAGGAGAGAGGAGGAGGAGGAGGATGAGGAGGAGGCACATCTCCAACGAGGCAGGATGCCCTTTGGTGGCCAGCGTAAGGGCAGTACACCGACGGAATCACACCGCAGAGCTCCGCCTGTGCAGGGCGCTGCCTCTGCCCGTCATTCAAAAAGTTCTTTGGTGTGGGCCTTTTTTGAGGCTAGTGCATCAGATCGCACAGCTGCTGTTTGCAACATATGTCTCAAGCGTATATCGCGTGGCCAAAACATCAGCCGCTTGGGTACCACATGCCTGACCAGACATATGTTGACCTGCCATGCAGCTCGTTGGCAAGCCTACCTCAAAGACCCACACCAAAGAACAAAGCGGACCTCTCCTTGCACCGCATCAGCTGGGATCTCCAACCCCACTATAACTTCAGTCCTCTCTGAAACATGCACTGAGAGGAATGAAGGTGTAGAATTAGGTGTGTCACAGCCAAGTACTTGCGCTCACTCTGCTAGCAGTACACCGACGTCCGATTCTAGCAGGCAAATTTCCCTGCCCCAGCTGCTGGACCGTCGAAAGAAGTTCACTCCCAGCCATCCACATGCCCAGCGGTTGAATGCTAGCTTGGCTAAATTGCTAGCGCTTCAACTGCTGCCTTTTCAGTTGGTAGACTCGGCCCCCTTCCGTGAGTTTGTGCAATGTGCGGTTCCTCAGTGGCAGGTTCCCAAACGCCACTTTTTCTCACGGAAGGCTATTCCGGCTCTCTACCGGCATGTGGAAGGCAATGTCTTGGCCTCGCTGGACAGGGCGGTCAGCGGTAAGGTGCATATTACCGCTGACTCATGGTCCAGCAGGCATGGACAGGGACGTTACCTTTCTTTCACGGCCCATTGGGTCACTCTTTTGGCAGCTGGGAAGGATTCAGGACAAGGTGCAGTAGTGTTGGAGGTTGTCCCACCGCCACGCCTCCAAAATGCTACTACTGGTTGTGACACACCTCTCTCCTCCACCCCCTCCTCTTCTTCTTCCTCCATGGCCTCTTCCTGTGGTTTGTCCTATGAACCAGCGGTGCTCCGTAGCCGTTCACGGGGCTACGCAAGTACGCAGGCAAAAAGATGCCATGCCGTGCTTGCGCTGGTGTGTTTGGGGGACAGAAGCCACACTGGGGCAGAGGTCCTGTCTGCTCTGCAGGGCCAGGCCGAGAGGTGGTTGACGCCACGCCAGCTTAAGCCAGGAATGGTGGTTTGCGACAATGGCACCAACCTCCTCTCCGCCCTCCGACAGGGACAACTGACCCATGTGCCCTGTGTGGCTCACGTCCTTAACCTGGTGGTGCAGCGCTTCTTGGGCAGGTACCCGGGCTTACAGGATGTCCTGAGGCAGGCCAGGAAAGTCTGTGTGCATTTCCGCAGATCTTATAATGCCAGTGCTCGCCTGGCTGAGCTGCAAAAGGAGTTGAACCTGCCCAAGAACCGCCTTATATGTGACATGCCCACCAGGTGGAACTCAACGTTGGCCATGCTGCAGCGGCTGCACACGCAGCAGAGGGCCATCAATGAGTACCTGTGCGACTACGGCACCAGGACAGGGTCAGGGGAGCTTGGTTTTTTTTCTCCACGCCAGTGGGGCATGATCAGGGATGCATGCACTGTCCTGGCACCATTTGAGGAGGCCACGAGGATGGTGAGCAGTGACAGTGCATGCATCAGTGACACTGTACCTCTTGTCCACCTGTTGGAGCACACGCTGCGTGGAATAATGGACAGGGCACTTGAGGCAGAACAGAGGCAGGAAGAGGAGGACTTCCTTGCCTCTCAAGGCCCCCTTTACCCAGACAGTGTTCCTTCTGTCCCACCCATCGCACAGGAAGAGGAGGAGGAGGAGGAGGAGGAGGAGGAGGAGGAGGATTGTGTCAGCATGGAGGTGGAGGCTGGCACTCAGCATCATCAGCAGCAGTCTTTTAGGGATGATTTACAGTCCCAAGAAACCAGTGGACTTGTACGTGGCTGGGAGGAGGTGGCTGCGGATCATGTCGTCCTTAGTGACCCAGAGGACTCCGGAGCGAATGCCTCAGCAAACCTACGCTGCATGGCCTCCCTGATCCTGCAAAGTCTGCGGAAGGATCCTCGTATTCTTCGGATCAAGGAGAGGGACCATTACTGGCTGGCCACTCTCCTTGATCCACGGTACAAGGGTAAGGTTGCGGACCTTATGTTACCGTCGCAGAGGGAGCAGAGGATGAGACAACTCCGGGAGGCCTTGCAGAAAGGTCTGTGCAACGCGTTCCCAGAGACTGGGAGGTTGCAAACTCCTGGTCCTGGACAACGAGTTGCTGAGGCTTCGGCCAGTCAAAGAAGGAGCGGTGGGGAAGGTGGCCGTCTGACCGATGCGTTCAGACAATTCTTTAGTCCGCAGCCCCAAAGTATGATCGGTTCCAGCAACCATCGCCAGCGTCTGATAAACATGGTGCAGGAATATCTAGGGGCAAGGTCAGACTTGGACACCTTCCCCACCGAAAATCCTCTGGCTTACTGGGTCTTGAGGATGGATCACTGGCCAGAGCTTGCACAGTATGCAATTGAGCTACTGGCCTGTCCTGCATCCAGCGTTCTTTCGGAACGCACATTCAGTGCTGCTGGAGGATTTGTCACGGATCACAGGGTGCGCCTGTCCACCGACTCGGTTGATCGACTGACTTTCATCAAGATGAACCAGTCTTGGATCACCACCAGCTACCACACACCTGATGCTGATATAACAGACTAATTGATTTTAAAATGTCACATCCCTTCAAGACTGATGCTGATGCTGAGTGCCTGTGCTGTTATGTTGACTGGCTATCCTCCTCCTCCGAGTCCTCAATGATACGATTGATGATGATAGCTTGGAAGATCATTTTTGTTTATGGGTGCCGCCACCAGTGCCTAACGCCCAATTTTTCAGCCCCTGTTTAACAGTGGCGTGTAATTACAATTTTTGAAGCAATACTTTGCAACAGGGCTCATTGCTGTGCTCCAAGTACAGTATCTGTGAGGAGTTGCAGTGTTGTGCCACCAGTGCCTAAGGCCCAATTTTTCAGCCCCTGTTTAACAGGGGCGTGTCATTACAATTTTTGAAGCAATACTTTGCAACAGGGCTCATTGCTGTGCTCCAAGTACAGTATCTGTGAAGGGTTGCAGTGTTGTGCCACCAGTGCCTAAGGCCCAATTTTTCAGCCCCTGTTCAACAGGGGCATGTAATTACAATTCTTGATCTAATAATTCACAGCAGGGCCCATTGCTGCACCCACCAAGAGTAACTGTCAGGGCTTACAGTGTTGTGGCACCAGCACCACCATCAAAGGCCCAATTTTTACTACCACTGTTCAACAATTATATGTAATTAAAATTCCTGATATAATAGTTGACAGCAGGGCGTTCCAGCACCAACCAAGAGTAACTGTGAGTGCTTACAGTGTTGTGCCAACACCAACAACTAAGGGGCCTATTTCTGCAGAGTATATACGGCAGGTCCCTACTTTCAAACATCCAACTTACAAACGACTCCTACTTGCAAACGCAAGAAGACAACAGGAAGTGAGAGGAAATCTACCACTAGGAAGGAAAATTCTCTCCTGTAAGAATAAATATGGGAGAAAGGTGTCTCCTCTGTACTGATGCTTTATCAGCAATCCTTGTTTCAAGAAAAACACCACATTTCAAAAACAGTTGTCATTAGGACGGAAAGTGAGGTGAAATGTTCTGAACAGGGGCACAGACAGCAAAACAAATGTTACAGGGGTGATAACCCTTACCTATGTTTTCCAAAAAGTTTAAAAATAGATTTTTGGTCTGGAGCTACACTTCAACAATGTACCTGTTCAAAATTACAAACAGATTCTACATAAGAACAAACCTACAGTCCCTGTCTTGTATGCACCGCCTGTATACGGCTGTTCAGAGTATATAGGGCCTTTTTTATTTTATGTGCGGGGTTCCCCTTAATATCCATACAAGACCCAAAGGGGCTGGTAATGGGCTGGGGTAGGGGGGGGGTCATGGGGTAGCTATGCCATTTTTCTTAAAGATTTTCATCCATATTACCGGGACCAGACATTACATTAAAGCCGCAAGCAGTTTTAAATGTCTTTTTTTTCCTTTAGAAGTGTCATTTTGTGCAGGGACAGTTCTAAACACGGGAAACACGTGGCACTTCACAGGCATACTTTAGACACCCCCCAGGTACGATATTTAAAGGAATATTTGACTTTTTTTTTTTCACTTTATGCATCATTAAAATGACTGCTCCCGGAAAACGACCGTTTTTAAAACTTATTTTTGCATTGATACATGTCCCCTGGTGCAGAACCCGGGTTCCCAAACCCTTTTTAGGACAATAACATGCATAATAGTTGTTATAATTAGCACTTTAGAATTCGAACGTTCGCATCCATTGTATTTAATAGGGTTCTAATGTTCGTTCGAACTTTCGGTCCGTTCGCGGGTTCTGGTGCGAACCGAACCCGGGGGTGTTCGGCTCATCACTACTCTTTCCTTATTTGTCCCTCGCTTTGAAAGACATACAACTATTTAGATCAGACCAAAGTGTTTTTCAGTGATAAACCTTTCATCCCATTTCTAAATTGCTGCATTTGTAAATGTCAAAGGCCAATATAAAGGAATAGTAGTGGTAAAAAAAAAAGCACTTGTGGGTTTAACTAATACATTTTATACAGAGTTCATATACTGTGTGCAGTCGTGAGATTGTTTTAATCACTTAAGGTAAACCCAATTACTAAAGTCTCATATACACTACAACTAGGGTGACCACGTGTCCCGGATTGCCCGAGACAGTCCCGCATTTTGCAGGTCTGTCCCGGGCACCTTCATTCCAGGACAATACAGTGTCCCGGAATGAAACTGACACAGCTACCCCCCCCCCGGGCCAATATGATGCCCCCAAAAAAAGGCTGCCACATCACCGCTTTATTCACTGACAGTACTTGTCCTGGCCGGGAATGCCTGGAGGAACACAATCCCCGCCCCCTGCTTGTGATTGGAGAAATTATAAATCCCACCTCTTGTGTCCAATCACTGTGCTGTGATTCGGTACAGCACAAGCTGATTTTTGGAATGGGGGTGTCCCTAAATGGTAGTTTAAAAATGTGGTCACCCTAACTACAACACATTCATGTCATTTTCAGTCTTTTTTAAATCCGCAGCTTTGATTAAAATAGATATTGGTGATCCTGCCATGAAAGTCTTCAGGCACTTTCTGTTATAGGCTGACAATGCTCTA
Source organism: Rana muscosa (assembly GCA_029206835.1). Taxonomy (NCBI): domain Eukaryota; kingdom Metazoa; phylum Chordata; class Amphibia; order Anura; family Ranidae; genus Rana; species Rana muscosa. The sequence goes on from CM055126.1 coordinate 233,990,072, forward strand.
CCCCTTTCTCCCAATTGTGCTCCTGCGTGGTCACCCTGTCATACGGGCTTCTTCTGGAAACTACAAGTCCCCTTTTATATTCACAATCGGGTAACCCACCCTTGGAGATGCCATGCAGCTATTGCTGTGACAACACTACCCTGTTTTCGGTCAGTCCTCCTGTACACCTCCATTTTTCCACCAGCTTACAAAACAGACCTCCTCCAACGGGCCCCATTTTAACTTTCAGCCAACATTATAAAGACAGATTTCAAGTAATGATTCCAACAGAACGGAAAATATATTAATTTAAAGGAGTTTAAGTGAAGAGCACTGGCTTTATATATCTGCCATGAGTTGTGTGTTGAGCCCTAGATTTAATTTTCATGAAGGCTCTATCTGCATGGAGTTTGTAGGCTCTTCCTGTTTTGGGTTTACTTTTTTGAGTTCCATGGAACCCTGGTTGAAAAACCCTGCTCTGGAGGAACCCTAGGGTTCCACAGGACTGGTTGGGAATCCTTACATTGAATAATTGGGTCCTGCCCAAAAGGAGCTTACAGCCGAATGTTCCTATCCTAAGACTGGGCTAGGAACGTTCGGCTGTAAGCTTCTTTTGGGCAGGACCCAATTATTCAATGCAAGGATTCCCAACCAGTCCTGTGGAACCCTAGTGTTCCTCCAGAGCAGGGTTTTTCAACCAGGGTTCCATGGAACTGAAAAGTTCCTCCAGGGGTTGTTAAGGGTTCCATGAGCTGTGGTTGGTTGGCTTTTCATCTGATGGTACGTGCATAACGTTGGGTCCGATGCCAAAACAATGACACCATTGACCTTTTTAGCTCTCTGTAAGGGGGATATTCTGACCACCACTGTAAGGGGGACATTCTGACCACCAATGAATTCATTTTTGCAGAGGTTCCCCAAAGACCTAATAAATTATTTTAAGGGTTCCTCTGGGGTAAAAGGGTTGAGAAAGGCTGTTCTATGTGACGTCCTCTGAAAAACACTGGAGATCTTTTTGGCAATGACTTATACTTGTTCTTTGTTCCTTGTTGTTTTTAGGCTCCTATTACCTGACCACCACTTACGGGGCCCTGGAGCACATAAAGAACTACGATACGATCACAGTGACCCGGCAGCTTAGCCTGGAGGTCCAAGACTCCATCCATCGATGGGAGAGGAGACGAACGCTCAACAAAGCCAGGGTGTCTCGCTCCTCCATACAGGTGGGTTCTACTCTTAGACTCCTAGACTTCGTGTATACTGGTGCCAACATTGCCTATTTCCTTAATGCCAAAAGCCGGCACCAAAAATGTAAAGGCAGTTTAATGACACAGCGTGGGAATACTTGGGCATCCCTGCTTGGGAGTGGTGACTCTTGCAATCGTGGATTTGCACTGGGAGCACCATCCATCTTCATACTTGTACCCAACTTTAGGACAGTGGGCCAAACTTAATTGATAGGTGCCGCTTGAGGCTTCACCTGGTCCTCTTATCTAGCAACCACTTGGAAGACAAGCCCAGAACTTGTCCCAGCTCTAGACATCGAATGGAAAAGGGAATAGTTCTGAAAGTCGCACATCTCTGAAAACCCCGTAAGGTGTATGACCGCCTCAGCCCAGGCTCCAACTAGGCCACTCCCCCAACACGTTTCACCCCATCCATGGGGTTTAGTCATGGGGATCCCCATGTCTAAGCTCCATGGGTGGAGTTAAACGCGTTGGCGTCTGGGCTAAGGCTGTCATACACCACCTTACAGGGGGTTTTGCAGAGATGTGCCCCTTCCAGGACTTTTCCATTTGAGACAGTGGGTTTACATATTAAACAGCCTATTCCCCTTTAGTAAGTTAAAGGAATTTACCCCAGGACTTAGTGAAGTTTCACTTTGCAATGCATAACCAGATAATGCTTGACATCCTCCAGCCATGGGTGGGCTTTTTCTGACTTGCTGCAGCTTCCACTGCGCATTGCGAGAAGCTCACAGTGTGCAGTGGAATCTGAGGAAGCCATTTCAGTCCAGGACAAGAGCCGGTACAACTGTGCAAGACTGGAGGGAAGTCCGAAGAGCTCATCTTGGCTTTGAAGGACCACCTGCCCCAGATTGCACAGTCAGCTATATACTGGGAGTTCTAGTTTTATTAACTGCTAGATATAAATTCTCTAACCCCAATCACAGTCCTCCAGATGGACCAGATCATTGACAAGATGTCGTTTCGCTTCCTAGGACTTCACCTCCAGCTCTTCGAAGGAGATTGTGATGAACACAAGGACCTTGGCCACCAAGCCAGATACGAGGGTGGCCCAGGTGCTGCAGCAGTGCGTGGAAAAATTTGATGTCTCCGACCCACAGAAATACGGGCTCTTTGTACTCATCAATGAACAGTTTTACCGCCTCGCCGATGACGCATTGCCACAGCAGGTGAAATCTCGTCTGCTAAAGAACGAAGAAAAATTGGACTTCCACTTCCTGTATAAGACGGCGGGCGAGAAAGACACACCAGTGAAGGACCTGGACTTCCTCTAGCCCCTTCACCATGAGATGGGTCATACAAGACATTGTACCCGAAACCCAGGGATGAGATGGTTCTGGCTGGTCCAATCCATGTATTTGCCTTGGTATGCTGGTCTCCTTTGGGGCATTCCAGTCCTGAACGCCCTGTGGGCAAATAAAGCACAAAGATGCCCGTTTTTATGGAACAAAGGGGCAATTTGGTAAAATGTAAGCAATTTCAGAGTTTCTGCATAGAAATGTATTATTGAAGACGAGGGCTGGGTGATCTTACCAATTTTTTTAAAAGGACTTCTCTGTCAAAGAAGCAAATCAAGAGATATTGTTTGGGGAAGGCAACTTAAATTGTTAATAAAGTTAATTTTTATCTTGAAAGTGAAATATTATTTGGGCATGTGAAGTGATATCAGTGTAGGTCAATATGGGAATGCATGGCAGCTTGCTTGTTCCAGGTCTGTAACTTTAAAGTGATTGTAAACGATCACCTTGTAAAACCACTCCTTCAGTTTAAAATAGAAATGAAAGGCAAAACTTTTTTGTATAGATCTAAAAAGAACATTTATAAATTCCTGCCTTTTTTTTTTTTTTAATTAGAAGTGATCACATTCCCTCTGTTCTGTTCTCAGCTGCATAAGAGCTGGGGGTAGAAGCATCAACTCAGTAAATGGCTGTGCAGGGTGGGCGTGTCAGGATCTGATCATTGGAGAACTGACCATGATGTGCTCTCATGCCTAGTGTGGTCAGTTTTTAATTAGGAAAGCAAAGGGACTGGCAGGATCACCGGGGATTTCACACAAAGGAAGCAATACAAAGAAAACAGGAGACTTTCTCATACAAGTACAGTACATGGTACAGCAGGAATATGAAATGCTGGGGTAACAAACGCTTTAAGACAGTACCTATTTTCTAGGCATATGTTGTGGAGAGAGTAGGGAAGGGTCAGTGTCCCCATCAGTTTTTTGCAGTCTCATTGGGGAAATTTCCCTTCACTTCCTGTAGATACATGGGTCTTTGTAGCTGTGTGATTTATGCTACACCAGTGGCCTCCAAACTGCGGCTCTTTGCTTGCTTTTTCCGGCCCTTGGGGAACTATTTCATCCACTCATGCCAACGGTGGGGTATAATTTCTCCCAATGATGGCACACAATTCCTCCTCCTGACACCAATGATGGGACACAAATTAAGGGGCACAATTTCTCCCAATGACACCAATTATGGGACACCATGCCTCCCAATGGCGGCACACCATGCCTCCCAATGGCGGCACACCATGCCTCCCAATGGCGGCACACCATGCCTCCCAATGGCGGCACACCATGCCTCCCACTGGCGGCACTGACGGGGGCACCATTCCTCCCAATGATGGATTTCCTCAGGGACTGGTAAAACCCATTTGGGTCCTTGAGTCTGGAGATTTTCTTGAGTCATGGGAGGCATGAAGCCTACAATGTAGAAACCATCGAGGAAAGCAAGCACACAAATGCTGATCTTTAAATGTAGTTTGAAGGTGATGCAGGCTGTTCAAGGTACAAAGCATAATCAGTAGAACCTCAATCCCTTTCTTACTGGTGCATCCTTAAATGTAGTTTTTTTGGCCTTGAGGTTCTACAGAATGGAACCTTGAACGGCCTACGTCATTCTCAAGGCAAAAACTACATTTTAAGGATTAGCAGATTTGTGTGCCAGCTTTCCTCTATGGTTTCTACATTGCAGGCTTCATGCCTCCCAAGACTCTACAAAATCTCCGGACTCAAGAACCCAAACATGTTTTTTAGCAGTTCCTGAGGAACTGTCCCCACAGCATGAAGCCTTCAATCCCTCGTCCATGGTTTGCTGACAGTCACCATTTTGGTTGTGTAGATGCGCACAGTTCTTTTAGGATACTGTAGGTGCTGCCAATAGTTCAGAGCTCCACCCTCCCCAGGAATTAGGAGAAGGGAGAGTCTGACTGTGAAGAACAACCTACACCTGTTTCAAGAGGCAGTAAATAGAAACTGACCTCCAACCAGATCTTGTACTTGCATTCCTCTCCGGACGGCTCTGAGTTGCTGAAGGTTAAGGTCTAGTTTGTTGTTGGTATAGGACAGTCAGGGCCGCCATCAGGGGGGTACAGGCAGTACACCTGTAAGGGGCCCGGAGGTCCCCAGGGCCCCGGATGGCAACCCCCCCCTTTTTTTTTTTTTTTTTTTTTTCTTTTTGTGTTTTTTGTTTTTTTGGTTTGTCAGCACCCAAAGCCCCCCCCCCTCTCTGACCCTAACAATTCGCGGCGGCAGCCCCCCCCCCCCCCCCCGCTTCTCAATTTGCAGTGGCAGCACCCCCCCGGTTCTCCTCTGCTCCAGGGGGCCCATGCCTGAAACTGTAAGGAGCCCCAAAATTCCTGATGGCGGCCCTGAAGACAGTGGTGGTGAACCTTGGCACCCCAGATGTTTTGGAACTACATTTCCCATGATGCTCAACTACACTGCATGAGCATCATGGGAAATGTAGTTCCAAAACATCTGGGGCGCCAAGGTTCACCATCACTGGTATTTGCACCCACTTCCGGGAATCCACACTGCGGGTAGTGCGTCACTTCCCGGTCCCCCCCCCCAAAGCCCCCCCCCCGTTGTTCTGGGAAACACACGGCTCCCAGGACACAGCACCAGTGAAAGACGTGCAGCGCTGCTTGCGCATGCGCCGTAGGGAACCGGGCAGTGAAGCCGCAATGCTTCGCTTCCTGATTCCCTTACCGAGGATGGCGGTGGGGGCAGCCGAGAGACGAGCGATTGCTGCTGATGTCGCTGGACTCCAGGACAGGTAAGTGTCGATTTATTAAGTCAGCAGCTGCAGTATTTGTAGCTGCTGGCTTTTAATATTTATTTATTTTTACGGCGGAGCTCCGCTTTAAGTCATTCATGATTTTCATAGACTCTGAGAAGAAGAGATTTGCTGTGCGGTTGATTTTATCTCAGCGTTTGTTGCACAGAAATGTTGATCGGCAGATAAGGGGGAGAGAGTAGATTGGGGATAGGGTAAAACTTTTGGTGATTGTTTTTATTCCTTGCTATGCCTTCCAGTTCCAGTGATGACTGACTAAACCTCCATGGGTTATTTTTTTTTTATAGGGGTGTCACAGGGACAGGAAGTGAAGGAAATCTCTCCAGAGGGGTCACAGACTAAAAAACAATACTTGTATCCTTAGTAGATTGCCAAAACATGTATATGTTCCTCAATGTTTTTATTGTCTGTGCCTGCCTCATGCTAGTGACAGCAACATCCCCCATTTCTTCTAGGGGTGTCACAGGGACAGGTAGTGAAGACAATCCCTCCAGAGGGGATACGGGGGGGGGGGGGGGGCATTTTTTGGTAGATTGTGGAACAAACAACTTTTGGTCATTTTTTTTTTTTGGGATGGCTGCGCCTTCCTGTTCCAGTGATCGCCACTCCTCCGGATTTCTTATAGGGGTGTCACAGGGACAGGAAGTGAAGGAAATCCCACCAATGGGGCAAAAGACAGAACTTGTGACTCTTCCCTGCTCAGTCCAAATTCTAAGAAATAAAAAAAAAAAAGTTGACGTTTGGCTTTTAAAATAAAAATAAAAAGGAATGCGGTCAGACTGGAACTTTGTACAGTTTTTCATATGCCTGTCCTTTCCCCGGAAGCATTGGCGTTTGCCGGGCTCGCAGTCACATGACCACACAGATCCATAATTTCTCACTACTGTGACATCGCTGGGTCTATTATCCCCCATATAACATTCACAGACTGCAACTCTGTAGCTTTTTTAATTGTGCTTTGGAAATTAACTGTAAAGCTGACCATTCATGTTACAATCTGATTGTACAATCTCCTTTTTTTAGATCTACCAAAAACTTTTGTATTTTTAAAATGCTCTCCTGATTGGATACACGCGGATTTGTTAGCTTAGGTAGGTGATCTTATTACAGTGGAAGATGATTGTAACCGTGTATGGTGACCCTCTATTTATCTGTACAAAGAATGCTGTATACTATATTCTGCATACACAGGGCTTTAAACCTATAACGGAAAGTTTCTTTTTTGTATAAATGTAACAATTTTGGTCTAAATATATAAATATGACTTTTGTATCTCAGCGATTTAATTTCCTCCATTATTTCACTTTATTGTTACATTTTTACCACTTCAGTACCAGACACTCCCCAGCCCCCCAAATATATCACTTTTGTGGTTTGCTGATCTCGAGGAATTCATAGACTGGCACCGAACATGGTAGATATTTTTAGAATGTATTAAAGTCGAACAGTCTAACCTGATTAATTTTTTTAAATTTAGAATCCAATTTTTAGTGTCAACCAGTGGCGTCACTAGGGTTGGTGTCACCCGGTGCAAAAGAAAAAAAAGGTTTCACCCCCCCCCCCAGTACAGACCCCCCTCCTGCAGTATAGATCCCCCCCTCACTAAGTACAGACCCCCCCTCCATCAATATAAACCCTCTCCCTCAGTATAAACCTCCCCCCCTCAGTGCAGACCCCTCCATCAGTACAGACACCCCCACCTCAGTGCAGATTCCCTAATCGGTACAGACACTCCCACCTCATTGCAGACCCCTCCATCGGTACAGACACCCCCACTTCGGTGCAGATCCCCCATCGGTACAGACACCCCCACTTCGGTGCAGATCCCCCATCGGTACAGACACCCCCACTTCGGTGCAGATCCCCCATCGGTACAGACACCCCCACTTCGGTGCAGATCCCCCATCGGTACAGACACCCCCACTTCGGTGCAGATCCCCCATCGGTACAGACACCCCCACTTCGGTGCAGATCCCCCATCGGTACAGACACCCCCACCTCAGTGCAGACCCCTACATCAGTACAGACACCCCCACCTCAGTGCAGATCCCCCATCGGTGCAGACCCCTACATCGGTACAGACACCCCCACCTCAGTGCAGATCCCCCATCAGTACAGACCCCCCCCTCAGTACAGACCCCCCATCAGTATAGATGCCCCCCTTACAGACCTCCGGAACAGCAGATAAACACGGCAGTATGTGTCTCTCGAGCGCGGGCTCCTCCTTTGTTGATGTAAATAGAGAGGAGGGGGAGGCGGGTTCGTTCCGCTCTGCTGAGGGACACAGACGCGGCACGAGGCATATGGCAGCGGGTGGTGCCGCTACCCACGGTTGTCACCCCTCTGGCAGGTGACCCGCACCCGCCTAGCAACGCTACTGGTGTCAACTAACATTTTAGCTTTCTGCTGTGTTCATGAGTTGGGACTGAATTCACCATTGCGGCTGAACACATGTGGTGTAAACGAGTCGTCCTGTGCGATTTTTATTTTTTCTATTTTGTGTATTTGATCATTATTTTTGCAACAATCCTTTTACAGTTATTTTTTATTTTCCCATTGATATAAATGCATGTAGCCAAAAATGACAATTTTACTGACTTTTGCACAAATTTCTAAACCCTTTAGGCTGGGTTCACACTGGAATACACAACGGCTCACAGCAGGGGGTCTGGTGTGACTCCATTCACCTTTTCATGTCTGATTTCAGCCCAAATTTTTGTCTGAATTCAGACCTGAAACTAATCAAAAGACGCACTGGACTCCTGTGCAATTCGCACCGGAGCTGCTGCAGAGATGTGTGAACCGGGTCCAGAGAGAGCTGGTCACAATCTTCTGCTATGCGAATTGGATGAGGGGAAACCGCGCTTTTTTTTTATGTTCATGGCAGGTGAGGCTCTGCCTCCCCTGACTGCACATCCCTGGTATGGGCGTCTTGTTACAGCCCTGGGGGACATTTATCAATAAAAAAATATTTTTTTTTTTTTTTTTTCCAGGAGCAGTGATTAATGATGCAACAATAGAAATGGAAAAATTCCTTTAACCACTTCTTCAATACCAGGCACTTGCGCACCTTCCTGCCCAAGCCAATTTTCAGCACTGTTGCAATTTGCATGGTCATGTGACACTGTACCCAAAATTTGTTTTATCATTTTGTTTCCACAAATAGAGCTTTCTTTTGGTGGTATTTGATCACCTCTGCGATTTTTTTATTTTTTGCGCAAAATTTTGAGGAATTAAACGTTTTTATTTGTTTCTGTAAAAAAAAAAAAAAAAAAAAAAAAATTGTAAATAAGTACGTTTTTCTTCAACGATAGCCACTAATATGCGGCACTGAGGGGTGGCACGATTACTCTGGTGGGTGGCATTGCTGGGCATCACTGTTTTTATTAGTACTATTATGGTGCCAGTCAGTGGCCATTTGTGGTCACTGATTGGCATATGTTGGGAACATGTGAATGGCCATGGGGGGATGTAACTGGCCATCCACATGTTGAAGGCTTCCCTGGTGGTCCAGTGCGGGCATCCGAGGGGGGGCTGTGCTGATGCCCCCCCCCCCCGTGAACTTCACTTGATGTGTCAAACGCCTGAACTCTGCACATAATGTACTCCTGAACTGTGCACCCCATACAACTGACTCTGGGAGGGACACCATAGTTCTGATGCGGCTTGCAAATAAATTAGGTTTGACGCCCCTGTCCTATCAGCATTTCATCTGATCCACACATGCGCATGTTACATAAACGGATGATGTCATAGAGCCGCCACATCTACTGGGTGGCCATTGATGAGACCATTGCACCTTTATGAGCTTCATCCTACTCCAAAAACCATGGCCATTAATATGGAATTGCCCTCTGATGCGACTATAACATCCTCCACTCTTCTGGGAAGGGTTTCCAGAAGATTGTTGAGTGTCTATGGGGATTTGTGGCCATTAGTGAGGTCAGGGGCTGAGGCTGGATGAGAAGACCCGGCCCACTATTTGGTGTGCCCCTTTCAGTCGTTGTGTAGGGTTGAGGTCAGGGCTCTATGTAGGACACTTCAGGTCCTTCACACTATTCCTGGGTCCAGCTATAGGGAGTAGAAGTTGACCTCAAGTGTTATTCCACTCCAATCACCGGACCAGAACTGGAGGGTCAGATCTGTTTTCTGCTGTTAAAGGCAGAAATAATGAAGCCGGGACACTATTTTTGCTCTCAGGGAACAGAGTACAATGACTCCGAGGAGGCCGGATCCGTCACATGAGCAGAGGAATCATTGATGTGTGAGAATCCTCAGATTCCAAAGTCATCATTTACTGGAAATTACAGCTGAATGACCGGGACACTGTGGAGGGGTTTGTTTCAGAATCTCCTTCCTCCACTCGGAGGCGTCACCATACTGTATTCTGGTCAGAAATTTTATGAAAAATGTAAGGTATCCACTACATCGGTGACAAGCAAATAGTAGGGACGGGTGACAGCAGGGCGCAACTTCAAATCATGGGGCCTCATAGGAAACTCTACAGTTTAGTATGCCTTAACCTTACTAATGGGGTTCCCCTTCTACTCAAGGCCCCATAGCATGGGCTGGTATGGTTACAGCACTTAGAATGCAACCTATCCCTTCACTAGAGACCAATGACATCCCTGAGAATGCAGCCTATCCATTCACTAGAGCAGGACTCGACGAAATCCGGGCGCCAGGTCGCAATTGCGACTAGAAATAGCAACCTGGCACCTGAGGAAGGAAGCATAGGCCTGCAGAAGGCCGCGGCCTCAATTGCCGGCCAGTGCGGGCCAACGCGATTGCGCTGCGGGGGAGCGCACGGAGACACAGGATATCTCCTCCGACGCGCGATTGCACCAGCCGGTAATTGAGGCAGCGGCCTTCTGCAGGCCTATGCTTCCTTTTGTTATCTGGCGCCATCTTGTGGTGGCCGTTGGCATGACAAGACTAATGGAGCTTCCCCTGTGTTTTTACTGCCATCTCCTTCCCTCTAATTAGAACCCCCAAACATTATATATATATTTTATTCTAACACCCTAGAGAATAAATGGCAGTTGTTGCAATACTTTCTGTCACACCGTATTTGCGCAGCGGTCTTACAAGCACACTTTTTTGGGAAAAAAATCCACTTTTTTAAATTAAAAAAAAATAAGACAACAGTAAACTTAGCCCTTTTTTTTTTTTTATATTGTGAAAGATAATGTTACGCCGAGTAAATTGATACCCAACATGTCACGCTTCAAAATTGCGTCCGCTCGTGGAATGGCGACAAACTTTTACCCTTTAAAATCTCCATAGGCGACATTTAAAAAAATTCTACATTCTTGCATGTTTTGAGTTACAGAAGTGGTCTAGGGCTAGAATTATTGCTCTCAGTCTACCAATAGACCGGCCATACTTGACATGTGTGGTTTGAACACCGTTTTCATATGCCGGCGCTACTCACGTATGCGTTCGCTTCTGCGCCCGAGCTCGGCGGGACGGGGCGCGTATCTGGCTCCTAACTTTTTTAGCTGGCTCCTAGATTCCAAGCAAATTTGTCAAACCCTGCACTAGAGACCGGTGACATCACTGAGAATGTAGTCATTCCACATTTTTAAGGGGGGGGGGGGGGTGTCTTTGTCGGAGAATAAAGATCACAAAGACACATTTGTTCTCGAATAAGAAAATCTTTATTTATAACTCTGTCAGCATCAAACACAGAAATATCTCATTTGGATTCTCCGCCAATTTCCTCATTGATGATCCACAATGAAGCCAATCATTAGCCATATGGATAGAATACGGTGTATAGGAACTTGTCCGGCTCTCAGCAGCATGAAATCTCCAGTGTTTCCAGGAGGTCCGGACACTCCACATATCTGATGTATTTCACATTCCAGAAAAGCCCAACTACTAAAATTTCCTTTCACATTACCCTAAAGCAGGGGGTCTCAAACTGGCGGCCCTCCAGCTGTTGTAGAACTACAAGTCCCATCATGCCTCTACCTATGGGAGTCATGCTTGTAACTGTTTAGCCTTGCAATGCCTCATGGGACTTGTAGTTCTGCAACAACTGGAGGGCCACTAGTTTGAGACCCCTGCCCTAAAGTAACACTAAACCCAAAAGTTTTTTCATCTTAATGCATTAAGGTGGAAAAACATCCGACGATTAGCGCCCCGAGCCCCCGTTTTACTTACCTGACCCCTCGAAAGTCCCGCGCCGTGAACGCGCTGGCTTCTCGGCTCATTCATTGGTTGATTGAAAGCAGCGCAGCTATTGGCTCGCGCTGCTGTCAATCACATCCAATGACGGGGGGGGCAGGGCCGAGTGATTCAGTTAGCGGCTATGGCCACTGGCTGTTTCACGGGAGCGCGCCCCGCAAGAACTTTCCACCATAGGAGAGAGCTCCCAATAGGATGGAAAGTTCTTGCGGGGAGGAGCAGATACAGCCGCTGAGGGACCCCAGAACACCAGGATCAAAACAAGCTGCACAGTGGAGGCAAGTATAAAAATTTTTTTTTTTTAAATAACAAACATCTCTTTAGTGTTCCTTTATTATACATTACCTGGAACTCTTACCGGGGGGGGGGGTTAAGTAGAGGTAAACCTCCCCAACTAGGTGACATTTGGTTCCCTATAACATCTTGCATCAAACAAAATTGCTATTTATTTCCTTTTAAAAAAAATGACTACTTTCACCTTTTCTTCATCCTTTGTTCCATGTCAGTGCTGCTGGTTTTCTGCTGCCTCTTTACAGCCACTTCCTGTGTGCATACACTCCAGTGATGGCTGGATGGCATTTATTGGAGGGAGGGGGGGGGGGGGGTTCTTGATGGTAGCAACAGCCAACTATGCCTTGCCAATGCATTTGAAAATGGTCACTTTGCAACCTCCACTGAGGCGCATGTAATAACAGAGAAGAAGAAGAATTGGGAGGCGGGGCAGAGTGTTGTCACTCCTTAACAGGAAGTGTCTAAGCATGGCCTTTCATGGCAGGATCACCAGAGATTATATTGACGAAAGCTTCAGGTTTAAAAAAATAGAATTTTACATCAAAAGTGAAAGAAGCCAAAAGCTCGCTATTCTTTTCAATAAACTGAATTTCATAGGAAACTGTGAATTACAAAGACCATCCCACCAGGTGCTGCGCCTCCTCCAACTTCTTACACTCCGAGAGGAGATCCTCCAACGCATTTAATCTGGCGTGGGGCTCCTCCTATGCATTTCAACCCAGGAGGTGCTCCTACATCAACACATGACGCTGGCAAGAGCTCTTCCTTCTCCAAACACGATTTACTTTGGGAGGGGCTCCTCCTGAAAGGCATACTACCCCACTGAGCCCCTGGAGGGAGCGTTGGAAGAAGAGGCGCAGGGTCCAGGAGACGACATTGTGTGTAATGTAAGATTTCACGTAGCATAACGTTTTTGATAAAACACAAGGAGGCTCTCCTCCAATGCATTTTCCCCTAAGTGGGGCTCCTCCTCCAATGCATTTCACCATAGGAGGTGCGCCTCCTTCAACACGTTTAACTCTGGGGTAAAATGCTTTTCAGGAGGAGACCTTTCCAGACTGAAACGTGTTGAAGGAGGAGCCTGGGTTTATGTGTTGAAGTAGGAGCACCTCCTATGGTGAAATGCATTGGAGGAGGTGAACCTCTTCCATGTGTTTTGATATAAAACTTTATGCTATAGGAAATCTTGCATTACACACAATGCCAGCTACCAGAAGTTCCTCTTCCTCACACCCCAGTAGGGGCTTAATCATAGAGGTACTCTATAGGTCCCCTCTTGGGGTAAAATGCTTTTCAGGAGGAGACCTTTCCAAAGTAACATAATCAGCGTACCCCTATGATTGAGCCCCTGCAGGGGTGAAATGCATTGGAGGAGCAGGGTCACTGGACTGTGTGTAATGTACGATTTCCTATAGCATAACGTTTTTGATAAAACACAAGGAGGAGGCTCTCTTCCAACGCATTTCACCCCAGGAGGTGCTCCTACTTCAACACATCACCCAGGCTCCTCCTTCAACACATTTAACTCTGGGAAAGGCTCCTCCTGAAAAGCATTTTACCCCAAGAGGGGACCTAATTATAGAGTACCTCTATGATTAAGCCCCCTACTGGGGTGTGAGGAAGAGGAACTTCTGGTAGATGGCATGGTGTGTAATGCAAGATTTCCTATAGCATAAAGTTTTATATAAAAAACACATGGAAGAGGTTCACCTACAATGCATTTCACCCCAGGAGGTGCTCCTACTTCAACACATGACCCTGGCAAGAGCTACTCCTTCTCCAACACGTTTCACTCAGGCTCCTCCTGAAAAGCATTTTACTCCAAGAGGGACTTAGACAAAGATTACCTCTATGATTTAACCCCCTACTGGGGGGGGGGGGGGAACGCGTTGGAGGGGGGGGGGAGCAGGGTCTGGTAGATCGTGTTGTGTTTAACCACTTAAGGACCAGGCCTATTTAACCACTTCCCTACCCAGCCATAGTCAAATGACGTCCACAGATGGGATCTCCCATCCTGGGTGGACGTCCTGGGCTTTGTGGGGGGGGATATCTGAATGATGGGTGCAGCTAGAGGCATCATTCAGATATCCTTCTCTTCTGCCAGGGATTCTGTGCGCCATAAGAACGATCATGGCGGCGGTTCCACCGCTTGATCGTTCTTATAGGCGGCGGGAGGGGACATCCGTGATTGGGAACAGTCACGTGTCACCACACCCCCTAACAATAAGAATCACTCCCTAGGAAACACTCAACCCCCTGCAGTGCCACCTAGTGGTTAGCCCCTTCAGTGTCATTTTTACAGTAATCAGTGCATTTTTATAGCACTGATTACTGTAAAATGACCATGGTCCCAAAATGGTGTCAAAAGTGTCCGATGTGTTCGCCATAATGTCGTAGTCACGACGACGAGAAAAAAATAAATAAAAATCAATCGCTGATTGCCGCCTTAAAACTAGTTAAAAAAAAAAAAAAAGCCATAAAAAAAAAAAAAAAAGCCATAAAAAAAAAAAGTCCTCTATTTTGTAGGCGCTATAAACTTTTGCGCAAAACAATCAATATACGCTTATTGCGATTTTTTTTACCAAAAATATGAAGAATACGTATCGTGAGGAAAAATTTTTTTTTAGGGATATTGATTATAGCAAAAAGTTAAAAAATATTGCTTTTTTTTCCCCATAATTGTCGCTCTATTTTTGTTTATAGTGCAAAAAATAAACCGCAGAGGTGATCAAATACCACCAAAAGAAAGCTCTATTTGTGGGAAAAAAAGGACGTCAATTTTCTTTGGGAGCCACGTCGCACGACCGCGCAATTGTCAGTTAAATCGACGAAAAAAAAAAGAAAGTGGCCTGGTCTTTGACCAGCAAAATGGTCCGGGGCTGAAGCGGTTAATAAGGGCAGCAGTCTGCTATATGTACTAAAGAAATACAAGAATAATCGACTTCCACAATTTATTACCCGGGTGATAGATTCAATCTTTGAGGAACAACGCCAAAACATTCTTTGCAATTAAAACATCCTAGTGGGGAAAAAAAAAAAAAAAAAAGATGGAAAATCTGAATGTCAAGAAGTTAAAAGCTACATTTTCAGTCTGTGGTCATTTCCCTAATATCAAACATTTGATTAAATTCAAGTCAGGCATTGCCTTCAAAACTGGCCAGATACATTACGACCCGTCGCTTTGGTCAAGCAGCATCTCAAGAATTGTCATCACTCTTCAAGTCTTTGTGATCCATGTTGTTTGGTGGCCCCTAGGGGGCAGGCCTTGACTTCCTAGGGGGCGGTTTCTGACCACCCTGGCCATTCAGAGAGGTCACACGCTCTCCTCGCTTTGGTTGTACAGGTCAGGGACTCGCTCAAGCTTTGCAGGTCCAGAAACCACTACAGTCTTCCATAGCCTTGGCTTTGTAAGAGAAGATTGGAGTTTGTATAGAAGATTTGTGATCTTGAAGGCAAAAAACGGTCATAGTAAGGATTAGGTTCGAGGCAGCAGCTTCAGATGGGGGCAAATCGCAGAGAGGGTTAATCATCACCAGTGCCCCCCTCTACTGCCCTCTGCTGGAAGACTCAGTTGCCAGCCGTGTCAGTGCAGATCTTGGCAGACATTATCCATAGCATTGGTGATGCTGTAAAAAAAACAAAAAAACAAAAAAAACACACAAGCGTCAGAGTGTCTCCAAAATACAAAAATATTATATAACAGCGCAAGGCAGGAAAAAAATAAAAAAATACAAGCTGCTCTGGCATAGAAGTCGTGTCAAAGTCAGATCAATGTAGTGCAGGTACCTTTTCTGAAGTCACAGCGACTTCAGCAGTGTCAATTGGAATGGCTCTCATAGACATACAGTGCCTTGCAAAAGTATTCACCCCCCTTGGCTTTTTAAATTTTTGTTACATTACAGCCTTCAGTTCAATGTTTTTTTTAAACTGAATTGTGTGTGATAGATCAGAACACAATAGTCTAAGTTAGTGAAGTAAAATTAGAAAAATCTATACATAAAACGATTTTTCAGAAATAAAAAAAATGATAATTGGCATGTGCGATGTATTCACCCCCCTTGTTATAAAGCCCATAAAAAGCTCTGGTGTAACCAATTACCTTCAGAAGTCACATAATTAGTGAAATGATATCCACCTGTGTGCAATCTAAGTGTCACATGATCTGTCATTACATATACAGGCATAGCCCGCTTTAAGTACACTCACTTTACATACACTCGCGAGTAAGGACACACCCACGAGTGTATTTAAAAGTGCCTCACAAGTACTGTACAGACATTTTGCAGCCGCAGTAGAAGGAGCTGAAGCTCTGAGAGCATAGCCCGCCCTGTTCCAGTGTGCCCCCGACACCCCCACTACAGCAGTGGCGGATCCAGGGGGGGGGGCAACAGGGCAATTGCCCCCCCCCCCCCGAGACCATCTGTCACACTCGCTTGCTCTGTTTTTTTTGCGCCTGATCTCCCGAATTTTGGGGACCCGGTACCGGCCGGCCGTAGTACCCCTGGACCCCAAACTTGGCACACATGTAGCCCAATGTCTCTTCTACAAGTGTGCAAAGTTTGGTGTCTGGGGGACCTACGGCCGGGGAGCACTGATTTTTTTTAATCCGGGCACCCCTTCCATAGACTCCAATGTTAAACGGTAATTTCTCCGGTGATTTTGCGGACCCGCTACCGGCCGGTCGTAGGTCCTCTGGACCCCAAACTTGGCACACATGTAGCCCCATGTCTTCTCTACAAGTGTGCAAAGTTTGGTGTCTGGGAGAACCGATTTTTCAAAGCCGGGCACTCCTTCCATAGACTTCCATGTTAAACATCAGTCTAGTCATGGGCACAGTGAGGCAAAGTGAGGCAAGTATAAGCCTAGGACACCCTAGGCTTATACTTGAGTCAATAAGTTTTCCCAGTTTTTTGGGGTAAAATTAGGTGCCTTGGCTTATATTCGGGTCGGCTTATACTCGATTATATACAGTACTTGTTCTGCGGCTGCCGCTGCCTCTCTGAGTCTCTCTCAGTTTCTCACATCAGCCGATCAGCGGCGCTGAGAGAGAGACTCGTCTAATGTAGTTACGTGGCGCACTGACACGATACCAGGAGCGGAGGAGGTGGGTGGAGCCTCTTCCCTGCACTCGCTGCTAACGACTGGGCGTCTAGCAACGAGTGACGTCAGTGAGTCACGTCAGGCCGCTCTGTGGGCAGGTGCAATAGCGTGCGGCTCCACAGACGGGTAAGAACGCGGGCGGCTCCACTTGCTGCGCGGTTTGTTGTCGGGGGGCGGCGCGGTTCGTGGGCTGACCGTGCTGCTCAGTGTGTTGGCAGCGCAGGTGAGAGTGAGAGAGCAGGCTCAGTGTGGCAGCTGGCCAATCAGCTAGCCGGGAGCGGGGGAGCAGAGAGATGAGATCATCTCTCACCGCCCGTGCAGTGACTTCCGCCCTCACTGTGCAGGCAGCAGAGAGATTACATTATCTCTCTGCTGCCTGACTCTGGGAGTCTGGGACACAGCAAGAGACAACCAAAACTACACCTTAGCAGGCAAGTTAGTGACAATCCGCAAGGTGTGGTAGGCGACGTGGCAAGTGACAATCCATAAATTGTGTCAGGTGACGTGGCAAATGACAATCTGCATCTGGTGGCAGGCAAGTGACAATCCACAAGATATGGCAGGTGACGTGGCAAGTGACAATCCGCAAATTGTGTCAGGTGACGTGGCAAATGACAATCTGCATCTGGTGGCAGGCAAGTGACAATCCACAAGATATGGCAGGTGACGTGGCAAGTGACAATCCGCAAATTGTGTCAGGTGACGTGGCACATGACAATCTGCATCTGGTGGCAGGCAAGTGACAATCAGCAAGGTGTGGCAGGTGACGTGGCAAGTGACAATCCGCAAATTGTGTCAGGTGACGTGGCAAATGACAATCTGCATCTGGTGGCAGGCAAGTGACAATCCACAAGATATGGCAGGTGACGTGGCAAGTGACAATCCGCAAATTGTGTCAGGTGACGTGGCACATGACAATCTGCATCTGGTGGCAGGCAAGTGACAATCAGCAAGGTGTGGCAGGTGACGTGGCAAGTGACAATCAGCAAGGTGTGGCAGGTGACGTGGCAAGTGACAACCCACAACGTGTGGCAAGTGACACGCTCAGGGCTCCCACTAATTGCAGGCGACGGTGGCAAGTGACACACTCGGGGCTCCCACTGATTGTAATATGAAATTAAATAGTTCAATGCAGAATGTAATAATAGAAATAATGCGCTTCAATCATCCTGACACCATAACAACCATGGTGCCGGGATGATTGAAGCGCCGACACCAACCATTTCCCCGATAAATTTCCCACAAAAAAAACATTTTTTGGCAGTGCCCCTCCCGAGAAAAGACTCTGGATCCGCCCCTGCACTACAGCCCCTGAGACTTCAACTACACCCTAGAAGTGAAAAAGGGTATTGTTTCACTTTAAGTACATTTTCGTTTTACATACATGCTCTGGTCCCATTGTGTACCTTAAAGTGGGGTATACCTGTACACACTTTTTTGAAAGGCCCCAGAGGCTGCAACACCTAAGCAAGAGGCACCACTAACCAAACACTGCCATGAAGACCAAGGAACCCTCCAAACAAGTGAGGGACAATGTTGTTGAGAAGTACAAGTCAGGGTTAGGTTATAAGAAAATATACAAATCTTTGATGATCCCTAGGAGCACCATCAAATCTATCATAACCAAATGGAAAGAACACGGCACAACAGCAAACCTGCCAAGAGACGGCCGCACACCAAAACTCACGGAGCGGGCAAGGAGGGCATTAATCAGAGAGGCAACACAGAGACCTAAGGTAACCCTGGAGGAGCTGCAGAGTTCCACAGCAGAGACTGGAGTATCTGTACATAGGACGACAATAAGCCGTACACTCCATAGAGTTGGGTTTTATGGCAGAGTGGCCAGAAGAAAGCCATTACTTTCAGCAAAAAACAAAATGGCACGTTTTGAGTTTACGAAAAGGCACGTTGGAGACTCCCAAAATGTATGTAGGAAGGTGCTCTTGTCTGATGACACTAAAATTTAACTTTTTGGCCATCAAAAACGATATGTCTGGCGCAAACCCAACACATCACCCAAAGAACACCATCCCCACTGTGAAACATGGTGGTGGCAGCATCATGCTGTGGAGATGTTTTTCAGCAGTCGGGACTGGGAAACTGGTCAGAGTTGAGGGAAAGATGGATGGTGCTAAATACGGGGACATTCTTGAAACCTGTAGCACTCTGTGTGTGATTTGAGGCTAGGACGGAGGTTCACCTTCCAGCAGGACAATGACCCCAAACACACTGCTAAGGCAACACTTCAGTGGTTTAAGAGGAAACATGTAAATGTATCGGAATGGCCTAGTCAAAGCCCAGACCTCAAGCCAATAGAAAATCTGTGGTCAGACTTAAAAAGATTGCCGTTCAAAAGCGCAAACCATCCAACTTGAAGGAGCTGGAGCAGTTTTGCAAGGAGGAATGGGCAAAAATCCCAGTGGTAAGATGTGGCAAGCTCATAGAGACTTATCCAAAAGCGACTTGGAGCTGTGATAGCCGCAAAAGGTGGCTCTACAAAAAAAGTATTAACTTTAGGGGGTGAATAGTTATGCACATCGACTTTTTCTGTTATTTTGTCCTATTTGTTGTTTTTTTTTTTTTTTTTTATATTGTGAAACAACCTCTTCAAAAGTTGTGGGCATGTTCTGTAAATAAATTGCTGCAAATCCTCAAACAATCCATGTTAATTTCAGGTTGTGAGGCAACAAAACACGAAAAATGCCAAGGGGGGGGGGTGAATACTTTTGCAAGGCACTGTACATGGCATTTCACATGTTCTGCAACTTGGGGTCTCACAAGTCGGATCCCAAGTGTGAAATGAGCATAAAGCCTAGAAGCTGATTGGTTACCATGCATAGCTGCACCAGATTCTGTGTGCTCCAGTTTTATGAAATCACCCCCTAAATGTTGGGTTTACACATATGCAAATTGGATGTGGGTTTCCCCGCATCCAGTTTGCATGACAGGGGAGTGTGACCGGCTCTCAATTGAGTTGCTGCACACAGCTCCGGGGCGGCCCGCATTTCAAAAGGGCCCTGTGCGTCTTTGGTTTACGATTCAGGTATGAATTTTAATCAAAAATACGGGCCCGATTCGCACCTAAAAATCGGTGAAAAGAGAGGCACCGGACCCCCATGCTGTAAACCGCGGCAGCAGCATATGTGAACCCGGCCTTAATGCCCCATCGTTTAGAATAATTCCCCATATTCCCATCGAACACGTTACTGGAGAAAGCTCTAGAGTTTTGAGTGCTGCAGCAACCACCAGCTGCAGACTGGATCAGAAAGCCACAATGAAAATATTTGCCAGCACACTATGGATCATCAAGTGGAGTCCAAACGGTTTTTATTGAAGCATGATCCCATCACAATATAGATAGTGCAACGTTTCGGAGCCACGCAGGACCCCTTCCTTCATCACATGCCTTGATATGAAGGAATGCCTCAATCTGATTAATCTAAAAAGGTAGGGGCGGGTACCATCATCCAAAGTGGTTTAGAAGGATGAAATACCTGGGGCTGCCCCAAACATGCATCTGGTAAAAAGGAGGAATTAGGACCATCTCGATACCCAAGGATTAGGCAAAAATTATGAATAAAATGTTTTAATTACAGGAGGTACATAATGAAAACAAAATTTTACAAAAGACACTATGCACAATTCAAAAAAATTACAACCGTGCATTGTTCATACAAGAAGTTTCAAAAGATCGATGAACCCCGGAGATCACGGGGGGCACCGAAATGTAGATCTTGACACAGTTCTCTACATGTTTCACGCCTTTGGCCGCTTCCTCAGGAGTAAGGATGAGCTCTGGCGTGTTCGCATTGAACACGTGCAGAGCCTGCCAGGAAATCGGCACCGCGCTGCGCTAATCACAGCCAGGGAGACATTTCCCGATGCTCGGCTGCAGAGATCGGGAAATGTCTCCCTGGCTGTGAAAAGCGCAGCGCGGTGCCAACTTCCTGGCGGGCTCTGCACGTGTTCAATGCGAACACGCCGGAGCTCATCCCTACTCAGTAGGAGTCAATCATTGTCATCTACAAAATAGGTATAATCTCTCATAATCAAATGGTCATAACAGATGCTCCAAAGAAACCAGTGGAACATAAAAAAAAAAAATAGTACAATAGAGGCACTTAAAAAAAAAAAAGGTAATCCCCCCCACGGCGAACACAGGAGACACTAGGGAGTGCCGATTTCTATTATATCTGAATATTAAGTGTAGCAAACTGGGGGTTCAAGACTGAGGGCAAAAGGCAATTTCATCTTATCAATATGAAAGACCTTTAAAAGATGTTTTTTTCTTTTCAAGATGTTGCTGGTAGACCGGGACTGTGTTGGAGGATTCCAAAAGGAATCTGTCAACACAAAATCTCAGCCCCCACGATTGCCTTGAATATCGTTGATCCCCGGAAAGCAGCCATCTGTTATGACCATTTGATTATGAGATTCTACCCATTTTGTAGATGACAATGATGGACTCCTCCTGAGGAAGCGGCCATAGACGCGAAACATATAGAGGACTGTGTCAAGATCGAAATTTTGGTGCCCCCCATGATCTCCGGGGTTCATCGATCCTTTGAAACCTCTTGTATGAACAATGCACCGTTGTAAACTTTTGATTGTACATAGTATCTTTTGTAAAATTGTTTCAATTCTGTCCCTCTATGAATAAAATGTTATTTTAATTACAATTCTTGACTAATCCTTGGGTACCGAGATAGTCCTAGTTCCGTCATTTTACCAGGGGCCTGTTTGGGGCAGCCTCAGGTATTTTGTCCTATTACATCATCACATGCCTGACGAAGGTGTCCTGCGTGGCTCTGAAATGTTGCACTAGCGTTATTGTGATGGGATCATACTTCAATAAAAAAACGCTTGGACACAACTTGATGATCCATGGTGTGCTGGCAAATATCTTCATTATAGTTTAGAGCAGGGGTCTCCAAACTTTATAACAGGAGGGCCACATTGTAGATTTTACAAGTATTCAGGGGCCAAAAAAAAAAGAAAATCAGTTATGTATATATTTTACATGGATCGTTTTTGTAATCAGCATGATATGACTGAGAACAGTGTCCCCCTCATCGGTGTCCATCATCGCTGATGGGGACGCCGCTGATGGGGACACTCGTGTCCCCATCAGCACAGCAATGTCCCCATCAGCACTGTGCAACACATTTACCTCTTGCCTCCACACTAGCAGACTTCTGCTCTTCTGCAACTCCCGACTACCGCCGGCTGCTACACAAGTGGAAGGATCGTTATTTCAAACAGCGGGCAAGAAGAGGGGGAGGGACGCGCCCGTGACATCACTGGTTGCCGGGACATCGGCGGTCCCAGCAGCCAATCCAAAAGCACGGCGTGGCAGCATGGGCGGGTGTGCAGCTTTGTTGCTTTGTTTGCAGGACCTGCCAGCTGCGGGTGGGCGGGCCGGATAAAAAACAAAAACAAAACACAAACACACACACACACACACACACACACACGTGGGCCGGATGTGGCCCGTGGGCCGGGGTTTGGAGACCCCTGGTTCAGAGTAAGGCACTACACGCATCAGAGGAGTCTTGACATGGAAAATACATGCAACTAAACCTATGCTGGTAACTTTTGAGTAGTCGGAGCCGATTAATTTTTAAGTGTGCTGGGGACCCCTTTGTACCAGTCTGTATATTGTCCTGCCCATGTGCACCTTTCCTTTATCCTAATTTCAAACAGATGAGAGCGGCTGCCATTGTTGCTTTTTTCAGAAATGTCGCAGAGTGAAGGATATGGAGAAGATATATAGACGGCAAATAAAATTACATCAAGGAAAGGCAGAGATAGTTACCTCTCTATTGGAAATCCGGATTCACAGAGGTTCACCAGAGTGTACAGCTGTCTCATGGAATATTCATACTGCAATGACAAATACACAGTCAGGCCTCATATCACCGCCAACACAGAACCTTTTAGGATTAGTATGTTGCACAAGGAAAGCAATACCCTGGATATCAGAGGTCTATACTTCTGGCACAAAATAAGGTCTCAGAGCAAGGGTTGGGATTTCCTGCGATTTTAAATGTACATTGGGGAATTAAGCAAAGAGTGGTGAAAGCACAAAGCCTGCACCACTCCTCTAAGCTGAGAAAACGGAGCAGATCCTCTTCCTTTAGGCTGGGTTCACACTATTGCAAACACAGACATTGCTGTGACAGGTATTTGCACCCACTTCCGGGCATATACTTCTGCGGGAGTCACGCCAGGTATTTGCTCCCACTACCGGGCATAGATCCCCGCAGTATCTGTGGCGATCTACGCCATGACCGGCCCCTCCTCTGTCCCCCCCCCGCTGTCTTCTGGGAGACACAGGTCCCAGAAGACAGCAGGGACCAGTGGGATCGCGCAGCGCAACTCGCGCATGCGCAGTAGGGAACCAGGCTGTGAAGCCGCAAGGCTTTACTTCGTGATTCCCTTACTGAAGATGGCAGCGCCTCCACCCGAGAGCCGAGGGACAGATCGGCTTCGGGTGAGGACATCGTGGGCACCCTGGACAGGTAAGTGTCCATATTTTAAAAAAAAGACAGCAGCTGCAGTATTTGTAGCTGCCGACTTAAAAAAAAAAAAAAAAAAAATTTGGCGGAACTCTGCTTTAACTTTGTATTGACACCTGCAGCAGTTCGCAGAGTGCAGTGTGAACTGCCTGCGAGGAGATGCGATTCCCACATCGCAATAGTGTGAACCGGAGCTTAGGACTGATCAGCTCCCCGTTCTATGCTGTGCCTATGGAAGGCAGAGCTGCATACTCCGATCCCTCTGCCTATTCCTGCCTCCTTCTTAGCTGAGATCAGGAGAGAGGAGAAGAGGGCTATGCAGGCTCTGCTCGTGTAGTGCAATCACTGCATGGCCAGAAAGAGGAATGAGAGTTGTCTGCTGACCAGGTCTGTCCTGGCAGAGACCTGTGGCAGCTTTCTATAAAGAAAACTGGCATGATCTCTTAGGAACCCGCACCAGTTTCTATTTCGCTTTGAAATAGAAACTGGCATGAGTGGGGCGCAGACAAAAAAAAAAAAAAAAAAGGTTTTGCGGCGCTTCCGAAATGCTTTTCAGGCGCTTTGGCAGTGCTGCCCATTCATTGTAATGGGCAGGGGCGTTTTGGGAGCGCTGTAAATAACCCACCCTAAAGATGCTGCTTGCATGACTTTTTCAAACGTCCCGCAAGCGCACCGCCCCCAGTGTGAAAAACACTCATTGCAATGAATGGGAGGCAGTTTTCAAACGCATGAAAACTGCCTC
Organism: Rana muscosa; assembly: GCA_029206835.1. Lineage (NCBI taxonomy): Eukaryota > Metazoa > Chordata > Amphibia > Anura > Ranidae > Rana > Rana muscosa. The sequence continues at coordinate 234,014,217 of CM055126.1, forward strand.
AGTGTGAAAGGGGTCTAAATGCGATGCACAACATTGCACTAGTTATTACATTAGAATGGTGCAGAAAGCACACTTAAATTCCTCGGACAAAGTAAGCACACCACATATGAAGAATGCCTATACATAAAAGCACTATAATAAAATATGACATATTTGGATATTTGTACCAATCATATAAAGCACAATACTGGAAAGCAGTGGCCGCTGGTGGTTTTTTGTTTGGGGGGGGGGGGGGGTGGTAAACAACCGAACCCCCCCCCCCATCTCTCAGCAACTCAATCCCCCCACCAAGCTGCCTGCTGGTCCATTGGCACTTACCCAATCTAGCCAGCAGCAGGGATCGGGCATCCGAGGAGCAGCGGCGAGGACCGGCATCAGCTCTTCTACTCCTAGGCGTCCTATAGGATTGCCTGTCCTTTCAGACAATCATGTGATGGGTATAAGACCCGCTTCCCGATTGGCCGGGAGGAGGATGAGTGTTGCAACAATGAATATTCATTCGCTGTTGTAACACACCTGGGTGGGCTCCGGTCACAGGTTCTGTGACCCGAGCCCACCCTATTTTGAAGCCTATTAGAGCCTATGGCTCTAATCAGGTACTTTAAAAAAACTAAACCCCGGCCACAGTAATTCAGGCGCCTCCTGAAAGGGGCCAGGCGCATGAATAGGGGGTGGCAGCGGCGGCCATGGATAGATTTATGCTATGCATGAATCTATCCATGGCATATGGGGGGCTGGCCTGGAGAGATATTGCCACATTATATTATTTGCTACATCGTTATTTCCAATCTAATCTGGATGTAGATCAGTAGAGTGAGCACCAAATAGCCGTACAGCAGCTGATGAAGATTACATGTGGGAAGTCAGGATAGAATGAGCGAGGAGGAAGAACCCAACATTTTTGGGGGGGGGGGGGGGTAGAACTGATGGCCCCCTCTATGAATTATTATTTTTATATTGCACTGTAAATTCAAAGTCTTTCATAAACTGGAAAAGAGGGGAAAACCAAGTGTGGCAAAATGAGATTTTCCTGAAGGAAGAGACCCTGTGACACCCCTAGGAGAAGCAGCAGATTGAGGCTGTGATAAAGAACATGACCGGGACTTACCAGAGGGTTGTGCCAGTTGAAGCACTGACTCTTGAAATGTTCAGCAGCGGTGCGGTAACACTTGCGATCGTTAATTTCTGTCTGATCGGTAAGAATTTCTTCGGTCAACTCATCGGATTCCGTCACCACAGAAACAATCTTCTTCACCGATTCTTTAATCAAGGCTTTGGCCTGAAAGGAAGATGAGGAGGGATGGATATAAAAGCCGACTAGGATATATTGATTTGATAGAAGGACCAGATGTGGAAAAATCAGAGGAGCTTAGAAGTACCCCGGTCATCAGTGACCACACTTTTCTATTGTCGATAAGCAACACAGCTTGGTCACAGACCCACCATCTTTATTGGACAATGATGGAGCAGCACCACCGTATGGATAATGTCACCATTCTGCCCTAGCAAGTGTCCAGTGTTAGACTGACAGCACTATTCAATGCATTACAGCCTGTCTGACACAAGCAGGAGAATGCATGAAGCCAATATGAAGACGGATTTAGGTATTTATACTAATAATATTGAAACCACTTCAGGTCCTTTAGGAGGTTTAAAAAAAAAAAAAAAAAAAAAAAAAAAAATATATATATATATATATATTTTGGACTTGAAGTGGTTAAAACAAGTTCATAGCTGCAGCTGCAACCATAAGCTTGATATTATATCCCTTTTATGAGAGCACAATCTTTGCTTGACTAGCTGCATCAGAGTGCAGGGGAGACAATGGGGCTCCTTTGTGAAAGCAATAAACTTACATTAAAAAAAATGAAAAAAAAAAAACAGTACAAAATACCTTTTTATAAAAACATTAAAAAAAATGAAATAAATAAAATAATACTGATGATAATAAAAAAAAAAAGTAATAAAATCATACATATATATATATATATATATATATATATATATATATATATATATATATATATATATGTATGTGTATCATTTTATTACTTTTTTTTTTTATTATCATCAGTATTATTTTATTTATTTCATTTTTTTTTATGTTTTTATAAAAAGGTATTTTGTACTGTTTTATTTCAATTTTTTTTTATGCAAGTTTATTGCTTTCACAAAGGAGCCCCATTGTCTCCCCTGCACTCCGATGCAGCTAGTCAAGCAAAGATTGTGCTCTCATAAAAGTGATTGGCCAGCTGTGAAAAAAATATTTATATATTATAATTATATACACATACATATGACATGCGAGGTATCAGCGCGAATGACAGAGTGAGAGCAATAATTCTAGGGCCATCATTTACAATAAACTCTACACAGATAACTTGTACAGAGTCACCTATGAAAAATTGAGAGTGATGACATGTTGGGTGACTATTTACTTAGTGCAACTTCTAATATTTATTTTAAAAAAAAAAAAATTAATGGGTATTATTTTGTGTTTGTGTGCATGAAAATTCATTTGTTCCTAAAAATATGTTTGATAGATGACTGCAAAATTATTCTGCAACATAAAAAAAACTTGCAATGCCCACCATTTTATTCTCCAGAGTCTCTGCTTTCAGAAAATATAAAATATTTCAAAGTTCTAAGCATATTCTAGCAAAAATGCTGGTTTTTAACGGTTTGTAAATGCTGATTTTTTTATTTATTTTTTTGTTCCTTATATATCTGCAGTTTAGCTATAAAATGCAAACTAAAATCTTATATTTGTTTGTGTCAGTGGCCGGCTCCTCTCACCTCCTGTAGGGCCTTCATCCTGTGCAGTGCATCCAGGGCCTTGGCAGCATCATTGGAAGCCAGGAACTTCCTCTTGAGGATGGCCATGGGCACCTCTGGGCTGGGGGTCGGGTCCAGGCTGTGTATCGGCTCCAGGGTCATGAGAGGGGCCGCGGTTTTACCGGTACCCTGGAACTGGCTCACCTTCATCTTAGAAATAGTCTAATAAAGAAAAGCAATAAGATACAGAATATCAATAACAAAGTCTCACTGGATTTATAGATTTAACCTCTCCTTTGGGAGATATTGGTTCCTGAAAGAACCGACCACTTAATGCAGAACAGACCACAAACACACAAGTACATCTCTGCCATACAATGCACATACTCCCCTGTGTTGCCCCTTTAAAACATCAGGTTTGAGTCGACAACACAGTGCCTCCGATTTCCCAAGCAGTGTTGTCAGCTCTTCCTGCTGGACTACAGAGCTCCCCCCCACCCTTCATTGATTTCTGTCCCAGCAATGCTGCTACCTTGAGTCCTAGAAGCCTGTCCACAGACTATGTGTAGGAGAAGGCCACATGCATTGTACAAGAGAAGGTCAGAGACTGCAGACATATTACAGGAGATGGTCAGAGACTATTCACATGTTGGAGACTGGGGATATGTTTCAAGAGAGTCATAGACTGGAGACAAAATGCACAAGACTGCTAGAGATCACAGATATAACAGTGCAAGTAAAGTAAAAGTGTGTGGCATGATACAAGAGACGGTCAGAGACTGCAGACATACTACAAGAGACGGTCAGAGACTGCAGACATACTACAGGGGAAGATGGTCAGAGACTGCAGAGAGACATACTACAGGAGAAGGAGATGGTCAGAGACTGCAGACAGACATACTACAGGAGAAGGAGACGGTCAGAGACTGCAGACATACTACAAGAGACGGTCAGAGACTGCAGACATACTACAGGGGAAGATGGTCAGAGACTGCAGAGAGACATACTACAGGAGAAGACGGTCAAAGACTGCAGAAAAACTGCAAGCCCATCACTCACCCGGTTCCCAAACTGCATCACATGACTGGTGTTGGTGTGTTGCTTGACCAGTAAAAACTGTTTGTGTAAGGTCTCCTTGGACAGATCCTCCTGGAAGACAAATAATAATAATATTATATATATATATATCTTATATAAAGTCATAGAACAGAAAACACTCATATATATATATATATATATATATACACACATACATATACACACACACACACACACATATACATACACACACAATGTATAGAAAACAATGCATTGCGTCATTGCTAACCAATTGTCATAAAATGATTTACAAAAAACTGCACTTTTATTTAGGGGTCAGGTGACAGCCATTGGCATTCCTTGCAAATGTGGTCACATGTGCAAGGGGCGTGGTTACAACAACAGGGGCAGTTCCTCTTCTGACAGCACGTCTCCTGCTCAAAGCCACTGTCAATCAAGCTGACCTGGGGGGGTTACATGTACAGGAGGTGTGGTTACATGTACTAGACACTATTGCTGTTGTGACAGCGAGGTCCTTGATAGAAGTTGCTACCAATCAAACCAAGCAGGGGGTGCGGTTACACGTGCAGGGGGTGTGGTTACATTCACTAGGCGCAGCTGCTGTTGTGACAGCAAGGCTATTTGTGGGAGCTGCTGTCAAGCAAACTGAGATAGGGGCGTGGTTACATGTGCAGGGGGGAGGGGTTACATGTATTGGACGCTGCTGTTGTGACAGTGAGGCTCCTGATAGACGTTGCCATCAATCAAACCACGTTTGGGGTGTGGTTACATGTGCAGGGGGGCATGCTTGTATTCACTAGTCACAGCTGCTGCTGTGACAGCAGGGCTATTGTTGGGAGGTGCTGTCAAACTGAGCTGGGGGCGTGGCAACATAAGAAGGGGAGTGGTTGCTTTCACTAAGCACAGCCTAGAAACCTCCTGCTAGGAGCCACTGCCAATCAAACTGAGTGATGGTCCTATAGGCACAGCGGTTTGTAGCTTTGATTGATAAATAATTTGAATATTAAGCAGCTATTCTGTTACAGCCTATATACTTTGTATTTATTCAGAATTCTGACCAGTGGCGACCTGCCCATTAGGGGCACCCCCCACCCCAATCTATGCACCCAGCCCCTAATCTACATGCAGGGTACCGGACGCATGGATTTCAATGTGGGTTTTTTTTTTTTTTTTTTTTAAGCACGTGATTAGAGTCGGAGGCTCTTATTGGCTTCAAAAAAGGCCATGTGTGTGACATTAGCAAATTATTATTTGCTAATGTCTTCCTGCTTCTCCTCCCGGCCAACAGAAAGCGGCTCCTGAGACCTGATTGGCCGGGAATCTAAGGACCCACCTCCTGTTCTGCTGGGAGGAGAAGCATCGGCCCTGGCCGCAGCCTACCCCAGGTTCAGCAGTGCACCGCCACCTCGTCCTCCTCCCTGCACCTCTACCACAGAACAAGCGAAGGCCATTGAGCGCGCGGGGAGGGGGGGGTGGCTTTAGTTCAAGAGGACCACTGCTGTGTTCGATCGAGAGCCACGGGCGGTGCTAGTGCGAGTGAGGGGGGAAGGTCTGTTTGCCGCTTGTACAGTTCTGATTCCAGATACTTGGTGAGCTGGCGGTGTAAATTGAGGCATTTTATTGAGTATACAGGAAAAAAAAAAAAAAAAAACTCACCATGTCTGAATCCTCCATCCAGCTGACACTGTACAGATCACCGAGGTATGTGTCTCGCTTCTCATCATAATAACAAGCATAAGAGGACTCATGGGAGTTGGCTGCTGTGGTGGCATAAACTGAAAAAAATAAAAACAAACATAAAAGATGTAAATATAAAATAGACAATGATCCGTACAACACACTATGGGGAGGGGGATTTACTAAAACTTGAGAGTGCAAAATCTGGTGCAGCTGTGCATAGTAGCCAATCAGCTTCTAACTTCAGCTTATTCAATTAAGCTTTAAAAATAAAACCTGAAACCGGATTGGTTTCTATGCACAGCTGCGCCAGATTTTGCACTCTCCAGTTTTAGTAAATCAACCCCCCCCATCTGTCTCTGCGGAGGAATTTCAGACATACAGCATTTCACAGTGTGTTATAAATTGGAACGCTGAACACAGTGCGGCCATTTAAAAAGTAGGTTGTAAACACACTTTAAAAAAAATAAAAACGAAGACCTGCAAGACAAAAAGGCATAATGAGCTAGTATGCATAGCATACTAGCTCATCATGTAATACTCACCTGGGATCGAAGCCTCCGCTGCGCTGCCCGACACAGCACCAGCCGGCAACATGTCGTCCCGGAGTTACTTCCATGTATCGCGGCTCTAGCGCATGCGCGGGAGCCACCAGTCATGGCATGACCTCCTTTAGAAACTGCACGATCGCCGTTTCTAAAGTGCGCCTGCACCGTTGTCTACGGCTCATGCGCCGTAGACATCGGCACAAGTCTCTATTGTCAGAGCCGGTTCACACTGGGGCATCACGACTTCCAGCGCGACTTTACGAGGCAACTTCGAGTTTCCTCCAGGACAGGCGACTTTGCCAGTGGCCAATCAAACAATAATCAGCTCTGTGGGAGGGAGGGGTATGCCTGAGAAAACTATTTTCTCTTCCTGTAAAGTTGCTTCAGTTAAGACAGTGATCCGACTTTGGAGACTTCCATTGAAATCAATGGGTACAAGTCGCCTTGAAGTAGTACAGGAACCTTTTCTGAAGTCGGAGCGACTTCTGTAGTGTGCATAAAGACGGCTCCATAGACTAACATTACAGCGCGACTTGGGGCGACCTGAAGTCGGATCCTGAGTGGCCCTGGTGTGAACCGGCTCTAAATATCTCCTAAGAGCCGGTTCACACTGGGGCAACGCGACTTCGAGGCAACTTCGAGTTTCCTCCAGGACAGGTGACTTTGCCAGTGGCCAATCAAACAATAATCAGCTCTGTGGGAGGGAGGGGTTTGCCTGAGAAAACTATTTTCTCTTCCTGTAAAGTTGCTTCGATTTTAAGACACTGATCCGACTTTGGAGGCGACTTCAATTGAAATCAATGGGTACAAGTCGCCTAGAAGTTGTTTTCAAGTAGTACAGGAACCTTTTTTGAAGTCGAAGCAACTTCTGTAGTGTGCATAAAGACGGCTCCATAGACTAACATTACAGCGCGACTTGGGGCGTCTCGGAGCGACCTGAAGTCGGATCCTGAGTCGCCCAGGTGTGAACCGGCTCTAAACCGTGGAGGTTCAGGAGATATTTCTAGCACCTACAGGTAAGCCTTACCACTTCCATACCGGGCCTATTCTGGCACTACTCTCCTTCATGTAAAAATCATAATTTTTTTGCCAAAAAAAAATACTTATAACCCCCAAAAATATATATCAGACACCCTAGGGAATAAAGTGCAACTTTTTATCTTGCACTGTATTTGCGCAATAATTTAAGCACCTTTTTTGGGAAAACAAACGGCTTCATGAATTAAAAAAAAAAAAAAAAAAAAACACACACACCACAGGAAAGTTAGCCCAATTTTTTTGTATAATGTGGAAGATGATGTTACGCCGAGTAAATAGATACCCAACTTGTCACGCTTTAAAATTGCGCACACTCATGGAATAGCGCCAAACTTTGGTACTTAAAAATCTCCATAGGCAACGCTTTTAATTTTTTTTACAGGTTACCAGTTTAGAGTTACAGAGGAGGTCTAGTGCTAGAATTATTGCTCTCACTCTGTTCTAATTTATTATTTTTTTTTGATCACTTTTATTCCTATTACAAGGAATGTAAACATCCCTTGTAATAGGAATCATTGTGACAGGTCCTCTTTATGGAGAGATGCGGGGTCAATAAGACCCGACATCTCTCCTCCGGGCTGGAAAGCACGAGATCGGGGAATTTTTAAAAAAAAAAAAAATAAAAAAAATTTATTAATTCACTGATCTCATGCTTTCAGCCACCATTGCGGTTTTGTTGACTTCCGGGTACCCGGGCGTGACGTCATAACGTCGCGCCCGGGCCTCCGATGGTCATAGAGATGACCGGTGACCACCTGGTCACCGGTCATCTCTATGGTCCTCATCCGGTGCTGGCTGATTAGTTCTCCGGGCCCCCGATGGCACGGGAGAGCTCGGAGAAGCACCAGATGGCGGCAGGGGGTTGGGGGATGTCCCCTCCCGCCGCCTATAAGAACGATCGCTATGATTGTTCTTATGGTGCGCAGAATTGTCGGCTGCAAAGCATGATATCTGAATGCCAGTAGCTGCAGGCATCATTCAGATACCACCCCCCCCCCCTAAAGTCCAGGACGTCATATGACGTACTGTGGTATGGAAGTGGTTAATCTAGGCTGCCTGTAGGTAAAAGTGGTTGTACAGGGTGTACAACCAATTTAATACAAATATCTGCAGCATCCAGGCACAAAAGGTCATCTCTTTATTGTGTCCACTAAAACCACAAAATGTATTAGTACATTGCATTTTTTATCGTTTTTTATTTTATTTTTTATTTAAGGGGTGAATTTATAAAACAGAGACACTGCATTTGCACTGTGCCTGGAGGAAATCGAGGCAATAAATGGGGAAAATATATAAGCAGTGCGAAGATAGTGCCCTGTGTGGGAATTTAATCCAGAAACAAAGTGCGGCAAGGGACATTACCAACCACTATGCCAATGAGCAACACTGAACTAATCACAGGCAACCAAAGGCTTCTGCCCCTTATAGAAATTTGCTCCAGATTGTACACTGAGCTGTGCGTGTACAATCTCACCATGTCTTCGGTACAGGCAGTGGCGACCGCTGTGTGCCCGGCCCCTAATCTACATGCAGGGTGCCAGACGCATGGATTTCAATAGGTTTTTTTTTCCACTGATCCCATGAACATGTGTGGGAGTTGCGTCATCCCAGGCTGGTCAATCAAGACACCAAACCTGGAAAATGACCAGACAAAAGAGGTCAGCGGTGGTGATGGCAGACATTGCATTACTGGGTGGGGCTTTGATAGGCAAGTGTGCCATAAAAAGGTGCAAATATGCGGTGCTTATATAACACTGCATCGCTGAAAATGGCCAAAAAGACTGGGAAGGTAGCATCACTGTAGGCAACCTCGGAGACTGGGGACATAGCATCACCATAGGGGACCAAGACTGGGGACATAGCATCACCATAGGGGACCAAGACTGGGGACATAGCATCGCTGGAGGTGACCTAGGAGACTGGGGACATAGCATCACCATAGGGGACCAAGACTGGGGACATAGCATCGCTGGAAGGGACTAGGGAGATTGGGGGTGTAGCAATGCTAGAGGAGACCAAGAATATTGGGGGATGTAGCATTGCTGGAGGGGACCAAAGAGTTTGACCATGTAGGATTGCTGGAGAGGACCTAAGAGATTGGGGGCATATCATAATTATAGGGAGAGTTTGGCCTGTAAGTGAGCCATAATATGCTGAGCCTACTTACACATGATGGCAAGTGCCCTCACCATGATATGGTTTCTGCTCTGGCTGGAATGAGGAAGAGTTCAAAACCTGGAGGCTTCACTTGCTGTGTGTCGTGGGCAGGCCCGGACTGGCCATAGGGCATACCGGGCATATGCCCAGTGAGCCGCGGCGACCCGTCGGGCCGCATGTCACGTCTCCCCCCCAGTGCACTCTCAGCTGCGAGTCGGAACCGCACTTGAGTGACAGTGACACCCGTCAGCACATCAGGGGGCCGGGACCCGCAACAATCCCCTTCTCTGGCAAGGTGGCCGCGGCACTGATGATCTGATCAGTCTCAGGGCCGGGTGACTCACACAGCCGAGCAGAGTGAAGCCACCCCCCCCCTCCTCCTTTATGTCCACACAGGGGGAGGGGACCCGACATGCTCCCGTGCTGATCGGAGGTACATTATGGGTCTGAATGGGGGGGGTTTCTGTATTGTAGGGGAGTCTGAAATGTAGGTGGGCTTCTGTACAACATGCAGAGGGTCCAGAACTGTTAGGGGGGGGTCTGTATAACAAACTGTGGGGGGCTGTGTAATGTAAAGGGGTGCAGGGTGTTTTGTAATGTCAAATGGTGCTGGATGCTGTGTAATGTAAAGGAGCCCAAAGGTGCAGTGCTATGTAATGGGGTCCAGAGGTGCAGGGTGCTGTGTAATGTAAAGGGGTCCAGAGGTGCAGGGTGCCATGTAATGTAAAGGGGTCCAGAGGTACAAGGTCCAAGGTCCATAATTTTTGTCCAAGTCCGGGCCTAATCGTGGGGGTAAAAAGGGGACATCAGCTAGTTGTGTATAAAAAAAAAAAAATCTAACCTGTTCAGTCATTATCCCAGACGCCAAAAAAAAAAGTTTTGGCTTTAGATTCACTTTAACTATAAAAGCTACAAAGTGTAATGTGTGGTGTGTCAGCCGCAGACAGCGTTTTAAAGAAACCCCGGGATCCTGGATGATGGACCATCACATGATTTGTCAGCACAATACACAGCTAGTATTATAAAAGCATCATGCGAGATACAAAGCTGTTCTCAGTTCTGCAATTTGATTGTTGGAGTTGACTGTTGACTCTGCACACCACAGCTGATGAATGTACCGAATTGGGGGGTGGGGGGTGTACAGACATCTGTAAAAGAATTTGGAAGCATAATGATAGGAAGTGAAACCATAAGATGCAAATGCAGGTAGTGAGAATATGCAGAAGGAGAATTTAGGAAGTCACCATCAACCGCAAGATAGAGGCGGCCCTCTTCCATGCTCGTCATTCCCACAATGATCACTGACAGCGGAGGAATATTTCTGTCAGCAAATTACAAACATACAATAAATGACTTTTCCAAAGAATTCCTGAACCCCCCTTCATCTCCTGTCATCGTCATTATCAGGACGCCCGAGGCCTGAAATACCCGTCTTTTAGCATTTTTTTTTCTAAAAAATATTATATTATATTATATTATATAAAAAAAAATTTAATTTAAGAAAAGTAGCTGCCAGTGAATAATTTATACAACTATAAAATTGTTAGTTTCTTCTTTTCGACTTTACCAGTACAGTGGAAACTCGGATTATGAGTAATGCAATACGAGCCATTATTTTTTTTAAAAACCCTGACTCGGTTTGCGAGTGTTGTCTTGCAAAACGAGCAGGATTCAAGCCTCTGCGGTGTGCAGTACCGCATTTGGCCAGAGGTGCGGGGGCGCCGATGACACTCAAGGCCATTCGGAACCGTTCGGAAATACTCTGTTCCCGCACACACACTTTTTATCACCATCAGTATTTTATTTATTTGTATAAAATGTATTTTTTACCATTTTATTTTTTAATGTAACTTTATTGCCATCACAAAAAAGGAGCCCCATTGTCTCCCCTGCACTCTGATGCAGCTAGTCAAGCACAAATTGTGCCATCATAAAAGTGATTGGCCAGCTGTAAAAAATAAATAAATATTATTATTATTATTATTATTATTATTATAATAATATATACACACACACACACACACACACACACACACACACACACACATATATATGTAGCGGCCTCACCCTCCCTCTCTTCTTTAGCGGTTACTTTGGCTTCGGTCTAGGGGTACCTTGGAGGGGAGAGCGAGGTGCACCACGGCCCATGTCCTCTCGATTACAGCATGTAGAGGTGAAGGCCAGAATCAGATTACACCCGGGCTGTGTATACGCTCAGAGCCAAGTCTGTTCTGCTGATAACCCCCCTTTGCTCCCAGTAATTGGAGTACCACACACTGAAAAGGTCCAACACTTATTTATTCCATAACGGCAAACAAATAGTCCTTTGCGAGCAGACAGTTTGAGACCCATAGAACAGTTCAGTATTGGTGGGGAGTAGGTCAAGGCACAATCCTCAAAGAAACGAAACCGTTGAGGTTTCACCAACGGTTGCTAAGCACAGTGGCTGTAAAACCTACTTTTTGGCTTCAGAGTCTCTTCCAGGAACTCTAGTGAACAGGAACTGGGGTTACCTTCGCTACGTTGCAGCCCCTGTCAGGGGGAAGACATCCCTCCAAGAGAGTTACCAGAGGCCCCGCCGTCACCGGATTAATGCTGTACCGGACTATTCAGAAGGGTTACACTCCCCGGCCTCCTCACCTCATATACGGGTCCCAACACCTTAGGGCCCCTCGGACTCCTCCACCCTCGCGGAACCCAGTCGAAATTACTGGGCCCCAGGCCTTGGTCATAGTACCTCACCCCAGGCTTAAGGTGCCTGAGATGGACTCCATCCCTGAATCCGGCCAGGTCAAGGGCACCTGGGCCCAGAACGCCAGCACCCAGGCTGAAGGTGCCTGGGTGCGGCCATGTCCTCCAACTCTGAATCCCAAGGTCAGGGCGTCCGCCCCTTTTATCTCCTTTCCCTTTGCGTCACAGCGGGTTCCCCGCCCCGCTGTACTGGCGCCAGGAAAGGACAAAAAGGAACAGTCTTGCAGTGCAGGTTCAACTCCGGCCCAGGGCGACGCCGCCACCCGCAGGCCACAGGGAACCTCACACCACCAGAGTCCTCCAAGAACCACAAAAAGGAATTCTCAGACTCCCTAACAATTAGTACATCTGGGCTGAATAACCCAGATGCTCCCCCCCAAATTTAAATGCCATACATACAATATAAAAAATTATTATTATTATTATTATTATTATATTTATTGACACCCCCTTGCCAAGTCAAAGCTCTCCAATCAGAATGGAGCATAAACTTTGCAGAATTGTTCCTGTAAATGAGTTTACGATTCTGTAAGTAGGAATTTGGAATACCATTTGTAATGTAGAGTATATGCTGTATTGTTGAATTTGCTCTTACAGAGAAAACCAAAATAAATCCCAGCCGCACTTACCATCGATGTTGTTAGGTAGGTGATTCATCATGGAGCCGGACTCACAGGCCTCAATGTACAGAACCATCTGTAAGAGAAATATCCCCATGTCACTCCAATGGGTTCTGCTACAGAAGACTCAGCACACCGATACATTGGGGGGGGAGATTTACTAAACCCGGAGAGTTCAAAATCTGGTGCAGCTCTGCATAGTAACCAATCAGCTTCCAGGTTTTATTGTCAAACCCTAACTGAACAAGCTAAAGTTAGAAGCTGATTGGCTCCCAGGCACAGCTGCACCAGATTTTGCACTCTTCAATTTTAGTAAATCTCCCCCATTGCAGATCATAAAAACTGGACACTTCCTAGGACACCATCGGGCACTTACCTTTTTGAACATCTTGTGGTCATACATGTACTGAATGGTCTTGTTCAGTTCCTCAACGTGGAGCTGCAATGGAGAACAACAAGTCTAAGAATTACTACAACCAAAGACACATTGTATGGATTATATCAAAGGGCTCTTCAGAACAGTCACAGCTGTGTGTGTGTGTAATGTTAAAGCGGTATTAAACCCAAAAGCAAACATTTATTATATTGCAGTTTTTAATTATTGTGGGCGAGTCGTATTCAAGATACAGCACTGCATCCCGTACTAATCAAATAGAACCAAACAGAAGAAAATATTGGGATTTTTTTGGTGCTTCATACAAGATCGCATACATTTCATTAAAAATGTAATGAAAAATTCATTATTTTATTAGAAAAGTTGCCATCCGGGGTACTGCCTGTACCCCCCTGATGGCGCGGCCCTGGAAGCAGCAGCTGAGTCTCATCTCTGAAATGCGGCTTCCTCTCTGTTTTCCTCCCAGCAGAAATGAAAGGGAACAGAATTGAGGCATGGGGGAAGCAGCTGTGGTGGGGTAGGGGGGGGGGGGGGAAGCAGCTGTGGCGGCGTGGGGGGGTTGGGGTGATGCTTACGTCATCATTGGGAAAGGCCAGTAAACCCGGAGCTCCATGATCAGTGAAGTAGACAAAGACATGGTCGTTCGGTCCACTGCAAGAGAACATAAAAAAAAAAAAAAAAAGTGACTTACCCAAGTCATGGGATATCATATTTTATAACTGAAAGCTGTGCACAGTTTTGTTATATTATATTTACTTGCATTAAACTTTTTTTTTTTTTTTTTTTCACATTTCTCCAGTGTCTTGCTGGTTTCTGGCCTAGGTCAAAATAATATCATACTTCCCAGGATTCTTCAGGGGCATTTTTTTTTCTCTTTTATTTGAAGGAGGGCTTTCTCAGCTGAGCACACCCTCCTGCCTATATGCCTGAGCTAAGGGCAGATGGATTTCAGGAAGTAAATCACACGAGTCATCTGCCCTTACTCAAGATGGCTGCAGCCAGAAATGCTAGGAGGGTGTTTTTCCAAAGCACGAAGACATGGATGGATGGGGGAGTTTGCTTTAAATATTAAATTATTCTATTAAATACTCCAATACCCCTTGATGACATTCTATTAGACGAAACGCGTCAGATGGAGCTACAGCGGTGACGTCATCACGCCCACCAAGGTGTTGAATGTGTTTGTTGTAAGTAGTTTTAACCTTTATTAAAAGTCTGAATGTTTAATTACTACACTAGGAGTTCCTCCTGTTTCCACCCCATACCGAGTTTGATGTGGACTGCCTTGGCTGTGTGTGGTGACTCTTCCTGGAATCTCAACTCATGGCATCCATCCATCCCCCTGGGTTATTCTTATAAGGCGCAGCAGCATGTGAGTGGGGGTGCGAACTTCTTTACACATGCATGAACTTTATTGGTATCCCAGTCTTAGTCCGTAGGGTTCGATATTGAGTTGGCCCACCCTCTGCAGCTATAACAGCTTTAGCTCTTCTGGGAAGGCTGTCCACAAGGTTTAGGAGGGTGTCTATGGGAATGTTTGACCATTCTTCCAGAAGCGCCTTTGTGAGGGCAGACACTGATGTTGGATGAGAAGGCCTAGCTCACAGTCTCCGCTCTAATTCATCCCGAAGGTGTTCTATCATGTTGAGGTCAGGACTCTGTGCAGGCCAGTCAAGTTCCTCCATCCCAAACTCCCTCATCCATGTCTTTATGGACACCTTTGTTAGATAGAAATGACCCAGTCACCCTACACACCTGAAGCCGGTAATCCCTCTTCAGATAAAAGCAGCAACCTATGTGCCATCCCAATTCAAAGGACTGAAGAATAATAAAATGGACAAACCTCTTAATCACCTTCCCGGATCCTTTTCCCTTCACCGCCTCTGCGTCACCTCGGAGAACCGCCAGGAAGTTGGCAGGAGTGACGAACTAGAAAAAGTCACAACAGTCACATGATCAGCAACACGGGATAAAAGGCCCTTTAATAAAATATTTAAATTCTCATGGTGACCCAACCGGTTTTCTGAGCTTTGCTGGAATATTGGCAGGAAAATGTAAGTAGTGCTATGAAGGGTGGTTGAGCAAAACACTTCCAGCGCTGGGCAAACCTCCATAATTATTACCCAACATCTGTTACAAAGTACAAAAAAAAGGACGGCAATGGAGGATTCCTGATGCCGCCTACAGCTGGTCTGGGGGTCTAATGTGTTGGCTCTCCACTAGAAAACAGAACTAGAGTGCCAATGATATCCCAGTAAAGTGCACCTGTGGTGCCACTGCAAAGATTGGGGGTCAGGGTGGAAGGTGCTGCCGCTGTCTGTGGTTATGTCCCTCAGACTCTGGAGAAGAATACCAAACCAGTCATCAGTGAGAGGACAAATGCTTAAAGGGGGATCTGCTGTGTGTGTTCACTTTCATGGCTGCCACCCTTGGCACTAGAAAGCCAGACTTCGTAAACCCATTTGCCCTCAATGGCTCTCTCAGGCAGAGGAACCACGAGCAGAGCTGGCCTTTGTGTTTCTTAGAGGCCTCATTGGCTCTGAGTAAGTCAGATCCCCATTTGTTAGCAGAAGGTGAAGATTTCAAATCTCTTTTTGAAACGGCATATATGTTCAGAAATCAGAATTAAATGAGAGTCACACCTTAAAATATATAAGGAACCATTGCAACACCCAGACTGAACAACCCCACCATCCCAGGACCGACATTCCCCTTCTTCTCCAACTCTCCACCTCCTTCTACATCCCGACTCCCTCACTTGTTTCTTTTATTTCCCTTACTAAATTTCTTGGACAACATAAATGGGGCGCCACTCCTCCCACCGACACCAGCGACGGGGCGCCATTCCTCCCACCGACACCAGCGACGGGGCGCCATTCCTCCCACCGACACCAGCGACGGGGCGCCATTCCTCCCACCGACGGGGCGCCATTCCTCCCACCGACGGGGCGCCATTCCTCCCACCGACACCAGCGACGGGGCGCCATTCCTCCCACCGACACCAGCGACGGGGCGCCATTCCTCCCACCGACACCAGCGACGGGGCGCCATTCCTCCCACCGACACCAGCGACGGGGCGCCATTCCTCCCACCGACACCAGCGACGGGGCGCCATTCCTCCCACCGACACCAGGGACGGGGCGCCATTCCTCCCACCGACACCAGGGACGGGGTGCCATTCCTCCCACCGACACCAGGGACGGGGCGCCATTCCTCCCACCGACACCAGGGACGGGGCGCCATTCCTCCCACTGACACCAATGATGGGGCACCATTTTTCCCACTGACACCAATGATGGGGCACCATTTTTCCCACTGACACCAATGATGGGGCACTATTCCTACAGAGCTGCAGAAAGGAAAAAGGTTATTTTGAACAACATTCAATTACAATAGGACTTGTGTCACAATTGTAAACGCTATAATATTTTTTTTTGTTTATTTGCAAAAATAAAATTTAAAAAAAATCCCACAAAAGTGGAGTTACCCTTTAAAAAAAAAAAATTTAAGGACTGAATGACTTTTTTTTGCCATTCCTTCTTAATCTTCTGCCATGTGCTTTACTTTTTTTTTTTTATTATGACGGTGCCCAGTCTTGGCCCTGAGCAGGAACTGCGGGTGGGAGTACAGGACAAAGGCAACGCATCTTCAAGTGCAGCATCAGAAATGGGAGTCTCACCTCCTTTGTGTAATCCTTCAGTACTCCGGCGTACACGTCTGTTCCATTGGGCCGGTTTATGATGATCCCTTTAGTTGGATTCCTGGACACAAAAATACATTTTATATTATGAGCGTGCTACTTACATATCAAACCAATCAGAATGAACGCAATCACTTCTTTAGGACTTCAATGTGGAATTCTAATTTTGTTCAGATTTATTGAGATGAGGATAGAAGGAGATGATGTATTCCTAACCTAGGCTGACAAGACTGCTTCTATGTACAGGGCTGCTATTGGAAATCATGGGGCCCCCATATAGCCTTCCTGATGGGGTCCCCCAACCCCACCTACATCACCCCCCCCCCCCCCCCCGGGGTGCAGCCAAACAGCGGCACTCACTTTATCCAGCTATGTCCCGAAAAAAGAAAGAAAAAAAAAAGTTCCTCCTCTGCTCCCACCTCCTGGGCCCCTCTGTTGACGTGAATTGTGTATATGTGTGTGTGTGTGTGTGTGTGTGTGTGTGTGTGTGTGTGTGTGTGTGTGTGTGTGTGCGCGCACACACACACAAATTTATTTATTTTTTAATAGTAATGGCGGCAATCAGCGACTTATAGTGGGACTGCGATATCGCGGCGGAGAATCAGACTGACGCTTTTCGGGAACCAGTGACACCAATACAGTGATCAGTGCTGATACTATACACCGTCACTCTACTGACACTGACTGGGAAGGGGTTAAACATCAGGGGCGATCAAAGGGTTAAATGTGTGCGCTGCTTTCACTAAGGGATGCGCTGGATTTTATTCTCTACTTAGCAGGGAAACAAAATCCCCACTGACAGGACGGGGATCTGCCTTGTTTACATTGGACGGAGCTCCGTCCAATATGTCTCATCGACAATCAGCGAGTGCCGGCGGACATCCATTGGTCGGCACCCGCTGATCGACTTCTGCTGTGACTGATCACATTCACATGAGAACTCGGCTCTGACATGAATGCCTCTCTCAGCCAGGTCCTCAGGCAGCACCCTGGTTGAGAAAGGCTGAACTGGCCTAGATAAAGCCCACGTGATGCTGAACCTTCATAATTGAAATCCAATGAATGTTTAGCAAAGTCCCGGGGCTCCTGAAGGCCAATGGTGACCCCCAGAGTCAGGGACAGCTGACATCCTTCTGTGTAGAGTGGGTTGCAAGGCATGGTGGGTGTAATGCAAGATGAAAGGGTGGGCGCCAGACACTTTTAGGATGCAAAAAGAGATTTATTGTCTCTTAAACAGAACTGTGGGAGAGAGGGGTAAGCCTCGTACACACGACCGAGAATCGCGTCGTAAAAAAACTTGTCGTTTTTCTCAACGAGATTCTTGTCAAGCTTTCCTTGCATACACACGGTCAATTCCAAATCTCCTCGTTGTAAAGCGTGGTGACGTACAACGGCACTATAAAAGGGGAAGTTCGATTCCAATGGCGCCACCCCTTGGGCTGCTTTTGTTGATCTCGTGTTACTAAAAGTTTAGGGAGAGACAATTCGCGCTTTTCAGTCTTCGTGCTTTCAGTTCGTTTCAGCGTGACGAATTTCTCAATTACAAACGCTAGTTTTACCAAAAGGAGCGCTCCCGTCTTATACTTGATTCTGAGCATGCGCGATTTTTTAAGACTTGGAAAAGCGTACACACGACCAGTTTTCTCGTCGGGAAACAGGCCAACGAGAAAAAACGAGAATCCTGATGAGAAAATAGAGAGCAGGTTCTCTATTTTTCTCGTCGAGATTCCCGGCAGTTTTCGCGACGAGAAACCACACACCAACGGTTTTCTCGGCAAGAAAGCTCTCCCAGCAGTTTTCTTGTCGTTTGACGAGAAAACCGGTCGTGTGTACGAGGCTTTAGGGCCAGGACACCCTTAGGTAGATGCAATGTTAATTGGCAGACTCCGAGACTTCTATAGACAGACAGCTATACAGGTGAAGGCCTCCAGCCGGACACCACTTCTGTATAGGTAGGATGCTGTCTCCCATGGCAACAGTCTTATAAAAGTACTAACTTAACTGTAATTGTATCCAACTATTTGCAACTCGAAAAGTTCTCCGCTTACCCCACAATCACTCACTGTGGTTCTTCAATCAATGAGCTCCCAGTCGCTCTCACTAGACTTGCTATCCACTAGATCCCCTGAGCTCTTCCACTGTTAGCACTCGGTATCTTCCTCAAGCGTCACCCCCCGCTTCGCTGCTGAGTCCCTGGCTTGGCACTCACTGATGCTCCACAAGCGTAACCTCTGCTGTACCGCTGGGTCCCTGACTTGGCACTTGCTGAAGTTTTCCCACTTCTTCACCATCCATGGTTGGTAAGAAGTCTGGTCTGGTTCTGGCCTCAGCTTACTTACAGTGGTCTCCAGTAGCAAGGTGGATTGTCACTTAGTGGCGACAGCTTCCCCTCTACCTCCGACCACAACTGGTTCCCCGGTCGGCGGAACCATTACTTCTGGTTGGACTACAAGCCAGTAGTCTCAACCCTACGCTGCTCTCCTGCTTCTGGATAGGCCCTCAGACAGCCTAGCAGCCAGATGTCCCCGCGATAGGCCTTAGGTTTCTGGCCTAGCAGCCCAGGGCAATATGACACACGTCCACCCAGACACCCATCCAGGTGGCACAGAACCCCGATCACCTGACTCCACCCAAATAAATAGGCTCTCTCAGCAGGCCAAGGGACCCAAGAAAATCCATGCCCATTGGCTGAGATACCCCATTCATCCATAATCCATCCTTGCTATGCCCTTGTCTTATCTAATGTCACCAGCTACCAGGCCACCTAGTGACAGAAGAGAGAAGTGCAGCACTTCCAGAATTAGGGGGAAATCAATTGATCTCTTAACAATTGGCCAAGGCAACCATCGCCAGGCAACTAATTTTAATAGCAGCCCTGTCTAAACATCAGGGTGCTACATCTGAAAAGGGAAGGGCCAGACAGGCTGAAGAGGAAGGGGCTAGTTGATAATGGTGGACATCCACCAGGCTGAAAACAAGGCTGACTCTTTATCTGACTTGCTGCAGCTTCTAATGAAATACTTTGATAATGATTGGCTTTGAGGAAATTCTCGAGCTCAGCACCTCAGCCGCCTTTCCTGCTCACTGTATCGAGAGAGGATAGATTTACGAGAGCGAGAGGAGAGAGAATATTTCCTGCGCCTAGAGGAGGATAGATTTCCCCGCGCCTAGAGGAGGATAGATTTCCCACTTGGCAGCAAATGGATCTTCCGCTCTATATAGTGACACAATGTAACACAATCCGTCTCAGACATCACCGGTCACATTACATAGGCAATAAAAGAGCAACTTTGAATGAGGTTCTCAACATTCACTTCTCCGGACTTAAAGTGGAGCTCTAGATGCAGAACAAAGTCAGGAAGTTTTATTGTACAGAACACTTACTCTTCATTATCTGCGATATCGTCATACATCATGACCACGATCTGCTCATCGGGGACGCCGTTCTTCTTGACGATCTGATAAGCGTGGCACACGTCAGCCTGGAAATAGATCATAAGAAGAAGAAAAGGTCATGTACACATTAAAAAGAGCGCCAAACAAATGATCCAATGATTTATCGGTTCAGTAAATGACCACGGAAAGGACAAAACAGCCGATGCGTTTTGGGGCCGAAAGATCCCCCTTTCCTCTGGGGGTTTAACCACTCGCCTACCGGGAGGCAATTTTTTTAATTTTCTGCAGTCATGTTATTAAAAAAAAAAAAAAAAATATCAATCAGCATTCTTTGCTAGAAATTACTTAAAAAATTAGCTCCAAACATAACGTTTCTGAATGCAGAAGCCCTGGACAAAAAAAAAAAAAGTGATGGTAGTTGCAATTTTTTTATGTTGTATAATATTTACAATTAACAAAACGTATATTTTCAAGAAAAAAAAAAAAGAGAATTGGGGTGCAAACACAATATTATGTTAAATGTTTTGGTAAAATATAAAAATATTGGGTTGCATCAAGTAAATAGATACCAAATCCATGCCAGACCCTTATCCGAGCACGCAACCTGGCAGGCCGCAGGAAAAGAGGGGGGGGGCGACGAGAGAGCCCCCCCCTCCTGAACCGTACCAGGCCATGTTTATGGGGACAAGGGCCTCATCAGCACAACCCTTGCCCGGTGGTTGTGGGGGGTCTGCGGGCGGGCTTATCGGAATCTGGAAGACCCCCGAAAAAACTGCAGTTTAAAACTTTTTTTTGCATTGATACATGTCCCCTGGAGCAGGACCCAGGTCCCCAAACACTTTTTTTTTTTTAGGACAATAACTTGCATACAAGCCTTTTAAAATTAGCGCTTTAGTTTTCTCCTATAGACTTTTACAGGGTGTTCCGCAGCTTTTCGAATTTGCCGCGAACACCCCACATTGTTCGCGGAACGGGCGAACAGGCAATGTTCGAGTCGAACATGAGTTTGACTCAAACTCGAAGCTCATCCCTAGTTGTGGTGCACCTTGTCCCGGGTTTAGGACATCCAACATGCAGCTTTTTCCAACTAAACTCTGAGATCATCTCAAACAATAACCCACCCAGCTATGTTCCCGATATAAATACACTTGTTAGCTCTTGAGGGACACTCAGCTAGGCCTACGTGACCATCTTACCACATTGTTCAAGCAGCCCTTGTTCCATGGTTAATGGACTGAAAGTACTCCTTATAACCTCAAAGGAGCACAGATTACGTTTCCATCAGTCCTGATGTAATAAATCTCCAGTCATCAAGGGCAGCAAAATATGGTGAAAGAACTCTTGGCAAAAACACAAAGTAAACCCACTGCTGGATCTAAATATGCTAGACTCCCCCCCCCCCCGCTTGCCCCCCCTCCGGGGTTGGTAGGAGGCACCTACCCATAACCGACTACTCAATTGCCCTGGGAGGACAAAAGGGTGAAATGCTTCATTAAGCAAAAACAGATTTGCTGCCACATTTGGCACCTTTCGGAGCTGCTGCTGACTTAAACATTTTTTGGGGGGGGGGGCTGGAGCTCTGCTTTAAGCCCCCCCCCCCCAGGCGGTAGTTTCACTCTAACATCATTGTAACGGGAAGGCCCAGGGAACCCAGAATCCCTTAGAAAGTATGAGATACCCTTGCTTCAGCTTCCCCAATGCCTCTTATGTGTAAACCACCCTGTGTCTCCATTAGGGGCACAGGGTGAAGGAAAACCCCACTATGACCTGTGCTAATCAGATTCAATGCTATATATATATATATATATATATATACACACACATATGTACTGTGTGTGGGCTGTCTATGTAATACTTGCTGTGATGGTGTGCGATTTCATGCTATTGTCTATTGTGGCTTGTGGGAGTCAAGCCTGTAATTATAGGTTGTGGAACTAGCAGACAGACAGGTTAATTGAAGAGATGCTGAGGTGTCAGCCGTCTGCCCCTGAGTAATGTTAATGAACCTCGAAATCTACAGATCCTTTCATTGTGTGAATGTGGATTGGGAGACAAAAGCTAGCCTAAAAGGTCTTGCATAACCATTTAAACTGAAATGTAAATTGGGTCTGGTCAGAGGTGTATGATGGGAGGAGGGTCAGAAGCTTCTCTCTGTGTGTATAAGAGTTGTAGGACTTTTGCAATAAAAGGAGCAGTTCATTTTGGAAAGATACAGAGTGCGTCTCGTTCTTTAGGAAGGATTAATTCCTATGGGAAGTGGTCGTCTGACTGTGGAGGATCAGCAGTGAATTTGTATCCAGGAGAGGGAATATCTTTAAATGGCGTTAAACCCCTTTCGTATTTGGGGTGCCGCTACAATCATCATGCAGAATTACAGGACAAATAGTCCTACACCCTATGTCAAGGCCGTCTTTAATGTTGATTGGACTCTGGGCAAAAAAATTCTTGGCCGCCCCCCATGCAATTTTGCTCTCCACCTGCTCTGAGACATACAATAAATATCAGCTAGACTTAAAATCAGTTTACTGTATCAGATCAGGCAGTGATTGCCGGAGGTTACAGCATATCATTACCACTTACTGACTGGTTACTAGAGGTTACAGCACACATTACGGGTCACTGATTAGTTGCTAGAGGTTACAGCGCATGATTTCTTCTTGTTGGTTGATAGAGATTACTGTACAACAATACCGCTAACTGATTGGTTGCTAGAGGTTATAGCACATCATCTCTTCACTGCAGAGGGGCATGATATACATATGAATGCTGCCTTTATTTACGTATAAGTGCCGCTGGCCTCAGCTATTTACATATAAATGCTTCCATTAATTACATATAAATGACGGTTATTTACATGTAAACACAGGATCTGCAGGCGAGTCATCTGTACACAACAATAGGGCAGAGCTGGGCAGCATTAGTAGCAGCACTTCACACTGAGATATCAGGACACCGCAAAGGACAAGGAAATTTAAACTGGGATAGTTGGCAAGTATGAGGCAGCTGCTTTGGGCCCCACAACAATGACAGGGCCCAAGGCAGCTGCCCCTTTTGCCCTGCCTTAAAAAGTCGGCCCTGCCCTATGTGAGGATATAGAGGGGCCACCTGCCAGAAGTCCGCCACAGCCAAGAAAACATATTACAGCATCTTCATCTACCCCTGGACTTACTAAACATTTAACCCTTCAAGTGCAGGACAAGTCTTGCCCTGCCGTGACCTTGTTAACCCTACAATAACCAGAGTGTAAAGTTCACCATACAATAATAAATATGAGCTAAAGGCAGTTGTGGCGAGTATGGGAGTCATTTGTGCGCAACTTTGTCCATGAAGAGATTAGAAGGAAAAGCAACCCTTGTACTATGCGCTCATTAGATGGGACATCACACCAAGGAGGAAGGGAATGATCTGCCGTTATCCACTAATTACTTATGCCACAAAGCAGAACTTAACCTAGGAACACGTTAGCTAATACAGTGAGGGGAAAAAAGTATTTGATCCCCTGTTTATTTTGTACGTTTACCCACAGACAAAGAAATGATCAGTCTATAAATTGTAATTGTCGGTACTCTCCTCCATTTATCAGACTGAAATGCCCCTGCTGCACAGCTGTTCACTGGGAAGCTCAGTGTGCTGCAGCTTCTCCTCCCCCAGCTCTTATGCAGCTGAGAACAGAGGGAATGTGATCACTTAAAAAAAAAAAAAAAAAAAAAAAAAGGGGGGGGAGAGAAAGGTAATTATAATGTTTTTTTTTGATATCTATACACACAAATGTTTTGCCTTTCATTTCTATTTAAAAACAGAATGGGTTGTTTTACAAGGCGATAGTTTGCAATCACTTTATATATAGATCACGTCACTGAAAATTAATGTTGTTATCTCGAGCAGTGTTGCCAACCGTACGTAGATTTACGTACAGCCCGCGATTTAACCCCTTTTTCGGGCTGTACGTAAAAGTCCGTTTATGGGCACCGGCGCCCATAAAAAAGATGGCCGCGAGCCGGCCATACAACTGCGCATGCGCCGTTCCGAATGCGCATTCGGAACTCGGCCGGGCGGCGGCGGCGCACACGCAGGAACGTGATGGCGCCGCTGGCGCCATTTTTGAAAAGGCTGCAGTGGCGGGACACCGTCCTGCAGTGAGTGCATGCCATGCACTCATCATAGGTGGTCGGTGGAGGACTCGGAGCGGAGCACTGACAGGGCCCAGCCAGGGGTGAGGAGGACGGACTCAACGTCAGTGAAACAGGGGGGATACAAGGGGACAGCGTCATCAGTGTGCTGTATCCTCCTCTGGTTCCTGTGTCCCTTTCACCTCTTCACAGGTCAGGGCAGCACAGTGCTGCCCTGACCTGTGGAGTGGTGAAAGGGGCACAGGAGGAGGACACAGCACACTGATGATGTGCAGAAGTTATATGGTGGTGGACAGAGGAGGAGGCTACTGTAAGGGGGTGAGGAGGGCACCATCATGTTCGTAGCCTCTGTCCCCCTCCTGTAGTATGTCCGCAGCCTCTGTCCCCCTCCTGTAGTGTGTCCGCAGCCTCTGCCCCCCTCCTGTAGTGTGTCCGCAGCCTCTGCCCCCCTCCTGTAGTGTGTCCGCAGCCTCTGCCCCCCTCCTGTAGTGTGTCCGCAGCCTCTGCCCCCCTCCTGTAGTGTGTCCGCAGCCTCTGCCCCCCTCCTGTAGTGTGTCCGCAGCCTCTGCCCCCCTCCTGTAGTGTGTCCGCAGCCTCTGCCCCCCTCCTGTAGTGTGTCCGCAGCCTCTGCCCCCCTCCTGTAGTGTGTCCGCAGCCTCTGCCCCCCTCCTGTAGTGTGTCCGCAGCCTCTGCCCCCCTCCTGTAGTGTGTCCGCAGCCTCTGCCCCCCTCCTGTAGTGTGTCCGCAGCCTCTGCCCCCCTCCTGTAGTGTGTCCGCAGCCTCTGCCCCCCTCCTGTAGTGTGTCCGCAGCCTCTGCCCCCCTCCTGTAGTGTGTCCGCAGCCTCTGCCCCCCTCCTGTAGTGTGTCCGCAGCCTCTGCCCCCCTCCTGTAGTGTGTCCGCAGCCTCTGCCCCCCTCCTGTAGTGTGTCCGCAGCCTCTGCCCCCCTCCTGTAGTGTGTCCGCAGCCTCTGCCCCCCTCCTGTAGTGTGTCCGCAGCCTCTGCCCCCCTCCTGTAGTGTGTCCGCAGCCTCTGCCCCCCTCCTGTAGTGTGTCCGCAGCCTCTGCCCCCCTCCTGTAGTGTGTCCGCAGCCTCTGCCCCCCTCCTGTAGTGTGTCCGCAGCCTCTGCCCCCCTCCTGTAGTGTGTCCGCAGCCTCTGCCCCCCTCCTGTAGTGTGTCCGCAGCCTCTGCCCCCCTCCTGTAGTGTGTCCGCAGCCTCTGCCCCCCTCCTGTAGTGTGTCCGCAGCCTCTGCCCCCCTCCTGTAGTGTGTCCGCAGCCTCTGTCCCCCTCCTGTATCGTGTGTCCGCAGCCTCTGACCATCTCTTGTCATGTCTACAGTCTGAGGGGATCCTAGAAAGGAGTCAAGAGTGGGAGTGCCGCCGGGATGGGGGTTACGGCCCGGGAAGAAACAGACGTGTGGACTGGGAAGAGGAGATCAGAGCCACCAAGCTGGAGCCGTATGACTGAGCCCCACACTGTGCACCCGAGAGGAGGTAAGTGACAGTGCCGCCAGGCCATTCTGAGGAGGGGGGGGGGGGGTCACTGATGTAAGGAGGTGAATGAATACAATAATGTAAGGGGGCACTGATATAAAGGTTTCCCCCTTATATTAGTACCCCCCCTTACCTTAGTGTATTCACTCTGTGGAAGGTGGTCTCTATTCACCAGAGCTCCCCTCCACATCAGAGTTCCCCCTTACATCATGATCTGCAGCGTTCCCCTTTACATAAGAGTTCCCTTGCACTGTAAGGGGGCATCCTGCAGACTCTGATGTAAGAGGGAACTCTGTGCTGGCTGGGTTATAGTAACCTGACCTTCATGTGAATTGACAAATATGTTTTTTTACTTTTAATTAACTTAAACACATTGATATTAGCATTAGCTGTGTGTTTATAGTTGAAATATTGATATTTGCACTGTTTAGTACTAAAAACCGTAATTTTAGGTACTTTTTTGCAGCATCAGTAAAAAATCCGGCTCTGCCAGTAATCTTCATTATTTTTGCCAGTAAGAAATTGGTGCCGTACAGAAATTTTGGCATCCTTGCCAGTAAATTTCACTTCAGGGGGTTGGCAACACTGATCTCGAGTCACTGATGACAGAAGGTGATATCGGGAGCTCTTACCTGATGTCTATAGTTGTACCAACCATTGGAGCCGGCCACCAGGACCACCCAGTGCTTCCCCCCTTCTTCTAGGTCATCAATTGGCATGGAGGTGGCCAGGACAGCGAGGCCGAGGAGAACCGTCACTGGAAACATCTTCAAATAAAGTATCCGATCCCTGAAGAGACAACATGAAGAACGATTATACACACGGAGCACGAGGGATATCTCCTCGGTTGTATGTTCTGGTCCACAGACCTCAGTCTACAATACCCAACTGGAGTCCAATCATGAACACCAAGACAGACAATAGATATTACCACCAAGTAACATATTACTATATATCAAGTAGAGATTCATTAATTCTGGCAAAAATGAGAATCAGGATTTTTTTTGCTTAGAATAAAGATCATGATTCTCGTGGCATAACATCATCTTTCACATTATACTAAAAAAAAAAAAAAAAAAATTTGGCTAACTTTATGGTTTCGTTATTTTTTTATTTATTTTTTTATGAATAAAAGTGTATTTGTTCCGAAAAAAATTGTTTGAAACCCTGCTGCGCAAATACGGTGTGACATAAAATATTGCAACAACCGCCATTTTATTCTCTAGGGTCTCTGCTTAAAAAAAATAAATATAGAGATATATATATATATATATATATATATATATATATATATATATATATAAAAAAATGTTTGGGGGTTCCAAGTAATTTTCTAGCAAAAATAACTTGTAAGCAACAAGTGTCAGAAAAAGGTTTAGTCTTTAAGTGATTAAACTGCCCTCATTTACAGACTGAAGTTCATCCCATTGATTTAAAAGAACTAAAAGATACTTTGTTTATAGTTATCTCCCAGCGCTGACAATGTTGTGATAAACTTGGCAGGCTGCCTGTTTTTTTTTCCTTTTCTACAGCTTAGAGCAGAGAAGTTTTTTAGTGTTTTGCACATTAAGGGCGAACGGATGCTGACCCCCCCCCCCCCCCCTCCGTCCATCGCTGCCTCCCCTATCCAGGGCTCATGGATTCCAATGCGGAAGGGGGCGGTGCTTTTTTGAAGCACCAATTAGAGTGCTCCGAGACCACCCAGGTGTGTTACAACAACAAATCAATATTCGCTGTTACATGGATCCTCCTCCTGGCCAATCAGGAAGCGGGTTTTGATACCGGTCACCAGATTTGGTTGCAAGGACAGGCGATACTATTGGACGCCTAGGAAGAGGAGGGGAGGAGCTGGATGCCGCCATGGAGGAGAGGACACTAGGAGCCAAGCTGCTGGGGGGTAGGTGGGTGTTTGTTGACCCCCCCCCCCCCCCCCAAAAAAAAAAAAAAACCCACACACACACACACACACACACACACACACTGGTTTTGCATTAGCATTTTGACAGCTTTTTTTTTAGCATTTGCGATTATTAGCAAAACTATACTCCCACAAATAGTTATGGCTCAAAAACGCTCATAATACGCAGAATAGCCGCGTTATTCAGCTTTTTTTCATAGTTAAAGCATTTTTACAGCTGAAAAACTCCTCTTCAAACCCTCTAGTTCTGGGGGTTTCCAGACAGAAAACACTCCTGCCAAAAACTGCCGATAAAATGTGTGCATGGGCACATAAGATAACATGCCGGAGACGGAGAGTTTACTGGCTGCAGAGAAAAACGTCTGAAGCCAAAAACAGCCGCTGTAAAAACATCCAGTGTGCATGACGTCTAGGGAGAGGGGGAGGGGCGGGGGGGTAAAACGGCCGGTGATCTGCCGACAAACATCCCCCCGGCGGATTCTGCCCCCAACTGTACTGCGCAGGCGCGGCGCTTGCGCAGTACGAACGTCAATGAGCTTCCGAAAATAGCCGAACGTGTAGAGCTGAGAGTGAGCGCTACACGGCGCCTGCGTGGACCTAGATGTAAGTGGCCAGTCGGCCTCACGTCCTCGCTTCGCTCGGATGGCTCGCTACGCTCGCTCGGCCTCCTGGCTCTTTTTTTAACATCCTCCATGTCCACGGGGATGGTAAAGAAAGAGCCTGGATGTCAGCAGTGTAGCACAATTTGATGTGCGCAGGCGCCATTTAGAGCTGACTCTCAGCTCTACATGTTCGGCTATTTTTGGAAAAAGCGCCGCGCCTGCGCAGTACAGAGCGGGCAGAATCCGCTGGGGGGCAATGCTCGGCAGTACACCGGTTTTACTTTTCTGGGAAAGCACATCCTCATCTGCAGAATGTACGAACAGGAAATTGGCTCCCTTACAGTCACATGACTCAGTTATTTTGGCATCAATACTATCTGGAGGCAAAGAAAGGTGTGTTACTCCTTAACCTGGAGGACATTTCTGGAGAGCACTCATCAAAACTAAAGGGGGTATTTTCTGGGCACACATAGGGGCCCCTTAGTACTAATTGAGCATAGTTTAAACACCACGGCCTTCCTGAGTCTTGTTGCTGACCATGTCCATCCCTTTATGACTACAGTGTCCCCCATCTTCTGCTGGCTCCTTCCAGCAGGATAATCACAAAGCTCCAATCATCTCACCACTGGACAATGAGGTCACTGTCCTCCAATGGCCTCCACACTCACCACATCTCATCCAATAGAGGAGCTTTGGGATGTGGTGGAATGGGAGATCGGCATCATGGATGTGCAGCCGTAAAACCTGCAGCAACTGCGTGATGCTATCATGTCAATATGGAGCAAAATCTCTGAGGAACGTTTCCAACACCTTGTTGTATCTTTTCCACCAAGAATGAAGGCAAAAGGGGGTCCAACCCGCTACTAGCAAGGGGGACCTAATAAAGTGGCCGGTGAGTGTAAATATATGTTACAAACTTACTTCCTGAAGTATCTACATGATGAGAAGTGAAGGGGAATCTCCCTGATGGGTCACAAAAAAGGGAAAGGAGAACATTCCCTTCCATGCTGCACCAAAAATAAGAAGTGGACTCTGCGGGTCGCTGGAACAGAAGAAGACGGAGATTGAGGCTCTTCCACCCAAAGCTGAATTCTGGGCAAATATAAAAGACACATCACTGCAGCTCTGTAATCAATAATACAAGCAGTGCCAATACCAGAACAGGACCTGTACAGCAGGGCTGGAGTGTGAGATGAAGAAGCAGCACAAGGAGCCAACCAGTTCATGCAAACAAGAAGCATGAGGATAGGAGGAGAGAGTGGAGTGACAGAGAAAAGAGTGACCAGCTCATCATTGTGTGCAGTTTCTTCTTTCACCGTCCAGTCACAGGATAACCTGGGCTCAGAGAAAGCGGGTTGAATGATGCTGGCCAGCAGACTGAGGACATCTAGTGGCAGAAGAAGGGTACTGCGGGGGAAATCTGACTGGTGCTGAATTTTGCATTGTGTTAAATTATGTTTTAATTGCATTTTCATTTTTATCTTTTTAGTTGAACCCCCTAATGCAGCTATTAGGAGATGAGGTACTACAAGTCCCAGAAGGACCGGCTGCCCAGACAATACAGAACCGGCAATGTGACAGATAAGGACACCATGTGGAGGAAGTGTGAGAGGAACAAGTTCTCCCGCATTCATAACCAGCGAACAGAACAGGTACAAAGGGCACCGAGTCATGGGAGGGAAACATAAACTTGTAGGAGAGGAGAGAGAGAGACGAATGTAAACTGAGTGTGCTACCTACAGCAACCAATCAGAGGCCAGCTGAATCTTTTCAATTGCAGCAAATGGAGGAATGGCTGATATGGGCAACAGATCCGATCCAATTATATTTACAGACAGACCTGATCCGTCTATAAATAGACATCATGTTACCAAATATTATTATTATTTTTCTGTATAACATTTAAAAAAAAAGTTTGCTGCATTATTATTCCCATCTCCTGTTCCTCCCCCCCCCCCCCATATCATCAGATTTCCCCATCTCCTGACCTCCCCCCCCCCCATATCATCAGATCTCCCCATCTCCTGACCTCCCCCCCCCATATCATCAGATCTCCCCCATCTCCTGACCTCCCCCCCCCCCCTATCATCAGATCTCCCCATCTCCTGACCTTCCCCCCCCCTATATCATCAGATCTCCCCATCTCCTGACCTCCCCCCCCTCATCATTAGACCCCCCCCCCATCATCAGAATTCCCGATCTCCCTCCCCCTTCATCAGATCTCCCCATCTCCTGACCTCCCCCCTCATCATTAGACCCCCCCCCCCCCCCCCATCATCAGAATTCCCGATCTCCCTCCCCCTTCATCAGATCTCCCCATCTCCTGACCTCCCCCCTCATCATTAGACCCCCCCCCATCATCAGATCTCCCCATCTCCTGATCTCCCCCCCCCCATATCATCAGATCTCCCCATCTCCTGATCTCCCCCCCCCCATATCAGATCTCCCCATCTCCTGATCTGCCCCCCCCATATCATCAGATCTCCCCATCTCCTGATCTGCCCCCCCATATCATCAGATCTCCCCCATCTCCTGATCTGCCCCCCCCATATCATCAGATCTCCCCCATCTCCTGATCTGCCCCCCCCCCATATCATCAGATCTCCCCCATCTCCTGATCTGCCCCCCCCCCATATCATCAGATCTCCCCCATCTCCTGATCTGCCCCCCCCCATATCATCAGATCTCCCCCATCTCCTGATCTGCCCCCCCATATCAGATCTCCTGATCTGCCCCCCCATATCATCAGATCTCCCCCATCTCCTGATCTGCCCCCCCCATATCATCAGATCTCCCCATCTCCTGATCTCCCCCCCCCATATCATCAGATCTCCCCCATCTCCTGATCTGCCCCCCCCCATATCATCAGATCTCCCCCATCTCCTGATCTGCCCCCCCCCCATATCATCAGATCTCCCCCATCTCCTGATCTGCCCCCCCCCCATATCATCAGATCTCCCCCATCTCCTGATCTGCCCCATCTCCTGATCTGCCCCCCCATATCATCAGATCTCCCCCACCCCCGATCTGCCCCCCCCATATCATCAGATCTCCCCCACCCCCCATATCATCAGATCTCCCCCATCTCCTGATCTGCCCCCCCCATATCATCAGATCTCCCCCATATCATCAGATCTCCCCCATCTCCTGATCTGCCCCCCCCATATCATCAGATCTCCCCCATCTCCTGATCTGCCCCCCCCATATCATCAGATCTCCCCCATCTCCTGATCTGCCCCCCCCATATCATCAGATCTCCCCCATCTCCTGATCTGCCCCCCCATATCATCAGATCTCCCCCATCTCCTGATCTGCCCCCCCCCCATATCATCAGATCTCCCCCATCTCCTGATCTGCCCCCCCCCCATATCATCAGATCTCCCCCATCTCCTGACCTCCCCCCCCCCCTATATCATCAGATCTCCCCCATCTCCTGATCTGCCCCCCCCCACATATCATCAGATCTCCCCCATCTCCTGATCTGCCCCCCCCCCACATATCATCAGATCTCCCCCATCTCCTGATCTGCCCCCCCCATATCATCAGATCTCCCCCATCTCCTGATCTGCCCCCCCCATATCATCAGATCTCCCCCATCTCCTGATCTGCCCCCCCATATCATCAGATCTCCCCATCTCCTGATCTGCCCCCCCCCATATCATCAGATCTCCCCCATCTCCTGATCTGCCCCCCCCCCCCATATCATCAGATCTCCCCCATCTCCTGATCTGCCCCCCCCCCCATATCATCAGATCTCCCCCATCTCCTGATCTGCCCCCCCCCCATATCATCAGATCTCCCCCATCTCCTGATCTGCCCCCCCCCCCATATCATCAGATCTCCCCCATCTCCTGATCTGCCCCCCCCATATCATCAGATCTCCCCCATCTCCTGATCTGCCCCCCCCCCCCATCTCCTGATCTGCCCCATCTCCTGATCTGCCCCCCCCCATATCATCAGATCTCCCCCATCTCCTGATCTGCCCCCCCCCATATCATCAGATCTCCCCCATCTCCTGATCTGCCCCCCCCCCATATCATCAGATCTCCCCCATCTCCTGATCTGCCCCCCCCCCCATATCATCAGATCTCCCCCATCTCCTGATCTGCCCCCCCCCCATATCATCAGATCTCCCCCCCCCCCATATCATCTCATCTCCCCCCCCCCCATCATCATCAGATCTCCCCCCCCCCCCCCCCCCCATCATCAGCTCTCCCCATCATCTCCTGATCTTCTCTTGCCCTGCACAAATCTGATGACCGATCGTCTGCTTTTTTTCGCATGCTAGTCGCAAGTAGAAAATTTAAGTGGTTACTAAAGTTCATACGACAGAATAAAAATTCAGGTGAGGTCGTATGTTGTGGTGTATTGTATTGTATTGTATTGTATTGTATTGTATTTTTGGATGAAAACGGTACTTAGTAAACAAATATCGTACGATCCGGTATTGTAGGAGGAAAATGTTTGTGCCGGCGCCATAATATCAGATGAGCGGACGAGATCAGCCATCGAAATCTGTGTGCCGACAATCAGATTATCGTACGATCGCTTCGAAAGCGGAATTTTACGTACGGATTGTCGTATCGTGTGTACTCGCCATATGTCCGATCCCTCCATTGTCTGAGCTCTCCTGATCCCCTCCCCCCCCCACATAGACCTCTCTATTCTCCTGATCCCCTCCCCCCACACATAGACCTCTCTATTCTCCTGATCCCCTCCCCCCACACATAGACCTCTCTATTCTCCTGACCCCCCCCCCACATAGACCTCTCTATTCTCCTGACCCCCCCCCCACATAGACCTCTCTATTCTCCTGATCCCCCCCCACATAGACCTCTCTATTCTCCTGATCCCCTCCCCCCACACATAGACCTCTCTATTCTCCTGCCCCCCCCCCACATAGACCTCTCTATTCTCCTGATCCCCTCCCCCCACACATAGACCTCTCTATTCTCCTGATCCCCTCCCCCCACACATAGACCTCTCTATTCTCCTGATCCCCTCCCCCCCCCACATAGACCTCTCTATTCTCCTGATCCCCTCCCCCCACACATAGACCTCTCTATTCTCCTGATCCCCTCCCCCCACACATAGACCTCTCTATTCTCCTGACCCCCCCCCCCCCCCCACATAGACCTCTCTATTCTCCTGATCCCCTCCCCCCACACATAGACCTCTCTATTCTCCTGATCCCCCCCACATAGACCTCTCTATTCTCCTGATCCCCTCCCCCCACACATAGACCTCTCTATTCTCCTGACCCCCCCCCCCACATAGACCTCTCTATTCTCCTGATCCCCTCCCCCCACACATAGACCTCTCTATTCTCCTGTCCCCCCCCCCACATAGACCTCTCTATTCTCCTGATCCCCTCCCCCCACACATAGACCTCTCTATTCTCCTGCCCCCCCCCCACATAGACCTCTCTATTCTCCTGCCCCCCCCACACATAGACCTCTCTATTCTCCTGACCCCCCCCCACATAGACCTCTCTATTCTCCTGACCCCCTCCCACATAGACCTCTCTATTCTCCTGATCCCCTCCCCCCACACATAGACCTCTCTATTCTCCTGCCCCCCCCACATAGACCTCTCTATTCTCCTGATCCCCTCCCCCCACACATAGACCTCTCTATTCTCCTGACCCCCCCCACATAGACCTCTCTATTCTCCTGACCCCCCCCCCCCACATAGACCTCTCTATTCTCCTGATCCCCTCCCCACACACATAGACCTCTCTATTCTCCTGCCCCCCCCCCCACATAGACCTCTCTATTCTCCTGATCCCCTCCCCCCACACATAGACCTCTCTATTCTCCTGACCCCCCCCCCCACATAGACCTCTCTATTCTCCTGATCCCCTCCCCACACACATAGACCTCTCTATTCTCCTGATCCCCTCCCCCCACACATAGACCTCTCTATTCTCCTGCCCCCCCCCCACATAGACCTCTCTATTCTCCTGCCCCCCCCCCACACATAGACCTCTCTATTCTCCTGATCCCCCCCCCACATAGACCTCTCTATTCTCCTGCCCCCCCCCACACATAGACCTCTCTATTCTCCTGATCCCCTCCCCACATAGACCTCTCTATTCTCCTGATCCCCTCCCCCCACACATAGACCTCTCTATTCTCCTGACCCCCCCCCCCCCACATAGACCTCTCTATTCTCCTGATCCCCTCCCCACACACATAGACCTCTCTATTCTCCTGATCCCCTCCCCCCACACATAGACCTCTCTATTCTCCTGACCCCCCCACATAGACCTCTCTATTCTCCTGACCCCCTCCCCACACACATAGACCTCTCTATTCTCCTGCCCCCCCCCACATAGACCTCTCTATTCTCCTGATCCCCTCCCCCCACACATAGACCTCTCTATTCTCCTGACCCCCCCCCCACATAGACCTCTCTATTCTCCTGATCCCCTCCCCACACACATAGACCTCTCTATTCTCCTGATCCCCTCCCCCCACACATAGACCTCTCTATTCTCCTGACCCCCCCACATAGACCTCTCTATTCTCCTGCCCCCCCACACATAGACCTCTCTATTCTCCTGACCCCCCCCCCCCCCACATAGACCTCTCTATTCTCCTGACCCCCCCCCCACATAGACCTCTCTATTCTCCTGACCCCCCCCCACATAGACCTCTCTATTCTCCTGCCCCCCCCCCACACATAGACCTCTCTATTCTCCTGACCCCCCCCCCCACATAGACCTCTCTATTCTCCTGACCCCCTCCCACATAGACCTCTCTATTCTCCTGACCCCCTCCCACATAGACCTCTCTATTCTCCTGATCCCCTCCCCCCACACATAGACCTCTCTATTCTCCTGCCCCCCCCACACATAGACCTCTCTATTCTCCTGCCCCCCCACACATAGACCTCTCTATTCTCCTGCCCCCCCCCCCACACATAGACCTCTCTATTCTCCTGCCCCCCCCCCACACATAGACCTCTCTATTCTCCTGCCCCCCCCCCACACATAGACCTCTCTATTCTCCTGATCCCCTCCCCACACACATAGACCTCTCTATTCTCCTGCCCCCCCCCCACATAGACCTCTCTATTCTCCTGATCCCCTCCCCCCACACATAGACCTCTCTATTCTCCTGACCCCCCCCCACATAGACCTCTCTATTCTCCTGATCCCCTCCCCACACACATAGACCTCTCTATTCTCCTGCCCCCCCCCACATAGACCTCTCTATTCTCCTGACCCCCCCCCACATAGACCTCTCTATTCTCCTGACCCCCTCCCACATAGACCTCTCTATTCTCCTGATCCCCTCCCCCCACACATAGACCTCTCTATTCTCCTGCCCCCCCCACACATAGACCTCTCTATTCTCCTGCCCCCCCACACATAGACCTCTCTATTCTCCTGCCCCCCCACACATAGACCTCTCTATTCTCCTGACCCCCCCCCACATAGACCTCTCTATTCTCCTGACCCCCCCCCCCCACATAGACCTCTCTATTCTCCTGATCCCCTCCCCCACATAGACCTCTCTATTCTCCTGACCCCCCCCCCCACATAGACCTCTCTATTCTCCTGATCCCCTCCCCCACATAGACCTCTCTATTCTCCTGATCCCCTCCCCCACATAGACCTCTCTATTCTCCTGACCCCCCCCCCCACATAGACCTCTCTATTCTCCTGATCCCCCCCCCCACATAGACCTCTCTATTCTCCTGATCCCCTCCCCCCACACATAGACCTCTCTATTCTCCTGATCCCCTCCCCCCACACATAGACCTCTCTATTCTCCTGACCCCCCCACCACACATAGACCTCTCTATTCTCCTGACCCCCCCACCACACATAGACCTCTCTATTCTCCTGACCCCCCCCCCCCACATAGACCTCTCTATTCTCCTGATCCCCTCCCCCCACACATAGACCTCTCTATTCTCCTGCCCCCCCCCCCCCCACATAGACCTCTCTATTCTCCTGACCCCCTACCCCCCCACATAGACCTCTCTATTCTCCTGACCCCCTCCCCCCCCAAAGACCTCTTTATTCTCCTGACCCCCTCCCCCCCCCACATAGACCTCTCTATTCTCCTGATCCCCCCACATAGACCTCTCTATTCTCCTGATCCCCTCCCCCACATAGACCTCTCTATTCTCCTGACCCCCTCCCCCCCACATAGACCTCTCTATTCTCCTGACCCCCTCCCCCCCACATAGACCTCTTTATTCTCCTGACCCCCTCCCCCCACATAGACCTCTCTATTCTCCTGATCCCCCCACATAGACCTCTCTATTCTCCTGATCCCCTCCCCCTCCCCCACATAGACCTCTCTATTCTCCTGATCCCCTCCCCTCCCCCCACACATAGACCTCTCTATTCTCCTGACCCACCCCCCCCCATAGACCAGTAGCCCCCTTCCCCCACACTGCCCCCAGTAAGGTAGATCTATAGCCCCCCTACACTGCAGTCCTGTCCCCCCTCCCAGACAAATCTAAACACCCCCATTCACAGTCATTGTACAGATTACCTTCTCCACTCCGGTGGTCTGCGGTCCGGGTTGTTATCACAGCGATGAGACCGCAGATTGTGACAATGTATCCTTCCTCCCAGCTATAGACACAAAAACAAGGGCGGGGTCACCGCTGACTGACAGCTCCGCTCACCAATCACCAGCGCCGGAGCCTCCACACACTGCTGAGTAAGGAGGCGGGACAATCCCAGACCTTTACCCCCTGACAGCAAATCACATGGACGGCTCTTCCTGTCAACTCCGCCCAGCTATCACGTGCCCCCAATGTGTATGACCCTGACTCATCATGCTGGCCGCTGATTGGCTGTTGTTGGTTACAAAGTTGCAACATTCTAAAAACAACTCCAGCGCAGACTTTATGGTGTAATTTGTATCCATTATAGGAAGTGATCGATTATTATTACTGGATTTCATTTGTTAAAATATTTTTTATTTATTTTTTTCTGCTAGAAATTACCTTAAATTTTAAATTACCCAGAATTTTTTTTAGCACTAAAAATCCTAAAAAAAATTAGAAAGAAATTAATAGAAACATTTTTTTTTTTATACTCACCTGAAATATCCGTTGCTATGCGGAAGTCCCTAATCTGCCTCTTCCTTTGCCTCAGTGGGTCTCCTTCCGCTTCCTCTTCTTCAGTGAATGGGAACTGCCTTCTGGGAACTGTGTGTATCCCAGAGAGCAGCCGCCCATTCACAAGTCGGCGCGAGACTCGTGAGACTCGCGCATGCGCAGTAGGAAACGGGCAGTGAAGCCGTAAGGCTTTACTGCCTGTTTCCCTTAGTGTGGATGGCGGTGCGGGACCTGCACCGATCGAGGGATGGGCATCAGGGGGGGCATCAGCGCGGGAGAGTAGGACAGGTAAGTGTCCTTATTTAAAGTCATCAGCTACAGTGTTAGTAGCTGCTGACTTAAAAAAAAAAAAAATGTGCGGGTGGAGCTCCACTTTAAGCCATCAGCGCGATTTAACAAGCGATTTGACATGTGACATTGCATGCCAGATCGCAGCCTATTGCCGGCAACAGCACTGTCCCAATCGGTGCGACGCCGACTTTTTGCGGCGCCGCAAGGATTTCCAAAAGTAGTTCCTGCACCACTTTTGGCGACTTCGAGGGCGATTTTCAAAGACTCAATATAAAAGAAAGCGCAGCGCAAAATATCAATCAAAACACAAATATTTTAACCCTTTCCCGCCGAGCGTACCCACATACGCTCAGCTTTCGGGGTTATACCGGGATCATGCCTGCAGCTGCAGGCTTGATCCCGGTACCGTTGTTTAGAGCGGGCGATTGGCTATCCAGGCATAGCAACTGATGCGGCTAAAAGCCGCTCGGTTGTTATACCGGAGGAGCGGGAGGGGACAACCCCCCCTCCCGCCGCTCTGACCGGGCCTCCCGTCCCACCGGGAGACCCGATCAGCGATCCGTCGCTTCCGGTGTAGTGACATATTTTGCTCCCTATCACAGAATGCTGCGGAAGTGACGTTGCGGGCAGAAATTTCGCACTGTGCATGCGCGAAGCGTTCCAAACACTTGCGCCGTGCGTTCGAAAGGATTTTCGGCAATACAGTTCAGCGAAACCATCAGATAATGTCACGGAAGTGACATTACAGACAACACAAACACTGGGCTATGCGTTCCAACACTAATACTTCCCTTTTACCTAGTATCATTTTTTAACAACCATGCTGAGCTACCTGTGGTGTTAGGTTCTGCATTGCTGGGACTTGTAGTGCCTATCCTGAGCTGCATTGCTGGGACTTGTAGTGCCTATCCTGAGCTACGTGTGGTGTTAGCTCAGGATAGGCACTACAAGTCCCAGCAATGCAGAACCTAACACCACACGTAGCTCAGGATAGGCACTACAAGTCCCAGCAATGCAGAACCTAACACCACACGTAGCTCAGGATAGGCACTACAAGTCCCAGCAATGCAGAACCTAACACCACACGTAGCTCAGGATAGGCACTACAAGTCCCAGCAATGCAGAACCTAACACCACAGGGAAGTATTAGTGTTGGAACGCATAGCCCAGTTTTTGTGTTGTCTGTAATGTCACTTCCGTGACATTATCTGATGGTTTCGCTGAACTGTATTGCCGAAAATCCTTTGGAACGCACGGCGCAAGTGTTTGGAACGCTTCGCGCATGCGCAGTGCGAAATTTCTGCCCGCAACGTCACTTCTGCAGCATTCTGTGATAGGGAGCAAAATATGTCACTACACCGGAAGCGACGGATCGCTGATCGGGTCTCCCGGTGGGACGGGAGGCCCGGTCAGAGCGGCGGGAGGGGGGGTTGTCCCCTCCCGCTCCTCCGGTATAACAACCGAGCGGCTTTTAGCCGCATCAGTTGCTATGCCTGGATAGCCAATCGCCCGCTCTAAACAACGGTACCGGGATCAAGCCTGCAGCTGCAGGCATGATCCCGGTATAACCCCGAAAGCTGAGCGTATGTGCGTACGCTCGGCGGGAAAGGGTTAAAATATTTGTGTTTTGATTGATATTTTGCGCTGCGCTTTCTGCCCGCAACGTCACTTCCGCAGCATTCTGTGATAGGGAGCAAAATATGACACTACACCGGCGTCTTGTGACAGACTGGCATGAAGCCGTAAACAGCTTTTTGCCAGTCTCCTGAATGTAAACACGGAAGCGGCGTCACAACGTCACTTCCGGTTTACTCGGCTGCAAATGGCGCCGGATTTTAAAAAGTATACAGTATTCAGAATCGCCGTTTTCAGCGATCTGAATACTTTGAAGTGCAAAGGAGGGATCGGGGGTCTTTTAGACCCCCGATCCCTCCATAAAGAGTACTGTCAGAAGAGATGTATACATTCCTTGTGACAGCAATAAAAGTGATCAAAAACATTTTTTTTTTAAAAAACACAATTTTATATTATAAAAATAAATAAAATAAATAAGAAAAAAAAAATTCAAGCGCCTCCGTCCCCGCGAGCTTGCGCAGCAAAGAAAACGCATACGGAAGTCACGCCCGCGTATGTAAACGGTGTTCAAATCACACATGTGAGGTATCGCAGCGATCGTCAGAGCGAGAGCAATAAATTCTAGCCCTAGACCTTCTCTGTAACTCTAACCTGGTAACCATAAAAAAAAAAATTAAAGCGTCGCCTATGGAGATTTTTAGGTAGCGTAGTTTGTCGCCATTCCACGAGTGCGTGCAATTATAAAGCATGACATGTTTGGTATCTATTTACTCGGCTTAACATCACCTTTCACATTATAGAAAAAAATTGGGCTAACTTTACTTTTAAAATTTTTTTAAATTCCTGAAAGTAAATTTTTCCCAAAAAGTTGCGTTTAAAACACTGCTGCACAAATACCGTGTGACATAAAATATTGCAACAATCGCCATTTTATTCTCTAGATTCTCTGCTAAATATATATATATATATATAATGTTTGGGGGCTCTAAGTAATTTTCTAGCAAAAAATACGGATTTTAACTTGTAAACACCAAATGTCAGCAATACGCTTATGCCCTGTACACACGATCGGTTTTACCAATGAAAACAGTCCGATGGACTTTTCTCATCGGACAAACTGATCGTGTATGGGGACCCATCGGTCTTTTTTCCATCGGTGAGAAAAAATAGAACATGTTTTAAATTTATCCAATGGAAAAAAAAAAACGATAGCAAATTCCGATCGTCTGTGTGAAACTCCATTGAACAAAGAACCCACGCATGCTCAGAATCAAGTTGACGCATGCTCAGAAGCATTGAACTTCATTTTTCTCAGCTTGTCGAAGTGTTTTACGTCACGCCGTTTGGGACGGTCGGATTTTTGACTGATGGTGTGTAGGCAAGACTGATGGAAGTCAGCTTCATCGGATTTCCGATGGAAAAATCCATCGGATTAGAATCCATAGGAAATCCGATTGTGTGTACAGGGCTTTAAGTCATGAAAGGGATAAACACAAAGTCCAAAAAAAAGTGAACTACAAGGCCCAGAAGGGAACCCACGCAGATATCTTTCAAATGTGCAGATCACATGCGATGTCTGGATAATGCAAATTCAGCCATACAGATAGTATGGCTGAATTCGCATCGCATCGCATTCGCACCAAAATGGTGCAGGACCCTTTTTTTTGGTCCGCACTGGAATCGGATCACATTGGGTGTTCACAACTATGCGATCCGATTCCTGCACGATTCCTGCACCATTTGGCAGTTCGCACTGCGATATGTGAACCGATCTGGGGGTGTTGTTAACTTTGCATTGATCAATATTTTATTTATTTTTTCATTATTATTAATCTGATGCTTTCCAGGGTAGAGGAGAAATGTGGGGTCTTATAGACCCCAGATGTCTCCATAAAGAGGACCTGTCATGATTTATTATTATCACAAGGGATGGTTACATTTCTTGTGATAGCAATAAAAGTGATTAAATAAATCTTTTTTTAGGGACCGTGTAAATAAAATAAATAAATAAATAAAATAAATTGGAAAAAAGTTTAACCACTTCAGCCCTGGATCATTTGGCTGGCCAAAGACCAGAGCACTTTTTGCGATTCGGCACTGCGTCGCTTTAACTGACAATAGCGCGGTCATGCGACGTGGCTCCCAAACAAAATTGACGTTCTTTTTTTCCCACAAATAGAGCTTTCTTTTGGTGGTATTTGATCACCTCTGCGGTTTTTATTTTTTGCGCTGTAAACAAAAACATAGCAACAATTTTGAATTTTTTTTTTCTATTACAAGGGATGTTTACATTCCTTGTAATAGGAATAAAAGTGATACAAAAAAAACAATTAAACAGCCCCTGCGTGGGTGGTCAAGGCGCATTTGTATTGTTATATATTCTTGATATACCTACAATAAAAATTATTGAACAAGAAAAAAACAATTAAAGGGACAGTGTAAAAATAAAAAATAAAAAGTAAAATAAATAATATATATATATTTTTTAAAGTGCCCCCATCCCTCCATGCTCGCCCGCATATGTAAATGGTGTTTGCACCACACACGTGAGGTATCGCCATGAACGTTAGAGTGAGAGCAATAATTCTAGCACTAGACCTCCTCTGTAACTCTAAACAGGTAATCTGTAAAAATGTCTAAAGCGTCGCCAATGAAGATTTTTAAGTATCGTAGTTTGTCCCCATTCTAAGAGCGTGCGCAATGGGTTTTTTTGTTTTTTTTTCTATCTTTTGCTTTTATAGGAAAAGAAAAAAGTTTTGGGGTCTTTTCGACCCCAGATCTTTTCTGAAAGAGGACCCGTCATCTTTATTTATATTACAAGGGATGTTTACATTCCTTGTAATAGGAATAAAAGTGATAAAAAAAAATAATAGTTAAAGGGACAGTGTAAAAATGAAATGTAAATAGTAAAATAAATAAGATTTTTTTTTTTTTTAAAAGTGCCCACATCCCTCCTATTTCTATTACAAGGGATGTTTACATTCCTTGTAATAGGAATAAAAGTGAACAAAATTTATAAAATTAAAGGGACAGTGTAAAAATAAAAAAAATAAAATGTATAATAAATAAGAAAATAATCTTTCCTGACAGACTCCATGGCAGCCTACGTGTGGGTTAACCCCGCCCCTCATACCTCATAGGACCCTTCTCCCATAAATCTTTGCTCTGGGCCAGAGGCCGTGTTCCTTTTTTTGTCCTCCTCCTAGGACCAAGATATAGTCTTACCTTTTCATGAAGTTTTCCTGTAATCCAGGCCTGGCGGTGTGCACGGCGATACGTTGGTGGTTAGCGGTGATCCTCTTTGCAGTCCAGCAATCCTAGCTATTAGCAGGTGGACATGGGCGATATGATGTGATACCATGAAGAGCTTACTAACCTGGCCATTGGCAGGCAAGCGGCAATATGGCCAAACGTCCCAGCTATTAGCGGGAGGCTTTGTAAATGCCCGATCGTGCGGTGGGTCGAGCGAACAGCTCCCCAGTCCCAGGTTCTGGTCCGGATCGTGCCGTGGTGGTGGTAATGTACAAAGATATTCCTTTTATATGGCAGCCGTATCTCTGTGTTTTGTGTGTCTCCTTATTTTCTATCAAGCTCCAGTGAGTGGCCACGGCGGCTGGAGCGCAGCTGCGTTCCAGCTCGCCGTTTCAGGAAGTCGCTGCGCATCCGCAAGCCGCGAACGAAGATTCTGTGCTTGGTTCGTGCAGGCGCAGTTTCGCCAAAATGGCGGCGGCGGTCGCGAATGCGATTGCCCGCCACCGGATGGCAACCGCTATGGGGCGGTGACATCGTTAACGGTGGCAGATTTAAATAGCTGTCAAAGCAGCTATTACTTGGGATGACTTGCAGGCTTATGCAGTATTTTCCCAGGCACTGGGCTCTGGTTTACAAGGTAAATTGTTTGCTGCAGGCTCCCTGGGTGCTGGCTATGTTTTATTATGTGCTCTCTCATGCCTGTTGTCACTCCTGTTTCTCATAAGGCAGTAATGATTCATTTCACTTTCAAACTGCCTTGCCATGGATCTGTCACCGCCCTCTTGTGGCCAACCCTTGCGCTGCAGGTAGGATTTATTTATTTTCTACCTGTGATGCTTGGGTTCACTCGTTCAGGAGCTGTTAACCCTTTCTTTTTCACTCAGCTCTTCTAGGTCTGAACACCAAAGCACGGCAAAGACCGTCCTAGGTCTCAACGTTGTCACTCCTCTTCAAGGTCCAGGCATCAGATCTTCCTTTTAGATCTAGGTACCACAGATAGGAGTCTAAAACCACCTCTGGGCGTCACTCTCACCGCTACTCCAGCCGCTCTGTGAGGAAAGCCTGCTGGGTATGCGGGGCCCAGGTTCCTGAAGGCAAATCGCTCTGCAAGCGATGCTTTTCTAAAGTCGCATAAGAAAGAGAGGGTGGAGACCAACAAGTGGAAGCACTGGTCAGAAAGGTGGTCCATGAGTCCCTGAGTAAAGGGGATTCTGGTCATACCCACAACCCTGCTGGCGACACTATGTCCGTCCCTATTAGGGATGATCTCAAGGCTCCAGGCCCTTCACAGCCGAGCCATTCCTCAATTGAAGCCTCAGACAGTGAGGTGGAGGTAGATGACCCTGGTGCAGGTTTTGAATTTGCCCTAGTACCACAGCTGGTCAAAGCTGTCAAAGAAGCTTTGAGATGGAAGAGCCAGTGGAGGCACCCTCCAAACAGAGGAAATATTTTAAACACCTCAAAAAAGAACACCCTAATTTCTCCTTTTTGGGTGAACTCAGCGCAATAATTACCGACAAATGGGGTGGTGTTGAAAGGAAGAATTGCCTGTTAATGAAGGTATCAAAAAATGTACCCATTTAAAAGCAAGGATGTAAAACACCTGGAGTCGGCTCCTCTCATTGACTCAGCCCTAATGAGGATGGTGAGGCATGTCACACTCCCATTGGAGGATACTGTTTCCTTTAGGGATTGCCTGGAGTGGAAAATTTATACCGACCTCAAGCAGATCTACATTACAGCGGGTATGACCTGCAAACCAGCTCTAGCTCTCGCAGCCCTTTCTAAAGCGATGGAAGTCTGGGCAGACGACGTAGATGCTTCTCTGAGGAGCATCTCGGAAGAACTGGCCAGGAGCTCACCTATTCATGGGCTAAGGTTGACGTTGGCTTTTCTCGTGGGGCTTCCCTAGACATAATTCGCCTGGTGGCTCGGATCATGCTGACATCTGTCACGGCTAAGCATGCCTTGTGGCTGCGCCCATGGGTAGCTGACCCTGCCTCCAAGCAG
The DNA here is from genome assembly GCA_029206835.1 of Rana muscosa. Lineage (NCBI taxonomy): Eukaryota > Metazoa > Chordata > Amphibia > Anura > Ranidae > Rana > Rana muscosa. The sequence continues at coordinate 234,058,689 of CM055126.1, forward strand.
GCATGGTGCAGGATTCTATTTGGGGGTTCGTCCCTCTTTGGGAACATATCGGACAGTGCCATCACCCGTGCCACAGGGGGCAAGTCGGGGTTCCTTCCCCAGGATCGCCGTCTGCTAAACCAGAAGAGAACACAGCCCAGGCAAAGTTCAGATCGAGCAAGGAATGCTTGCTACTATAGGCCTGGCCGTGAGTTCAAGAAGACCTGGAAGAAAAAAACAGCCTTCAGGCCAGAAGTTTTCAAAAGGGGCATCTTCCGGTGGACAAGAATCCCCTAAGTCTTTATGATATTGCACCTGCCTAAAACAGAGCGAGTCGGCATCCTTGCCTCTCTCGGAAGAGAAAAAGCAAATTCTCCTGTCTCTCTTGTGGCTCAGGGCGCTGCAATTCCAGTTCCAGATGACAAAAGGTTTTAAGGGGTCTACTCGCCCCTCTTCATGGTGTTGAAGAAAAACGTCTTCTGGAGGCCAGTTATAGACCTAACCCACTTGAATTCTTTTATCTAGAAGGAGAAGTTCAAGATGGAGACACTACTCATGATCAGTCAAGCAATCCAACCAGGCGATTGGCTTGTCTCTATAGACCTGAAGGACGCCTACTTCCATGTTCCGATAGCGTCAGAATTCCAGAAATACCTTCACTTTGCTGTCGATCAAATCCGTCTGCAGTTCACCTGTCTCCCCTTCGGGCTTACAACATCGCCTCGTGTGTTTTCAAAACTTGTTGGCTGTCGTGACTCTGATCAGGACCAGAGGTATCCGTCTGTATCAGTATCTAGACGACCTGCTGTTGTCTCGGGACAAGGAGCAGTTGCTAATCCACAGATCCCAGGTCATCTCCACTCTACTCGAGTTTGGTTGGCTTCTGAATCTGGAAAAGAGCCATCTGGATCCTACGCAGTCCCTGGTATTCCTCGGGGCACACTTCAACGCTATCAAGAGCACCATCTTGTTACCCCTGGAAAAATCCCAGTGATCCGGGACAGAGTTTGGCTTGCAATGTCGTCCTCATCTCCAAGCCTCTCAATGCCTAAAGATCATTGGCACCATGGTGGCAACAACACCCATGGTAAAGTGGGCTCAGTGGAAAATGCGGCCCTTCCAGAAGGGTTTTCTCCAGCAGTATAATCCAGGGCTTCGGGATCACTTTATCCAAATAACCTTATCCATGCGGGAGAGCTTTCCTTGGTGGCTACAACAGAGGAACCTCCTCAATTGTCACTCCATCGCACCTGTGTCTTGGGTCACCATCACTACAGATGCCAGCAACAGGGGCTGACAGAAGTAGCCCAAGGCATATGGAATTTTCCCTCTCACAGGATAGTCTCCAATGTTCTGAAACTCCGGGCAGCGTTCTGCGCTCTGCAGGCCTTTCACCACTTAACAGCAGGAGACTCAGTCCTCCTAAGACTGGACAACACAACGGCAGTCGCATACATCAAGAGACAGGGGGGTACTCGCAGACTCTCCCCGTCAAAGGAAATAGAGCCCATCATGATCTGGGCCCAGAAAAACCTGGCCAACCTGACAGCTGTCTATCTCCCTGGAGTCCCGAACGTTCAGGCAGATTTTCTGTTGAGAGTTTCTCTGGACAACGAGTGGACTTCCCCCCCCCCCCCGAAGTCTTCAGGTGGGTCCTGTCCCTGGGAGCCATTCCGGAAGTAGACTTGTTTGCCTCCCCATGCAACTTCAGACTAGAGAGATACTACACGAGGTCTTGGTATCCCCAGGCTTTTGGGTAGATGCTCTGACAGACCATTGGCGGTTCCACAGGGCCTATGCCTTTCCCCCGGTTCCTGTCATTCTCCGTTTTTTTGTCGAGGCTCAGGATGGAAGAAGCAGAGATAGTGGCAATAGTCCCGTACTGGCCAAAAAAGCCATGGTTTCTACTGCTGATGCAACTCAGCTTCCGGGACCCAGTTCCTCTACCCTCCAGACCAGATCTCCTATCACAAGGGGCATTTCTACATCCATGCCCGGCCCCATCTACATCTGATGATCTGGTTCTTGAGACGGGAAGGTTGGAGGCCCTAGGCTGTCCAAGTAGGGCCATCTCCACAATATTACATGCCAGAAGAACAGGCACCAACAGGGTCTACCAGAGGATTTGGAAAAAGTTTTCAGACTACACCTCTTCCACTGCAGGTTCTTGCAATAACCCAAAGATGCATGATATCCTGGGCTTCTTACAATCAGGATTGGATCTCTCATTGTCAGTCAGCTCGCTGCGAGTCCAAATCGCTGTAATCTCTGCCTTTACGGGTGTTTCCTGGGCTAGACACCCTCTTACTCAGAAGTTTTTCAGAGGAGCAATAAGGCTCAGACCTCAGAGCCAAGTTTTTCTAATTGGGATCTTCCCCTTGTCCGGGATTTTTTCTTAGGTAGAGAGTTGGAACATGAAGATCAATCTTCTGTCAAATGACTCTCTCTAATAGTTGTCTTCTTGGTGGCTATAACATCGGCCAAGAGGGTCTCTGAAATCAGCTCTCAGGGATGCAAGGAGCCATTTCTAAACCTTTTAATTCCTATGTTGGGTTCAAACCCCAAAGTGGCATCTGTGTTTCCTGACAATCAGGAGATTGCTCTTCCAACGTTCAGATCTACCGAGGATTCCAGTGTTTATCCCTTAGATGTTGGAAAAGCTCTGAGTCAGTATCTTGACGCTACAGCTTCTTTCCGTCAGACCGACCACCTGCTCGTTCTTTCACAGGAAGTATAAGGGAATGCGTGCCTCTTCCAGATCTATCGGAGCATGGATTGTTCAGGCCATTCAGTGGGCCTATGAAGCCAAGGGCTTGGCGCCTCCAGAAGCGGTGACTGCTCACTCAACTAGAAGTGTCTTCATCATGGGCGGCATCACGTCACGTGCCTCCAGAAGTTATTTGCAAGGTGGCCTTGTGGTCTTCAATTAACACGTTCATGGCACACTACTGAGTAGTGGTTTACGTATCTTGTCTGTTGATGGTGCCAATTAAACCTTTTTTCTTTTGTCCAGCACTCTGCCCACCCGGGTGTGTATGGCTAGTTATTTCCCACACGTAGGCTGCCATGGAGTCTGTCAGGAAAACGGAAAATTTATATCAAGTACTTACCGTAATTTTCCTTTCCTGATGGACTCCATGGCAGCAGGAGTTCCCTCCCAGTGGCTGGAGTAGGCTAAATTATGGAACACAGCCTCTGGCCCAGAGCAAAGATTTATGGGAGAAGGGTCCTATGAGGTATGAGGGGCGGGATTAACCCACACGTAGGCTGCCATGGAGTCCATCAGGAAAGGAAAATTACGGTAAGTATTTGATATAAATTTTCCGTTTTTAATTTTTTTTTAAATGTAAAGTGCCCCGCGAGTCACGCACGCATATGTAAACAGTATTTGTAGCAAACATTAGAGCAAAAGCAATAATTCTAGAGCCAGACCTCCATTGTCTCTAAACTGGTAACCTGTAAACATTTTTAAAGCGTCCCCTATGGAGATTTTTATGTATTGTAGTTTGTTGCCATTCCACGAGTGTGCGCAATTTTAACCACTTCAGCCCCGGACCATTTGGGTGGTCAAAGACCAGGCCACGATTCGGCACTGCGTCAATTTAACTGACAATTGCGCAGTCGTGCGACGTGGCTCCCAAACAAAATTGACGTCCTCTTTTTCCCACAAATAGAGATTTCTTTTGGTGGTATTTGATCACCTCTGCGGTTTTTATTTTTTGCGCTATAAACAAAAATAGAGCGACAATTTTGAAAAAAATGCTATATTTTTTACTTTTTGCTATAATAAATATCGCCCAAAAAATATATACAATATTTTTTTTCCTCCGTTTAAACCGATATGTAGAAGAATACGTATTTTGAGTAAAAAAAATCGCAATAAGCGTTTATTGATTGGTTTGCGCAAAAGTTATAGCGTTTACAATATAGGGGAGAGTTTTATGGCATTTTTATTAATTATTGTTTTTTTTACTAGTAATGGCGGCGATCAGTGATTTTTATCGTGACTGCAACATTATGGCGGACACATTGGACACTTTTGACACTATTTTGGGACCATTGTCATTTTCACAGCGATCAGTGCTATAAAAATGCACTGGTTACTGTGAAAATGACACTGGCAGTGAAGGGGTTAACCACTAGGTGGCGGTGAAGGGGTTAAGTGTTCCCTGCATAGTGTTTCTTACTGTAACGGGGATGGGCTCTGTGTCACATGACACCATGGCTGCCACCTGTCCGGGATTCACCCGGACAGTTTGGGTTTTGAATCATGTGTCCGGGTTTCAGGCGGACTGAAACCCGGACACATTATACGGACCGGGCTGTGGCTCCCCAAGTAACCAAGATAGTCCAACACAAATCTGTTGCCGTCCAGGAGCAGTGGGTGGCTGTCTGCGGGAAGGTTTGGCATCACTGGGGGGCAGGGCAATGAGATCAGCAAGAAAAATTGGACCATACCCACTGTTCACTGTGGCACGCTATGCGCACCGCATTACTACTCTTCCTTGGGGTACCCAAAGTGTCCCAGGCCGCTAAAGTGTTCGGGTTTGGCTTGAAGAAAAGGTGGCAACCCTACATGACACTGATCTCCACTCCGAGTACACGGAGCAGAGATCGGTGTCATTGTCACTAGTCAGAGCGGGGAGAGGCTTGTTTACACAAGCCTCTCCCCGCTCTATACCTCCGTGAGACGATCGTGGGGATCCCCGCGGCGATCGAGTCTGGGGAAGGCGGCAGGGTCGCGAGCGCGCCGACGGCGGCACGCTTGCGACCACACGGCAGGCATTTAAAGGGCCACGTACAGGTACGTGATTATGCCTGTCCGTGCCATTCTGCCGATGTATATCTACAGTGGGCGGTCCACAAGTGGTTAAAGCGTGACATGTTAGGTATCTATTTACTTGGTGTAACATCATCTTTTATATTTTACCCCCCCCCCCAAAAAAAATGGGTATTATATATTTTTTTGCATTAAAATTCATGAAAATGTAATTGTGATTGAAAAACTTCTGCGCAAATGCCATGTGACATAAAAAATTGCAACAACCATCATTTTATTCCTTAGGGTCTCTACTAAAAAAAAAATATAATGTTTGGGGGTTCTACGTAATTTTCTAGCAAAAAAATACAGATTTTTATCTGAAAACAAAAAGTGTCAGAAAAGACCGGGTCTTCAAGTGGTTAAAATTGGAGTGGAAGGACTGAGATTGGCTCATCTTTGGCACCCGCAGGGTCTCTGTCAGCATTTTTGATCTGGTGACAAGCTCTAAAAATTGTCTAGTGTATGACCGCTGTTAATAAGTGTCACGCTTATTGTGTCACCGGACATTCCTCGAGATGCGGGGGACTGTTGTTGTCTTGTGCAGGAAATGTAGCAAACTCTGCACTTGTAGAATCGCTGATGTATGAACATTTCCTATCAGCTGATAAAGTCACCAAAAAGTGTCTGAACTGCAACATGTGATGTGACTCCACCAAAACACCGCTGAGCCTGACCATCTCCAGAGAAAAATACCTCTACTCTGTATTCATGGGCAATCTTAAAGCTGAACTCCGAGTACAAAAACCCCACTTGAAGACCGCGCATTTTCTGGAACTTTTTTTTATACATGTCAAAATAATTATTTTTTTTGCTAAAAAATAACTTAGAACCCCCAAACATTATATACATGTTTTTTTTTTTTAAAGCAGAGGCCCTAGAGAATAAACTGATGGGTTTTGAATTTTTTTATGCCACACGGTGTTTGCGCAGCAATTTTTTAAACGCAATTTTTGGGAAGAAAATATTTATTTTATATACATTTCTTTATTATTATTATTATTTATTTAACTTTAGGCCTCATGCATACTTGAGCTTACAAGGCGTTTGACGTGCAGTGCTGTTGATCTTATCTCAGTGGTTGTTGCACAGAAATGTTGACCGCACTCTGATCTGCAGATGGGAGGGAGAGACGATCTCTATAGGTAATACAGGGCCGGTGCTTCCACTAGGCAAACGCCTAGGGTGCACTGCTGCCTAGGGCGACCAGCCACTGGTGTTCCTACTCTCTTCTCTCTGCAGCAAGCAACCAAGTCTCAGCATCAGCAGGCAGCCGCCACTCCATTCGCACATAGTGTCAGAGGCGCATCGGAGGCAGAGGACTGTGTCTGTGTCCCGATTCCCGAATGAATGGAAGCAAGCAAACATTCATTGATGAGCGCTGGTGAGGCTGCATTTGATGGGCGCTGGTGAGGCTGCATTTGATGGGCGCTTTATTAAAAATGTGGGGTATACATGGGCAGGGCAAAGGGGTGGAGCCAAGGGAGGCAGCAAAATGAGGTTTCGCCTAGGGCAGTGATGGCGAACCTTGGCACCCCAGATGTTTTGGAACTACATTTCCCATGATGCTCAGTTATACTGCAGAGTACATGAGCATCATGGGAAATGTAGTTCCAAAACATCTGGGGTGCCAAGGTTCGCCATGACTGGCCTAGGGTGTCAAAAATCCTTGCACCAGCCCTAAAGTAATACTATCATGAAGATTTCCAATGAAAAATGCTGGAGGTATAACGATAGGAAAATTTTTATTTTGGATTGAGTGGAGAGGGATTGGGACTTCGGTCAGGTTTTTATTGTTGGGAGATTCAGACTTTCTAATTTTCCTGGTGACTGTGATCATCGAGAGTGAAGTTGAAAGAAAAATCACAAATTTTGGGTTGTCCCCAAAACAGGTATAGGGGGGGAAATCTTCCAGTGGGGATTCCTACACTTTAGCAGCCGTCCCACAAAAACTGATCATTTGGAGGTAACAACCCTTATATCTAAAACGCTTCCAGTTCTGTACATTAAACATTTAAGGTAGATGGTCTTTAAAGGAAAACTCCACCTTTGGCAAAAAATAATACCATTCCTTAATATTTACAGCACAAAAAAATAAAAAATAAATAAGTTAATATATTATTTATTCACAAATAAGCCTGCAAAGCATTGCAACTGCCATCAGTGAATAGAGGGTGCAATGCTTGGCTCCTGCAGATCTTCCTTCAGCTCAGGTCTGTACCGAGGTATGCACTTTCATTTAGAGTGCTGGAGGAAATATCAATGGACGGTGATCGCATTTTCTTGACCAGTTATGCTGCAGTTACAGTGGAGATGGAGGATCTGGCTGTGCTGTGTCTACATAAAGTACACCAAAATGCTGGCAAAGCATTACGTAATTAGGGTTTCCCAACAGCTTAAGATCGTCTGGCTGCCCATAGTTGATTCAAGCACTAATTAAAACAAAATAAAAAATAAATAAAAAGGATGTTCAGGTGTTGTGGAAAGGGTTTGAAAAAACTGCTGATTCTCTCTGAACATAATGATCCACTAGAGGGCAGCAGAGCACAGTTCATCATTGGGGTAGAATGGTGTGTTTTATTTATTGCTGACCCCAGACTACAAGATTTGTTGAACAAAATTACAAATAACTTGGCAGATGAATCTTTCAAATTATGTCCTTAGTGGTCTGCCTGGAATTCAAGTTCACAACTGAATTCCAGGCCAAAGAAAATGGCTTTGGAAGTATTTGTGTTTCTCTCCATCCTGCTCTGAGATTTGCACAGCCAGTCTGGTGACCAGACTATTCTCTGCTGCAGTTCAGCATCATAGGTAGGTCATCTTCCCACCTCCAACCTTTAATTGGACAGCTTAGTATGCCTTAACCTCCCTAATGGGGTCCCCCTTCTAATCAAGACCCTATAGCAGCTGCGTGGGCCGCTATGGCCATAGTTACGCCACTGGATGACATCATTAAGAATGCAGGCTATCCCTTCACTAGAGACCAGTGACATCACTTAGAATACAGCCTATCCATTCACTACAGAGAGGTGACATCACTGAGAATGCAGCCTATCCATTCACTAGAGACCAGTGACATCACTTAGAATACAGCCTATCCATTCACTACAGAGAGGTGACATCACTGAGAATGCAGCCTATCCATTCACTAGAGACCAGTGACATCACTTAGAATACAGCCTATCCATTCACTACAGAGAGGTGACATCACTGAGAATGCAGCCTATCCATTCACTAGAGACCAGTGACATCACTTAGAATACAGCCCATCCATTCACTACAGAGGTGACATCACTGAGAATGCAGCCTATCCATTCACTAGAGACTGGTGACATCACTGAGAATGCAGCCTATCCCTTCAGTAGAGACCGGTGACATCACTGAGAATGCAGCCTATCCATTTACTAGAGACTGGTGACATCACTGAGAATACAGCCTATCCATTCACTACAGAGAGGTGACATCACTGAGAATGCAGCCTATCCATTCACTAGAGACCAGTGACATCACTTAGAATACAGCCTATCCATTCACTACAGAGAGGTGACATCACTGAGAATGCAGCCTATCCATTCACTAGAGACCAGTGACATCACTTAGAATACAGCCTATCCATTCACTACAGAGAGGTGACATCACTGAGAATGCAGCCTATCCATTCACTAGAGACCAGTGACATCACTTAGAATACAGCCCATCCATTCACTACAGAGGTGACATCACTGAGAATGCAGCCTATCCATTCACTAGAGACCGGTGACATCACTGAGAATGCAGCCTATCCCTTCAGTAGAGACCGGTGACATCACTGAGAATGCAGCCAATCAATTCACTAGAGAGTAATTACATCACTGAGAATGCAGCCTATCCATTCACTGCAGAGAGGTGACATCACTGAGAATGCAGCCTATCTATTCACTAGAGACCAGTGACATCACTGAGAATGCAGCCTATCCCTTCAGTAGAGACCGGTGACATCACTGAGAATGCAGCCTATCCATTTACTAGAGACTGGTGACATCACTGAGAATACAGCCTATCCATTCACTACAGAGAGGTGACATCACTGAGAATGCAGCCTATCCATTCACTAGAGACCAGTGACATCACTGAGAATGCAGCCTATCCATTCACTAGAGAGAGGTGACATCACTGAGAATGCAGCCTATCCCTTCAGTAGAGACCGGTGACATCACTGAGAATGCAGCCTATCCATTTACTAGAGACTGGTGACATCACTGAGAATGCAGCCAATCAATTCACTAGAGAGTAATTACATCACTGAGAATGCAGCCTATCCATTCACTGCAGAGAGGTGACATCACTGAGAATGCAGCCTATCTATTCACTAGAGACTGGTGACATCACTGAGAATGCAGCCTATCCATTCACTAGAGACCGGTGACATCACTGAGAATGCAGCCTATCCGTTCACTAGAGACCAGTGACATCACTGAAAATGCAGCCTATCCATTCACTAGAGAGCGGTGACATCACTGAGAATGCAGCCTATCCATTCACTAGAGACCGGTGACATCATAGAAAATGCAGCCTATCCGTTCACTAGAGACCAGTGACATCACTGAGAATGCAGCCTATCCATTCACTAGAGACCGGTGACATCACAGAGAATGCAGCCTATCCGTTCACTAGAGACCAGTGACATCACTGAGAATGCAGCCTATCCATTTACTAGAGAGCGGTGACATCACTGAGAATGCAGCCTATCCATTCACTAGAGAGCAGTGACATCACTGAGAATGCAGCCTATCCATTCACTAGAGAGCGGTGACATCACTGAGAATGCAGCCTATCCATTCACTAGAGAGCGGTGACATCACTGAGAATGCAGCCTATCCATTCACTGGAGACCGGTGACATCACTGAGAATGCAGCCTATCCATTCACTAGAGACCGGTGACATCACTGAGAATGCAGCCTATCCATTCACTAGAGAGTGGTGACATCACTGAGAATGCAGCCTATCCATTCACTAGAGAGCGGTGACATCACTGAGAATGCAGCCTATCCATTCACTAGAGAGCGGTGACATCACTGAGAATGCAGCCTATCCATTCACTAGAGAGCGGTGACATCACTGAGAATGCAGCCTATCCATTCACTAGAGAGTGGTGACATCACTGAGAATGCAGCCTATCCATTCTCTAGAGAGCGGTGACATCACTGAGAATGCAGCCTATCCATTCTCTAGAGAGCGGTGACATCACTGAGAATGCAGCCTATCCATTCACTAGAGACCGGTGACATCACTGAGAATGCAGTCCATCATTTCACATTTTTTCTTGGCCTGAGAATAAAGATCACAAAGACATATTTGTTCTCGAATAAGAAAATCTTTATTTATAACTCTGTCAGCATCAAACACAGAAATATCTCCAATATCTAATTTGGATTCTCTACCAATTTCCTCATTGATGATCTACAATGAAGCCAATCATTATCCATATGGATCGAATACGGTGTATAGGTCCGGCTCTCAGCAGCATGAAATCTCCAGTGTTTCCAGGAGGTCCGGACACTCCACATATCTGATGTATTTCACATTCCAGAAAAGCCCAACTACTAAAAATTCCTTTCACATTACCTCAATATACATTACCTGGGGCTCTTACCAAGGGGGTAAAGTAGAGGTAAACACTAACTAGGTGACATTTGGTTACCTATAACATCTTGTATCAAACAAAGTTGCTATGTTTTATTTTTTTAAATACTATTTTCACTTTTTCTTCATCCTTTGTTCTATCTCAGTGCTGTAGATCTCCTGCAGCCTCTTTGCAGCCACTTCCTGTGCACATACACTCCAGTGATGGCTGCAAGGCATTTCCCAGGGTGGGTTTCCCAATGGTGACGACAGCTAACCATGCCTGTCCAATGTGTTCTGAAATGGTGCCCATACTTCAACACCTATCACCCTAGTAAGGGCTCCTCCATTCCAACGCAATGTACCCCAAAGTGGGACGTAATCAGAGTACCTCCACGATTGAGCCCCTACTGGGGTAAAAATACATTGAAGGAGAAGGCTCTGGTAGATGGCATTGTGTGTAATGTACAATTTCCCATAGCCTAAAGTTTTTGATAAAGCACAAGGAGGAGGGGCTCTCCCAACGCATTTCACCCCAAGTGGCGCTCCTCCAATTAATTTTACCCCAGGAAGTGCTCCTTCTTCAACATATTTTACTTCAGAAGGGGCTCTTTCTTCAACCCATTTTACCCCAAAGGGGACTTAATCATAGAGTACCTCCATGATTGAGCTCCTACTGGGGTGAAATGCATTGGAGGAGGGGAACGGTAGATGGCATTGTGTTTAATGTATTATTTCCTATAGAATAAAGTCTTTGATAAAAAACACAAGAAGTCCCACCACTGCCAAATCCTTTCACTTTGGTTTGTTTGCTTGAGATGAGGATGGATCCCCTGTAGTCTTGGTAGCCATGGCTGGTGGCCGGACTTTAATTCCGCATTGAGCGGTCCATCTTATTGGTGTATCTGGGTTTACATCTACTTTAATAAGGACGTTATTTCAACTATAAGGCTGAGCAGTCTGTTGTATATACTATAGAAATAAAGAAATATCGACTTCCACAATTTATTACCTGGTGACAGATTCAGTCTTTGAGGAACAACGCTAAAACATTCTCTGCAATTAAAACAAACATTCTAGTGATAAAAAAATGCAAAATCTTCATTCTAAGAAGTTAAAGGAGAGGTATGGGATGGGTTAAATAACTAGTACATGTCACATTAGTCACATATCAGCTAATCTTTTTTTCCTACCTCTTTTAGTTTTTACAGCATGTGCACATGAACTTTCCTTCTGCTGGCAAAAACGGTCCATTTTCAGTTTGAAAAGTTCTCAGGGAGTGTGAACATCTCCACCAACACACCCCCTGCCTCTGTCCCCCCTTCCCTAAGAGACGTGGCTGTGCTGATAGATAGAAATATATAGTGTAAATTCTCATACACAGCACTATCAGTGACTTCTCTCACATTAGTCACTGAAGGGCTGTTTTCTCCTCTGGATTCCTCTGAAGAACGGAACAGGCTGGAGAGGAGGAGGGAGGGGGAGGAGAGAGGAGGGAGAAGGGAGGAGGGAGAAGGGAGGGGGGAGAAGGGAAGGGGGAGCAGCCACGCTCTGTGAAGTCTCAGGAACGAGCAGAGGGAGGAGAGCCGACATCAATTAAGCAAAATGACAGGAAAGGGGGTGGATCCAGACTCTATATTCACACCATTGTCAGGATGATGCTGTATGAAAGACTGTAGAACCTCCCACAGGTATTTAGCTGGATTTTTAACAGAATGGGGGCACTTCTGAGAGGGCTGGAAGGGTTTATAGATATCAGCAGCTTACATAGAATAGATGTAAGCAAAAAAAAGGAAACCTATACTTCTCTTTTAAAAGCTACATTTTCAGTTTGTGGTCATTTCCCAAAAATCAAAAATGTGATCAAACTCAAGTTAAGCATTGAAAGTGGTCAGATCTAGTGCAAGTCAATTTCCACCCTTCGCTTTGTCAAGCATCTCAAGAATTATCATCACTCTTCAAGTCTTGTGATCTATTTTGGTTTGTAGCCTCTAGGGGGCAGGCCTTGACTTCCTAGTAGCGGTTCCTGACCCCCCCCCCCCTGTGCAATCAGAGGGGTGTGGAGGTCACATACTCCTCGTTTTGGTTGTACAGGTCAGGGCCTTGCTCAAGCTTTGCAGGTCCAATAGCCAACACAGTCTTACATGGACTTGGCTTGTAAATGAAGGTTGAGGTTTGTACTGAAGAGTTGAGACGGTGAAGACAAAAAACGGTCATAGAGTGTAGTTCAGGATTGAGGTAGAAGCTTCTGCCAGGGGCAGAGAGGATCAATCACCACCAGTCCCCCCTCTACTGCCCTCTGCTGGAAGACTCGATGTTGACAGCCGTGTCAGTAAAGACCTTGGCAGACGTTATCCATAGCACCGGTGATTCTGTAAATCACAAAATAGTGTCAGCGTGTTTCGAAAATACAAAATATTATACAACAGCGCAATGCAGAAAAAATTAGAAGCTGTTCACCAATCTGGACCCACAGCTGGTGGAAAGGGTCGTTCTCAAGCACACAGCACAACAAAATGTTCCAATGAGCAAAGACCCAACTTATCTGTTGCAAGAGGTCTCAGAAAAAATATATTTAGTAATTGCACAGCTGATTTGCGGCACCTCTTTGTCATGTAGTCCTATCCAATGAGAGCATCAACAGTGCAACCTAAAGACGCATTCACTGAACTGTAATCCAATTTACTTGAGAGGTGACATCTTGCTCACTTCCATTTTTATGCATTCTGTTCCCCAGAGGACAAGGTACCTGTAGAATTTTGTTCCATCGTCCTATGTGCTATGTAAGGCTAGTTGTGAGCCTGAACAGGGCGCCCCTCCTCCTTCCACGGCCCGCCGACAACGCAGCTAGCAGGACAGATGGCACTGCTCCTCCAAGCACTTGCCTGCTTGTCTAGAACATTTTAGCTCACAATCTCCCCTCCCCCTGCATTCCCGTGAGATGCTTCTCTTGGGCCATCTGCCAATGCCGTCTCCTTGCTAGCTGAGTTGTCGGACGGCCATGGAGGAAGGAGGGGTCATGACTGCAACACACCAGGAACCTAGAGCCTAGACATTGTCAAGGCAGAAAGTGTGCTGGGGACCCCTTTGTACCAGTCTGTATATTGTTCATTTGTCCTGCCCATGTGCACCTTTTCTTTATGCTAATTTCAACCAAATCAGAGCGGCTGCCATTGTTGCTTTTTTTGGAAGAGTCACAGGGTGAAGGATACGGAGCAGATATATAGACGATATATAGACGACTATTAACATTACTACAAGGAAAGGCAGGGATGGTTACCTCTCTAGTGGAAATCCGGATTCACAGAGGTTCACCAAAGTGTACAGCCGTCTCATGGAATACTCATACTGCAATGACAAATACACAGTCAGTTCTTATATCACCGCCAACACAGAACCATTTAGAAAAAAAATTGTCACACGATGAAAGCATTTTCCTGGATATCAGATGTCTATTCTAGGGTTGCACCAATACCGATACTAAGCATTTGCATGAGTATCGGTACTCGTGTAAATGCTCCAATACCTGAAACTGACACGTTTAGGCTCGGTTCTTTCAGCTGTCAGCAGGATTTCCACACTGACAGCTGAAATGTAAAAAATTAAAAAAAGCATCAAAAGGATCGGGGCTGCCACCCCCCTAACAACCAATGACTTATTCATAAATCCCCCTGAGGAAAACACGTGACCCTGTGTCGACACGCGTAGGGGAGGGGCCAGGAATGTGTAGGCATCTGGAACCAGTGAAAAGCTGGGAATTTGTTGGGTGTCTGGGAGGCTTGTGTGGAAAAATGGAGATACCAGAAAGGATTTGTTTGTGCATATTACAGCCTGGTGCTCTGGAAGCTCCAGGGAAATGTGAGTACCCCCTTTCTTTCCTCTATTATTTTAACAAAATGTGTTTTTTAAAGGCTATCAGATCTTTTCCTTTGCATACACGTTCTGGATGTTATTAGCTGTCTATGAGGATATAGCAGTGGGAAAACCTGGAGAGTGCTGGTTGTAGCTCGGGGGGGGGGGGGTGAAGAGGCTTTTGTTGACCTGACTTAATTGTACAGATCACACTACACCAGGTGAGAATATTCCTGGATGGTGCACCTTGTGGTGATGCTACTTTTGCTATTTTGAACACTGGTGACAAGTGGATGGAATGAGAAGCACTGTCACAGTCTGCATGGACTTCAGTTTCTGACTGCACCTAATTTGATTAATTAACCACTTCAATACCGGGCACGTTCACCCCTTTTCTGCCCAGTCCAATTTTCAGCTTTTAGCGCTGTCGCATTTCAAATGAAAATTGCGCGGTCATGCTACACTGTACCCATATGAAACTTCTCAAATTTTTTCCCCCCACAAATAGAGCTTTCTTTTAGTGGTATTTGATCACCTCTGGGAATTTTTAATAAAAACGAAAACAAATTTTTTGGCAGTGCACATGTCTACTGTAGATATAGTAATTATTAGTAGGGGTTTCCTTGAGCCGAAAGGTTATTTCAAGGGTTCCTCCATGGTAAAAAGGTTGAGAAAGACTGGTGTAGAGTAATCCCTGCACGAGCAGAGGCGGGAGGCAAGTTGTCTGCTGACCAGGTCTGACCTGGCAGAGATCTGCAGCAGTTTTCTATTATGAAAACGACCAAGATCGCCAAGTTAAAGCGGAGGTCCACCTAAAAAAAAAAATATTAAAATCCAGCAGCTAAAAAAAACTGCAATCGCTCGTCTCTCGGCTGCCCCCGCCTCCATCCTCGGTGAGGGAATCAGGAAGTGAAGCGTTGCGGCTTCACTGCCCGGTTCCCTACTGCGCATGCGCGTCCTCACTGGTCCCCCGCTGTGTTCTGGGAACTGTGTGTTTCCCAGAAGACAGCAGGGGGGAGGGGAAGTGGAGAGAAGAATGCTTTGACAATAAAAGCTGTATTCAGTATATACAGTGGAACCTCGGATTGCGAGCAACGCGGTTTACGAGCAACGCGGTTTACGAGCGTTTTTGCAATACAAGTTTTTTTTATTTTAAATACTGACTCACTTTGCAAGCGTTGTCTCGCAAGACGAGCAGGATTCAAGCCCCTGGGGTGTGCAGTACCGCATTTGGTCAGAGGTGCGGAGGTGCCGGTGATGCTTGAAGACCACTAGGAGACACTCAAAGACACTCCGTTCCTGAGTGTCTCTGAGTGTCTCCGGCGCCCCCTCACCTCTGGCCACATGTGGTACTGCATAGACAAGCAGTGGCTGTTGAACAGATTATCGGAGTTTCCATTATTTCCTATGGGGAAACTCGCTTTTATATACGAGTGCTTTGGATTACAAACACTCTTCTGCAACTAATTATGCTCGTAATCAAGGTACTACTGTATACACTATAATACAATATAACATGTTTGGATATTTGTGCCTATCACTAGACATGTGCAATTTGTTTAGTTCCGAATCAGTTTAATGAATTTTGACAAGTTAGTTCATTACGATTTTTTGAATTTTCGAAATTTGGGATTTCCGAATTTCCAAATTCCAAATTTTCCAATTCCGAATTTTCTAATTCCGAATTTCTGAATTTTCTAATTTTCTAATTCCGAATTTTCTAATTTCCGGATTCCGAATTTTCTAATTTCCAAATTCTGAATTTTCTAATTCCGAATTTTCTAATTCCGAATTTCAGAATTTTCTAATTCCGAATTTTCTAATTCCGAATTTTCTAATTTTCTAATTTCCGAATTCCGAATTTTCTAATTCCGAATTTTCTAATTCCGAATTTTCTAATTTTCTAATTCCGAATTTTCTAATTTTCTAATTCCAAATTTTCTAATTTTCTAATTCTGAATTTTCTAATTTTCTAATTTCCGAATTCCGAATTTTCTAATTCCAAATTTTCTAATTTTCTAATTCTGAATTTTCTAATTTTCTAATTTCCGAATTCCGAATTTTCTAATTCCGAATTTTCTAATTCCGAATTTTCTAATTCTCTAATTCCGAATTTTCTAATTTCCGAATTCCGAATTTTCTAATTCCGAATTTCTGAATTTTCCAATTCCAAATTTTCTAATTTTCAAATTTCCTCATTTTCAAATTTCAAATTTTCTAATTTTTCGAATTCCAAATTTACCAAAATTTCCGAAAAAAGCAAAAAAACGAATGAAACGAAAAAGAAAATGAACACATTTTTCAGCAGTGCACATGTCTACCCATCACATCAAGCATATTACAGGAAAGGTATTTTCTACATTGTTATTTCCAATCTCCAAATAGAAAACAAGGATGTAGATCAGTAGAGTGAGCACCACTGAGCCATACAGAAGCTGATAATGAATACATGTGGGAAGTCCGAATAGAATGATGAGCGAGGTGGAAGAACCCAACATTTTGGGGGGTGTAGAACTGATGGGCAACTCTATGAATTATTATTTTTATGTTGAAACGTAAATTCAACATCTTTCAAAAATTGGAGGAGAGGGAAAACCAAGTGTGTGACAAAATGAGATTTTCCTGAAGGAAGAGACCCTGTGACACCCCTAGGAGAAGATCGAGGCTGTGATATTGAGCAGGACTTACCAGAGGGTTGTGCCAGTTGAAGCACTGACTCTTGAAGTGCTCTACAGCTGCACGGTAACAGGAATAATCGTTAATATCCATCTGATTTGTAAGAATCTCTTCTGTCATCTCATCAGAATCCGTCACCACAGAAATAATCTTCTTGACCGATTCCTCGATCAAGGCTTTGGCCTGAAAGGAAGATGAGGAGGGAGGGATATAAAAGCCAGGTAGTATATATTCATATGATATTGGACCAGATGTGGCAAACCAGAGGAGCTTAGAATTACCCCAGTCAGTGACCAAACTCTTGTCTACTGTTAACCACTTCCCGCCCGGTCAATAGCAGATTGACGTTTGGGAAGTGGTTCTTGTGACAGGGGTCACTTTGGGCACAGGGTGAATGAGAACCCCACTATGATCTGTGCTAGTCAGATTCAATGCTGTATATACATTGTATATATTGTGTGTTGGCTGCTGTGTACTAATTGCTGTGATGGGGTAGGGTGTGATTGCATTCTATTGTCTATTGTGGCTTGTGGTAATTAAGTCTGTAATTATAGGTATTATAAACTAGCAGACAGACAGTCTGAGGAACATAAAGGTTATGCATAGTCATTTAAGATGTAAAGGGATTAGCTAATAAACCCACCTGTTGTCTGCTAAGAACTGTCAGATGTGTATTGGGAGCTCGTTATGTAACTATTGTGTGAAGTCCTTTGATACTGGGTACTGTAGTTTAAAAGACAGTGAGGCTAGCCTAAAGGTCATGTGTCTGAGTCATCAGCTGTAGTTAATTAGCTCATGTAAATTAGGTCTGGTCAAAGGTGTATTGTCAGAGGAAAATGAGGAATGTAGAACCTCCTCTCTGTGTGTATAAAACTTGAAGTTTGTCAATAAAGAATGTCAGACCTGCTGGAAACTTCATACAGAGTGTTTGTCTCGTATATCTGGGAGGATTATTCCTATGGGAAGCGGTCGCCTGACTGTGGAGTGTCTGGTAGATGCTGTGTGTTCGGAAATGGAATATATCTAAACAACGTTAACCCCTGTCGTTACAGTTCTGTTATCCTGACTGGACGTCTATTGTTGTCCTACAGGATAACAGCCACTGTGCGCCCGTGCGGGCGTGCATCGCGACGATCGGTGGTGAGGTGTGTCAGTCTGACACACCGCTACACCGATCTCGGTAAAGAGCCTCCGACGGAGGCGCTTTACCACGTGATCAGCCGTGTCCAATCGGCTCTTCCTCACTCGCGTCTGACAGACGATGGGCGGCTCTCCTGACAGGGGGGGTTCGCACTGATTGTTCATCAGCGCAGCCCCCCCTCGGATGCCCACACTGGACCACCAGGGAAGCCGCCAGGACCACCAGGGAAGCCTTCAACATGTGGATGGCCAGGTACATCCCCCATGGCCATCCACATGTTCCAAAACATGCCAAATATGTGCCAATCAGTGCCCACAAATGGGCATTGACTGGCACCATAATAGTACAGTAATAAAAACAGTGATGCCCAGCAATGCCACCCACTAGTAATCAGTGTCACTCATCAGTGTACCTCAGTGCCACTTATCAGTGCCATCTATCAGTGCCACCCATATGTACCCATCAGTGCCACCCATGAGTGCCCATCAGTGCTGCCTAGGAGTGCCCATCAGCCGATACATGGCTCTTCCGGGTTTACGCTGTGATCAGCTGTGATTGGACACAGCTGATCACATGGTAAAGAGCCTACATCTTTACTGAGATCTGGGATACGGTGTGTCTGACTGACACACCACACCAACGGGCACGCGATCGCAGCTTATCCTGCTGGACGTCATTATTTTAGTTTTTGTTATTGCTTCTTATATATCTATAAAAATGGAAATTCAAATCTTATATTTATTGTTTGTATCAGCGTCCGGCTCCTCTCACCTCCTGTAGGGCCTTTATCCTGCTCAGTATATCCCGGGCCTCGGCAGCATCATTGGTAGCCAGTAACTTCCTCTTGAGGATGGCCATGGGCACCTCTGGGCTGGGGGTCGGGTCCAGGTTGTGTATCGGCTCCAGGGTCATCCGAGGGGCCACGGTTTTACCTCTACCCTGGAACTGGCTCACCTTCATCTTAGAAATAGTCTGATAAGGAAAAAGCAATAAGATACAGAATATCAATAACAAAGCCTCATTGGGTTTATAGGCTTAACCTCCCCCTTTTAAGCGTTATTAGTTTCTGACAGGCAGAATGGCTTTCCTGGGTGAAATTCCGTATATATACGGCTTCGCCCAGGAGAGCCACCAGAGGGCCCCCCCTGAAACCCGATGTGCGTGGCCGGCCGGCGTGATCGCCGCCGGCAGCGCGCGATCGAGAGCGGGAGCAGGGGGGGGGGTTTTGTGTGTGTAAACACACAAATCCCTGTGCTGTCTGATGAGAGAAGGACAGATCGTGTCTTTTTACAAAGTAGAAAGACACGATCTGTCATCTCCTTTTAGCGAATCCCTCCCCCCCCCCACAGTTAGAACACGCACCTAGGGAACACAGTTAACCCCTTGATCGCCCCCCTAGTGTTAACCCCTTCCCTGCCAGTGACATTTACATAGTAATCAGTGCATATTTATAGCTCTGATCGCTCTGTAAATGTCAATGGTCCAAAAAATGTGTCAAAAGTGTCCGACCTGTGCGCTGCAACATCACAATACCGCAAAAAATAAATAAATAAATAAAAAAAACGCAGATCGCCGCCATTACTAGTAAAAAACAAAAAAACGCCATATAAATGTCATAAATCTTTCCCGTAGTTTGTAGATGCTATAACTTTTGCGCAAGCCAATCGATATACGCTTATTGCGATTTTTTTTACCAAACACATGTAGAAGAATTGGCTTAAACTGAGGAAAACATTTTTTTGATTTATTTTTTATTATTTAAGATATTTATTATAACAAAAATTAAAAGATTGTGTTTTTTTCAAAATTTTCGCTCTGTTTTTGTTGATAGGGCAAAAAAAAATAAAAAAAATGGCAGAGGTGATCAAATACCACCAAAAGAAAGCTCTATTTGTGTTGGAAAAAGGACGTCAATTTTGTTTGGGTACAACGTCGCACGACCGCGCAATCGTCAGTTAAAGCGACGCAGTGCCGTATCGCAAAAATTGGCCCGGTCATTGGGCAGCCAAATCTTCCGGGGCTGAAGCGGTTAAAGTGCACTGTACATCTGCAATACATGAACATATTCCCCTGTATTGCCCCTTTAAACTTCTTGTTTGAGTTGACAACACAGTGCCTCTGAGACTTTGTGAATAAAAAACTGCCTAGAACGATGGTGGTCAACTTGACATTACGAAAGAGCCGCACATAAAGTATCCAAATATTAAGTCTTATGCCGCGTACACACGATCGGAATTTCTGATGAAAAAAGTCAGACGGACCCCTTATATATTTATACATGGTGATCACATCCCCCCTTATTCTCCTCTTCTCATTTGTTTTTGGACGAAATTAGACAAATTCGTTCATTAGGAAATATTAAAATGAATGAATACCCATTTAAAGTGGAGTTCCACCCTAAAAATAAACTTTCTATTAATAGCTTGCCTTTAATGTAAAAAAAAAAAAAAAAAAAATGTTTTTTTTACTCACTTCTATCTGGCTGTTACTAGGCATATTTCATAATCTGCCTAGTTCCTGGTCCTAGGTGGTTCAACTTCCTGTCCTAAGACCCCATTGCCTCCTGGGAAATGATGACGCTCATTTCCCAGGAGTCTCTGGGCATTACTGTGCCTAAAAATCGCCCAGCATGCACCTCTCCCTGAAAAACCAGGAAGAAAAAGGAACTGGGCTTCCAAAACCGAAAATAAGAACAAAAATCCAAAAAATTCAAGAACAAAAATCAGAAAATTCCAAAACCTGAAATAACTATAATGCCGCGTACACACGATCGGACATTCCGACAACAAAACCGTGGATTTTTTTTTTTTTTCCGACAAAATGTTGGCTCAAACTTGTGTTGCATACACACGGTCACACAAATGTTGCTCGGAAATTCCGATCGCGTGACGTACAACACTACGATGAGCCGGGAAAAATAAAGTTCTATTATTCTGAGCATGCGTCGAATTGATCCTGAGCATGCATGTTTTTTTTTGTGCGTCAGAATTGCATACACACGATCTGAATTTCCGACAAGAACTTTTTTTGGTCGGAAAAATTGAGAACCAGCTCTCAATCATTTGTTGTCGGAAATTCCGACAGCAAATGTCCGATGGAGCCTACACACGGTCGGAATATCCGACCAAAAGCTCACATCGAACATTTGTTGTCGGAAATTCCGATCCTGTGTATGCGGCATTACTATTAAATTATAGGTATTGGAATTTCATTTCAAATTTGGCTATTAGTGAATGTAACGAATATGAATTTATCCAAAGTTACGAATTATCCAAATTAAAGAAAGCTGACGAATGGAACGTAACTAATTAATAATAATAATAAATAATAATAATAATAAATAAAAACGTTTTATTATTATTATTTATTAATATTAATTTGTTATGTTCCATTCATTTAGATGCGGCATTCGTTATTTCGAATAATTCGTAACTTCAGATAAATTCGTATTCATTACATTCACCAACAGCCAAATTTGAAAGGAAGTTTTAAAACCTATAATTTAATAGTTCGTTATTAGTTAGTTATTATTTTGGATTTTCGTTCTTATATTTGAATTTTCGTTCTTTCGAATTTTCATTCTTATTTTCAAATGCTCGAATTTTCGGATTTATTCGAATTAACAAATTTCGATCATAACGAATGACCCGAAAAATGACAAAAAAAAAACGATTGAAACTAAAACAAACACATTTTTCAGCAGTGCACATGTCTAATGCCGCGTACACACCATCGTTTTTCCTGACGTGCAAAAAAAACAATGTTTTTCCCGACGTGATTCCTCTCCAGCCTGCCTTGCATACACACGTTCAGGCAAAAAAAACGCCCGACCAAAGTGCGTTGACGTACAACACGTACGACGGCACTATAAAGGGGAAGTTCCTTTCAAATGGCGCCACCCTTTGGGCTGCTTTTGCTGATCCTCGTGTTAGTAAAAGTTTGGTGAGAGACGATTCGCGCTTTTCAGTCTTCGTGCTCTTCAGTCCGTTACAGCGTGACGAATGTGCTATCTCCATTACGAACGCTAGTTTTACCAGAATGAGCGCTCCCGTCTCATACTTGATTCTGAGCATGCGCGTTTTTTTTCTCCCCTCGGAAAAGCGTACACACGACCGGTTTTCGCGACGAGAAAACGACTGACGGGAAACACGTCGAGAAAAAAAAAAAGAGTGCTGGTTTACATTTTTTGTGGGCAGTTTTTTCGTCGAGAAAACTGCTAGGGAGCATACACACGACCGGTTTTCATGACCAAGATTAAAAATGGCAGTTTTCTCGCCGTGAAAACCGGTCGTGTGTACAAGGCATAATAGATGGCTACAACCTACTGACAGTGTACATGTCTATACAGCTGCACTCAGCAATGAATGTCTCCATCACTCACCCGGTTCCCGTACTGCATCACATGACTTTCATTGGTGTGTTGCTTGACCAATAAATACTGTTTATGTAATGTCTCCTGTGACAGATCCTCCTAGAAGACCAATAATATATATCTTATATGAAGTCTTGGAAGAGAAAACACTCGATCATATATATATATGTAGCGGGGTGTTCCCCTTTAATCAGAGACAGGAAATTCCAGAGAGAGGGGAGTCGGGGGGAAGGAATATAAGGAGAGGGCGAGGCCTAGCTCTCTCTCTTTGGACACGGGGAGGCAGAGAGAGAGACACCTGTGCGGATCTGTGCTGTTCCAGGCCTGAAGCCTGGGGCCTGTGGAGCGAACCAAAGAGCCTTCCACCCCCTTTGCGAGCCTGGGTGGCATCCAGACTCATCTCTTCTAAAGTTATCTGGATCGGGGATCCGATCGCAGAAGCCGCTGTGGACGAGGACCGACACAGCCGGTGGAAGTTCCGGACTGAGGGAAGTGTTCCGGAGTGGTGAGCGAGCGAAAGCTCATCTTTAAACTGTTACTTTTATACTTTGTGCCTACTAGACTTCCGAGGCCTAACACCTCCGGTGAGGGAGAATTACCCCCCCCCCTATTGGATTACAAATACATGGTTTTAAATACTTCAAGTGCACCACCTTTACAGATCCTGTGCCGGTGAAGATTTGTGTTTCTTCAAAGACTGAGTTTCATGGTTAGGGATCAGGCCTGATCCGTTAGATAGTTATAAGTTAGTTATCACACCACAGGGTGTTTAGGTAACGGTCGCCCCACGTGGCGTTCCGTCCCCTTTCCATTGCTGGTACACACACACACAGTATTGTGATTTACAACTGCAGGGACCTGCTTATGTGTTGTGAACCAAATGTTACATGCATGTTATCCCCTTTTTATCTTACCGCTAGCAGTAAAGTCAGTTATTATTTACAACATTGTCTATGAGTCTGAGTTATCAATCCACATACCCACATTTAAAGCATAAGTGATTGTTTATGTGAAATTGCTGTGGGTTAACTGTGCCAGAGCGGGTAGAGCAGATTGCCGGGGGGTTGGGGAAGCTGTACTCAGGGCCCAAAACAAAACTTGCGGCTCTCTTAAGTTGAGGGTATCGCTACACGTGGGGGCTCGTAAATCCGGGATTACTGAGACAGCGGTGAGAGCCCGCCAAGACTTACCGGCATGGACCCGAAAGACATCAGAACGTGGTGTGAAGTAACTAAGACAGATCCAAGCCAGTCAGTGGTCATTAACATTCCGGGTCAGGAATGGTCGACCGAAACGGTGGAAGGGTTAATGAAGTCAGACCCAGACACCTCACACCAGTATACGCTAGTGGAATATTCAGATGGGAAGCCAGAGGCTTGTAAATGCAAATATGCGCAGATGCCGGATAACAGATCTTATAGTCTGGCGCACGCTACTAAGAAAGAGCTATCACCAACGGGATCACCGCAAGTTGCGGCCCGTACCCCGCCAGAGAGGAAAGACGGAGCGACACCTCCGGTGACGCCTGCACCTGCCACGGCCATATCACCCGAACTGATAAAGGCGTTAGGGGATCTACTAACAAACTGTCAGAAGACAAGCACAGTGCACGTAGAGACTAGCTACCGGAGACTAAAAACATTCTCGGGGGAGCTCCCCGTCCCTGCGGGGGGAGGAAGATTTTGACACTTGGGTGGAACAGGCATTACAAGCAGTAGAGGCATGGGAGGTGCCTGAAGCACAGAGAAGACAACGAGTTTTAGAAAGTTTGAAAGGTGCCGCGGCAGAAGCGGTGAAGAGCTTCCGTTTTGGAAATGCAAACTGTACAGCTCAAGATTGTCTGGCCATGCTGCAGGAAGAGTTTGGACAGCTGGAGAAGGTGACAGAGATGGTCTACCAATTTGAACATACTTTCCAGCAGTCGAATGAGAAACTGTCAGAGTATGTTAGAAGGTTGAACAGGCTGTTATGCAAGATCGTCCTGAAGAAGGGAATGCTGCCCAAAGATGCAGATGAAGCACGAATGAAGCAGATCATGAGGGGAGCGCGGCGCTCAGACCCAGTCTGGCTGCACCTGAAAACCTCAGGAGGAGGAATGTCACTAACCTACTCTGATCTAATAAAAATTATTAGGGACGAAGAGGCGCTGCAGAGAGATCAGCAGGTGGCCAGGGTGAAGGTCACCCCTGTACCAGTGTTGGTCAGTTCAGTCAAGAGCCCGGAAAGAGATGCAGAAGTCGACACTTTGAAATCACAAATGTCCCAAGTGTTGGAGATGCTGACCTCTTTGATGGAGAAAGATCAAAGAAGAGCAGAGAAACCAAGTCCAAGAAAGGAGTTGTTCCCGAATACCTCAGAACCAGCCTCCATTCAGGACCGAGAAGAGATGCTATGCTACAACTGCGGGGGCAGTGGCCACTTTGCCAGTAGGTGTTCCAGTCCCAAGAAGAAGAAAATGGATAATCGCCAGCCGGCGGGAAACTCCAGAGGGCCCTGGTGAGGGAGTCAACCGGGTGCCCATCTCTTTCAGTGAGCTCCAAACTGAATGGAAGGAAGCAAAAGAGAGGGGACAAGACCCCTCAGAAGGAATCTAGGGTCTCTCAACCAAGATACACACCAGAGAAAGGGGACAAGACCCCTCAGAAGAAATTTAGCACTCCCAAGAAGGAATGTCTACAACCAAGAGACAATAACATCCCTCAGCGGGTTTGTACTCCCATTAGGGTGGGGAAGGTCAATGCATACCGGGCTCAAGAGAGAATAAAGTCAAAAACAAACTGGATGAAGACAAGTCCTCAGAAGAAAGTGACCTCAACCCGGCCGTACCCAGAAGAATTGGTCGGCCCGTCCCCCACTGTATCTATCCAGGTGGAAGAAGTATATACAAAGGCCCTCCTGGACACTGGAGCTCAAGTGACTTTGTTGTACAGAGACTTCTACGATAGGCACTTAAGCCATTTGCCTATACAGAAGATAGAAGAACTGGAGATATGGGGCCTGGGAACGCAGAGGTTCCCCTATGATGGTTATCTGCCCATAAAGCTGACATTCGACCCCTCTGTGGCTGGGAAGACAGAAGTGTTCGACACCCTGGCAGTTGTGTGTCCTAGACCACCCGGGGCCAGCAAGATGTCCCTCATCATAGGCACCAATACGGATCTAGTGAGAAGACTTCTGACCCCCCTGGTGAAGATGAGGAGCCATCAAGATCCAAACATCCATCCCATGCTGAAGACAGCCTACCAACGGTTAGTGTTGGAGCAGAAGACCCCAGGAGAGGGGATAGGGAAGGTGTGGAGACTGGGGAGAGAAGGAGTGGTGCTGCAGCCCGGACAGGTGGCTTGCCTCAGGGCCACTGTGAAGCTCACCTGGAAGCAGCCTGGTCCCTTTGTCATGCTGGAATCCGACCCAAGGGAAGATCACTCGGGCCTGGAAGTGATACCGGAAGTGATTCCAATCAAGGCCCTGAAGAAAGCCAGGGGAAGAGTCCCGGTGAGTGTGAGGAACTCTACAGAAAGGGCCATAGAGATCCCTGCCCGGATGCTGTTGGGACAGGTGAGTCCTGCTGTCCCAGTCAGCTGGTCAGAAGTAAAGGGGACGGGTGAAGAAGGAGATGTTTGGGAAAAACTTTCCATGGAGAACCCGAATTTACCTGGAGCCTGGAAAGAGAGAGCCAAGGCCCAGCTGACTAGATGGGAGAAGATTTTCTCCAAAGATGAGTTCGATGTGGGGTGTGCGAGGAGTGCTACCCACCGCATCCGCCTGCAAGAAGACAAACCGTTCAGGGAGAGAGTCAGGCGGGTTCCGCTGGCAGATCTGGAGGATCTGAGGGAACAGCTTGCAGAACTGAAAAAGACTGGGGTGATTCGAGAGTCCAGAAGCCCTTATGCCTCTCCAATAGTGGTGGTCAGGAAGAAGAATGGGTCGCTGAGGCTCTGCATTGACTACAGAACTCTCAACAGGAGGACCACCCCTGATCAGTACACCACGCCAAGGATAGAGGACGCCTTACAGAGTTTGTCTGGAGCTAAGTGGTTCAGCGTGATGGACCTCAAGAGCGGGTACTATCAAATTCCCATGCACCCAGAGGATAAAGAAAAGACCGCTTTCATAACTCCTGTGGGGTTCTTTGAGTTTAATAGAATGCCTCAGGGCCTATCTGGGGCCCCAGCTACTTTTCAACGTCTCATGGAGAAGACTGTCGGAGATATGAACCTCATAGAAGTCCTCGTGTACCTGGACGATGTCATTGTCTTCGGGAGAACTTTGGAGGAACATGAGGCCTGATTGGAGAAAGTGTTGAGAAGGCTTAGTGAAGAGGGACTAAAGCTTTCCCCCGAGAAGTGTCGGTTCTACCAGTCTTCGGTGAACTATCTGGGACACATAGTGTCTGAAAAGGGGGTGGCTACTGATCCTGAGAAGTTGGAGGCAGTTACCTCCTGGCCAAGACCCACAACAGTCACCGAACTTAGATCTTTCCTGGGCTTCTGCTCCTACTATAGGAGGTTTGTGGATGGGTTTGCCCGTATTGCCAAGCCCCTAAATGAACTGCTCAAGACTGAAGGGGAAGAGGATGGCTTGGGACCCAGAAGACCCGGGGAGTCGGTTCAAGATCAGTGGACCCCCAGGTGTGAAGAGGCCTTCAGAACCCTGAAGAGGAGCCTCACCACAGCCCCAGTATTGGCCTATGCTGATCCCACCAGACCATACGAGTTACATGTTGATGCTAGTCATGAAGGCCTAGGTGGAGTGCTCTACCAAGAGTATGAAGAGCAACTGCGACCAGTGGCCTATGTGAGTCGGAGTCTGACCCCCTCGGAGAAGAACTACCCCACTCATAAGTTGGAGTTCTTGGCCCTCAAATGGGCAGTGGTGGACAAACTAAGAGACTACCTCTATGGGGCAGAGTTTACAGTAAAAACAGATAACAACCCTCTGACTTATCTATTCACCACTGCCAAGTTGGATGCCACAGGACACAGGTGGCTGGCTGCATTATCTGGGTTCAACTTCAGTCTTAAATACAGACCAGGGACTGGAAATAGGGATGCAGATGCCCTGTCCCGAAGATCTCATACCATGGCTGATGACTGGGAGGACTGGACTCAGGTAGCACCGGAGGGAGTGCGAGCCCTTTGTCAGGGGGCTGAATTTCAAGCCAGAGGGGGCTCCAGAGCTGAGGAGATAGGAGTTACCACAGTGGGAGTCCCAAAACACTACTGCGGGGTGACTCAACTTGAAGAGGAATGCTTGCCGAAGCTGTCTAAGAAGGAGCTGAGGTGCGACCAATTGGAAGACCCCATGGGGAGATTGGCCTTTGAAGCATTGGAAAACGAGAGTCCAGAGAAACTTCGACATCACCCCTCCAAGGAGGCTCGTCTGCTATGGAGGGAGCTAGACAAGCTACAGGTCCATCAGGGAGTGGTCTACCGAAGGGGCCCCTCTGATGACTCCGAGGATAAATGGCAGTTGTTTCTCCCAGAGAAGCACCGAGAGACTGTGCTGGTTGCCTTACATGACCAGCATGGTCACCTGGGAGCTGAAAGAACCTTCCAACTTGTCAGAAGCCGGTTCTATTGGCCCTGTATGAGGGCTGAAGTGGAGGAGTATTGCCACTCCTGTGCACGATGCATCCAGAGGAAGACTCTACCCCATCAAGCTGCCCCAATGGGCCACCTACAGAGTCAAGGCCCAATGGACCTGGTATGCATTGACTTTCTCTGCCTCGAACCCGATTTGAGTGGATTGGGAAATGTTCTGGTGGTAACCGATCATTTCACCCGTTATGCACAGGCGTTTCCCACCAGAGACCAGAAGGCTTCCACTGTAGCTAAGGTGCTTGTAGAAAAATACTTCGTCCACTATGGATCACCACAGAGAATCCACTCCGACCAAGGAAGGGACTTTGAGAGTCGCCTGATCCGGAACCTACTGGACTCCCTGGGAGTGGAAAAGACCAGGACTACCCCTTATCATCCACAAGGAGATGCCCAGCCTGAGAGATTTAACCGGACTTTGCTAAACATGCTTGGGACTCTGGAGACAGAGAAGAAGCAGCATTGGAGTCAACACATATCCACTTTGGTGCATGCCTACAATTGCACCACCAGTGATGTGACGGGTTACTCTCCCTATCGCCTCATGTTTGGGAGAGAAGCAAGATTGCCAGTGGATCTGGCCTTTGGCATTTCTCTAGACTATACCTCTGCTACCTCCCACAAAGGATATGTAGACAGACTTAGGTATAATTTGAAAGCGACCTATGAACAAGCCCAAGCGGCCTCAGACCAGAGAGGGGCCCGAAATAAAAGGAACTATGATTTGAAGGTTCGAGTGCAAGACCTGCAGCCTGGAGACCGTGTTCTGCTACGCAACCTAGGGATCCCAGGGAAGCACAAACTTGCTGATAGGTGGAGGTCTGAGCCTTACGTTATTTGTAGGAAACTCCCTGGACTACCGGTGTACAAGTTAAAGCCAGAGGGGAGAGTGGGACCCTTGAAGACCTGGCACAGAAACCACTTACTCCCGCTTAAAGAAGCAGTCAGGATACCTCCAGTGAGGAACCTACCGGAATCTGTTTCCATCTTGGATACTCCCAGACCCAACACTCGGTCTCAGACCTCTCGATCTAGAGGTGGACAGGCTTCTCAACCAAGTGAAGATGAGAGAGGAGAACTGGAGTGGCTATGGCCTTCCCCAACCCCGGAAAATCCCACCATAGACCTTCCACCCACTGACGATATGCAGGATGGGACCCTGAACCCAGAAGCTACAGAGTTCATTCCATCCAGTGGCGTGCCTGAATGCTGGGAAGATATTCTGGGCCTGTACTCAGATGAAGAAGAGACAGAGGCCCCAGAACCAGTGACGATGACAGAAAGTGTTCCTGAAACAGAGCCTGTGGCACCAGAGCCTGAAGTCCCAAGGGAGCAGAGAGCTCGCAGAGTCGTGAGGCCTCCCATGAAGTTAACCTACCCTCAATTGGGAAAGAGCTCAGAGGACTCTGTTACCACCGCTAGAAGAAGTACCGAGTGCTCCAATCCTTCCACTGTTCATTTGGTGGAGGGCAACCCCAGCTCACTCTCTGGCACAGTTAGGCAGGCCACTCATGCCAGTGTGACCTGTGGGACAGGGAATCCCACCTCTGAGTTTTGGTGGCAATTCCCTGTACCAACATCATACTCCGCACTCTCTAAAATGGTTCAGGAATTTTGTTGAAATGTTTATCTTTGGGGACCAAAGAGTTTTAGTGGGGGGAGTGTGTAGCGGGGTGTTCCCCTTTAATCAGAGACAGGAAATTCCAGAGAGAGGGAAGTCGGGGGGAAGGAATATAAGGAGGGGGCGAGGCCTAGCTCTTTCTCTTTGGACACGGGGAGGCAGAGAGAGAGACACCTGTGCGGATCTGTGCTGCTCCAGGCCTGAAGCCTGGGGCCTGTGGAGCGAACCAAAGAGCCTTCCACCCCTTTGCGAGCCTGGGTGGCATCCAGACTCATCTCTTCTAAAGTTATCTGGATCGGGGATCCGATCGCAGAAGCCGCTGTGGACGAGGACCGACACAGCCGGTGGAAGTTCCGGACTGAGGGAAGTGTTCCGGAGTGGTGAGCGAGCGAAAGCTAATCTTTAAACTGTTACTTTTATACTTTGTGCCTACTAGACTTCCGAGGCCTAACACCTCCGGTGAGGGAGAATTACCCCCCCCCCCTATTGGATTACAAATACATGGTTTTAAATACTTCAAGTGCACCACCTTTACAGATCCTGTGCCGGTGAAGATTTGTGTTTCTTCAAAGACTGAGTTTCATGGTTAGGGATCAGGCCTGATCCGTTAGATAGTTATAAGTTAGTTATCACACCACAGGGTGTTTAGGTAACGGTCGCCCCACGTGGCGTTCCGTCCCCTTTCCATTGCTGGTACACACACACACAGTATTGTGATTTATAACTGCAGGGACCTGCTTATGTGTTGTGAACCAAATGTTACATGCATGTTATCCCCTTTTATCTTACCACTAGTAGTAAAGTCAGTTATTATTTACAACATTGTCTATGAGTCTGAGTTATCAATCCACATACCCACATTTAAAGCATAAGTGATTGTTTATGTGAAATTGCTGTGGGTTAACTGTGCCAGAGCGGGTAGAGCAGATTGCCGGGGGTTGGGGAAGCTGTACTCAGGGCCCAAATCAAACCTTGCGGCTCTCTTAAGTTGAGGGTATCGCTACATATAGAAAACAATGCAATGCGTCACCGCCAAGCAATAGTCATAAAAATGGCGGCCATTTACCATAAATGACACTTTTGTTTAGGGGTCAGGTGACAGCAATGGGCATTCCTTCTAATATTCCTTCCATGTGCAGCAGGCGTGGTCACATGTGCAGGGGGCGTGGTTACAGTGATTAGGGGCAGCGCAGCTCCTGCTTGGAGGCAATCAAACTGAGATGGGGGCGTGGTTACATGTACTAGACGCTGCTGTTATGACAGCGAGCCTCCTAAAACAAGTTTCTGCCAATCAAACCAAGCAGGGGGTGTGGTTACATGTGCAGAGGCAGTGGATGCTGCTCCAGGGGCATCGTCCCCCCCTAATCCATGCCCCCTGCCCCTAATCTACATGCAGGGCACCGGATGCATGGATTTCAATGTTTTTTTTTGTTTGTTTGTTTTTTTAACCACATGATTAGAGCCTGAGGCTCTATTTGGCTTAAAAAAAAGGGTGGGCTCGGAGAGTACTGCGCCCTGAGCCCACCCGGTTGTGATACAATAGTGAAAATACATATGCGATTGTCTTCCTGCTTCTCCTCCCGGCCTATTGGAAGGGGGTGATTGGATGGTTTGCTGAGCGACCGATCAACGGGGGGGGGGGGGGACGGGGGAGGAATTGACTGACCGTCAAAACGGTGGGGGGTGTTTGACCACTCCCTGTACATGCAACCACACCCCCTGCACAGTGGCGGCTGGGACTCCATTTTTTGGGGGGGGCGGCAAATGTACTACCCGCCACCCCCCCCCCCCAAAAAATGGAGCCCCAGCCGCCACTGTGCAGGGTTACGTGTATGGGGGTGGTCAAAACCCCCCCCCACCATTTGGCGGGTGGTTCTTTTGCCGCTCCCAAAAAAAAATGGAGCCCCAGCCGCCACTGTGCAGGGGGTGTGGTTACATGTACGGGGGCGTGGTTACATTCACTAGGCACAGCTGCTGTTGTGACAACAAGGCTGTTGCTGGGAGCCGCTGTCACCCAAACTGAGCTGGGGGCGTGGTTACATGTGCAGAGGGTGTGGTGACATTCGCTAAGCACAGCCTAGGAGCCACACTGTCAATCAAATTTAGCTGAGCTGAGCCGGGGGAAGCTTGGAAGCCAAGCAGCGAAACAAATAAAAATGTAAGCTGTTATTCTGTTAGTCTATATACATTGTATCATTTATGCTGAATTTCTGATTTATACTTAAAGTGGAGCTCCACCCAAAAGGGGAAGCTCCAATTGTTTGCCCCCCCCCTTCTGGTGCCACATTTGGCACCTTGTGGGGGGGGGAGTGGTTACCTGGTTCTGACAGGTACCCACTCCCACTTCCTACTGAGTCTGCTGCGGCAAACTCAGCTGGAAGTTCGGCCCTTGCTGCAGCTGGCTCATTCAGAAAACACGATTTGCGCATTGCGCAGTAGGAAACCAGCTGTGAAGCCGCAAAGCTATACTACCAGGTTCCCTTACCCAAGATGGCGGCGCCAGTACCCGAGAGCCAATTCAAGAATCGGCTTGGGTGAGGACACCGCGAGATCCCCAGTTAGGCAAGTGCCCTAATAGTAAAAGTCATCAGCTACAGTATTTGTAGCTGCTTAATTAAAACTTTTTGGTGGGGGGGGCTGGAGCTCCGCTTTAATGGTCTTTAGAAACATGAGAGCTGATTGGCTGCCAGTGGACAGCTCATACAGTTCTTATTCCAGGTGCTTGGTGAGCTGGTGGTGTAAATTTAGGCATTTTATTGCGTGTACAGGAAAAAAAACTCACCACCTCTGAGTCCTCCATCCAGCTGACACTGTACAGATCACCGAGGTATGTGTGTCGCTTATCATCATGATAACAGGCGTAAGAGTACTCGTGAGGGTTGGCAGATGTGGTGGCGTAAACTACAAAATATCAAAACATAAGGATTTTCTTTATTTAGAATTTTTTTGGGGGGTTCATACATAGAAAAAAATAAATCAGGGACATGGTATGTACATTTGCACTGTGCCTGGGACCAAGGAGACATAGCATCGCTGGAGGGGACCAAGGAGACATAGCATCGCTGGAGGGGACCAAGGAGACATAGCATCGCTGGAGGGGACCAAGGAGACATAGCATCGCTGGAGGGGACCAAGGAGACATAGCATCGCTGGAGGGGACCAAGGAGACATAGCATCGCTGGAGGGGACCAAGGAGACATAGCATCGCTGGAGGGGACCAAGGAGACATAGCATCGCTGGAGGGGACCAAGGAGACATAGCATCGCTGGAGGGGACCAAGGAGACATAGCATCGCTGGAGGGGACCAAGGAGACATAGCATCGCTGGAGGGGACCAAGGAGACATAGCATCGCTGGAGGGGACCAAAGATACTGGGGAGGGAGCATCGCTGGAAGGGACCGAGGAGACTGGGGATGGAGAATCACTGGAACGAACCAAGGAGATGCAGCATTGCTGGAGGGGACTGAGGATGTAGCATCCCTGGAGAGGACCAAGGAGACTTAGGACAGAGCATCGCTGGAAGGAAACCAAACAGTCTGGGGACGTAGCATCGCTGAAGGGGACCAAGGAGACTGGGGACATAACATCGCTGGAGGGGACCAAGGAGACTGGGGACATAGCATCGCTGGAGGGGACCAAGGAGACTGGGGACATAGCATCGCTGGAGGGGACCAAGGAGACTGGGGACATAGCATCGCTGGAGGGGACCAAGGAGACTGGAAACGTAGCATTGCTCTAGGGGACCAAGAAGACTGGGGACGTAGCATCGCTGAAGGGGACCAAGGAGACTGGGGTTGTAGCATTGCCGGAGGGGACCAAGGAGACTGGGGACGTAGCATCGCTGGAGGGGACCAGGGAGACTGGGGACGTAGCATCGCTGGAGGGGACCAGGGAGACTGGGGACGTAGCATCGCTGGAGGGGACCAAGGAGACTGGGGACGTAGCATCGCTGGAGGGGACCAAGGAGACATAGCATCGCTGGAGGGGACCAAGGAGACTGGGGACGTAGCATCGCTGGAGGGGACCAAGGAGACTAGGGATGTAGCATCGCTGGAGGGGACCAAGGAGACTAGGGATGTAGCAGTGCTCGAGGAGACCAAGGAGACTGGGGACGTAGCAGTGCTGGAGGGGGACCAAGGAGACTGGGGACGTACGAATGTTGCTCGGAAATTCCGAACGTCAAGAATGCAGTGGCATACAACACGTACGACGAGCCGAGAAAAATGAAGTACAATGATTCCGAGCATGCGTAGAATTTGTGTGCGTCGGAATTGCATACACACGATCGGAATTTCCGACAAGAACTTTTGTTGTCGGAAAAATTGAGAAACCAGCTCTCAAACATTTGTTGTGAGAAATTCCGACAGCAAATGTCCGATGGAGCCTACACGCGGTCGGAATATCCGACCAAAAGCTCACATCGAACGTTTGTTGTCGGAAATTCCGATCGTGTGTACGCGGCATAAAAGCTACAAAGTCCACTGCGCAAAACGCACATTTATTCATGTGTTACAAAACGACATGTCAGCCTCGGCCACCGTTTTAGGTATCCCCATGAACCCAGGGGAGCGACCATCACATGATTTGTCAGCACAATACACAGCTAGTATTATAAAACATCATGTGAGATACAAAGCTGTTCTCAGTTCTGCAATCTGATCGTTGGAATTGACTCTTCACACCATAACTGATGACTGTACTGTGGTGGGGTGGGGGTGTAGGGGGTGGGGTGGGGGGCAGACATCTGTCAAAGAATTTGGATGCGTAATGACATAAGGAAGTGAAACGATGAAAGAGTGGACGGAGGAGCACAGAGGGGGACCAGAGGAGGACATGGAGAGTGACCTTAGGAGGGGGCCCTTCTCCATTCATGAACTGAAACATCGTAAACACAGTTTACGATGCTCAGTTATGAATGGACAATCAGTGATCACTGACTATGTTCATTCGGAAAAGGAAGGAGCTGGTAAATCACATATTTACCGGCTCCTTCCCCCACTCTCAATCCTGACAAATCTGGGGCAGGGGGGACCAGAGAAGGGCAGAGGGAGCGGAGGAGCGCAGAGGGAGCGGAGGAGCACAGAGGGAGAGGAGGAGCACACAGGGAGCGGAGGAGCACAGAGGGAGCGGAGGAGCACAGAGGGAGCGGAGGAGCACAGAGGGAGCGGAGGAGCACAGAGGGAGCGGAGGAGCACAGAGGGAGAGGAGGAGCACAGAGGGAGCGGAGGAGCACAGAGGGAGAGGAGGAACACAGGAGGGAGAGGAGGAGCACAGAGGGAGCGGAGGAGCACAGAGGGAGAGGAGGAGCACAGAGGGAGCGGAGGAGCACAGAGGGAGAGGAGGAGCACAGAGGGAGAGGAGGAGCACAGAGGGAGCGGAGGAGCACAGAGGGAGCGGAGGAGCACAGAGGGAGAGGAGGAGCACAGAGGGAGCGGAGGAGCACAGAGGGAGAGGAGGAGCACAGAGGGAGAGGAGGAGCACAGAGGGAGAGGAGGAGCACAGAGGGAGAGGAGGAGCACAGAGGGAGAGGAGGAGCACAGAGGGAGCGGAGGAGCACAGAGGGAGAGAAGAAGGACAGAGGGAGCGGAGGAGCACAGAGGGAGAGAAGAAGGACAGAGGGAGCGGAGGAGCACAGAGGGAGCGGAGGAGGACAGAGGGAGCGGAGGAGCACAGAGGGAGCGGAGGAGCACAGAGGGAGCGGAGGAGCACAGAGGGAGAGGAGGAGGAGCACAGAGGGAGAGGAGGAGGAGCACAGAGGGAGAGGAGGAGGAGCACAGAGGGAGAGGAGGAGGAGCACAGAGGGAGCGAAGGAGCACAGAGAGAGAGAGAAGGACAGAGGGAGCGGAGGAGCACAGAGGGAGAGGAGGAGGAGCACAGAGGGAGAGGAGGAGGAGCACAGAGGGAGAGGAGGAGGAGCACAGAGGGAGAGGAGGAGGAGCACAGAGGGAGCGGAGGAGCACAGAGGGAGCGGAGGAGCACAGAGGGAGAAGAGGAGGAGCACAGAGGGAGAAGAGGAGGAGCACAGAGGGAGAAGAGGAGGAGCACAGAGGGAGAGGAGGAGGAGCACAGAGGGAGAGGAGGAGGAGCACAGAGGGAGCGAAGGAGCACAGAGAGAGAGAGAGAAGAAGGACAGAGGGAGCGGAGGAGCACAGAGGGAGAGGAGGAGGAGCACAGAGGGAGAGGAGGAGGAGCACAGAGGGAGAGGAGGAGGAGCACAGAGGGAGAAGAGGAGGAGCACAGAGGGAGAGGAGGAGGAGCACAGAGGGAGAGGAGGAGGAGCACAGAGGGAGAGGAGGAGGAGCACAGAGGGAGAGGAGGAGGACAGAGAGAGAGAGAAGAAGGACAGAGGGAGAGGAGGAGGAGCACAGAGGGAGAGGAGGAGGAGCACAGAGGGAGAGGAGGAGGAGCACAGAGGGAGAGGAGGAGGAGCACAGAGGGAGCGGAGGAGGAGCACAGAGGGAGCGGAGGAGGAGCACAGAGGGAGAAGAGGAGGAGCACAGAGGGAGAGGAGGAGGAGCACAGAGGGAGAGGAGGAGGAGCACAGAGGGAGAGGAGGAGGAGCACAGAGGGAGAGGAGGAGGAGCACAGAGGGAGCGGAGGAGCACAGAGGGAGCGGAGGAGCACAGAGGGAGAGGAGGAGGAGCACAGAGGGAGAGGAGGAGGAGCACAGAGGGAGCGGAGGAGCACAGAGGGAGAGAAGAAGGACAGAGGGAGCGGAGGAGCACAGAGGGAGCAGAGGAGCACAGAGGGAGAGGAGGAGCACAGAGGGAGAGGAGGAGCACAGAGGGAGCGGAGGAGCACAGAGGGAGCGGAGGAGCACAGAGGGAGCGGAGGAGCACAGAGGGAGAGGAGGAGGATCACAGAGGGAGAGGAGGAGGAGCACAGAGGGAGAGGAGGAGGAGCACAGAGGGAGAGGAGGAGGAGCACAGAGGGAGCGGAGGAGCACAGAGGGAGAGAAGGACAGAGGGAGCGGAGGAGCACAGAGGGAGCGGAGGAGCACAGAGGGAGCGGAGGAGCATAGAGGGAGCGGAGGAGCACAGAGGGAGCGGAGGAGCACAGAGGGAGAGGAGGAGGAGCACAGAGGGAGAGGAGGAGGAGCACAGAGGGAGAGGAGGAGGAGCACAGAGGGAGAGGAGGAGGAGCACAGAGGGAGCGGAGGAGCACAGAGGGAGCGGAGGAGCACAGAGGGAGCGGAGGAGCACAGAGGGAGCGGAGGAGCACAGAGGGAGCGGAGAAGCACAGAGGGAGCGGAGGAGCACAGAGGGAGAGGAGGAGCACAGAGGGAGGACCAGAGGAGGACATGGAAGGGGACTTTAGGAGCAGGGAGGAGGACACAGAGGGGGGCCAGAGGAAGAAATGGAGGAGGACACAGGGGACAGTCAGGGACGATCAGCGTGGTGGTGGGGGGAGTTGCAAGCACGATCTCCCTGTATAGATTTCAATAAAGCAGCGGACAGCTGCTTCTTGTTCTCTCCCTCCTGCAGCTTTCAGCAGTTTTATTGAAATCTATAAAGTGAGATCAGTGCTTGTAACTCCCCCCCCCACCGCCGCACTGATCGTCCCTGAGTATCCCCTGTGACCTCCTCCGGTCCTCCTCCGTTTCTTCCTCCAGTCCCCCTCCGTGTCCTCCTCCCTGCTCCTAAAGGTCTCCCTTCATGTCCTCCCCTGGTCCCCCTCTGTGCTTCTCCGCCCTCTCTGTGCTCCTCCGGTTTACCCTGCCCCAGATCTGTCAGGATGGAGAGCGGAGGAAGGAGCCGGTAAATATGTGATTTACCGACTCCTTCCTTTTCTGAATGAACAGTCAGTGATCACTGACTGTACATTCATAACTGAGCATTGTAAACTGTGTTTACGATGTTTCAGTTTAGGAATGGAAAAGAGCCTCTGTCTCCTGTCTAATTCATCTTTAGTGCAGCAGAGGCTGCAGAGAATGACATTGTGAAGTCCCCAGTCCCTTTCTCTGTCTCAAAAGGGGAGATGTCAGGGGTCTGTTAGACAGGGTTGATAAAATTGTAATAAATATTTAAAAGTATCCTGGTTGCACTTACCATTGAGGTTGTTAGGTAGGTGATTCATCATGGAGCCAGAATAACAGGCCTCAATGTACAGAACCATCTGTAAGAGAAAATATCCCCACGTCACTCCAACAGGTTCTGCTACAGAAGACTCAGCACACCGATACATTGGGGGGGGGGGGGATTTACTAATATATTGTGCACTGCAAGTGTAGTTACTCCAGATCAGTGGTCTCCAAAACTGTGGCCTGGGGGCTTGATGTGGCCCTTTGCTTGTCTTCACCTGGCCCTTGGGGCACTAATCTACCAACTGACACCAATGATGGAGCACCATTCCCCCTTATGACACCATCAACGGGGCACTATTCTTTTCATTGATATCAACAATGGGGTACTATTCCTCCCATTTAGGGCCACCATCAGGGGGGTACAGGCAGTACACCTGTAAGGGGCCCGGAGGTCCCCAGGGGCCCGGATGGCAACCCCCCTTTTTTTTGTTTTTTGTTTTTTATTTATTTATTTTTTATATATATATAAAAAAAAATTATAATTTTTTTTTTGTAAGGGGCCCAGAGGAGCCGGATCCCCCTGCTTCCTGTCTCCCCCCTGCTGTGCTGCCAGCTTCCCTCCTCTCCTCTCCGGAGCTGGGAAGGACTGGTAAATATATGTCATTAACCGGCCCCTTCCTTTTCTGAGTGAACACAGTGAGTGATCTGTACCAATCGCTCCTGTCTTCATTCGTAACTGAAGCATAGTAAACTGTTTACTGCAGGCTGCAGAGAAAGGCACTTGGGAATCTCTGTACTCAAATTTATCTATCTCAAAAGTGAGAGATCAGGGATCTGTTTAGACCTTTGATATTTCACCAAAGCCCCATAACAGGGCTCCTAAAAAAAATCCTAACAAAATAATAAAATATAATATTGTAAATAATAATAATTAAACAATAAATAAACTACTGACACTGTCCACTGCCCTACTGGCACCAATCTTTGCAACGACACCATCCATTGCTCTGCTGATATACAGGCATGTGCGTTTGCGCTCTGGGGTGCACACCCTAATGCAATAGGCTGCGCACACCAATGCATGTGATTGAGTGTTTCTTTGCAAAGCTTCACCTCATTTACTAAACTTGCAGAGTGCACAGTCTATTTGCCTTTAGTAAATCAACCCAATGTTCATCTATAAAACTGGCCACTTCCTAAGACCAGGGCCGCCATCAGGGGGGTAAAGGCAGTACACCTGTAAGGGGCCCGGAGGTCCCCAGGGGCCCAGATGGCAACCCCCATTTTGTTTTGTTTTTTATTTTTTTTTAGTTTATTTTTTCAAGGGACCCGGAGGTCCCCAGGGGCCCGGATGGCAACCCCCCCTTTTTTTTTTTTTTATAATTTTTTTTTTATTTAAATTTTTTTTATTCCTTTTTTTTTTTTTGTAAGAGGCCCAGAGGTCCCCAGGGCCCCGGATAGCAACCCCCCGTTTTTTTTCTTATAATTTTTTTTTTTTACATTTTTTTTTTGTAAGGGGCCCAGAGGTCCGGCAACCCCCCTTTTTTTTTTCCGTCAGCACCAAAAGCCCCCCCCCCCCCCGACCTCAACAATTTGTGGCGGCGACAACAGCACCCCCCCTGCTTCTCAATTCGTGGTTCTCCTCTGCTCCAGGGGGCCCATGCCTGAAGCTGTGTGAGGGGCCCCAAAATTCCTGATGGCGGCCCTGCCTAGGACACCATCGGGCACTTACCTTTTTGAACATCTTGTGGTCATACATGTACTGAATGGTCTTGTTCAGTTCCTCAACGTGGAGCTGCATTGGAGAACAACAAGTCTAAGGATTACTACAACCAAAGACACATTGTATGGATTATATCAAAGGGCTCTTCAGAACAGTCACAGCTGTGTGTGTAATGTTAACACTGTACAGTATATCTGCACTGGATATGTTTTATTTGCAGAAATCTGACCATATACTACTGTAGAAGAATATTGCGTATTTTTTTTTTTTTTTTTAACCACATGCCACAAAAGGAGGGGGACAAAAGAGCGCCCCCCCGCCTCCTAAACCGTACCACGCCACATGCCCTCAACATGGAGAGGGTGCTTTGGGGTCCCCCCAAATCACCATGTCCCAATGTTGATGGGGACAAGGGACTCATCCCCACAACCCTTGCCCAGTGGTTGTGGGGGTCTGTGGGCGGGGGGCTTGTCAGAATCTGGAAGTCCCCTTTAACAAGGGGGCCCCCAGATCCCGGCCCCCCCCTATGTGAATGGGTATATTGTTCCCCTTCTCATTCACCAAAAAAAGTGTAAAAATTACAGTTTTTGACAATTCTTTTATATAAAAAAAAAAGTGCCCCGCGATGTCCATACATCTTCAATAACAGCGCCGAAGGACCGGAAAAAAAAAACAGCTGTCAAAGCGAAAAGATGTCAGTCGCAGGGACGCCTGGCATGCACTTGACTGGCCTGCACAGAGTCCTGACCTCAACCCAATAGAACACCTTTGGGAGGAATTAGAGCGGAGACTGTGAGCCAGGCCTTCTCATCCAACATCAGTGCCTGACCTCACAAATGCACTTCTGGATGAATGGTCAAACATTCCCATAAACACCTTCCTAAACCTTGTGGACGGCCTTCCCAGAAGAGTTGCTATATGTACACTTCTTTTAAACATTAAAAGCACATGAGTTTTTACATACTCACGCTATGAGGACTCAATTTTTTCTTGCATGTACATTGGAACCTCGTATTACGAGCATAATCCGTTCCAGGAGAATGCTTGTAATCTTGTAATCCAAAGCACTCGCATATCAAAGCGAGTTTCCCCATAGAAGTCAATGGAAACATGTGGCCAGAGGTGGGGGAGCGCTGGAGAGACCCAGAGAGACTCGGAAATACTCGGAGACCGTTCAGATGCAGTGGGAAACCCTCGGAAACAGAGTGTTTCCGAGTTTTTCTGAAAGGCTCCGAACGGTTCAGAGTGTCACCGGCGCCCCCACACCTCTGGCCAAATGTGGCACTGCACACTTGAATCCTGCTCGTTTTGCGAGACAACAAACCGAGTCAGGATTTTTTTATTATTTTATTTATTTATTTTTGTAAGGGGCCCAGAGGTCCCCAGAGGCCCGGAGGTCCCCGGACGACAACCCCCCTTTTTATAAAAAAAAAAATTAAAAAAAGGTTTAATTTTTTTTTTTTTGAAAGGGACCCAGAGGTCCCCAGAGGCCTGGAGGACAACCCCCCTTTTTATAAAATAAATAAATAAAGGTTTCATTTTTTATTTTTAGTTTTTGAAAGGAGCCCAGATGTCCCCAGAGGCCTGGAGGTCCCCAGGGCCCCCGGATGGCAACCCGCCCTTTTTTTTTTTTGTTCGTCAGCACCCAAAGCTCCCTGACCTCAACAGTTTGCGGCGGCAGCACCCCCCTGCTTCTCAATTTGCGGCGGCAGCACCCCCCCCCCCCGTTCTCCTCTGCTCCAGGGGGCCCCATGCCTGAAGCTGTGTAAGGGGCCCCAAAATTCCTGATGGCGACCCTGCCCTAATGCAAAAGGCTGCGCACACCTATGGAAGTAATATAAAGGAGGACATGGAAGGGTTAGGAGAAGCAGCAGCTGAGTCTCATCTCTGAAAAGCTGCTTCCTCTCCATTTTCCTCCCAGCAGAAATGAAAAAGAACGGGATTCGGTGCGGGGAAATGGTACAAGCGGCAGTGGCGGGGTGGGGGGGGGTTGGGGTGATGCTTACGTCACCATCAGGAAAGGCCAGTAAACCCGGAGCTCCGTGATCAGTGAAGTAGACAAAGACATGGTCGTTCGGTCCACTGCAAGAGAATAGAAAGAAAAGAAATGTGACTTACCCAAATTATGTGATGTCATAACTGAAAGCTGAGTCCCTATTCAGAGCAGAGTCAACACATTAAATTTACTTATTTGTCCTTTTTTTTTACATTTCTTCAGGGTCTTCCTGGTTTCTGGACTAGGCCAAAATGGGGTCATACATCCCAGGAGTCTTCAGCAGGGGATCAATTAACATTGATTATTTTCAATCTTCAGGCTGCTAGTACTACTAATAGATAGGCAAGTATGTCATATTTACTTGTTTTAAACTTTTTTTTCTTTTTTCATTATGTCCTGGTTTCCCTGCCTAGGCAAAATAGGTCATACATCGCAGGAGCCTTTTTCTCAGCTAAGCACACCCTCCAGTCTGCATGCCTGAGCTAAGGGCAGATTCAAGGAAGTAAATGCTACATAAATCAGCTGCTCTTACTCAAGATAGCCACTAGGGATGAGCCGAACACCCCCCGGTTCGGTTCGCACCAGAACATGCGAACAGGCAAACAATTTTTGCAAACACCGTTAAAGTCTATGGGACACGATCATGAAAAATCAAAAGTCCTCATTTTAAAGGCTTATACAGTATGCAAGTTATTGCCATAAAAAGTGTTTGGGGACCCGGGTCCTGCCCCAGGGGACATGTATCAATGCAAAGTTTTAAAAATGCATTTTTTTCAGGAGCAGTGATTTTATTAATGCTTAAAATGAAACAATAAAAATGAAATATTCCTTTAAATATCGTGCCTGGGGGTGTCTATAGTATGCCTGTAAAGTAGCACATCTTTCCCATGTTTATAACAGTACCGCAGCAAAATGACATTTTTAAAAGGAAAAAATGTCATTTATAATTGTTCGCAGCTGTAATGTATTGCCGTCTTCCGGCAATATACCGTATATACTCGAGTATAAGCCGACCCAAATATAAGCCGAGGCACCTAATTTTACCACAAAAAACTGGGAAAACTTATTGACTCGAGTATAAGTCTAGGGTGTCTATTTGCATGCCTCACTGTGCCTCACTTTGCCTCACTGTGTCCATGTGCATGCCTCACTGTGCCCATGCCTCACTGTGTCCATGACTAGACTGATGCTTAACATGGGAGTCTATGGAAGGGGTGCCTGGCTTTGAAAAATCGGTGCACTCCGGCCGTAGGTCTCCCAGATAGAAAACTTTGCACACTTGTAGAGGAAGAGGGGGGCTACATGTGTGCCAAGTTTGGGGTTCAGGGGACCTATGGCCGGCCAGTACCGGGTCCCCAAATTCTGGGATATCAGGCGCAAAAAGGTGACTCGAGTATAAGTCGAGGGGGGCATTTTCAGCACACAAAAAAATGTGCTGAAAACTCGGCTTATACTCGAGTATATACAGTACATAAAAAATCATTTAAAAAAATTCCCCCCCAAAATCCATACCAGACCCTTATTCGAGCATGCAACCTGGCAGGCCACAGGAAAAGAGGGGGTGGGGGAGGGGCGAAAGAACCTGAACCATACCAGGCCACATGCCCTCAACATGGGGGGGTGCTTTGGGGTCCCACCCAAAGCACGTTGGGGCCTCATCCCCACAACCGTTGCCTGGTGGTTCTGGGGGTCTGTGTGCGGGGGACTTATGGGAATCTGGAAGCTCCATTTAAAAAAGGGGGCCCCCAGATCCCGCCCCCTATGTGAATGGGTAGGGGTACACTGACATCTCCCAGTTCTTCAGCTCTGTGACCCGATCGCAGGACACCGGCGGACATAGAGTCTGCGGGTCCCGCGGGCATGGTCACGGAGCTCCTGACGGGCGCGTGACTACACGGCGGCAAATTAAAGGGGACGTATATATACGCCCATTTGCCCAGCCGTGCAATTCTGTCGACGTATAAGTTTGTGCGGCGGTCAGCAAGCGGTTAAAGATGATCTCCACGTTTGGCAATTTTTATATAGTAACATTGGTCTAGCTTGGACCTGCTGCACATCCACCTGGATAGAGGAGTGTCCCGCGTTTGGTCAGCAGTGACGTCTTCAGGGGGATCAATCCCCCTGAAGACATGACTGCTGACGAAACGCATAGGGCGTGGTCAATTACGGCATTCCCAACGTATCCTCCACGTATGGAAATTTTTATATTGTAACATTGGTCTAGCTTGGACCAATGTAACTTTGTATATACCATACCCCTGGGATCCCTATGATTAAGCTCTGAGGGGTGGAGTGAAATTGATAAGCAAGTGTTCTCTGAATGGCGCTTGTGCTGAGTGAGTGACCTCCTGTGTTCAAGAGTCAGTAGGGCAGCCGCATGACACAGGACCCAGAAGCTAGTGGTAATCACTTTAGTAGCGGTGTACTAGCAGTACCTACTACAATAAGTTCCAGCTTCCAGTAGGATCCCACAGGCATGGAACATACATACTTCCATCGGTCCAAATATGTAAAAATTGCAAACCTTAAATTCAGCTTTAACGAGAGTGGCAACGGGGGACATCATATTTCAGAGGACACTTTTGTTAGATGGGTCATAGGTCTATTTCTACACAGGAAGCCTGTATTCCCTCTTCTAATCCCAGCAGCCATCTTATGTGTGACCCCAATCCAAAGGACTGAAGAATACCAACTGACCAACCTCTTAATTACCTTCCCGGATCCTTGTCCCTTCACCGCCTCTGCGTCACCTCGGAGAACGGCCAGGAAGTTGGCAGGAGTGACGAACTAGAAAGACACAATAGCCACATGATCAGCAACATGGGATAAAAGGTCCTTCAATGACCGATTTATATTCTCATGGTGAGCCAACCGGTTGGAAAATCTAAGTAACGCTATAAGGAAGGGTTGAACAAAACACTTGCAGCATTGGGCAAGCCTTCATAATTACTTCCCAACATCTGTAACAAAGAACAAAAGGATTCCTAATGGCGCCCACAGATCTGGGTCTGGTGCATTGTCTCTCCACTGGGTATGGATCAGCATTTCTGCTTTGCAGGAACACAGGATCCAGTGATCTACCTTGTTTATATAGGCAGACTGCTGTTCTGC
Source organism: Rana muscosa (assembly GCA_029206835.1). NCBI lineage: Eukaryota > Metazoa > Chordata > Amphibia > Anura > Ranidae > Rana > Rana muscosa. Next base: position 234,103,201 of record CM055126.1, read on the forward strand.
CTGTGTACTGAAGCATCGGTGGGTGCCGGCGGACACAGAGTAAAAATAATTAAATATTAATAAACTGTTTTAAATTGGCATAGAAATATATATTTGAAATCAAATCTTTATTATTCTTTTGGCAATAACATGGTGTGGGCAGATTTCTGCCAGTCACAGGCTGTGTCACGCCCTTCCAGCCTGTGTCTTGTAGATTAATGGAGGCTTCACCTCCTTGTAATTCTATGTAATATCCCGCCCCCATTGTGTTTAGCTGGTTAGTGGGCATGGGAGAGGGAGGGAGGGAGTGGTCTGTCATTTACCACTGTCCACAAGCGTGACTCAATAGTCACATGGGCTGCTCAGATGTGATAGGGAGCATAGAAAACGGAGCATTCAAGTACTCCGAGTACTACCAGTCATTACAACTTACCCACCACATTCGCAGCCTGCTTCGTTGCCAAAAGGGACCACCCAAACACTAAACTCCTTTCAAAAATTGTCAATTGCCAATAGGACCCATACTTGTCTCAGATCTCTGCGCCTCTCTGACCAACTCGATGGGCTCCAGCCCACTTTTTTTTCCAGGAACAAAGGCAGAGTGTGAAAATGAGGACAAAGAATGGGTCTTGGTGGCAGCAAAATGTTTACAAATGTCGGGATTTCAGAGATGAACCCGGTGATAGCCCAAAGACATCATAAAGGTGTCAGCAATAAACAGATGGGCCTTGTTCTAACCCATAGACACCATAAAGGTGTGGTTAATACACAGATGGGCCTTGTTCTAATCCATAGTAACCATAGAGGTGTCGGTAATACACAGATGGGCCTTGTTCTAATCCATAGTAACCATAAAGGTGTTCGTGATACACAGATGGGCCTTGTTCTAAATCCATAGATACCATAAAGGTGTCGGTAATACACAGATGGGCCTTGTTCCAACCCATAGACACCATAAAGGTGTGGTTAATACACAGATGGGCCTTGTTCTAATCCATAGTAACCATAGAGGTGTCGGTAATACACAGATGGGCCTTGTTCCAACCCATAGACAACATAAAGGTGTGGTTAATACACAGATGGGCCTTGTTCTAATCCATAGTAACCATAGAGGTGTCGGTAATACACAGATGGGCCTTGTTCTAATCCATAGTAACCATAGAGGTGTCGTAATACACAGATGGGCCTTGTTCTAATCCATAGTAACCATAGAGGTGTCGGTAATACACAGATGGGCCTTGTTCTAATCCATAGTAACCATAGAGGTGTCGGTAATACACAGATGGGCCTTGTTCTAATCCATAGTAACCATAGAGGTGTCGGTAATACACAGATGGGCCTTGTTCTAATCCATAGTAACCATAGAGGTGTCGGTAATACACAGATGGGCCTTGTTCTAATCCATAGTAACCATAGAGGTGTCGGTAATACACAGATGGGCCTTGTTCTAATCCATAGTAACCATAGAGGTGTCGGTAATACACAGGTGAGCCTTGTTCTAATCCATAGTAACCATAGAGGTGTCGGTAATACACAGATGGGCCTTGTTCTAATCCATAGTAACCATAGAGGGGTCGGTAATACACAGATGGGCCTTGTTCTAATCCATAGTAACCATAGAGGTGTCGGTAATACACAGATGGGCCTTGTTCTAATCCATAGTAACCATAGAGGGGTCGGTAATACACAGATGGGCCTTGTTCTAATCCATAGTAACCATAAAGGTGTCAGTAATACACAGATGGGCCTTGTTCTAAATCCATAGAAACCATGAAGGTGTCAGTAATCCACAGAGATGGGAAATTCCATAAACGTCAGGCAGATGTGAGAGAATTTGGAGGCTGGCCAGCGGTTGGGGTGTCCAGAAGAAGTCACTAGACCAGTACTAGAACAATAGGAAATGTCCCCCTGACTAGGAGTTGGGACTTTAACCACTTAACAACCACCTGCCGACAAATAACGTCGACAAGGTGGTTGCTTAACTCTGGGAGGACGTTATATAACGTCCTCCCAGAATCGCGCTCCCGCGCGCCCCCTGGGGCGCGCACACGGGAAACTCCTCTGGACCCGGCGGATCACGAATCGCGGTAAATCGCCGCTGATAGCGGCCGTTTACCACGTGATCGCTCCGTCAAATGACGGAGCAATCACTTGTAAACAGACCGGCGTCATTTGATGACGCCGGTTCCTCCCTCCCCTCTCTGTACCGATCGGTACAGTGTGAGAGGGGAGGGGGAGGGAGCGGATGGCAGCAGCAGCACTGTGGGCTGGATCTGTGACAATTGCAGTCACAGATCCAGCCATCCATCCATCCCTGCTCAGCCATCCCTGTGCTATACCCTGCCAATACTCTGCAATACACCCTGCCAATACTCTGCAAAATACCCTGGTGCAATACTCTGCAAAATACCCTGGTGCAATACTCTGCAATACCCTGGTGCAATACTCTGCAATACCCTGGTGCAATACTCTGAAATACTCTGCAATACCCTGCGAAATACTCTGCAATACCCTGCGAAATACTCTGCAATACCCTGTGAAATACTCTGCAATACCCTGGTGCAATACTCTGCAATACCCTGGTGCAATACTCTGCAATACCCTGGTGCAATACTCTGCAATACCCTGGTGCAATACTCTGCAATACCCTGCACAATACTCTGCAATACCCTGCACAATACTCTGCAATACCCTGCAAAATACTCTGCAATACCCTGCGCAATACTCTGCAATACCCTGCGCAATACTCTGCAATACCCTGCGCAATACTCTGCAAAATACTCTGCAATACCCTGCACAATACTCTGCAATACCCTGCACAATACTCTGCAATACCCTGCACAATACTCTGCAATACCCTGCACAATACTCTGCAATACCCTCCACAATACTCTGCAATACCCTCCACAATACTCTGCAATACCCTCCACAATACTCTGCAATACCCTCCACAATACTCTGCAATACCCTCCACAATACTCTGCAATACCCTCCACAATACCCTCCACAATACCCTGTGCAATACCCGTGCAATACCCTGCCATACACCGCAATACCCTGCCATACACCGCAATACCCTGCCATAGTCCGCAATACCCTGCCATAGTCCGCAATACTCCGCAATGCCCTGCAATACTCCGCAATGCCTGGCAATACTCCGCAATGCCCGGCAATACTCCGCAATGCCCGGCAATACTCCGCAATGCCCGGCAATACTCCGCAATGCCCGGCAATACTCTGCAATAACCACTTCCCGCCCTCCGGCCGTCATATGACGTTCTTGACTTTGTGCGGGGATATCTGAATGATGGGAGCAGCTACAGGCATCATTCAGATATTAGCTTTTTCAGCCGGCGATTCCCTACACCATAAGAACAATCATAGCGGCTGTTCCGCCGCTTGATCATTCTTACGGGAGGCGAGAGGGGATGTCGTCCCCCCCCCCCGCCGCCCTCCGGTGCTTCTACCGACTCATCGCTACGATCAAAGCCAGGATTGTTGTTTTTTTTTTTGTATTTTTTTCAGGCTTCCCAGCCTAGAGGTCAGATGTGGGGTCTTATTGACACCCCCCCCCCCCCCATATCTCACTGTAAAGAGGACCTGTCATGCCATATTCCTATTACAAGGGATGTTTACGTTCCTTGTAATAGGTATAAAAGTGATCAAAAAAATGTTTAGGGCGGAAAAACATGTCAAACTAAAATAAATAAAGTAAAATGAAGAATAATTTTTTTTTTTTTTTAAAGCGCCCCTGTCCCCGTGAGCTCGCATACAGAAGCGAACGCATACGTAAGTCCCGCCCACATATGAAAACGGTTTTCAAACCACACATGTGAGGTATCGCCGCGAACGTTAGAGCGAGAGCAATCATTTTGGCCCTAGACCTCCTCTGTAACTCAAAACATGTAACCACCAGTAAAAATATTTAAAGCGTCGCCTATGGGGATTTTTTAAGTAGCGAAGTTTGGCGCCATTCCACGAGTGTGTGCAATTTTTAAGGGCGACATGTTAGGTATCTATTTACTCGGCGTAACTTCATCTTTCACATTATGCAAAAACATTGGGCTAACTTTACTGTTTTTTTTTTTTTTTTTAAGCACAAAACATTTTTTTTCCGTAAAAAACGCGTTAAAAAAATTGCTGCGCAAATATCGTGCGAGATAAAAAGTTGCAACAACCACCATTATATTCTCTAAGGTCTTTGCTAAAAAAACATATATAATGTTTTGGGGTTCTATGTAACTTTCTAGCAAATAAATGATGATTTTTACATGTAGGAGAGAAATGTCAGAATTGGCCTGGGTTCTCCAGAACGCCTGAAGGTGCTCCCTGCATGTTGGGCCTCTGTATGTGGCCACGCTGTGTAAAAGTCTCACACATGTGGTATCGCCATACTCGGGAGTAATAGCAGAATGTGTTTTGGGGTGTAATTTGTGGAATGCATATGCTGTGTGTGAGAAATAACCTGCTAATATGACAATTTTGTGAAAAAAAAAAAAGAGAAAAAAAAAATCTTGATTTTGCAAAGAATTGTGGGAAAAAATGACAACTTCAAAAAACTCACAATGCCTCTTTCTAAATACCTTGGAATGTCTTCTTTCCAAAAAGGGGTCATTTGGGGGGTATTTGTACTTTTCTGGCATGTTAGGGTCTCAAGAATTGAGATAGGCCGTCAGTACTTCAGGTGTGATCAATTTTCAGATATTGGCACCATAGCTTGTGGACTCTATAACTTTCACAAAGACCAAATAATATACACCAATTTGTACTTATTTTTACCAAAGATATGTAGCAGTATAAATTTTGGCCAAAATTTATGAAGAAAAAATAGTAATTTGCAAAATTTTATAACAGAAACGAAAAAAAAATCATTTTTTTACAAAATTTTCAGTCTTTTTTCTCTTATAGCGCAAAAAATAAAAAACCCAACAGTGATTAAATACCACCAAAAGAAAGCTCTATTTGTGTGAAAAAAAGGACAAAAATTTCATATGGGTACAGTGTTGTATGACTGAGTAATTGTCATTCAAAATGTGAGAGCACCGAAAGCTGAAAATTGGTCTGGTTATTAAGGGGGTTTAAGTGCCCAGTGGTCAAGTGGTTAAGGGCAACAAATGTAACAATAAAGTATATCAGTACAAAAATGTATTAAATTATTAGTTTTAAGAAGCCAAATAAATGGCAGTATGTAACAACTGAATGTGCGTTTAAACAAACAGGTAGAAATATATATAAAAAATAGTAACATGATTCATTCTTTCCAAATGGGGACCATTTGGAAAGAATGAATCATGTTACTATTTTTTATATATATTTCTACCTGTTTGTTTAAACGCACATTGAGTTGTTACATACTGCCATTTATTTGGCTTCTTAAAACAAATAATTTAATACATTTTTGTACTCATATACTTTATTGTTACATTTGTTGCCCTTAAAGTCCCAACTCCTAGTCAGGGGGATATTTCCTATTGTTCTTGAACACACGGGATGTTGGCAACACTTCAAATCAAATTCTGGTGTATAAATCCTTTGGTTATAGACCAGTACTATGATCTCACATTTATCTCTGGCAGTGGGATTTATGTGAACGGAGCAGGGAGCCAGCAGTACACTGACACACCGCTCCACCAGACACAGACTGACACTGCGCAGACTGCACCGCCGCCACACAGCCCACCTTTTTATATGGTAAGTGGGCAGCCGACCTAGGCAAAACCCCCCTTCCGAGCCACGGGGACTAAGATCTGGATAGCCTCCTCCAAATGCTCCTGGAATATTTTCGCTCAGGAAAATGCCTACAAAACAACTTTCTTGATGGTACATGACTCTGGACCAAGTGTCCTGCCCCAAGGCCATTGATTCTGGACATGGGTAGATAACATGATCAGATCAGTCCCCAATATCACTTTAATCCGAAACCCTTGGGAGGCGGTATTGCATGAGCCAATTCCCTCATTGTCTAGCGTCAAAAGAAAACTGGTGGGGTTTGTGTTCGTAGCTACATGGCAAACTCTGGCTAATTTTATTTGAATTTCTGAAGAGAATAAAATAGAATAGAATAGAAAAGGAATAGAATAGAAAATAAAAGGATATAATTATCGGAGTAAAACAGAACAGAATACTAAAAAATAGAATAGAAAATAAAAAGGGATAAAATAGAAAATAAAATAATATAGTAAAACAGAACAAAGTAAGATAGAAAATAAAGGAATAGCATAGAATATAAAAGAGAAGAGATATAACCATCTTCTGAAATTCAAAATTTCAAATAAAATAAATTTGAATACAATACAAAAGAATATAATAAAATAGAAAAGAATATAACCTTCTTCAGAAATTCCAATAGAATACATTAAAATTAGAATAGAAAAGAATTGAAAATAAAATAAAAGAATAGAATAGACTTTAAAAAAAACAATAAAATAGAAAGCATATGACAATTTCTCAAAATTCAAATAGAATAACATTTGAATAGAATAGAAAATAATAGATTAAAAGATAATAGAAAATAAAAAGAATAGAATGGACTAGAACAGAAAATAGAATAGAACAGAGTAGAAAAAAAAACAATTAAATAGAATAAATAGTATGATCCATCTTCTGAAATTCGAATTTTGAACAGAATAAATTCCAATAGAATAGAAAATAAAATAATAGAGTACAAAAGAATAGAATACAATATAACGAAAGAAAATAATAGAAAGAATATAACAATATAACCAATTTCCTGAAATTAGAATTTGAATTGAAACAAATAGAATAGAATGGAATAGAATGAATATAACCATCTTCCAAATTTCAAAGTTCCAATAGAATAAATTTGATTTCAAATGGAATTTGGTTTGAATGCAATATGAATGGAATTCAAATAGATTAGGATTTTCCAAATTTGGACGAATTTAGTTCACTTTGACCAAATTTGGAAAATTAAAATCTATTCGAATAAACAAAATAAATTCCGCAAACGAAACAAAACACATTTTTTTGTTCTGCACATGCCTAGAAACAACCGTTTCTCAATTTAGGTGAAGTGTGACAGAAGCTCATGGGCATGACGGTGCATGAGAAGCTCACGTCCATTCTAGAGGACACCCACGCCAAATTCCTCAAAGTTTGGAACCCTTGGATCCCATAGAATACCCAGGGGACCATTGATAGGAGACTGCTTTCAGTTTGGCCATGCTTAGCAACTGGCTGAACCCTGAGGGAGAGACTACTTCAAACCCCACCTCCCCTCTCAGACAAGTCTCCCTTAAAATCCCTTAAAACTCTACTTACTCTCACCTTTATCTACTTCTCTTCCTTCACACATTATGGCAATGGTTATTATCAGTGCAGAACCTGTGCAGGCCAGTCAAGTTCCTCCACCCCAAACTCACTCATCCATGTCTTTATGGACCTTGCTTTGTGCACTGGTCCCATTCATTTGGTGGAGGGGGGATTATGATGTGGGGTTGGGCTTGGCTCCTCAGGGGTTGGGCTTGGCCCCTTAGTTCCAGTGAAGGGAACTCTTAAGGTGTCAGCATACCAAGACATTTTGGACAATTTCATGCCCCCAATTTTGTGGGAACAGTTTGGGGACGGCCCCTTCCTGTTCCAACATGACTGCGCATCAGTGCACAAAGCAAGGTCCATAAAGACATGGATGAGCGAGTTTGGGATGGAGGAACTTGACTGGCCTGCACAGAGTCCTGACCTCAACCCCATAGAACACCTTTGGGATGAATTAGAGCAGAGACTGCGAGACAGGCCTTTTCGTCCAACATCAGTGCCTTACCTCACAAATACGCTTCTATTTAAAAAAAAAAAATTACACTGTCCCTTTAATTTTCATTTATTTTTTTATAACTTTTATTGCTATTACAAGGAATGTAAATATCCCTTGTAGTGGAAATAAGGGATGACAGGTCCTCTTTATGGGGATGTCTGGGGTCAACAAGACCCCAAATATCTCCTCTATCTTTAAAAGCAAAAGATAAAAAAAAAAAAAAGTGTTCCTTTGCTTTAAAGAAAAAAAAAAGTGTTTACTTCCACCCTAGACTGGAAGTGATGTCATGACATTTCTCCGATCCTACAAGACCATAGAGGTGATCAGAGATGATCTGGTCTCTGGTAACCTCTATGGTCAGCTGCACAATCCATCGGATCTTGGGCACACCGATAAAAATGGTAAGCCTGGGAAACACTGGCAAGCAGTAAGGGGGGTTCACAAAGTAAGGTCCATAAAAGACATGGATGAGTGAGTTTGGGGGTGGAGGAACTTGACTCGCCTGCACAGAGTCCTGACCTCAACCCAATAGAACACCTTTGGGATGAATTAGAGAGGAGACTGTGAGCCAGGCCTTCTTGTCCAACATCAGTGCCTGACCTCACAAATGCGCTTCTGGAAGAATGGTCAAACATTCCCATAAACACCCTCCTAAACCTTGTGGACAACTTTCCCAGAAGAGTTGAAGCTGTTATAGCTGCAAAGGGCGGGGCCAACTCAATATTAAACCCTACGGACTAAGGCTGGGATGCCATTAAAGTTCATGTGCGTGTAAAGGCAGGCGTCCCAATACTTTTGCCAATATAGAGGGTATGTGAACCAAGGCTGACAGTTGCACCTCACGGATCCTCTCCCCTGTGATCTTTCTTCACACTGTTGTGTATTGCACTCTACATTTGGCCTCACTGGCATGGGCTACTGCGACCTTGAAACCATTGATGCTTTATGCCTTCTTTGGCATACCGTGGTACCATTTTGCTGTGCTTTTAAATGCTGTTTACACCCTATTTCAATTGTAAAATTGTAAAAATAGAAAAAAAAAAAATATTGTAAAACAAAACTGTGAGACTCACGTCCTGTGTGTAATCTTTCAGTACTCCGGGGTACACGTTTGTCCCATTGGGCCGGTTTATGATGATTCCTTTGGTTGGATTACTGGAACACAAAAAAATACATTGTATATTATTATGCATGCGGCTCACATATCGCACCATTCAGAATGAACACTTCTGTAGAACTTTACGAGTCATTGTAATTTGGTTTAACCTAGGGTGACAACACTGCTCCTCTATACATATAGTACAGTGAGTGAGCGTTGTCACCCTATGGCAGCAAGTGTGTTATTGGCAGGATCAAAGTTTAAAAAAAGCTGAGAAAAACCCCAGAATACAACCATTACATTGGAAGCAGTGTCTGCTTGTACTCCATTTTTGTGGGCCCACTCACTCGCCCACCCGCACTAACCACATCCAGGTCGCGGGCGGCTTCCCCGACTTCTCCTACTGGCCAATCCAGTCTTGGGACCCGCTTCTTGTCCTGATTGGCCGGGAAGTGAAGCAGGTAGACATTAGCGAATGTTGATTCGCTACTGTCACAAGTGGGTGAAGCCAATTAGAGCCTCAGGCTCTAATCATGTGCTTAAAAAAAAAAAAACTCATAGAAATCCATGCATCTGGCACCCTGCATGGAGAATAGTGGGGCGGCTCCCCTGCACCCCTTATGCACCAGCCACTGCTGATTGGTAAGCTATAATATATTAGATTTTATTCTAATGCCGCGTACACACGATCTTTTTTTCTCGACGGTGAAAACACCGCTGAGAAATTAGACATGAAAAACGAGGAACGGCTTGGTCCCCTACACACGGCCGGTTTTCATGACATTTTTTCTCTTGGTCGAGAAAAACGACCGTGTGTGGGCTCCCCGGCAGTGTTTCCCTATGGGGGAAAAAAATGCCTTGAATCACGTCGAGAACAATTACAGCATGTTCTAATTTTTCTCGTCGTGATTCTTGCCGTTTTTCACGTCGGGAAAAATGCTGGAAAGCCCACACACAGTCGTTTTTCTCGTCAAAGTGAAAAAAATGAAATTTTTCCTGACGAGTAAAATGGTCGTGTGTACGCGGCATTAGGATTGCATATAATTTAAATGCTGTGACCAGGGCCGGGACAAGGGGTGGGCGGGAGGGGCAGCAGCTCTGGGCGTAGTGGTAGCATGTCAGTTGGGGGGGGCGCTGAGTGGAGAGTTCCTACCTACAAGCTGGAAGGAGTAGTGACAGCAGCTTTGGAGTAACAAACATTTGTGTCGGGGATGAGAGTATTTGTGATAGAAGGATGAGGGAGAAGAGGATTAGTGCTAGGAGGGGGATTTGTACTGGGAGGAGGAAATTTGGGGGTGACCATGACAGAGGATTCATTTTAGGAGGTTACATTTAGGGGAGGGGTGATTTGTGCTAGAAGGGGAGATTTGGATGGGGGAGAGGATTTATGCTAGGAGGAGGTATGGTTTTACTGTTAGGTGGGGGCCAGATAGGCTTGTCTTAAAAGATTTTTTTTTTCCAGGGACACATTATGCTCATACATTTGGGAAGGGGCTGGAAAAACTCAGCTTATACTCGAGTATATACGGTATACAGCGGCAAAGCGGCTCTGCTGCGCAGGATCAAGTACCTAGTACTACACTTCCGGGTCTGGGGGGTGCATGCATGCCGCTGGCGACCCGCTCCGCTTATACGCGGCTGGAGCAGATCTGCGGGTACCATGGACTCGATGTCCACCGCCACCCGCCGATCATTAGGCAGAGAGCCAGAACGGCGATCTATCTATGTAAACAAAGCAGATCGCCGTTCTGTCAGTAGGGAAGGCATAGATCCTGTGTTCCTGCAAAACACAATACATAACCTGATTTTTTTTTTGTAAAAACATAAAAGATGATGTTATACCGAGTAAATAGATACCAAACATGTCATGCTTTAAAATTGTGCACACCCGTGCAACGGCGAAAAGCGATGTCAATTTTTACTATCCATAGGCAACAAGATAACCACTTAAAGTGGAGTTCCACCCAAAAATGGAACTTCCACTTTAAGAGAAGGTGACCCCCTGACATGCTTCATTTGGCATGGCAATTTTTTTTAAGGGGGGGGGGCGGAAACCCTCTTTTTAGAGGATTCCAGCTCCCACTTCCTCCCTAGGCCGCTTCGGCGGTGGAAGTCAGCTCACCTCAGCCCCCTCCCTCTCCGCAATCATCTGGGACACGTCACAGGTCCCAGGCGATTGCTCTGCCAGTCAGAGAGGAGGGGGAAACGAGCAGGGCTTTGTTCCCCCACATCGCTGGACTCTGGACAGGTAAGTGTCCGATTATTAAAAAGTCAGCAGCTGCAGTATTTGTAGCTGCTGACTTTAAATATTTTTTTTATTTTTTTAAGTCGGTGCAGCCAAAAAAAAAAAAAAAAAGTCAGCAGCTACTAACAGTGTAGCTGCTGACTTTTAATAAGGACACTTACCTGTCCTACTCACCCGCAATGTCGGTCCCGCCACGGCGATCGATCACTGCTGGCAGGTCCCGGCTCCTCCATCCTGAGTAAGGGAAACAGGCAGTGAAGCCGTAAGGCTTCACTGCCCGTTTCCTACTGCGCATGCGCCACTCGCACGGCGCTTTGTGAATGGGCGGCTTGTCTCCTGGAATAGGAAATGGAAGGAGACCCACCGCGGACGAGAAGAGGAACATTAGAGGCAGATTAGGAGACTTCCGCATAGCAACAGGCATTTAGGGTGAGTATAACATTTTTTTTTTCTATTAATTTTTTTAATTTTTCTTTAGGATTTTTAATGTAAAGATTTTTTCAGGGTGGACCTCCGCTTTAAGGATCAGGCCTATTTTTTAAACTTGTAGTTTACAATTTTTTTTTGCTAGAAATTTACTTAAAACCCCAAACATTATATATATATATATATATTTTTCTAACATCCTAGAGAATAAAATGGCAGTGGTTGCAATACTTTCTATCACACCGTATTTGCGCAGCAGTCTTAGAAGCGCACTTTTTGGGGAAAAAATATACTTTTTTGAATTAAAAAATAAGAAAAAAAAAAACAGTAAAGTTAGCCCAATTTTTTTTTTTATATTGTGAAAGATAATGTTACCCTGAGTAAATTGATTAAATGTTACGCTGAGTAAATTGATACCCAACATATCACGCTTCAAAATTGTGCCGCTCGTGGAATGGCGACAAACTTTGACCCTTAAAAATCTCCAAAGGCAACGGTTAAAAATTTCTACAGGTTACCAGTAGAAATTTAATGATTGCGGCGATACCTCACATGTGTGGTTTGAACACCGTTTACATATGCGGACGCGACTTATGTATGCGTTCAATTCTGCACGCAAGCACGGAGTGACGGGGCGCTTTACTTTTTTTTTTGTTATTATTTATTTAACTTTTTATTTTTTATTTTTACACTGTCCCTTTTAAAAAAAATAAATATTGGATCACTTTTATTCCTATTTCAAGGAATGTAAACATCCCTTGTAATAGAAAAAAAAAAAAAACATGACAGGACCTCTTAAATATGAGACCTGGGGTCAAAAAAAACCTCAGATCTCATATTAATACACTTAAATGCAATAACAAAAAAAAAAAAAGTCCCTTTAACCATTTCAGCCCCGGACCATTTGGGTGGTCAAAGACCAGGCCACTTTTTGCGATTTGGCACTGCGTCGCTTTAACTGACAATTGCACTGTCGCGCGACGTGGCTCCCAAAAAAAATTGACGGCCTTTTTTTCCCACAAATAGAGCTTTCTTTTGGTGGTATTTGATCACCTCTGCGGTTTTTATTTTTTGCGCTATAAACAAAAATAGTTAAAAATAAAGGGAAAATTTTGGGACTTTAAATGAAGCAGAAGACTGTGAGGGGTTGTATAAAAAATATATTGGTATTTATTTGTGTGAAAGCATAATACTATGTAACAGTTATGTACAAGTAGCATGTGCAATCCGCACATGAACGTAAAACAATAGAACATGTACATAATGTATTAATTGGCAATACATCACAATTATGAAATGGTCAATACATCACAATAGTATAGAGTGGTACAAACAATATAAATATGTTGATCTGGGCAACGCACAACAGTGTATTGAAAATATATATTGAATGATAATGGTCATCGACTTGGTATATCTATTTGAAATCCTATAAAGGCATCTAGCTGCATCCTTGGTGCCCGACGCGTTTCGTGTCACAAGACACTTCCTCAGGGGCGGATGCTAGACATCTGAAATGACATTCTAATGGATTTAATTTTATCCATTATAGATATCCACTTTCATTCCGGTCAATCACTTTGCTACACTATGGAGATGGCAACCTGTGATTCGGGGTTCATGCATATGTGCCCTCGCCCCGCACCGGTGTTCCTAATTACCTCAGCTCCCGGGATGGTCAGTCCTCTGGCCCAGCTCCCATGCACACCACGGTTCGTGATATCTTTTTAATATCCAGGAATTGACACATAATTGTCTTTTCTGGCTACATCTAGTCTATTCTTTTACCGTATTACACTCTGTCATTTCAGATGTCTAGCATCCGCCCCTGAGGAAGTGTCTTGTGACACGAAACGCGTCGGTCACCAAGGATGCAGCTAGATGCCTTTATAGGATTTCAAATAGATATACCAAGTCGATGACCAATATCATTCAATATATATTTTCAATACACTGTTGTGCGTTGCCCAGATCAACATATTTATATTGTTTGTACCACTCTATACTATTGTGATGTATTGACCATTTCATAATTGTGATGTATTGCCAATTAATACATTATGTACATGTTCTATTGTTTTACGTTCATGTGCGGATTGCACATGCTACTTGTACATAACTGTTATATAGTATTATGCTTTCACACAAATAAATACCAATATATTTTTTATACAACCCCTCACAGTCTTCTGCTTCATTTAAAGTCCCAAAATGTTCCCTTTATTTTTAACTATTCAAACCCGGGATGGAAGCTTACCTACTATCTGCTTCATGTAAAGTCCCAAATCTCCCCAAATTTGCGCTATAAACAAAAATAGAGCGACAATTTTGAAAAAAATGCAATATTTTTTACTTTTTGCTATAATAAATATCCCCAAAAATATATAATTTTTTTTTTCCTCAGTTTAGGTCGATACGTATTCTTCTACATATTTTTGGTAAAAAAAAAAATCACAATAAGCGTTTATTGATTGGTTTGCGCAAAAGTTATAGCGTTTACAAAATAGGGGATAGTTTTATGGCATTTTTATAATTTTTTTTTTTTACTAGTAATGGCGGCGATCAGAGATTTTTTTCGTGACTGCGACATTATGGCGGACACATCGGACACTTATGACACATTTTTGGGACCATTGTCATTTTTACAGTAATCAGTGCAATAAAAATGCACTGATTACTGTAAAAATTACACTGGCAGTGAAGGGGTTAACCACTAGGTGGCCCTGTAGGGGTTAAGTGTTCCCTGCATTGTGTTTCTTACTGTAGAGGGGATGGGTTCTGTGTCACATGACACTGATCACCGCTCCGATTACACGGAGCGGAGATTAGTGTCATTGTCACTAGTCAGCTCTATACCTCTGTGACACGATCGTAGGGATCCCCGCGGCGATCGAGTCCACGGGACTCACGGGGAAGGCGGCAGGGTCGCGAGCGCGCCGCCGGCGGCGCGTTTGCGACCACACGGCAGGCCGCGCACAGGTACGTGATTATGCTTGTCCGTGCCATTCTGCCGACGTGTATCTATACAGTGGGCGGTCCACAAGTGGTTAAGGCCGTTGGGCGGAAGTGACGTTTGACGTGGCTTCCGTCATCCAACGGCATTGAGTCTAGTGGGGGGGGGGCATCATTTCCTCACTCGACTTCATGCCTCTTAGGGGAAAGGATCAGATCGTCCCTGCCGCTGCCGACGGCTCCGGTAAGCGGCGGAGACGACCGTAACGATAAAAGTGATCTTGCGGCGAATCCGCCGCAGAGACCACTTTTATTTGAAAGCGGACCGCCCGCCATTTCAGAAAATACCGGGGTTATGGTAGCTATCTGCTGCCATAACAACAGTATTCAACATCAAAGAACCGACTTATAGCGACGGCGGGCGGTCTGGAAGTGGTTAAAAGCTTTTACAGGTTACCACTCTAGATTTACAGAGGAGGTCTGGTGCTAAAATTACTGCCCATGATCCGACATTCACAATGATACCTCACATGTGTGGGATGATTGCTGTTTGCATGCGCACACGAGCACAGGGGGGGGGGCACTTAACTTTTTATTTTTTATTTATACACTGTTGCTTTAATTTTTTTTTATCACTTTTATTGCTCTCACAAGAAATGTAAACATCTCTTATGACAGCAATAGGCAGTGACAGGTCCTCTTTATGGAGAGATCTGGGGACTATCAGACCTCAAATCCCTCCTCTGCCCTTAAAAGCATTTGATCACACCAAGTTTGGTGAGATTAAATGTTTTTTTTTTTAAATGGTGCCATTTACATCGGGAGTTACTATATCATAGAGGTGATCAAAGCCTTTCCGGTCTTTGTTCCCCTCTATTATCAGGTTGTTTAGGTCTCCTGGTGAGATGGGACAGTCCTGATGAAGCCGTGGAAGGCAGGGGGGTGGCGGGTTTTGACACAACCCATCCTGCTGCTTGTAAAGCAATCTAGCGGCTAAAGTGGAACTCCAGAAGCAGAACAAAGTCAGACAGTTCTCTAGTTTTAATGTACAGAACACTTACTAGTAATTATCTGCGATATCGTCAGCCATCATAACCACGATCTGCTCATCGGGGATGCCGTTCTTCTTAATCAATTGATAAGCGTGGCAGACGTTAGCCTGTAAATAGATCAGAAGAAAATGTTACATACAGTAGAAAGAGTCTATAAGTCAGTAAATGACCATAGAAAGGACAACAAACAGCCAACGCGTTTTGAAGCCCACCGAGGCCCTCCCCTTCCTCAGGGCTTAACCACTCGCCTACCGCGGCAATTTTTAATTTTTTTTTTGCCCAGGTTACAATCTGTGTTTTTTTTTCTGTAATCCCGTGAAAAAAAAAATATTTTTTTAAATTAGGGACCCTGGAGAATAAAATGGTGGTAGTTGCAGGTTTTATGTTGCACAATATTTTTTTACCAAAAAATTGGGTATCATTTTGTGTTTGTTTGCACTAAAATTCACTTTATTGTACTTTTTCCTAAAAATATACATGGTGTTTGTTTGCTCTATTAGTGCAAACAAACACAAAATGATACCCAATTTTTTGGTAAAACAGTCGACATGTGCACTGCCGAAAAATTTTTTTTTTTTGTTTTTTTGCTTCTTTCGGAAATTCGAAAAAAAAAAATTTTTTGTTTTAGTTGTTTTCGTTTTTTTGCTTTTTTCGGAAATTCGGAAAAATGCGAAAAATAATTTTTTTTCAGTTTTTTTGGCTTTTTTCGGAAATTCGGAATTCCGAATTCCCGAATTCCGAATATTCGAGTTTCCAAATTTCCAAAAAAACCGAATAAAACTAAAACAAATTTTTCGCATTTCCGAAAAAGCAAAAGAAAGAAAAAACGAATTTCCGAATTTCGGAAATTGTAAAAATTCAGAATTCGGGAATTTAAGTTTCCTAATTTCCCATTTTCGAATTTTCGATTTTCGAATTTTGTAATTTCGAATTTTCGAATTTTCGAAATTCCGAATTTCGGATATTAGGTAATTCGAAAATCCGAATTTCGGAAATTCCAAATTTTGGAAATTCGAAAATTCGGAAATTGAAAAATTCTGAAATTTCGTAATTAACGAATTTCTCTAAATTTGTGAAAAACTAATTAGAAACTAAACGAATTGCACATGTCTAAAAACAGAAGAGATTGGGTTGTGTTGAGTAAATAGATACCAAACATGTTAAAAAATTTAATTGTATGTTAAAATCAACATTCTAGGGATAAGGGAACTGATGTTCCTGCAGTTCCTCCTGCTCTCAATGGCCAAGCTGGTTCCCACAGTACCGGGCTCCCCGGAGCAACGGGAGAACCCAGGAACCACCATGGGTGCCATTAGCATGGAAGGGGTGGGGGGTGTACTCTTTGAAAGCCCCCTTAAAGTAAGCCTTCACCTGCTCCTAATGCCAAAACCAAGTTCTGGCTCCACCAGCTCACGGCATACAAATGTCAGATATGACCAGGATCAGTGAATCAGTAAATCAAGATGGAAGGTTATGTTAGTGGATTGGCATTCAGGTCTACCTATTTTTGGCATTGAGATGGCACAGTAATGAAATTTTATTTTGGGTGGAGTATGAAGAGGATACTTTACATCAGGGGTCTCAAACTGGTGGCCCTCCAGCTGTTGCGAAACTACAAGTCCCATTGTGCTTCTACCTGTGGGAGTCATGCTTGTAACTGTAAGCCTTGCAATGCCTCATGGGACTTGTAGTTTTGCAACAGCTGGAGGGCCACCAGTTTGAGACCCCTGCTTTACATATTATATATTATAACCAGTGGCGGTGCGTCCATAGTGGGCGCAGGAGCGCCGCCCCCTTTTTCCTGCACCCGCCAATCAACAATAGATTGATTCATGCATTGCATGAATCTATCTATTGTCGCTGCTGCCACCCACTATTCAGGTGTCCGGCCCCTTGTTGAGCGCCGACCATCTGAATTACAGCGGTGGGTGTGTTTTGGAAGTGCCTGATCAGAGCCGTCGGCTCTAATAGGCTTCCTGATTAGAGCCTGTGGGCTCTAATAGGCTTCCAAATTGTTAAACAGCGGGCGCACTGCTGTGCGCTCGCTGTTTACACAGTGCTGTGTTAGGGAATCGCTTCCCTAACACTGACCCGCCTCTTAGCCAATCAGGTGCACCGGGTCTGGTTACCGGTCATCTGATTGGCTGAAGCAACAGGCGCTGTGATTGGACGCCCATCAGGCGTCCAATCATAGCAGAGATGACATGAAGAGGACGGGAGAAGACATCGAGGACTCGGAGGGAGCGTGAAGGACGGCGCTGACCCGAGAAAGGTAAGTGCCGGGCGGGGGGGGGGGGGCAAACTGGCGGCATTTGATGGGGCAAACTGACGGCTATTGATGGGGCAAACTGGCAGGAATTGATGGGGCAAACTGGCAGGAATTGATGGGCACAGTGAGGCTGCAATTTATGGGCACAGTGTGGCTGCAATTGATGGGCACAGTGAGGCTGCAATTGATGGGCACAGTGAGGCTGCAATTGATGGGCACAGTGAGGTCTGCAATTGATGGGCACAGTGAGGCTGCAATTGATGGGCACAGTGAGGTCTGCAATTTATGGGCACAGTGTGGCTGCAATTGATGGGCACAGTGAGGCTGCAATTGATGGGCACAGTGAGGCTGCAATTGATGGGCACAGTGAGGTCTGCAATTGATGGGCACAGTGAGGCTGCAATTGATGGGCACAGTGAGGTCTGCAATTGATGGGCACAGTGAGGCTGCAATTGATGGGCACAGTGAGGTCTGCAATTGATGGGCACAGTGAGGCTGCAATTGATGGGCACAGTGAGGTCTGCAATTGATGGGCACAGTGAGGTCTGCAATTGATGGGCACAGTGAGGCTGCAATTGATGGGCACAGTGAGGTCTGCAATTGATGGGCACAGTGAGGCTGCAATTAATGTGTTTTTTTTTCAGTTTGTTTGCGCCCCCCAAAAAATATTGAGCACCAGCCGCCACTGATTATAACCCTTGGATTTCATCTTTGCAGTACAATGACAGGACTATAGCTGGCCATCCTGTCCCCCCAACTTGCTATGGGCCATCACCATAATGGGCAGCCTTACCGGCCAACAGGAAGGGTGGAAGGGCAAAGGAAAGGTCCATAAAAACATGGCTGGGCGTCCTACAGCTCTTGGAAGGCCAAGTCCCAGCTCCGCCTTCCTACTACGGCCACAACAAGGAGACTCACCTTTGCTGCCGCTTTCTGTGTACTCCCAATAAAAGATGGAGCACATATTGGAGCCTAAAAACAGACCCCCAGTCAGCTCAAGTTTTGAGGAATGGCTTTGCACGAGATAGATGACCAAACCTGGGACCAACTCCTGGTCACAGTGTGCCTTGTCTAGGGTTTAGGACACACAACTGGTCAGCAAGCTTTGAGGAATGGTTGTGCGCGAGGTGGGCCACCAAACCAGGGACCAAATCCTGGTCATGGTGCGCCTTGCCCCGGATCTAGGACAGACACCCAGGCAGCCAGTTTTGAAAAAGAGGTATGGGTGAGATGGGCCAATAAACCTGGGACTGGTTCCTTGTCATGGTGCACCTTTTTCCAGATTTAATTTAGACACCTAGTCAACAAGTTTTGAGGAATGGCTTTACACGAGATAGATGACCAAACCTGGGACCAACTCCTGGTCACTAGACATGTGCGATTCGCTTCGTACGAATCGAAAATTCGTACAAATTTCCAAAAAGTCGTACATTCGGAAGTATCCGAAATACAAATTTATACGCTTCCGAATTTTACTAAATACGAAATTTCGTTGACGAATTTCAGATCCGAATTTCTCAGACAAAATAAGAATGTTCGTTAATATTGTTTTATTATTGTCATAATAATTACGAACATTCGTTATGAATTTAAAAAGCAAACCCAGGAAGTCAGCACAGCACAGGGACGGTGGGAGCCCCTCATAATGAGCACAGCAGGGGTACAGCCCCAGGAGGAAGTCAGCACAGCACAGGGATGATGGGAGCCCCTCATAATGAGCCCAGCAGGGACACAGCCCCAGGAGGAAGTCAGCACAGCACATTGAGCACAGGGTTGGTGGGAGCCCCTCATAATGAGCACAGCAGGGACACAGCCCCAGGAGGAAGTCAGCACAGCACAGGGATGATGGGAGCCCCTCATAATGAGCCCAGCAGGGACAAAGCCCCAGGAGGAAGTCAGCACAGCACAGGGATGGTGGGAGCCCCTCATAATGAGCCCAGCAGGGACACAGCCCCAAGAGGAAGTCAGCACAGCACATTGAGCACAGGGATGGTGGGAGCCCCTGAATTTTCGTTAGGTTTGTTAACTTTTCGTAACAATTACGAACATTCGTTATGATGAATTTAAAAAGCAAACCCAGGAAGTCAGCAGCACTGAACATTAAATTCATCATAACTGTTCTGTCTCAACTACAAAGCGATAAAGTTCATCTCCAGGTTTAAGTAGGCCTTACTCAAGCTGGTTTGATATTCATCCCTTGCATCGATACAGGCAGTTTAACTCAATGAATAAACTCACAGTTAGGACGACAGACGATGAATCCTTTCGAATGTTCCGTTTAATGATGGATATTCATAGGTAGAAAAACGTTGCAGTTGTAAGCCACATGTAAGATGTTTAGCATGGAAGATATACAGGAGTAATGACCAGAATCAGGAAGTGGAGGAGATATATAAAGAACTACGGTGAGAGAGAGAGTTCAGCTAGAAAGAAGGGGACAGATCTTAAAGACACAGAGCAAGAATAATCACATAGTGTAACACAACACTCCCCGTCTGAAATCTTTAGATTTCATAACCTTAAACTAAAATATATATTTTCAAAAAGTTCAATACTGACGAATGTCCTGGAACCTGTAATGAAAAACATGCAGCAAGCAAATAATAAACGTAAGTTCAACAGGATGAAGAACATAAAGTCACAGTATGATGTCTTCAAATAATTCCAAAGTTCTGAGTAGAACCTGTAGATGGCAGCAATGTACTCCCCGCCGTGCCAACAGCATGACTAGTCCTTGCACAAGTCACTCACCTGGCAAAAGGAGTACTAACTCTGTAATTGGTCGACTAAAGGTTTAAGTCGATCCTCCCTTGGTTACCTTGACTTCTACCTTCCGGACTTTGTTATCGTCGCTGGGCATAACTTTAGTAATAAGACCCATAGGCCACTCATTCCGACAAACTTCCTTGTCTTTTAGAAGGATGAGGTCTCCAACCTTAAGATTCGGCTTAGATGCTTGCCATTTGTTACGACCTTGAATGTGGTGAAGATACTTTTTCTTCCAGCGATCCCAGAACACATTGGCTAGATGCTGCACCTGCTTCCATTGATGCTTGTAACGGTGTGACCGCAGCTTCTGTTTTGTACTTACAGAAGTGTGGAGTGAGGTGTTCACACACAGTTCTTATTTCCTTATCATCTTCAGGGTTTACTAGTCCATAGGTGGTGTCGATAGTGGGTGAGTGGGAGTCCTCACACAGAAACCTTGGAGGTGACAGCCATAAGCTGTCCTGAAGAGCGGCAGGTGACACGGCTCTGGTCCCACAGTCAGCTGGGTTGAGTTCAGTGGGAACGTGATGCCATTGACTTGGTAGAGAGAATCTCTTGATACGTTCAACCCTGTTGCTGACGTACACATAAAATTGTTTTGTTTGGTTGTTTATGTAACCAAGTTCTACCTTACTGTCTGTATAGAAGGTGTAAGAATCAATTGTAGTGTCCATTTCACTTCGTTTGACCTCGGCAATTTCTACTGCTAGCACGGCTGCACAAAGTTCAAGTCTTGGTATGGTATGTGCAGGCTTGGGAGTGAGTTTTGCCTTGCCTAGGACAAAACTACAGTGTGATTCTCCATTCAGTTCAGAGGTCTTCAAATAGGCTACTGCAGCAATAGCTTCAACTGATGCATCAGAGAAAATATGAATCTCTCTCCGGTTATCAGTTGAAGTGGATCCTGGAACATAGCAACGGGGAATCTGAAGTTTTTCTAGTGACTTCAAAGAATATCTCCACCTTTCCCACTTGTGTTGATTCTCACTAGGCAAGGGAGTATCCCAGTCTATGTTCTCAGTAGACAACTGTCTTAGTAAAATCTTACCTTGAATGGTAACTGGAGCAAGGAAACCCAGTGGGTCATAGATGCTATTCACCACGGACAGGACTCCTCTCTTAGTGAAGGGTTTGTCACAAGTTGACACTTGGAAGGTGAATTTGTCTTGCTTGATGTTCCACAACAAACCCAGACTTCGCTGTACAGGAGGCACATCTGTACCTAAGTCAAGGTTTTTTAGACTAGTGGCATAGTCCTCAGAGTGAAAGGCATTCATAAGTTCCTGGCTGTTGGATATAATCTTGTGTAGTCTAAGGTTTGCTACAGACAGCATCTCCTTTGTTCTGGTGAGAAGATAAATTGCTTCTTTAGCAGTTGGAAAGGACTTAAGTGCGTCGTCAACGTAGAAGTTTCTTTCAACAAATTGACGGGCATCAGATCCATATTCAACTTCTCCAGTCTGAGCTGTTCTCCTTAGCCCATAAGTTGCCACTGCTGGGGAAGGACTGTTACCGAAGACATGTACCTTCATGCGATAATCTATAACTTCCTTGTTGAGGTCTTTGTCCTTGTGCCATAGAAACCTGAGGTAGTTTCTGTTGTCTTCTCTGACGATGAAGCAGTGAAACATCTGTTGAATGTCGGCCATTACTGCTACAGGCTCTTGTCTGAAACGAATCAAGACTCCTATTAGACTGTTGTTCAAGTTGGGTCCCGTAAGGAGCATGTTGTTAAGAGAAACACCTTCGTGCTGAGCACTGGAATCAAAGACAACTCTGATTTGGTCTGGTTTGCGTGGGTGATACACGCCAAAGGATGGAAGGTACCAGCATTCTTCTCCCTCCTTTAGTGGGGGAGCAGGCTCTGCATGATCTCTGTCAAATACATTTTGCATGAAGTCCACAAAGTGCTTTTGCATCTCTGGTTTCCTGCTTAAGTTTCGCTTTAAGGAGGAGAATCTACTGATGGCCTGCTGTAAGTTGTTGGGCAATCTCTCTCTTGGGAGACGAAAGGGTAGGGGTGCTACCCAGTTATTGGAGTCATCTTGAAAGAACTCATTGTCCATTACCTTGATGAATTCTTTGTCTTCCATTGAAGGAGCCAGTATGTCATCTTCACTGGTAGCATTAAACACTGTAGAGCCGAAGTCGCCATCATGGCAGGAGAAAGGGCTTGTGTCACCTGAGATACCATGTTGCCATTCGTGGCTGGCTATCTTCTCTTTCACCCAGTAGTGATGTGGGCATGGCTCAAAGTAAGTGTTTCGGCCATTTGGCAGAACATTTGTCTTGAATGACGAAATGTTGGTAGGTCTTTTCATATTGCCTATGCAGACATTGCCTATGATGACCCACCCTAAATCTGTGCGCTGGGCAAATGGGGCATCTGGGGGTCCACTGACTTGTCTGTGTACCTTGTGAACTCTTAGAATGTCTCTTCCTAACAGAAGAAGGATCTGAGCATCTTTGTCAAGCGGCGGTATCTCATTTGCTATTACCTTGAGGTGAGGGTGATGGAAAGCAGCAGCTGGAGTAGGGATTTCTTCCCTGTTAGCAGGTATCTGATTGCACTCAACAAGTGTAGGTAAGGGTAATTGCAAGTTACCTTTGAGAGAAGATACCACGAGTCCATGAGCCCTTCTTCCAGAAACCTCTATAGTTCCACTACAGGTACCCAAGGTGTAAGGATGAGCTTCGCCTTTTATTTCAAATAGATTGAACAATTCCGATTTTGCAAGTGATCAATTGCTCTGATCGTCTAAGATAGCATATGCCTTTAGAGACTTTTCTGGTTGATCCTTGTGGTATATGTTCACCAAGCATATCTTAGCACAGGACTTACCACAGAGGTCTTCTCCACATACTTCAGTGCAGGATGAAGAAATGATGGTAGAATTAGGCACTTGGTCTGTATTCTCCCCGCCATGCGTTAACCTGGGAGGATCGTTGGCAGGTTGTGCAGAGCTGGGCTCAAGAGGATGGAGGGCTTGCACATGTTCTTCAGAGCCACACTATGCACTTGATGGACACATTACAGTCCCTTGCAAAATGTTCTGTAGAAGCACAGCACCTAAACATACCCTAAATGTCTTTAAAAGCTCCTTGCGCTCTTCCAGAGGCTTTTTCCTAAAGCCGATACATTTATTGAGGGGGTGTGGCTTCTTGTGTATGGGACACTCTCTGTTAGGGTTTTCAATCTTCCTACTCTGTTTGTTTGTGGCCAGAACTGTGGTAGGAGTGGGAAGGATGTCTGTCTTTTTCACGGACACTGGGCCTCTATGGTTTCTATAGTTGCCCTGAAGACTGGTACTCTTAGGAAAGGGTGAGAAGAGGCTGTACTCACCGTAGGAAAAACTTGGATCGTTCTTGGTCTCTGCAATTTTCCTGATGAATTCACAGAAGAAAGAGAATGGAGGGAAGGAAACCTTGTTCTCTCTTTTGTATGATGACCCTAGTGCAGTCCATTTCTCTTGCAAACCATACGGGAGCTTGGAGACAATTGGGTTTACCCCTCTTGGAGTGTCAAGGTAACTGAGTCCAGGTAGTTTTGGGTCTGTCTTGGCTAGCTGAAGCTCAAGGAGAAGGTCACTCAGTCTCTGGAACTCCTTGTTGTCCTTACCGGATATCTTTGGGAAAGTTTCCAGACGCATGAACAAAGCATTTTCTATAGCTTCTGGACTGCCATAACTTTGCTCTAGTCGCTCCCATGCAGCTGTGAGGCCTGCAGTAGGATTGTCCATGAAAAACGATCTTAATGGCTTAACACGTGCAGCAGATAGAGGACCAAGCCATTTGATCAGCAGATTCAATTCTTGATCAGCTGTAATGCCAATATTGCTGATTGTAGTTCTGAAGGCACATTTCCAACTTCTGTAGTTCTCAGGTTGGTCATCAAAACTTGTAAGACCAGTCTTTGTGAGCTCTCTGCGAAGCATGTACCTCACAAACTCTTCTGTCTCAGTTGTCTCCGCCTTTATGTGAGATGCTGTTGGCTGTATGGTGCTGATTGCGTTATCTTTGACATTGTTGTTAAAGGACACAGGGAAATATGGTGCAGCAGATGCATCCAGGTGAGTTGCTTGCTTGAAGTCAGTTGTTCCAATGGTACGTTGATTCAAGGCTGTACCGATGACTGGAGATTGATGACTTGCTTGAAGCTTGCGCTGATGCTCTGTGACGTATGAAGGTAGGCAAGGTAGGCAGGTAGGAAATGCAGTGGAGTGATTTTGAGTGCAGGAAGTTGCTGGAACCTCTTTAACTTGAAGCTGTGAAGGAGTCTCTATGTAGCCGGGAGCATTGGAGACAATGGAGTGTGCACTGCAGTGGCTTAGGACATAGTCTTTAGTGCGTTTGAGGGGGTCTTCCATATCTGCTATGTTTAGGTTAATGCTGTCTTTCTCACTTGCACCTTCGTCTGCACTGATAGCTTGCTGTAGGACCCTTAGCTTTGCCATAGCTGCGTCATGTTTACACTGTTCATTTAAGGTTTCCATTGTTGCTCTTTGTCGTGCTGACTGCGCTTCCAACTCTGCTCTTTGACGTGCTGACAGCGCTTCCAACTCTGCTCTTTTTTCTGCATATGCCACCTGCACTTTGCTGGCTTCCACTTCAGCGCGGGCATTAATAAGTCGCTCACTGAGTGTTGAGTATCTTGAACTATGGGATCTTGACGAGTTTTTAGAACGTCTGGTGGAAACAGATCTGTGAGATGCAGTGTCCTGTAACAGCTTTATTTTTGCTTCTGCCTTTAATCTGGTTTGCTGGATAAAACTGTCTCTTTCAATATTGAGAGCAATGACGCGCTTTAATTGCATCATCGCATTTTCTGACTTCATGTTTTGTAAGACATTAGTGAATTTGATGCTGGTAAGCTGATAAAGCTCATATGAGGCAGAAAGTTGTTTAATGGCGCCCTCTAGTGTCAGTAGTTCACGTTCAACAGACACTGTATTGGCTTCAGCAAGGATTTTCTCCCAGACTAATTCCAAGCTATTTGACAATTCAGTCCTTGAAGCTTCATAATTCTCCATTACTTTCCAAGTGGGTTTAACTGAGCGTTTGGGTAACTCAGTTTCTTCAGGAACTTGTGGGGAGGTAGATGTGAGTTCACATGCAGAAGCTTGGTCACTCATGATAGCAGACTGACTGTGAAAGCAGGCAGGATCTGTGTGCTGAAATATGACACTGTGCAGATTGTCTCAGGCTATAAGGCTGCCATGTGCTGCTCTGTCCCTTCTGTCTTGCTATGAGGGCAGTAAATCTTGTCTGTTTCAGTACTGACATGCAGAAATCTTGTAATTAGGCTGTGAAACTCCGTTTTTCTACTGTTGTCTCAACTACAAAGCGATAAAGTTCATCTCCAGGTTGAAGTAGGCCTTACTCAAGCTGGTTTGCTATTATCCCTTGCATCGATACAGGCAGTTTAACTCAATGAATAAACTCACAGTTAGGACGACAGACGATGAATCCTTTCGAATGTTCCGTTTAATGATGGATATTCATAGGTAGAAAAACATTGCAGTTGTAAGCCACATGTAAGATGTTTAGCATGGAAGATATACAGGAGTAATGACCAGAATCAGGAAGTGGAGGAGATATATAAAGAACTACGGTGAGAGAGAGAGTTCAGCTAGAAAGAAGGGGACAGATCTTAAAGACACAGAGCAAGAATAATCACATAGTGTAACACAACAATAACGAATGTTCGTAATTTTTACGAATCTAACGAAAATTCGTATTTCGTATGAATCCAATTCGAATTTCGGACACGAATTACGAAATACGAATTTTCGGCCAATACGAACCGAAACGAATTTATGGACAGCGCCCGTGTCTACCGGTGTGCCTTGTCTAGGGTTTAGGACAGACAACTGGTCAGCAAGCTTTGGGGAATGGGTTGTGTGTGAGGTGGGCCACCAAACCTGTTTATGTTCCCATTGTCATTTATCTGATGCAACAAAGAATCTCAAGTCATCAAAGGCAAGTAAACACACTGGTGGATCTAAATTTATTAGACCACCCCCAGGGGTTGGTAGGAGGCACCTGCACATAATTAACTAGTCGGGACAAAAGTGTGGAATGCGTCATTATGCAAATACAGATTTCAATCCTGAGGCTGAAACTTTGCCCCGTGCTTCCCTATTGGTGCAGTAGGCAGGACAAGGCAGACCCTAGAGAATAAAATGGTGGCTCTTGCCATATTTTATGTCACACTGTATTTGCGCAGCTCTCTTTCAACTGCAATTTTTTCAGAAAAAAAAATACACTTTAATGAATAAAAAAAAAAAAACAAACGGTAAAGTTAGCCCAATTTTTTGTACAATGTGAAAGATGATGTTACAACGCAAGAATTGGGAGAGAATCGTGATCTTTATTCTACGCAAAACAAATCGTGATTCTCATTTTTCCCAGAATCGTGCTCAGGGTGGATGAGCCTGCAGATTGTTGCAACCACCAACAAGCAAGAGTAGGGCACTGGCAGGATCAACAGGCATTTTTTATATAAAAAATAATAAAAAAAAGCACAAGAAAGAAGAGAATGTTCTGCCATTATTCACCAATTGCTTATGCCACAAAGCAGAACTTACCTGGTCATCTTATATCAGCTACTAGTTATAAAATCTTAATATTGAATTTAGGAAATTAGGCAAAATATACTTTTGCGGTGGACCAGAGTCCACAGCATTCCCCCATACATCAGAGGCAAGAGCCCTCACTTAAATCAGGTTTCCCCTTTACATTCCAGAGTCCACAGAGATCCCCCTTATGATGTAAAGGGGGTACTCTGCAGGCTCGGATGTAAAGGGGGAACTCTGCAGGCTCGGATGTAAAGGGGGTACTCTGCAGGCTTGGATGTAAAGGGGGAACTCTGCAGGCTTGGATGTAAAGGGGGAACTCTGCAGGCTCGGATGTAAAGGGGGTACTCTGCAGGCTCGGATGTAAAGGGGGCACTCTGCAGGCTCGGATGTAAAGGGGGTACTCTGCAGGCTCGAATGTAAAGGGGCTACTCTGCAGGCTCGGATGTAAAGGGGGTACTCTGCAGGCTCGGATGTAAAGGGGGTACTCTGCAGGCTCAGATGTAAGGGGGAACTCTGCAGGCTCGGATGTAAGGGGGAACTCTGCAGGCTCGGATGTAAGGGGGAACTCTGCAGGCTCGGATGTAAGGGGGAACTCTGCAGGCTAGGATGTAAGGGGGAACTCTGCAGGCTCGGATGTAAAGGGGGTACTCTGCAGGCTCGGATGTAAAGGGGGTACTCTGCAGGCTCAGATGTAAAGGGGGTACTCTGCAGGCTCAGATGTAAAGGGGGTACTCTGCAGGCTCGAAAGTAAAGGGGGTACTCTGCAGGCTCGGATGTAAAGGGGGAACTCTGCAGGCTCGGATGTAAAGGGGGAACTCTGCAGGCTCGGATGTAAGGGGGAACTCTGCAGGCTCGGATGTAAGGGGGAACTCTGCAGGCTCGGATGTAAGGGGGAACTCTGCAGGCTCGGATGTAAGGGGGAACTCTGCAGGCTCGGATGTAAGGGGGAACTCTGCAGGCTCGGATGTAAGGGGGAACTCTGCAGGCTCGGATGTAAGGGGGAACTCTGCAGGCTCGGATGTAAGGGGGAACGCTGCAGGCTCAAAAAATTAGGAGCCATTTTTTTTAACAAAGCTTTATTTTCAATGACAAAACTCCTTCTCTTGTTACTAAGTTCTTAGGGATCCTAAGAAGGTTAATAGGCAAAAGCTCAGGGGCGTAACTGTGTGTAAACCTGTGCCACGCATCTGTAAAGATACACAGGGTTATATAAAAGAAGGGGTTTTGTCATTGAAAATAAAGTTTTGTTAGTTAAAAAAAAAAAAAAAAACTGGCGCCTAACTTTTTTTAGCTGTCTCTTAGATTCAAAGCAAATTTGTCAAGCCCTGACAATGTGTATATTATATATATAGATCATGTCACCAAAAATGAATGTTGTTATCTTGAGTCACTGATGACAGAAGTTGGATTCGGAGGCTCTCACCTGATGCCTGTAGTTCATATAGCCATCGGAGCCGGCCACCAGGACCACCCAGTGCTTCCCCCCATCTTCTAGGTCATCGAAGGGCATGGATGTGGCCAGGACAGCGAGGATGAGGATGAGGAATAACGTCACTTGAAGCATCTTGGCTGAAGAATCGGCACCCTGAAGAGAAAACATGATGAGGAGCATAAGTGACACCTCCTCGGTTGTATGTTCTGTAGACCTGCCGCTATTGGTAAACATACACTACACTACAGTGGCGGTACATCCATAAAGGGCGCAGGAGCGCCGCCCCCCCCTCTCTCTCCTGCACCGCGCTAATCCCCATAGATAGATTCATGCATTGCATGAATCTATCTATGGTCGCTGCTGAAACCCCCTATTCAGCTGTCCGACCCTTTTTTGGAAGCACCTGATTAGAGCCAGAGGCTCTATTAGGCACCCAAAAATGTGAGAAGCAGGCGCAACGCTGTGCGTTTGCTTCTCACTCAGCTGTATGTTAGCAAAGCGAAGGAATTTGCTTCTCCAACATTGAACCGCCTCTCAGCCAATCAGATGCACGGGTCTGTGTTACCTGTCACCAGGCGCTGTGATTGGATGCCTATCAGGCGTCCAATCATAGCAGAGAATGAGAGGAGGAGCGGGCGGGAGAAGACATCGGGGTCGGGGAAGAAATGGAAGACACTGGACACCACTCGCCACCTGCCGCCGTGACCCGCTGCCCACCTGAGACAAGGTAAGTGCCGGGCAGACAGTGGGCGGGGGCACAGTAGCAGCATTTGGGGCACAGTGGCTGCATTTGATGGGCAAAGTGGCTGCTTTTGAGGGGCAAAGTGGCTGCATTTGATGGGCACAGTGGCTGCTTTTGATGGGCACAGTGGCTGCTTTTGAGGGGCACAGTGGCTGCTTTTGAGGGGCAAAGTGGCTGCTTTTGAGGGGCACAGTGGCTGCTTTTGGTGGGCACAGTGGCTGCTTTTGGTGGGCACTGTGGCTGCTTTTGATGGGCACAGTGGCTGCTTTTGGTGGGCACAGTGGCTGCTTTTGGTGGGCACAGTGGCTGCTTTTGGTGGGCACTGTGGCTGCTTTTGGTGGGCACAGTGGCTGCTTTTGATGGGCACAGTGGCTGCTTTTGGTGGGCACAGTGGCTGCTTTTGATGGGTTTTTTTTTTCAGAATTTTTCAGTTTGTTTGCGGCCCCCAAAAAACATTGAGCACCAGCCGCCACTGGTTGAACCCTATAATGCATCTATAGTAGATGAGGTGCTACAAGTCCCAGAAAGACCAGACCTGACAATGTTTACACATCAGCAGTGTGACAGATAAGGGCACCATGTGGAGGAAGTGTGAGAGGAACAAGTTCTCCCGCATTCATAACCAGTACAAAAGGGCGACAAGTCATCTGTGCATTGAAGAGTCGAATGTAAACTGCATGTGCTACCTACAGCAACCAATCAGAGACCAGCACCATTCCAGCAGATGGAGGAATGTCTGATATGGGCAACAGATCCGATCCAGACATAGAGATCTGATCCATCTATATACACAGACATTATGTTACTCAAAATATTATTATACAGAAACAAATATATATATATATAATGGATGTTTGTTGGATTGTTACCTCTATACAGACGGCTTACACAAGTTGACCCAATTAACAAAAAGCAGAAAACATCCATAATAATTGATCTTTCTATTTCTATACACAGGCTAACAGATCCCCTGATATTCCACCCCCCCCCCACCCCCCCATCCATTGCCTGATCTCCCCTATCATCAAATCTCTCAATCGCCTGATCTCCCCCACCATAGACCACGAGATCTGTCCAACTGCCAACCCCCCCCCCCCCACCATCAAGTCTGTCCATCTGCCGAGCCCCCCCCCCCCCATTAGGTCTGTCCATCTGCTGACTTCTTCCCCCCCTCATAAGTAGATCTCCCCTCCATCAACATCTGATCTCCCCATCTCCTGATCTCACCCCCCCATCATCTGATCTCCTGATCTCACCCATCATCATCCGATCTTCCCATCTCCTGATGTCACCCCCCACTTGCCCCCCCCATCATCTGATCTCCCTCTGTCATCATCTGATCTCCCAAGCTCCTGCTCTCACCCCATCATCAGACCTCCCCATCTCCTGATCCCCCCCATCATCAGATCTCCCCATCCCCTGATCCCCCCCCATCATCAGATCTCCCCATATCTCCTGATCCCCCCATCATCAGATCTCCCCATCTCCTGACCCCCCCATCATCAGATCTCCCAACCTCCTGATCCCCCCCATCATCAGATCTCCCCATCTCCTGACCCCCCATCTCCTGATCCCCCCCCATCATCAGATCTCCCCATCTCCTGACCCCCCCATCATCAGATCTCCCCATCTCCTGATCCCCCCATCATCAGATCTCCTGATCCCCATCTATTGATTCGCCCCCATCATCATCAGATCTGCCCTTCTCCTGACCCACCCAATCATCAGTTCTCCTCATCTCCTGACCCCCTCCCCATCTCCTGATCCCCTATCTCCTGATCCCCCCCATCATCAGATCTCCCCATCTCCTGATCCCCCATCATCAGATATCCCCATCTCCTGATCCCCCCCATCATCAGATTTCCCCATCTCCTGATCCCACCATCATCAGATCTCCCCATCTCCTGATCCCCATCTATTGATCCCCCCCCCCCATCATCATCAGATCTGCCCTTCTCCTGACCCCCCCCCAATCATCAGTTCTCCTCATCTCCTGATCCCCCCCATCAGATCTCCCCATCTCCTGATCCCCCATCTCCTGATCCCCCCCCATCATCAGATCTCCCCATCTCCTGATCCCACCATCATCAGATCTCCCCATCTCCTGATTCCCCACATTATTAGTTCCCCCCCTCTCCTAATCTCGCCCATCATTAGATCTCCCCATCTCCTGATTCCCCTCCATCATCAGATCTGCCCATCTCCTGATCCCCCCCCCCTCCCCATCATCAGATCTGCCCATCTCCTGATCCCCCCCCCCTCCCCATCATCAGATCTCCCCATCTCCTGATCTCCACCCCTCGATCATCAGATCTCCCCATCTCTATATCCCCCCTCGATTATCAGATCTCCCCATCTCCATATCCCCCCTCGGTCATCAGATCTCCCCATCTCCATATCCCCCCCCCTCGATCATCAGATCTCCCCATCTCCATATCCCCCCCCGCCTCAATCATCAGATCTCCCCATCTCCATATCCCCCCCTCGATCATCAGATCTCCCCATCTCCATATCCCCCCCCCTCGATCATCAGATCTCCCCATCTCCATATCCCCCCCCCCTTGATCATCAGATCTCCCCATCTACTGATCTCTACTGATCTCCCCCCTTCATCAGATCTTCACATCTCATGATCTCCCCATCACCTGACCCCCCTCCCCCATCATCAGATCTCTTTATTTCCTGATCTTCTTCACTGAGATCACTCCATTATCTGAGCCTCCATCTTCTGACCTGACCCCCCCCCCCACACACACACACACAGACACAGATCTCTCTATTTTCCAGTAGTCCCCTCCTCCACACTGTCCCCAATAGTGTAGATCTATAGCCCCCCAACACTGCAGTCCTGGCATATGGATTACCTTCTCCTCTCCTGTGGTCTGTATTCTGTGGTCTGGGTGTTATCACAGCAAGTTGTGACTGTATGGCTATAGAATTAAAAACAAGGGTGGGGTCACTGCTGACCAACAGCTCCGCACACCAATCACCAGCCTCGGAGGCTGTACACGACTGCTGACAGCCAATCATATGGATGTCTCTTTCTGTTATCCCCGCCCAGGTGCCATGTGCTTCCAATGTGCAAACACCATCACATTGGCCATGATTGGCTGTTGTTGGTTACAAAGTTGCAACATTCTAAAAACAACTCCAGCTAATGGTGTAATTTGTATCCATTATAGGAAGTGATCGATTATTATCACTGGATCCAACCCCCCTACTCCATCCACAGTTAGAATAAACTTTGGGCTGGAATTAAACTTTAACCCATTTTAATATTTTTTTAATACAATTTTTATTCTATTTTCTTGCACGCGTCAATACAGTTTTTTTTTTGCTGGAAATTGCCTTAAACCCCCAAACATTCTATAGTTTCTGAAATCAGAAGCCCTGGAGAATAAAATGGGGGTAGTTCCTTTTTAAATGCTATAGTGCAATTGTTGATGAAATGCATATTTACAGCAAAAATACAACTGAAATCGATTTAATTAAATACCAGACATGTCAAGACTTGCACCTGTGCGCCTGTGAAAAAAAGGGAAAAATAATGCTACCCAAAATCCTCCATAGGTGACACTTTAAAATTCTGTCCAGGTTATCAGTTTAGATTTATTATCTGTAAATTATGGTCCTAAAATGTTTGCTCTGAGTCCAACGTTCAGAGCGAAATCTCACATGTGTGGTGCAATTTTTGCTTACATACACATCCACACCCTATGCTGCGGGTTTGCACTGGGGTGTGTACGAGGGGGGACTTCAATTTTTTTTTTTTTTATATACATTTCTTTTTTATAATTATTATTATTATTATTATTATTTACTTAACTTTAGGCCTCATGCACACTTGAGCTCACAAGGCGTTTGACGTTTTATTTTTATTTTCTGCCTCTAAATGCCCCTCCATGTACACTAGGGATGAGCCCCGGCGTGTTTGCATTGAACACGTGCAGAGCCCGCCAGGAAGTCGGCACCGCGCTGCGTTAATCACAGCCAGGGAGACATTTCCCGATCTCTACAGCCGAGCATCGGGACAATGTCTCCCTGCCTGTCATTAGCGCAGCGCGGGTGCCGACTTCCTGGCGGGCTCTGCACGTGTTTAATGCGAACACGCCGGAGCTCATCCCTAATGTACACTATAGGCATTCACAGGAATTTAGAGATTAAAAAAAAATAAAAAAAAATCAATTAAGATAGTGTTTTGGCAGAAAAAAAAATGCCAACATAAATGTGTGTAAATGCACCTAACAAAAAAAAAAAAAGAAAATACAAAACATGTGTATATAAATTAGGGCTGTTACTGATTAAAATTTTTGTGTTCGATTAATCGATTTTTTTTTTAAATTGATTAATCGACTAATTTCGATTAATTATAAAGCACATACAGATCCAACTACTTTTAGCTGATCTCCTTGCAGGCCGATTCCCAGTGCAGCTACCAAACCACTGGAAAAATGGATAGCAGGATACAAAAAACACACAAAGGCAGCGCTCGATGGGAATAGCATTAAAACTTTTATAATCTTCAAGTAGGTAACAAAATAAATATTGCACTGGAGATAAAATCGATGTCGCTACATAAACTGTAAAAATGGTGCGAGTAATACCAAACGGTAGCAAAAGCAGTCATAAAAACATGTAGCTAAGAATGATACTGGTATAAAAATGTGTACAACGATACCACTGCTGAATCCAGATGAGGAGGGGTTAACATCAGTCCGTCGGCATGTAGATGTCCCGTGAAGGGAACTATCACAACTCCCAGTGGATGGCTGTAGAATCCCAGGTTGATAGAGGGAAGTGATAGAGGGAAGTGTAACAGCCCTTGTGTGTGGCAGATAGTAAGGTCCCGCCGGCATGCAGATATGAAGGCACAGCAAAGGAGCCCTTCTGATGGACACGGCAAGCCCCGCCGGTGTCCGTGACGTCACCGGATCTCAGACGAAACTCCCTGAAGACCCAGAAGCCGGCGGCGAGGTGAGTACCGATCAAAACAATTTTGATCGATCAAAAAAATTAATCAATTAATCGAGGATTAATAGTTAATTTCCACAGCCCTAATATATATATATAACAGGCAGACTCGATGGACTACTCAGTTTTTTTTCTGCCATCACTTATAAAGGTGCCTATGCGCTAGGCATTTCTATGTGAACGTGCCTAAGGCCCCTTTCACACTGACACGTTTTTCAGGCGGTTTAGCGCTAATAATAGCGCTGCTCTACCGCCTGAAAAAATCGTGCCCTGCAGTCTTCAGTGTGAAAGCCCAAAGGCTTTCACACTGAAGCGGTGCGCTAGCAGGACCGCTCCAAAAGTCCTGCTAGTCACATCTTTACAGCGGTGAAGGAGCGGTGTGTTCACCGCTCCTTTACCGCTGCTGCCCATTGAAAGCAATGGGAGACCGCGGTAATACCGCCCGCAATGCGCCTCTGCAGAGGCGCATTGCGGGCAGTATTAACCCCTTTTTTGGCCGAAAGCGGGGGTTAAATTCACCCCGCTAACGGCCGCATACCGCGGTAAAAACGAAGGTATAGCGGCGCTAAAAATAGCGCCGCTATACACACAGCGCACCTCCCGCCCCAGTGTGAAAGGGGCCTAACAGCCTATGTGATAGGCGCATTTAGCTCCTAAAGCGGAGTTGCACCCAAAAGTGGAACTTCCGCTTATCTGATTCCTCCCCCCACATTTTAATAAGCTGGCAATTAACCACTTAAGGACCGCCTCACGCCGATATACGTCGGCAGAATGGCACGGCTGGGCACATCAATGTACAGGTACGTTGCCCTTTAAGAGCCCAGCCGTGGGTCGCGCACGCGACCCGGTCCTGAGCTCCGTGACCGCGGGACCCGATCGACCGCCGGTGTCCCGTGATTGGGTCACAGAGCTGAAGAACGGGGAGAGGTGAGTGTAAACAAACCTTTCCCCGTTCTTCTCCGTGGCATGTCAGTGATCGTCTGTTCCATGTCATCGGAACAGACGATCAGTGACGTGTCACGTGTAGCCACGCCCCCTACAGTAAGAATCACTTCTTAGGGCACACTTAACCCCTACAGCGCCACCTAGAGGTTAACCCCTTCACTGCCAGTGTCATTTTCACAGTAACCAGTGCATTTTTATAGCACTGATCGCTGTAAAAATTACAATAGCCCCAAAATGGTGTCAAAAGTGTCCGATGTGTCCGCCATAATGTCGCAGTCACGATAAAAATCGCTGATCGCAGCCATAACTAGTAAAAAAAAAAAAATCTTATTAAAAATGCCATAAAACAGTCCCCTATTTTTGTAGAAGCTATAACTTTTGCGCAAACCAATCAATAAACGCCTATTGCGATTTTTTTTTTTTATACCAAAAATAGGTAGAAGAATACGTATCGGCCTAAACTGAGGAAAAAAAAAGTTTTTTTGGGGGATATTTATTATAGCAAAAAGTAAAAAATATTGAATTTTTTTCAAAATTGTCGCTCTATTTTTGTTTATAGCGCAAAAAATAAAAACCACAGAGGTGATCAAATACCACCAAAAGAAAGCTCTATTTGTGGGGGAAAAAAAGGACGCCAATTTTGTTTGGGAGCCACGTCGCACGACCGTGCAATTGTCAGTTAAAGGGACGCAGTGCCGAATCGCAAAAAGGGGCCTGGTCTTTATGCTGCATATTGGTCCGGGGCTGAAGTGGTTAAATAAATAAGCACCCAAGCGCTTGACTTGCCTCAATGCAATGGATTGCAGAACAAGCTGGGGCCACACTAACTATTGCTGGGGGGGGGGGGGGGGAGGTGTAGGCTGCACTCAGAGGAGTAGGGGAGGGGGACAATTAAAGGACAGCTGTTCTGTGTAATCTTTACCTTCTGTTTTTCCTCCCTCCCCCTTTGACAACTTGCTATTTACATTATTGCCCACTTCACCTTTGTAAGGTTTTAGGCCCCTTTCACACTGATGCGTTTTTTCCTGCGTTTTTTACTCTGCAAGAAAAACCCAAGAAAAATGTTTCCCTTTAAATCCTATGAGACTGTTCACACCACTGCGCTTGTGGGCGCGGTGCATTTTGAAAAGTCCTGCATGCTGCATCTTTGGTGCGATGTTAAAAACCCACACCAAAAACGCAGCTTCCCATTGAAATGAATGGGAATAGCGGTAAAAACGCACTGCAATTCGCGTTTTTGGTGCATTTTTGAGTTACATGTCCATTTTTCACAGGTGCAGGCAACCCAAAAACGCACCAGAAACACACAGGAAACGCATATGAAACAGCAAAATCACAGTAAATACGCATATGTGATTTTGCTACAGAGCAGTGTTAAGGGGCCCCTACCCTCTTCATGACCAGGCCATTTTTTTTTCCTTTCTAGCGCTGCCCTAAAATAAAATTGATTAAAAAAAATCCCCACAAATAGAGCTTTATTTTCATGGTATTTGATCACCCCTGGGTTTTTTTTTATTTTATTATTATAAACAAGAAAAGACAGAAAAAATATATATATTTTCTAGGGCTGTGGAAATTAACTATTAATTCCTCGATTAATCGATTACGTTTTTTGATCGATCAAAATTCCGGGTCTTCAGGGAGTTCCGTCGGAGATCCGGTGACGTCACGGACACCGGCGGGGCTCTGAAGAGCTCCTTTGCTGTGCCTTCATATCTGCATGCCGGCGGGACCTTACTATCTGCCACATGCAAGGGCTGTTACACTTCCCTCTATCACTTCCCTCTATCAACCTGGGATTCTACAGCCATCCACTGGGAGTTGTGATCGTTCCCTTCACGGGACATCTACATGCCGACGGACTGATGTTAGCCCCTTCTCATCTGGATTCAGCAGTGGTATCGTTGTACACATTTTTATACCAGTATCATACTTAGCTACATGTTTTTATGACTGCTTTTGCTACCGTTTGGTATTACTCGCACCATTTTTACAGTTTATGTAGCTACATCGATTTTATCTCCGGTGCAATATTTATGTTCTTACCTACTTGAAGACTATAAAAGTTTTAATGCTATTCCCATCGAGCGCTGCCTTTGTGTGTTTTTTGTATCCTGCTATCCATTTTTCCAGTGGTTGGGAGCTACACTGGGAATCGGCCTGCAAGGAGATCAGCTAATAGTAGTTGGATCTGTATGTGCGTTATAATTAATCAAAATTAGTCGATTAATCAATTAAAAAAAAAATTGATTAATCGAACACGAAAATTTTTTGAATCAGTAACAGCCCCAATATTTTCTACTTTCTGCTATAAAACATATACAATAAAATCACATTTCTTCTGCTATATGTCTTTGGTAAAAAAAAAAAAAAAAACCCTAGTAAGTATATTCTAATTGGCTTGTGTGAACGTTATATAGTGTCTACAAACTATGGGATATATACTGGAATTTGCGCAGCTTTTAACCACTTCAGCCCCGGACCATTTGGCTGCCAAATGGCCGGGCCACTTTTTGCGATTCGGCTTCTGCGTCGCTTTAACCGACAATTGCGCGGTCGTGCGACACGGCTCCCAAACAAAATTGATGTCCTTTTTTTCCCACAAATAGAGCTTTCTTTTGGTGGTATTTGATCACCTCTGCGGTGTTTATTTTTTGCCCTATAAACAAAAAAAGAGCGACAATTTTGAAAAAAATTCAATATGTTTTACTTTTTGCTATAATAAATATCCCCCCCAAAAAATATATAAAAAAACTAATTTTACAGATTATGGGATCAAGTAATTAATCTATATAATACTGTTGAGGATGAATCAATTAATAACTCTGTCGAACTGCCTCTTTTTTCTTTTTTACCTCAACCATTGCTTAAAACAAAAAAAAAATCTCCTCTTTGTTTTTTTTTTTGTCAGCAATTAGACAATTGATACCAAGATATTGGAAATCTCCTATTGTTCCTACAATTTCGGAGTGGATTGAGACTCCTAGTACTATGCATATGGAGGAACTGGTAGCTGAAAATAATGACACTATACAGAAGTTTAATAGGGTGTGGCAGACCTAAATAACATTTAAAAATCAATCAACATTCTTGGAAATTTTTTAATTTTCAAATTTTTAGCTGTTTGAGCATATATATTTTATTCCGCCTGAAACAATTGAATTGATTCTATGATTTTGTTAATGTGAGACATCACTACTATCCCCCCCTTTTATATTTTACTTTTTTTTTTTTCCTCTTTCTTTCTTTCTCCTTTTTTCCTTAACCTCCCCTTTTTTTTTGTCTTTATTTTGTTGTTGTCGTTTAGAATATATAGAGGAGTTTTTTGAAGAAATGTAGTAGTATTATTTATTGTGGAAACGAAATGATTAAGGCCCCTTTCACACTGGCACGTTTTTCAGGCGGTTTAGCGCTAATAATAGCGCTGTTATACCGCCTGAAAAAATCGTGCCCTGCAGTCTTCAGTGTGAAAGCCCGAGGGCTTTCACACTGAAGCGGTGCGCTAGCAGGACCGCTCCAAAAGTCCTGCTAGCCGCATCTTTACAGCGGTGAAGGAGCGGTGTGTTCACCACTCCTTTACCGCGGCTACTCATTGAAATCAATGGGACAACGCGGTAATACCGCCCGCAAACCGCGGCAATAGCCCCGGTTTGCGGGCAGTATTAACCCTTTTTCGGCCGCTAGCGGGGGTTAAATTCACCCCGCTAGCGGCCGCATACCGCGGTAATAACGACGGTATAGCGGCGCTGAAAATCGCTCCGCTATATCGCCACCGCTCCTGCCCGCCCCAGTGTGAAAGGGGCCTTAGTAATTATAACTTTAACCACCTCAATACCGGGCCTATTCTGGCACTTCTCTCCTACATGTACAAATCATCATTCTTTTGCTCGAAAATTACTCAGTACCCCCAAAAATTATATATTTTTTTTTAACAGACACCCTAGGGAATAAAATGTCGGTCATTGCAACTTTTTTTCTTGCACGGTATTTGCGCAATAATTTTTCAAACGCCTTTTTTTTGGAAAAAAAATGGTTTCCTGAATTAAAAAATAACAAAACAGTAAAAGTTGGCCCAATTTTTGGGAAAAATATGAAAGATGATGTTACGCAGAGTAAAGAGATACCTAACATGTCACGCTTTAAAATTGCACACACTCATGGAATGGCGCCAAACTTCGGTACTTAAAAATCTCCATAGGCGACGCTTAATTTTTTTTTACAGGTTACCAGGTTAGAGTTACAGAGAAGGTCTAGTGCTATAATTGTTGCACGCGCTCTAACGCACGCGGCGATACCTCACATATGTGGTTTGAACGGCGTTTACATATGTTGGCAGGGCTTACGTGAGCGTTCGCTTCTGATCACGAGCTACCGGGGACAGGGGCGTTTTCATTTTTTTTATTATTATTTATTTTTTTATTTTACTTTATTTTTTTTTACACTTATTTTCCTTTTTTTATTTTTTTTATCACTTTTATTACTATTACAAGGAATGTAAACATCCCTTGTAATAGGAATGTGTGTGACAGGTCCTCTTTATTGAGAGATGCGGGGTATACAGCCAATACATTTTTGGAGGATTTGGAAAATTAAAGGGGTTGTAAAGGTAAAAGTTTTTTCACCTTAATGCTGACAAAACTCGTACTGCGTCCAATCACAGCATAGACCAGCAGGGGGCGCGCCTCTAAACCAGGAAGCTCGCTGCGACGTTCGGGTACATTGCAGTGCCTGTGGAAGTCGCCCGCCAGTAGTAAATGTACTGCTGGTGGTTGGTAAGCGGTTAAATAAAACCTATTTTTATTACATACCTTATTTTTATAAATGCGACATCCACCCCCACCATCACTTTTTCAACAACATGGTAATGATGTTTTAATAGAACTTTATTTTTTATTTCATACCTTATTTTAGGACCAGTGACATCATCACTGGGTCTCTGTGCTTCTCTATGCACGTCTCTAATCCTCCATAAGTGACGCTTTCAATTTCTGT
Organism: Rana muscosa; assembly: GCA_029206835.1. Taxonomy (NCBI): domain Eukaryota; kingdom Metazoa; phylum Chordata; class Amphibia; order Anura; family Ranidae; genus Rana; species Rana muscosa. The sequence goes on from CM055126.1 coordinate 234,143,423, forward strand.
CCAGGTTATCAGTTTAGATTTATCTGTGAATTATGGCTCTAAAATTATTGAGTCCAGCGTTCACAGAGATATCTCACATGTGTGGTGCAATTTATGTCTACACACACACATCTACACCCTATGCTGCAGGTTTGCACAGGGGTGTGTACGAGGGGGGACTTAAAACCTTTTTTTTTTTTTTTTTTTTTTTTTTTTTTTTTTTTTTTTTATATCATTGTTATTTAAATTTATATCAGGAGCATTCTGGCAGGAAAAAAAAAAGCCAACATGTGCCTAAATGTGTGTAAATTAGACAGGTGCAGAACGGAAACATGTGTTTTGTTACAATTCATTATTTACATAAATTTATTTAGTTAAATTTGTTGAATTTATTACATTTGTTTTCGGAATTTGTTTCGTTTTTTTTTTTTTCAAACTGAGTTTGGAAAATTCGAATTACATCTGAAATCCACTCTATTCTTTAGGCCCCTTTCACACTGAGGCGTATTTCAGGCGTTTTTGCGCTAAAAATAGCGCATAAATAACGCCTGAAATATTCCTGCCCCAGCAAGCCCGAGGGGCTTTCACATTGAGGCGGTGCGCTGGCAGGAGACAAAAAAATCTCCTGCAAGCCGCATCTTTGGAGCGGTGAAGGAGCGGTGTGTATACCGCTCTTTTACCGCTCCTTGCCATTGAAATCAATGGTACACCGCGGTAATACCGCCCGCAAACCGCGGCTATATCGGTATTAACCCTTTTTCGGCCGCTAGCAGGGGTTAAAACCACACCGCTAGCGGCCGCATATGGCGGTAAACACAACATATAGGGCGCTGAAAATCGCGCCGCTATACCGTCACCGCATATGCCCGCCCCAGTGTGAAAGGGGCCTTACTATTCTATTATTTTCTATTCAAATTCAGATGTATTCTATTTGAAAATCTAATTCTGGAAGATGATTATATTCTTTTTATTTTATTCTATTGTATTGTTTTCTTTTCTATTCAAATTTATTCTATTCGAAATTCAAAGGTTATATTATATTTTATTCTATTGTATGGAATATTTTTTTATTTTTTTATTACTAACGGTGGCAATCTGCAACTTATAGTGGGACTTCGATATTGCAGAGGACATTCTGACATAAACGTTGTGGGAACCAGTGACACCAATACAGTGATCAGTGCTAAAAATATGCACTGTCACCAGACTATTGACACTGACATGGAAGGAGTTAACATCAGTGGTGATCAAAGGGTTAACTGTGTGCCTAGCCAGTGTTTTTCTAAACTGTGTGAGGTGCTTTTACTAGGGGAAGAGATGGCATTTATTCCCTGCTTTGCAGGAACACAGGATCCGTGCCTTCCCTCCCTATCAGAACGGTGATCTGCCTTGTTTACATAGCGGACTCACACAGTGGAAGCCAATTGGTGGGTGCAGGGTAATCACTGTCCTCCGGTACCCACCAATTGGCTTCCACTGTGTTAAAACACCGTAGAAATGAGCTGTCGGCAGTGCATGCACGCCCCCCTACCTGAAAGCGGCAGATCGCGTATTTATATGTGATTTGGCGCACAAGTGCTATCCTGTAGCAGTAAAAGTGCTATAGGGTGGAACTGAAGCGGTTAACTTTTAGGCCTCATGCCCACGGGCGTTTTTTCAGCCGCGTTTTTGAGCGTTTTTTACAGCTTAAAAACACCTGTCCATGTTAGTCTATAGCTTCATGCCCACCTAGACGTTTTTGAGCTGTAAAGAGCATAGGCGTTTGTAAGCTGTAAAAAAAACCCAGGGCCAGTGCGTTCCTCAGCGTCAGAATTAGGCAGAAAAAAACGCGAGCGTCAAAAAACGCGCACTAACGCGCGGTCGCGTTTTTAGCTCCGACTTTTTTTTTTTTTTTTTTTTCAAAAAAAAATATATTTAGGCCTCATGCCCACGGACGCTTTTACAGCTGCGTTTTTTTACAGCTTAAAAACGCCTGTCCATGTTATTGTAAATCATTTTTTTTTTTTTTTTTTTTTTTTTTTAAAGTCGGAGCTAAAAACGCGACCGCGCGTTAGTGCGCGTTTTTTCTGCCTAATTCTGACGCTGAGGAACGCACTGGCCCTGGGTTTTTTTTACAGCTTACAAACGCCTATGCTCTTTACAGCTCAAAAACGCCTAGGTGGGCATGAAGCTATAGACTAACATGGACAGGCGTTTTTAAGCTGTAAAAAACGCTCAAAAACGCGGCTGAAAAAACGCCCGTGGGCATGAGGCCTTACAATAACATGGACAGGCGTTTTTAAGCTGTAAAAAACGCAGCTGTAAAAACGTCAGTGGGCATGAGGCCTTAAAGTAGATAATAAATGCATGCATTTTTGCAGCAAAAAAAAAAAAAAGGGGGGGGGGTGGGGTTTGGGTTTAAGGAGATAATTGCTGGTTCTCACTGAACATAAAGATCCACTAGAGGGCAGCAGATAACAGTGGGAGGGGCAGAGACCAAGTAGCATTTGCTGACCCCAAACTACAAGAATTCCTGAACAAAATTACAAATAACTTTTGTAGATGAATATTTCAAATTTGTGTCTTTAGTGATCTTCCTGAAAATTGGGTTCAAAACTGAATTCCATCCAAACAAAATACCTTTGACAGCTAAAATGGCTCACATATATTGGTTTCAAAGTATTTGTGCTTCTTGCCATCCTGCCCTAAGATTTGCATAGCCAGTCAGGTGACCAGAATATTCTCTGCTGCAGTTCAGAAACACAGGTAGGTCATCTCCCCGCCTACAACCTTTGATTGGACAGATTATTATCCCCTAACCCCCCCCCTCCCCCCCTTCTGCTCAAGGCCCCATTGCAGCCGCATGAGCTGCTATGGCTATTATACCACTGGATAACATCACTGAGAATGCAGCCTATCCATTCACTAGAGAGCGGTGACATCACTGAGAATGCAGCCTATCCATTCACTAGAGACCGGTGACATCACAGAGAATGCAGCCTATCCATTCACTAGAGAGCAGTGACATCACTGAGAATGCAGCCTATCCATTCACTAGAGAGCAGTGACATCACTGAGAATGCAGCCTATCCATTCACTAGAGACCGGTGACATCACTGAGAATGCAGCCTATCCATTCACTAGAGACCAGAGACATCACTGAGAATGCAGCCTATCCATTCACTAGAGACCGGTGACATCACTGAGAATGCAGCCTATCCATTCACTAGAGACTGGTGACATCACTGAGAATGCAGCCTATCCATTCACTAGAGAGCAGTGACATCACTGAGAATGCAGCCTATCCATTCACTAGAGACTGGTGACATCACTGAGAATGCAGCCTATCCATTCACTAGAGAGCAGTGACATCACTGAGAATGCAGCCTATCCATTCACTAGAGACTGGTGACATCACTGAGAATGCAGCCTATCCATTCACTAGAGACCGGTGACATCACTGAGAATGCAGCCTATCCATTCACTAGAGACCGGTGACATCACTGAGAATGCAGCCTATCCATTCACTAGAGACCGGTGACATCACTGAGAATGCAGCCTATCCTTTCACTAGAGACCGGTGACATCACTGAGAATACAGCCTATCCATTCACTAGAGACCAGTGACATCACTGAGAATGCAGTCCATCATTTCACATTTAAGGGATTCTCTTGTTTAGAGAATAAAGATCACAAAGACAGATTTGTTCTCGAATAAGAAATTATTTATATCAGCATCAAAACACAGAAATATCTCCAATATCTAAATCCGGATTCTCCACCAATTTTCTCCGGAGCGGCGCTGTGATTGGCCGGAGCGGCGATACCCAGAAGTAACCTTCCGGGTATCGCCGCAGCAATGGCTGCGGCTGGAGAGGGAGACGAGGATGGCTTCGGGGGCCCCGATCTAAGGTAAGTGATGCATAATGAGCTAGTATGCTAGTCATACTAGCTCATTATGGCTTTGTCTTGCAGGTGGGATTTAAAAAATAAAATAAAAAAATTTCCAGGGTTTACAACCACTTTAATCATACAGTACCCTCCATGACGGAGCCCCTACTGGGGTGAAATGCGTTGGTGGAGGAGCAGGATTTGGTAGACGGTGTTGTGTGCAACATATAATTTCCCATAGCACAAAAGTTTCACCCCCAGAAACACATTTCTTTTTTTTTTTTTTTTTTATTCTTTCTTTCTTTAAATTATCTAGCATACACCAAACGGCCAATCCGTTTAATCAGATACATCGGTAAATTGAACACAAAGCATGCTAGTACAAACTCAAATATACAATGGTCTTGCTTAATATAAATATATATGCGGCCCTACAAAAATCGACCAATAATCATAGAAGCTCCAAGACATGGGCCATTAATGGAGGAGTCCACGCTCTAAATTCAATGGATCATTGCCGTTCTGGATGCACGGACAACATTCTTTTTTCTTTAAAACCTTTAAAGTCAGAGAAACAAACTAATAAAGGCAGGAAGGGAAGAGATTACAATAAGAAGTAAGAGAGGGGGGGGGGACCCAAGACAAATATAAAATATATATGGGGGGGATGGAGGACCCAGTAAGTCCTCTAGCACTATATTTGATAAACCTCAGGATGCAAATAAGGCGTTTCCAGGAACACATTTCACCCCAGGAAGTTCTCCTACTTCAACACATCACTCCTCCTTCTCCAACCCATTTTACCCCAAGAGCGACTTAATCATAGAGTACCTCCATGATTGAGCCCTTACTAGGGTGAAATGCATTGGAGGAGGGGCACAGTCTGGTAGATGGCATTGTGTTCAATGTACGATTTCCTGTAGAATAAAAAATTTGATAAAACACAAGAAGTCCCACCACTGCCAAATCCTCTCACTTTAGTTTGTTTGCTTGAGATGAGGATGGATCCCCTGTACCCTTAGCAGCTGTGTCTGGCAGCCAGACATTCATTCTGCCTTCTTATTGGTGCATCTGGGTTTACATCTACTTTAATAGGGCCATATTTCAACTATAAGGCAGCAGTCTGATGCCCTCAGAGGAAGTCGGGAAGACGAAACGTCAGGGCGTGACTCTGCGGCTGAAAGGAAGTGACGTCGGTGCGTTCCAAGTGCGCTCCAAACACAGGAATCGGTAGTAAGTCTGGTTAAACACAAGCTGTACCAGCTGATACACTGCACCTGTTAGGAGCTGGGGAACAGCGCAGCGTTTTTGAATCACATTGCTGCTATTTTACTGCATTAATTTTACCTTATGGAAGAAATGCTGTGGAAATAATTTTTATAGACTGATTAAAAAGATACTGTACGAGATTACACTATTGGTGGCTTCTTTTTCTTTCACCTTGAACATCTGCTGGTGAATATCGGGTGATCTCTGGAGGCATTAGAGGGATTAATCAGAACCAGGATTGGGATGATCGGATGACCATCGGATGGGATCTGTGAGGTGCCTATTTAAATCCTGTGTGTGGTGAGTACCCACCCGAAAGGGGATACAACAGATAATTGAAAGTGGATCTTATCATTAAGAAGACATCTGGAGATATATGTCATTTACAACACATTTTTTTTTCACAAGTTCTATATGTACTCTTATGAACTGTAAATAAGAGCGAGTGGACAAGGGAGTGTATTGACCACCTGAGCGCTGCTATAAAAAAAAATTCATTATCCTACCCAGGGATTTGATTTTGTTTTTTATAAATGTTATAGTCTGTGGTATGTACTAAAGATATACAAGAATATCAACTTCCACAATTTATTACCCGGGTGACATATTCAGTCTTCAAGGAATAACGTCAAAACTTTCTGTGCAATTAAAACAAATAAACATTCTAGTGATTAAAAATTTAAAATCTGCATTTTATTAAGTTAAAAGCTACATTTTCAGTTTGTGGTCATTTCCCTAAAATAAAAAATGTGATCAAACTCAAGTCAGACATTGAAACTGGCCAGAGGTAGTGCGAGTCAATTTCCACCCTTCGCTTTGGTCAAGCAGCATCACAATCATTGTCATCACTCTTCAAGTCTTGTGGTTTACATTGTTTTGTAGCCTCTAGGGGGTCTTGACTTCCTATGGGGCAGTTCCTGAACACCCCCCCCCCCCGTGCAATCAGAGGGGTGTGGAGGTCACATACTCCTCGTTTTGGTTGTACAGGTCAGGGCCTTGCTCAAGCTTTGCAGGTCCAATAACTAACAGTCTTAGAAGGACTTGGCTTTGTAAATGAAAGTTGAGGTTTGTACTGAAGAGTTGTGAAGTTGAAGGCAAAACCGGTCATAGAGTGTAGTTCAGGATTGAGATAGAAGCTTCTGCCGGGGGTAGAGAAGATCAATCACCACCAGTGCCCCCCCCCCCCCTTCTCTACTGGAAGACTCGATGTTGCCAGTCATGTCAGTGAAGACCTTGACAGACGGTATCCATAGCACGGGTGATGCTGTAAAAACACAAAATAGTGTCAGGGTCTCGAAAATACAAAATATTACATAGCGAGAGAGAGAGAAAGAGAGAACGAAAGAGAGAACGAGAGAAAGAAAGAAAGAAAGAGAGAACGAAAGAGAGAAAGAAAGAAAGAAAGAAAGAGAGAGAAAGAAAGAAAGAGAGAGAAAGAAAGAAAGAAAGAGAGAAAGAAAGAAAGAGAAAGAGAAAGAAAGAGAAAGAGAAAGAGAAAGAAAGAAAGAGAAAGAAAGAGAAAGAAAGAAAGAGAAAGAGAGAGAGAGAAAGAAAGAGAGAAAGAAAGAGAGAAAGAAAGAAAGAAAGAAAGAGAAAGAGAAAGAAAGAGAAAGAAAGAGAAAGAAAGAGAGAAAGAAAGAAAGAGAGAAAGAAAGAGAGAGAGAGAAAGAAAGAGAGAGAGAGAAAGAAAGAAAAAGAAAGAAAGAGAGAGAAAGAAAGAGAGAAAGAAAGAGAAAAAGAGAGAAAGAGAAAAAGAGAGAAAAAGAGAAAAAGAAAAAGAGAAAAAGAAAGAAAAAAAAGAGAAAGAGAGAGAAAAAAAAGAGAGAAAGAGAGAGAAAAAAAGAGAGAAAAAAAGAGAGAAAGAGAGAGAAAGAAAGACTCACCAATCTGAACCCACAACTGGTAAAAAGGGCCATTCTATAGACAGCACAACAAATGTTCCAATGAGAAAAGACCAGTTATATCTGTTACCATTTTACAAACAGAGCTCTCAGCAAGTATATATGTAGAAATTGCAAAGCACCTCGGCGTTGTGTAGTCCCATTCTACCCAATGAGAGCATCAACAGCGCAACTTAAAGGGTCAGTGCTTGGAGACAGAGAGAAGTGCCATCTGTCAAAGCCGTCTCCTTGCTAGCTGTGTTGTTGGGCGGCCATGAAGGGAGGGAGGAGGGGCGTCCTGTCTGACAGCAACACACCAGGAACCCAGACATTGCAACAGATGTCTAGAGCCTAGACTTCACCTTACAAGGCAGCAGAAAGTGGCGACCCCCTTTTTACCGGTCTGTATATTGTCCTGCCCATGTGCACCTTTCCTTTATGCTTATTGCAAACAGATGAGAGCGGCTGCCATTGTTGCTTTTTTCTTCCCCAGAAGAGTCGCAGGGTGAAGGATGCGGAGCAGATATATAGACGATATATAGACGGCAATTAACATTGCAACAAGGAAAGGCAGGGATAGTTACCTCTCTATTGGAAATCCCGATTCACAGAGGTTCACCAGAGTGTACAGCCATCTCATGGAATATTCATACTGCAATGACAAATACACAGTCAGGCCTCATTTTACCGCTAACACAGAACCAAGGAGGATTAATATATTGCACAATGAAAGCAATATCCTGGATATCAGAGGTCTACAAGTCCGACCATAGGCGTGCGCACAGGGTGTGTCGGATGTGCCTGGGCATACCCTAATCACCCCATTCACATTAGCATTATTTCTGTGTGCCAGTGGGGAGATGGCAGGGTGGAAATGATGCACCCACCCTGGTCGGGTCACCCGCAGCCCCCAACCCCTGGTCGGGTCATCCGAAAAAAAACCTCCCCCGGTTGGACGGTTGCCAGCCTGGCACTTGCTCCATCTATAGCGCAAGCAGCTCTTCTCTCCGGGCGATGACTTCCCTTGCATCTCCCCCTCAGCATCACGGTGGCTTCTCCCTCCTAGGCTAATAGGAACGCTTCTTTTGGCCAATCTGGAAATAGTACCCGCTTCCCGATTGCCCGGGAGCAGAATCAGAATCACTCGCTATTGTCACACAACTGGGTGGGCTCAGGGTGCAGTGCTCCGCGCCCCGAGCCCATCCCTTTTTGAAGCCTATTAGAGCCTCAGGCTCTAATCACATGATTAAAAAAAAAAAAAAAAAATTGGAATCCATGTGTCCGGTGCCCTGCATGGACAGGGAAGTGGCGGGCAGCACCCATGCACCCTGCATTACGAGCCGCCACTGGTCATGAGATAACTGGAAAAAATTTGTCACCTGATTCAATTATATGAGATATTCTTTAGTGAATTGAGCCCCCTGTGACACCCCCAAGAGAAGCAGCAGATTGAGGCCGATAATGACCGGGACTTACCAGAGGGTTGTGCCAATTGAAGCATTGCTTCTTGAAATGCTCGACGGCTGCACGGTAACAGGAGCGATCGTTAATATCCAGCCGATCGCTGAGAATCTCGTCTGTCATCTCATCAGATTCCGTCACCAAAGAAACAATCTTCTTCACCGATTCCTCGATCAAGGCTTTTGCCTGGAGGGAAGAGGAGGAGGGATGGATATAAAAGCCGCCTATACGATATGGTGATTTATTTAAAAAGGACCACATGTGGAAAATCAGAGGAGCTTAGAAGTACCCCAGTCAGTGACCACACTCTTGTCTACTGTAGTTAAGCAAAACAGCTTTTTTCACAGACCCACCAACCTGATTGGACAATGATGGGGCACTATTGTATTGATGACATCACCATTCTGCTCCAGCAAGTGTCCAGTGTTAGACTGAACGCACTGTTCAATGCCGTACAGCCTGTCTAGTAGACATGTGCAGAATGAAAAAGATTTGTCTCATTTCAATTGGTTATCGGTATTCGATTTGTTTATTCAAGATCAAATCGATAAGAATTTTCCAAATTCTGAAAATTCGAATTTCATTAGAAATCAAATTCATTCTATTCAAAATTCGAATTTTGGAAGATGGCTATTTTCTTTTTATTCCATTCTATTGTTTTATTTTCTATTCTACTGTATTCTATCCTATTCAAAATATATGTTTTTATTCTTTCTATTCTGTTCTATTCTAATATTTTCTAATTTATTTTCCATTTCCAGAGGATGGTTATATTCTATTGTTTTTTTCCCCCCATTCTATTCTTTTATTTTCTATAACATTTTGGGGAAATTGTTATATTCTATTGTTTTTTTAATTACTGTATATACTCAAGTATAAGCCGACCCGAATATAAGCAGAGGCACCTAATTTTACAACAAAAAACTGGGAAAACGTATTGACTCGAGTATAAGCCTAGGGTGTCCATCTGCATGCCTCACTGTGTCCATGACTAGACTTACGTTTAACATGGGAGTATATGGAAGTGGTGCCCGGGTTTGAAAAATCGGTGCTCCCCGGCAATAGGTCCCACAGACATAAAACTTTGCACACTTATATAAAATAATTGGGGCTATATGTGTGCAAAGTTTCGGGTTCAGCGGAACTACAGCCGGCCGGTACCAGGTCCACAAAGTTACCAGAGAAATTACCATTTAACATGGGAGTCTATGGAAGGGGTGCCCGGATTTTAAAAATCGGTGCTCCCCGGCCGTAGGCCCCCCAGACAACAAACTTTGCACACTTGTAGAGAAAGAGTGGGGCTATATGTGTGCCAACATTGGGGTTCAGGGGACCTATGGCCGGCCAGCATAGGTGTGCGCAGCCTTTGGCATTAGGGTGTGCACCCCAAAGCTCAAACACACTCTACCGATCACTCACAATGTTCATTCAGAAAAGGGGTCGGTAAATGGTATATTCACCGGCCCCTTCCCCCCCACTCATCCTAAAACAACCACAACAACCGTTGGGCAGTGCTGTGGGGGGGGGGGGGAGCCAGGTCAGCAGGGAGAATCTGTTCTGCACAGGGTGATAAGGGTGTGCCTGGGCACACCTGGCACACCCTGTGCGCACACCTATGAGCACACCTATGCCGGCCAGTACCGGCCTCCAAAATCTGGGAGATCAGGCACAAAAAGGTGACTCGAGTATAAGCCGAGGGGGGCATTTTCAGCACACAAAAAAATGTGCTGAAAAATTTGGCTTATACTCGAGTATATACGGTATATTCTTTTATGTTCTATTCTATTCAAATTTATGCCATTTCAAAATTAGAATTTCAGAAGAAGGTTATAATATTTCTATTTTATTCTATTGTCTTTTTTCTATTATTTTCTATTCTAAATTCAGAAGATAGTTATATTCTTTTATTCTATTCCTTTAATGTCTTTTCTATTTTATTCAGTTTTTTTTTCTATTCTATTCCCTTTTCTATTCTCTTCGGAAATTCAATTTGAAAACTATTCGAATTTCGTCCAAAATTTTGTCATTTCGGATTCGTTTAAATTCATTACCATTGTAATTCGGATACAGCCTAATTTCCAAATTTCGATTTGGAACCAAGGGAAAATGTCCGACACAAGCAGGAGAATGTATGAGCCAATATGAAGACAGATTTAGGTATTCATATTAACTGTATTTACCCACTTCACATCCTTGGGATGTTTTAAAACATTCTGGACTTGAAGTGGTTCAAACAAGTTCATAGCTGCAACCATGAGCTTGGTATATTTTTTTTTTTACAGCCCGCCAATTACTTTTACAGTAGCACAGTTTGTGCTCGACTAGCTGCATCAGAGGGCAGGGGAGATAATGGGGGTCTAATACACCCTTGATGTCTCCATAAAGAGTACCTGTCCCCTGTCTATATATATATATATATATATATATATATATATTGTGAGGGGGTTAGCTCGGCAGCGGGTGTGTGTGACCCCCGGGATGGGCTCCCCACACAAAAACAGGCCCAGCAAACGGAGGTTGTGGTTTTCAAAATCAAAAAAAAAGGTGCGGTTTATTTTCTATTTACAGTGACAAAACACAGCAAAGCCAAAAGAAACATATAAACAAAATAAATCCTGGTCAACTTGACCTCTGACTAAACATACAGGTTTCCTAACTAACAACTGGGATCAGCCTAGTGCTGTCCTAGTCCCTAAGTCCCTGGTTTTAAATGTCCAAGCAAATAGCCACACAGGCTTTGTCTCACCGCACAGGGGTTCACTCTCCCTAGACAGTCCACACAGGTCTGGTTCCAGGCATGAGCTAACATCTAATGAAGCTGGGAGTTCTTATAGAGGCCTAAATGAGCTGACAAGCTTCAGCTGGCCTCATCAACTCCCTGCCTGCACGACGCCCAGCCCTCTCCCTAGAGGTATGAGTCATCCATGAGCCCACTAGCCTTAGCTGGGCTTATACAACTCTCCACCTAGTTGTATAAGTCGGCGTAAAGCCTGAATCTGGGCGAAATATATCTACCCCCCTGGATGCAACCAGGTGACTTTACCTTCCTGCTGTCACATACCCCCCCCCTCTTGTTTTAACCTCGGGGTTGGAACACCAGCAATCAGGCATTCATGTACTCGAGACAAAGCATCCACATTCCCCATTTGAACGCCAGGGCGATGCTTTACTGTGAAGTTGAATTCCTGGAGGGCCAGGAACCACCTATTCACTCTTCTATTTGTTTCCTTGTTTTGAGCCATCCACTTTAACGGAGCGTGATCCGTAACCATGTCAAAGTGCCTACCTAGCAGGTAGTACCGAAGGGAATCTAGAGCCCACTTCACCGCTAAACACTCCTTTTCAACGGTGGCGTAATTTACCTCATGGGACTTCAACTTCCTGCTGAGGTAAATGACTGGGTGCTCTTCCCCGTTCCAGACCTGGGACAATACTGCTCCTAACCCCACATCTGACGCATCACTTTGTACGACAAAGTCTTTAGAGAAGTCGGGTGAGTACAACACTGGCTGGCTACATAAGGCTTGTTTCAAGAATTGGAATGCTGCCTCAGCCTCGGGGGTCCATTTAATCATGACCGACCCTTTCCCCTTCGTTAGGTTGGTTAGGGGCACAGCCTTAGAAGCAAAGTGGGGAATGAATCGCCGATAATACCCAGCGATTCCCAGAAAGGCTCGTACCTGCTTCTTGCTGTTGGGACGTGGCCAACTCTGGATGGCCTCGACTTTGTTGAGTTGGGGTTTTATTACTCCCCTCCCAATGGTGTACCCAAGATATTTGGCCTCCTCCTGCCCAATGGTACACTTCTTGGGGTTAGCCGTAAACCCCGCTTCCCGAACAGAGTCCAGGACTGCTTGCACTTTTGGCAGATGTGAGGCCCAATCTGTGCTATGGACAATTACGTCATCCAGGTAAGCCGCAGCATACTTCCGATGGGGCCTCAGCATCTGGTCCATTTTCCGCTGGAATGTGGCCGGCGCATTCTGTAACCCGAACGGCATTCTTTTATATTGGAACGCCCCGTCTGGGGTTACAAATGCGGTTTTCTCTTTGGCCAATTTGGCCAGGGGGATTTGCCAATACCCTTTTGTGAGGTCAAGAGTCGTCATGTATCGGGCTGTTCCCAGCCGGTCGATCAACTCATCTATACGTGGCATGGGGTAGGTGTCAAATTTTGTAACTTTGTTCAACTGACGAAAATCGTTACAAAATCGCCAGCTACCATCCGGTTTAGGCACCAACACAATGGGACTAGACCAATCACTTTGGGACTCCTCTATCACCCCTAAGTTCAGCATTTTCTGTACTTCCTCCCGTATTGCCTCCCGTCGGGCCTCTGGGATCCGATAGGGTTTTAACTTCACCCTTTCACCGGGCGGGGTAATGATGTCATGCTCTACCCCAAATGTTTGTCCCGGCAGCTCAGAGAATACCTCCTTGTTGCGAAGCACAAACTCCTTAACCTCCTGTTGTTGGGGTTGTGACAAGGTGGCTGCTATTCCAACCTCAGGAATCACGCAACCAGTTTGAGCTGGTGACCAAGTGTCTGCGACTAGGGACTCTCTATCCCTCCAGGCTTTCAACAGATTAACGTGATAGATCTGTTCGGGCTTTCGCCTTCCTGGTTGTCTGACCTTGTAATTCACTTCACTCACTTTTTCCATTATCTCGTAGGGGCCTTGCCATTTGGCAAGGAATTTACTTTCAACCGTAGGGACAAGTACCAGTATCCTATCCCCCGGGGAAAAGGTACGGGTCTTGGCTCCACGGTTGTACACTCTCTGCTGTGCTAACTGCGCTTGGGCCAAATGTTCCTTCACGATGGGCATTACCTGTGCAATTCGGTCTTGCATCAGGGCGACATGCTCAATCACTGTCAGGGTCACCTGTGGCCAGGTGACAGATGCACACCGTAGGGGGACAGGAGTGCACCGCGAGGTAGTGAACCCTATGGCTGGCTTCTGTGGATAGGAAACTGGGTGGTTGTGGAAAGCGGGACCAGAGGAGCACAACCGGGATCCCAACGGAAGCGAGAGCCAAGATTCCCCAGGGCGCGGAGTCTAAGACCCAGCTGGTCTTCTCCAGGGCCTCTAGTGGTGAGGATGTTACGCTGCAGGCTGGGACCAGGTCGCGGCCCCTGGAGTTTCCTAGCTCACGCCCCGTAGGATAAGGGGAAGCAGCAGCACACGATAGAGAGAACCGAATAACAAGCCGAAGGTCAGGGGCCACAAGCAGACAAGGATAACGAAGAACGAGCCGAAGGACAAGGGTCACGAGCAGACAGGGATGGTCGGGGACAAGCCAATAACGTAACAGAGAGACAGACGTAGCACACGGCAGGCAGGAACCCAAACACACAATGCCTAACAAACACGTTGATCAGCAAAGCAGGCTTGCAGTGCACAGGTTAATATAGTGTTCAGTGATAGGGCCTGGGGTGGAGTCAGGCTGGGAGGAGATTATAAAGGAAGCCAGGTGAAGGAGGTCTGGTCTCTAGATGAACACATGAGGAGGAAGGTAAGATGGCAGACAGACATTAATGCATATCCATGACAGTACCCTCCCTCTTACGAGGCCTCCCCCTTCCCCGCCTGGGCCCAGGTTTAGAGGGAAACTTCAGATGAAACTCCTTTAACAGACGAGGTGCAAAGACCTCAGATGCAGTGATCCAAGACCTCTCCTCAGGACCAAACCCTTTCCAATGAACGAGGTACTGAAGAACGCCTTTACAGAGTCGGGAGTCCAGAATTTGACTGATCTCGTACTCCTGATTATCCTCCGAGACAGGCGCCACGGTAGGAAGAGGACGAGAGAATTTATTGAGGACTAAAGGCTTTAGAAGAGCAACATGAAAGGAGTTAGTGATTTTAAGGCTCTTAGGAATCTGGAGTTTGAAACAAACCGGATTCAGTTTAGCAGTTACCGTGTATGGACCGATGAATCGTGGAGCAAACTTCAGAGAAGGAACTCGGAGCTTGATGTTCCTGGTAGAGAGCCAGACTTTGTCCCCTGGCTGAAGAGAAGGCGGTTTACGCCTGCGGCGGTCGGCAAAGCCTTTGAATTTTTCAGCAGCTGCCCGGAGGGAATCATGAACGTGACCCCAAACGGAATTGAGAGACTCCTGAACCGAAGCCAAAGCTGGAATGTCTGGAGAACAGATCATAGGAAGAGGAAGTTGAGGGTGTTTTCCATAAACTGTGAAAAAGGGTGTCTTCTGCGAACTGGTATTCACATGATTGTTATGGGAGAATTCTGCCCACGGGAGTAGAGAGGACCAATCGTCATGGTGAGAAGACACAAAGGTGCGAAGAAAGACCTCTAACTCCTGATTAACCCTCTCAGTCTGTCCATTGGATTGGGGATGGTAAGAAGAAGAAAAATCCAAGACAATATTGAGGGATTTGCAAAAGGCTCTCCAAAAACGAGACGTGAATTGGACTCCCCTGTCGGAAACAATATGAGAAGGGACCCCATGTAGGCGGAGAATTTCTCGAATGAAAATGGGAACCAAGGCAGGGGCAGAAGGAAGACCAGGAAGAGGAACAAAATGAGCCATCTTGGAGAATCGATCGATTACCACCCAAATGACTGTATTATTCTCAGACAGTGGGAGATCGGTGATAAAATCCATGGCAATATGGGCCCAGGGTTCCTTAGGAATAGGCAAGGGCATGAGGAGACCAGCAGGAGCTTGTGTGGAGGATTTGGACTGAGCACAGACATGACAAGCTTTAACGTAGTCTTTGACGTCTGAGCGGAGATTAGGCCACCAGTAGTGACGACTGATGAGTAGGAAGGATCGGAGGAATCCAGAATGCCCTGCCACCTTGGAATCATGTCCCCAACGAAGGATCTTAGCTCTTAGCTCAGTGGGGACAAAGGTCTTACCAGGCGGAATTTTAGACTTCAGGGTGGTAGAGTGGGCAACAATGCATGAGGTGGGAATGATCGGCTCAGGTTCAGGGGCGGACTCCTCGTCCAAAGTGTCAAATGACCTAGAGAGCGCATCAGCCCGACCGTTGCAGGAACCAGGTTTGTAGGTAATCGTGAAATTAAAACGGGCAAAGAAGAGACTCCACCTGGCCTGTCTAGGATTCAGACGTTTAGCATTCTGTAGATACTGTAAATTCTTGTGATCGGTAAAGATCGTTATGGAGTGAGGGGAACCCTCCAAGAGATGACGCCACTCCTCTAACGCCAATTTAATTGCGAGAAGTTCCCGATCACCGATGGCATAATTCCTCTCTGCCTGAGAAATTTTTTTGGAGAAGAACGCACATGGTTGGCGTCTCTTCTCAAAGATTTGAAGAAGCACAGCTCCCACCCCCATTGAGGAAGCGTCCACTTCAATAAAAAATGCATTCCCAGGATTTGGTCTCCTCAAGAGGGGGCCAGAAACAAAGGCCTGTTTCAGGTTGTGAAATGCAGAGACAGCTTCGGGAGGCCAGTCTCTGGCATTCACACCCTTCTTGGTCAAAGCGATAATAGGTGCGGCAATGGAAGAGTAATTCCTTATGAACTGCCTATAATAATTAGTGAAGCCAAGAAAGCGCTGTGTGGCCTTGAGGCTAGCAGGAAGAGGCCAGTTGGTGATAGCCAAGACCTTCCCAGGGTCCATACGAAGCCCCGAACATGAGACAAAGCACCCCAAAAACAGGACCTCAGAACATTCAAAGGAACATTTCTCCAGCTTGGCATAGAGATTGTTCTCTCTAAGACGTTGAAGTACAGTGCGGACATGGTTTCTGTGGACGAGCAGATTTTCAGAAAAGATCAGAATGTCATCCAGATAGATGACAACAAACTGGTACAGCAGATCTCTGAAGATTTCATTGACAAAGTTTTGAAACACGGCTGGAGCATTACACAGACCAAAAGGCATCACCAGATATTCGTAATGCCCGTCTCTAGTGTTAAATGCAGTCTTCCATTCGTCACCCTCCCGTATTCGAATGAGATTGTACGCGCCTCTGAGATCCAACTTGGTGAAAATGGAGGCACCCTTCAACCTATCGAATAGCTCAGATATTAAGGGTAAGGGGTATCGATTTTTAATAGTAACCGCATTTAAACCCCGATAATCGATGCAGGGTCTTAAGGTACCATCCTTTTTGGCAACAAAAAAGAACCCTGCCCCTGCAGGCGATGAGGATTTCCGGATGAACCCTCTCTCCAGATTCTCTGCTACATACTCCGACATGGCCTGGGTCTCTGGGATGGACAGAGGGTAGGTACGACCCCTGGGTAGAGTTGCTCCGGGGACAAGATCAATAGCACAGTCAAAAGACCTGTGGGGAGGAAGCACCTCAGCTGATTTTTTACAGAACACATCCCGGTAATCGCTGTATGCGGCGGGAAGATCAGAAGAAACAGAAGTGGCAGCAACCGGAAGACTCTCCTTGGGGGTCACCTTGAGAAGACACGACGAGAAACATGAGGAACCCCAGGCCAGGATCTGCCCAGAGACCCAGTCCACATGTGGAGAGTGGAGCTGTAGCCAAGGGAGGCCCAATACAACTGGGGTAGAGGCCTTGGGTAGAATAAGAAAGGATATCCACTCCTGGTGGAGAATCCCTACCGACATCCTAATGGGTAGCGTCTGGAAGCGAATAGGGCCCCCTGGGAGAACAGTGCCATCAATTGCCGAGACTACCAATGGGGTAGTGAGAGGTGAAAGGGTAAGCTTCATAGAAGAAGCAGTTCTCCAATCCATGAAATTGCCGGCAGCCCCGGAATCCAGGTATGCAAGGGTTGACTGAGGAGAAGTGCCTACATGAAGGGACACCGGCAAGAGCAGGCGAGAAGGTGATGTTTCTGGGTCCAATACTCCACCTTCCAAATGTATTAGACCCGAGCGTTTCCCGGACGAAGCGAGCAGGAGTCACGAAAATGACCCTTGCCCCCACAATAGAGGCACAAGCCCAGAGTTCTGCGCCTAGCACGTTCTTCGGGGGTTAGTCTGGTCCGGCCCAGCTGCATAGGTTCTTCAGCAGGTAGAGGATGCTCCACGGAATGAAGGGAGGGGAGCTCAGACTGGCTAGGACCCAGAGAGTGCTGGCGTCTTTTTTCTAAGGACCTCTCTTGAAAACGAATGTCGATCTGGTTGCATAATGAAATTACATCGTCCAGACCGACGGGAATGGCTCTTCCCGCTAATTCGTCTTTCACTCGGTCAGAGAGGCCATGTAAAAAGGTAGCGACCAGGGCCTCATTATTCCAGCTCAATTCAGCTGTGTGGATACGGAACTGAAGAGCATATTGCCCCACTGAACTAGATTCTTGGCGAAGACGTAAGACAGCACTAGCCGCTGAAGAAGCCCGAGCCGGCTCTTCGAAGATATTACGAAAGAGCTTCAAGAATTCGGACAGACTGGAAACCACCGGATCGTTCCTCTCCCACAGGGGGGCAGCCCAGGCCAAAGCTTCACCGGAGAGGAGGGAAATGATATAGGCTACCTTAGCCCGGTCAGATAGGAAGCTTTGAGGCTGAAGCTCAAAATGAATAGTGCATTGGCTGAGAAACCCCCTGCAGGCCTTGGAGTCCCCAGAGAAACGGAACAGAGCTGGCAATCTTAGTGAGTGTGAGGCTGCGACTGGTGCGATAGGTACAGCCGCTGGTTGTACTTGGGGTTGCGGATTCGGGGTTCCCAAGGAGACCTGAAGCTGCTCGAATCGAGAAGCCAGATCCTGGAGGAATCGCATCACCTGGGTCTGATTTGATTCCTGGGTCTCAAGTCTGCGAACTATGCCCTGCAATGGATCATCCGCGGGAAGCGGGATGTCAGCCGGGTTCATGGCTGATCAAACTGTCAGGGTCACCTGTGGCCAGGTGACAGATGCACACCGTAGGGGGACAGGAGTGCACCGCGAGGTAGTGAACCCTATGGCTGGCTTCTGTGGATAGGAAACTGGGTGGTTGTGGAAAGCGGGACCAGAGGAGCACAACCGGGATCCCAACGGAAGCGAGAGCCAAGATTCCCCAGGGCGCGGAGTCTAAGACCCAGCTGGTCTTCTCCAGGGCCTCTAGTGGTGAGGATGTTACGCTGCAGGCTGGGACCAGGTCGCGGCCCCTGGAGTTTCCTAGCTCACGCCCCGTAGGATAAGGGGAAGCAGCAGCACACGATAGAGAGAACCGAATAACAAGCCGAAGGTCAGGGGCCACAAGCAGACAAGGATAACGAAGAACGAGCCGAAGGACAAGGGTCACGAGCAGACAGGGATGGTCGGGGACAAGCCAATAACGTAACAGAGAGACAGACGTAGCACACGGCAGGCAGGAACCCAAACACACAATGCCTAACAAACACGTTGATCAGCAAAGCAGGCTTGCAGTGCACAGGTTAATATAGTGTTCAGTGATAGGGCCTGGGGTGGAGTCAGGCTGGGAGGAGATTATAAAGGAAGCCAGGTGAAGGAGGTCTGGTCTCTAGATGAACACATGAGGAGGAAGGTAAGATGGCAGACAGACATTAATGCATATCCATGACAATCACACTCCTGTGGGGAGAACTCTCACTTTCCCAAGTTTCCTTGGCAATATCCAACAGCCCTCTTGGGTGTCTCCCATACAGTAACTCAAAGGGGGAGAATCCCGTAGAGGATTGGGGCACCTCCCTAATAGCAAACATCAGATAAGGAAGTAGACAGTCCCAATCCTTTCCATCTCTATCCACCACTTTCTTCAACATTTGTTTTAGGGTTTTGTTGAATCTTTCAACCAGCCCATCGGTTTGGGGGTGATACACAGATGTACGTAATTGCGTCACTTTGAACAATTTACACAGCTCCTTCATAACCCGGGACATAAAGGGTGTACCTTGGTCCGTAAGCAGTTCTTTACAAATACCCACCCGGCTAAACACAAGAGATAGCTCTTTGGCTATGGTTTTGGCCGAGGTATTTCGGAGAGGGATCGCTTCTGGATAACGGGTGGCATAGTCCATTATAACTAATATGTACTGGTGCCCCCTAGCGGACTTGATTATAGGACCTACCAAATCCATGGCGATCCTCTCAAACGGGACCTCAATGATGGGTAGAGGGACCAGCGGGCTACGGAAATGTGGCATCGGGGCCGACCTCTGACACACAGGGCAGGAGGAACAATAATTTTCTATGTCCTTCATCACCCCCGGCCAATAGAATCTCTGTAATACCCTCTCTCGGGTTTTCTCTGTCCCCAGATGACCTCCCAGAATGTGCCCATGGGCCAACTCCAACACCAACTTCCTGTAAGGTTTGGGCACCACAAGCTGCTCAACGGTTTCTTCTGCCCTTTTTGCCACCCGATACAGTAGGTCCTTCTCTACGCTGAAGTATGGGTAAGTGCAGGTATTATCTGGGTTCACTAACTCGCCATCTATTTTCACTACGTTTTCGCGTGCCTTTATTAGGGCGGGGTCTTTCAACTGTTCTGTGGCAAAGTTTTCCCTGTGAACCTCAAGATCAGAAAACTCCACAGACGGTAGGTTTTCGTCTGAGGAGGTGGGCTCCTCTCCAGTTTCTTGAGTCTCCCCTGCCAATACTGATAAGGGAAATTCCGGAGAGTCCTCACCACTCTCAGGGGAGTTCTGGCTATCACATTCCTGGTACATAGGGGCACCAGTGGGGGGCTCAGGATCATCCCACAGTTCCCAGAACTTCGGAAAATCCCTTCCCACAATGGCGTCATACGGTAACTGAGATACTAAGCCCACTGGATGAGAGAGGGTACCTTTGGGGGTCTCGAAACACACTGTAGTCACTGGATACTCTCGGGTGTCCCCATGCACACAAATAACAGCTACCTTGCTATTCCCAGAGACCTCTGTTTTAACTAACTCAGCCTTTATCAGGGTCACAAGGCTACCTGAATCCAGCAATACCACAACATTTCTACCATTAACACACATTTTGCATAAATGTTTCTCAATTCCTCGAATGGCAGTGCATGCGACTGTCGCACACAGCGACTGACGTCTGCCCGTCAGAAAGTCACACTGCATGGGTTCCTCCACAACCGGGCAATTGGCTGCAATATGTCCCGCTTGCCGGCAGCGGTAGCAAACGATCCTTCTTGCCGCCTCTTGAGCCGCTGATTTCCCAGGCTGTTCTCGCCAAACTTGGGGTAGAGCTCCCACCCTCTCACTCTCTCCACCCTCACCCCTTGGAATCCTCTTATCCGCCCCTGGGGATGGTCTGGTCTTAGGGTGGAAAGTCCGAGTGTCTCTGGAAGAGGCCGTCAGGTTCTCTGTAGCCAAGTATTTCTCCACACGATCCACAAGACCATCGGCCGTCTCTGGGTCTCCATGGCTTACCCAGTTTTGGATGGCAGTAGGAAGAGCTCTCAAAAACCGATCCATTACAACACGTTCCACAATCTTTGGTGCGGACAAAGTCTCTGGCTGTAGCCACTTTCTGCTCAGGTGAATGAGATCATACATTTGAGACCTGGGGGGTTTTCCAAGCTGGAAAGTCCAGTTATGCACACGCTGAGCCCGGACAGCCTGGGTGACACCCAGCCTTGCCAATATCTCAGCTTTTAGCATCACATAGTCTTTTGCTTGGTCAGGCTCTAGGTCATAGTAAGCCTTCTGCGATTCACCAGTTAACAGAGGAGCCACCAGTCCAGCCCACTGCTCCTCAGGCCACTTTTCTCTTTCAGCAGTCCTTTCAAATGTGGTCAAAAATACCTCTGGAATCTGGATCATCCTCTCCAGTCATTTTTGTCAATAAACGACTCACCCCAAAGGACGCGGTATTAGTGGGACGGCTTTCCTCACTGGTCTGCGGACGTTGCTGCATTACTGCTTCCATTTGTTGTAGTCTCTGCTCTTGCTTCTGTAACAGGTCTATGAAGCGGGCCTCAGATTGCTGCTGGGCTTGTTGCTGAGCTTCCAGACTCTGTTGGTGAGCTTGCTGCTGGGCTGCAAGGCTCTGTTGATGAGCTTGCTGCTGGGCTGCGAAGTTCTGTTGTTGAGCTGCAAGGCTCTTTTGCAAACCTGCATTTGTCTGCTGTTGATTGGCATTTGCTAGAGCCAGCTGCTTCAGTATCTCCTCCATGCTGGCTTAAAAAAAACTGCCACTGGTTCTCCACCAACTGTGAGGGGGTTAGCTCGGCAGCGGGTGTGTGTGACCCCCGGGATGGGCTCCCCACACAAAAACAGGCCCAGCAAACGGAGGTTGTGGTTTTCAAAATCAAAAAAAAAGGTGCGGTTTATTTTCTATTTACAGTGACAAAACACAGCAAAGCCAAAAGAAACATATAAACAAAATAAATCCTGGTCAACTTGACCTCTGACTAAACATACAGGTTTCCTAACTAACAACTGGGATCAGCCTAGTGCTGTCCTAGTCCCTAAGTCCCTGGTTTTAAATGTCCAAGCAAATAGCCACACAGGCTTTTTCTCACCGCACAGGGGTTCACTCTCCCTAGACAGTCCACACAGGTCTGGTTCCAGGCATGAGCTAACATCTAATGAAGCTGGGAGTTCTTATAGAGGCCTAAATGAGCTGACAAGCTTCAGCTGGCCTCATCAACTCCCTGCCTGCACGACGCCCAGCCCTCTCCCTAGAGGTATGAGTCATCCATGAGCCCACTAGCCTTAGCTGGGCTTATACAACTCTCCACCTAGTTGTATAAGTCGGCGTAAAGCCTGAATCTGGGCGAAATATATCTACCCCCCTGGATGCAACCAGGTGACTTTACCTTCCTGCTGTCACAATATATATATATTTATTATATATATACACACACACACACACACACACACACACACTGCCGTCACCTCGCGACTACGCATAGGTCAGGCACGTGACATTGCTGTGAACGCCAGAGTGAGAGCAATAGTTCTAGGGTCATCATTCTCAAATAACTCTACACCGATAACTAGGGTTGCACCGATACCGGTATTGGTGCCAATACTAAGCATTTGTACGAGTATCGGTACTCAAGCAAATGCTCCGGTACCGGAAACCAATACTTTCAGGCTCGATTCTTTCAGCTGACAGCGGGATTCCCCCACTGACAGCTGAAATGGAGGAGAAAGAAGAAAGAAGGCAATTATCGGTTGTCAAGGAGTGGGGCCACCGCATCCTTACCAGCCTTTGCCTCATTCAGCTGTCAGTGGGGTTCCCCTGTTGACAGCTGAAGTTTAAACTGCAGTCCATTTGAGCTGTCAATAAATACATAAAAGCAGCTGGGCAATGTTTATTAACAACATTGCTCAGCTGCCAAATCTAAAGAAACATTGTTTCTTTTTGTACGTTACAGTTTTTCTTCATCTACAAATCAAAAGGGATGAACTTCAATCTGCAGATGAAGTCAGTTTAAATCAACCTGTCAAGGTTTTTTTTTTTTTTATTAAATGTTCTTGTCTAACCCCTTAATTTACTCTAATCAGCCGCAATCAACTCCTTCATTTACTCCATTTAATTATTATTTTCCTGATGATTTTTTTTTGTTCACTTATATTTTATAAAACGATTAATAAGTTCACCTCCTGTAGGGCCTTTATCCTGCTCAGTATACCCCGGGCCTCGGTAGCATCATTGGTAGTAAGTAACTTTCTCTTGAGGATGGCCATGGGCACCTCTGGGCTGGGGGTCGGGTCCAGGCTGTGTATCGGCTCCAGGGTCATCCGAGGGGCCACTTTTTTACCGGTACCCTGGAACTGGCTCACCTTCATCTTAGAAATAGTCTGATAAGGAAAAAGCAATAAGATACAGAATATTAATAACAAAGCCTCATTGGGTTTATAGGCTTAACCTCCCCCCTTTAAGTGTTCTTAGTTTCTGGAAGGACTACCCACTTAAAAGCATATAAAAAAATTAAATAATAAAAAACAAAAACACCCCCATACACACTGCATCTCTGCCATACATGAACATATTCCCCCTTTAAACGCCATGTTTGTGTTGACAACACAGTGCCTCCGAGCCCTCAAGCAGTGTTGTCGGCCCTTCCTGCTGGACTACAGAACTCCACCCATCTCCATCACACATTGATTTGATTTCCCTAGCAATGCTGCTGCCTTAACTCCTAAGAGTCTGGCCACAGACTACGTATAGGAAGAGGGCTCTTGTGTGATGTAGTTTTTTGGGGGTGTGCCTTGGTCAATCTGAACTGCCTAGAACAGTGGTGATCAACTTTTTTGACATGGGGGGGAGCTCAAGTGTGGCCCCCAATATCACCAAAGAGTCGCATACAATATAGGAGATGGTGAGAGACTGCAGACCTATTACAGGAGATGGTCAGAGACTGCAGACATGCTACAGGAGATGGTCAGAGACTGCAGACATGCTACAGGAGATGGTCAGAGACTGCAGACATACTACAGGAGATGGTCAGAGACTGCAGACATGCTACAGGAGATGGTCAGAGACTGCAGACATGCTACAGGAGATGGTCAGAGACTGCAGACATGCTACAGGAGATGGTCAGAGACTGCAGACATAATACAGGAGATGGTCAGAGACTGCAGACATAATACAAGAGATGGTCAGAGACTTCAGACATAATACAGGAGATGGTCAGAGACTGCGGACATGCAACAGGAGAGATGGTCGGAGACTGCAGACATGCTACAGGAGATGGTCAGAGACTGCAGACATGCTACAGGAGATGGTCAGAGACTGCAGACATGCTACAGGAGATGGTCAGAGACTGCAGACATGCTACAGGAGATGGTCAGAGACTGCAGACATGCTACAGAAGATGGTCAGAGACTGCAGACATGCTACAGGAGATGGTCAGAGACTGCAGACATAATACAGGAGATGGTCAGAGACTGCAGACATAATACAGGAGATGGTCAGAGACTTCAGACATAATACAGGAGATGGTCAGAGACTGCGGACATGCAACAGGAGAGATGGTCGGAGACTGCGGACATGCAACAGGAGAGATGGTCAGAGACTGCGGACATGCAACAGGAGATGGTCAGAGATTATTTACATTGTTGGAGACTGAGGATATGCTTTAAGAGTAATAGACTGGAGACACATCACACAAGACTGTTAGAGATCACTAGTATAACAGAGCAAAAGGGAACTATAGATTAGTGTCTGTAGGGGGGGCTGCACAAAAAGTGTCAAATGGCTGAATGTGGCCCCCAGGCTGCAGGTTGGGCACCGGGGGCCTTGAAGCTGCCCGTGTATGAATTTCACAATCCTGATGAAGACATTGCAGAGAGGAATACATGTGATATCTGGCTACAGGAAGAAGGGAAGAGAATAAATAAAGCTGGGAGCGGATCTAGATGGATAAAAGGAGGTATTGGGATAAATCTGGGTAATGCCTGGATATATACAGTACATAGACATAATTACTGAGGGAAAAAATAAGAAGAATGAAACATTTGCATTGAGCTAGAGGATCTGTAACACAACCACTGTGCAGCATTACTAAGGAGGAAGCAGAACCCGCACATGTAAATGGACAGCATTTGTTGCCACCTTGTGCAACCAAAGAATGCAAAGTAAGATTGTTAGTAAAGCATTCAGTAAGAGCCGGTTCACACAGGGGCGTCCTGGGATCCGACTTGAAGTCGTCCCAAGTCGCGCTGTTGAGAAAAGCAATGTAAGTGAATGAGAGCCGTCTTAATGCACACTACTGCAGTCGCTCCAACTTCAGAAAAGGTTCCTGTACGACTTCAATCCGACTTCTAGGTAGGGTGACCATGTGTCCCGGATTGGCCGGGACAGTCCCGCATTTTGTAGGTCTGTCCCGGGCACATTCATTACAGGACAATACAGTGTCCCGGAATGAGACTGACACAGCCACCCCCCCCCCTCCCGGCCAATCTGATGCCCCCAAAAAAGGCCGCCACATCACCGCTTTACTCACTGACAGTACTTGTCTTGGACGGGAATGCCTGGAGGAGCACAATCCCGCCCCCTGCTTGTAATTGGAGAAATCATAAATCCCGCCTCTTGTGTCCAATCACTGTGCTGTGATTCGTTACACCACAAGCTGATTTTTGGGAAGGGAGGGTGTCCCTGAATGATAGTTTGGAAATGTGGTCACCCTACTTCTAGGCGACTTGTATCCATTGATTTCAATGGAAGTCGCCTCCAAAGTCGGATCCCCTGTCTTAACTGAAGCAACAATACAGGAAGAGAAAATTATTTTCTCATGTTTTCTCAGGCAAACCCCTCCCTTCCCCCTCCCTCCCACAGTGCTGATTCTTGTTTGATTGGCCACCGGAAACCCTCCTGTCCTGGAGGCGACTTGAAGTCGCCTTGTAAGTCGCATCCTCCAGGTCGCCTCGCAAAGTCGCGGCCAGAGTCGTGCCGCCTGTGTGTGAACCGGCTCTAAAGATCAATCCCAGAAGAGATTTCTGTAGGACTACAATGTACTGACAGTGTGCCCGTCTATAGAGCTCCACCCAACAATGAATGTCTCCATCACTCACCCGGTTCCCGTACTGCATCACATGACTGGTATTGGTGCGTTGCTTGACCAATAAATACTGTTTGTGTAATGTCTCCTGTGACAGATCCTCCTAGAAGACCAATAATATTTCTTATATGAAGTCTTGGAAGAGTAAACACTTTATCATATATATAGAAAACAATGCAATGCGTCACCCGCGAACTTGATCGGGGCGGGGATACCCGCGATCGTCTCATGGGGAGATGCTAGTGTAAACAAGCATCTCCCCGCTCTGCCTAGTGACAATGACACTGATCTCCGCTCCGTGTAGTCGGAGCAGAGATCCGTGTCATGTCACACACAGCCCATCCCCCCTACAGTAAGAATCACTCACTAGGAAACACTTAACCGCTACAGCCCCACCTACTGGTTAACCCCTTCACTGCCAGTGTCATTTTCACAGTAATCAGTGCATTTTTATAGCACTGATCGCTGTAAAAATGACAATGGTCCCAAAAATGTGTCAAAAATGTCTGATGTGTCCGCCATAAATTAGCAATCACGAAAAAAATCACTGATCGCCGCCATTACTAGTAAAAAAATAATAATTAATAAAAATATCCCCTATTTTGTAAACGCTATAACTTTTGCGCAAACCAATCAATAAACGCTGATTGCGTTTTTTACCAAAAAAATGTAGAAGAATACGTATCGGCCTAAAATGAGGAAAAAAACCTTTTTTTTATATAATTTTTTGTTTATAGCGCAAAAAATAAAAACCACAGAGGTGATCAAATACCACTAAAAGAAAGCTCTATTTGTGGGAAAAAAAGGACATCAATTTTGTTTGGGAGCCACGTCGCACGACCGCGCAATTGTCAGTTAAAGCGACGCAGTGCCGAATCGCAAAGAGTGGCCTGGTCTTTGACCAGCAAAATGGTGCGGGGCTTACGTGGTTAGGGGGGGGGGGGGTAAATCCTTCTGGGGCTGAAGTGGTTAAATTTGTTACTATTGTAATTCGGCAATTCGGATACACCTGAATAATGAAAAATTTGTCCGAATTTTGATTCAGAACGAAATGAACCACACATGTCTAGTTTTAATGCCTGTACAGAAAAAAAAAAAAAAAAAAAAAAAAAACCTCACCGCTTCCGAGTCCTCCATCCAGTTGACGCTGTAACAATCGCCAAGAAATGTGTCTCGCTTCTTTTCAAAATAACAGGCCCAGGACTCCTCACTAGGGTCAGCGGCTGTGGTGGCGTAAACTGCAAAATATAACGTGAAGATGTAAATATAGAAGAGATAATGATCCATACTACACAAGATCTGTCCCGGGGGAAGGGATTTCAGACATGCAGCAGGTCACAGTCCGGTATACAGTATGGAAATTTCCATACGTTACATGTTTGTATACACAAAACAGAAGTCTTGTTAGGCAAAGCTTGCAATATATATATATATTTTAATCATTTTATAATAAATGGATGAATTTTAACATTTTAGTATATTTATTGCATTATTAAATTCCATACAATGTCAATTTCTCTAATGAAGGAAGGCCAGGATCCAACCGGATACGAGGCTATTCCTCTACCGGGGGAAGGGACTTTAAATTGGTTTTAAGTGCTTTTCACCTTAAAGTGGGTGTAAAACCACTTTAAAAAAAAAAAAAAAAAAGCACCACCTGCAAGACAAAGGCATCATTATGTAATACTCACCTGAGATCGAAGCCCCCGCAGCCGTCCTCGTACACCGCTTGGGCAGATAACATCTCTCCTGGGTGTTAGCTCCAGGTATCGCGGCTCCGGCGCTGTGATTGGCCAGAGCAGCGATGACGTCAGAGCACGGCCTCCTTTAGAAACGGCACGATCGCTGTTTCTAAAGTGCGCCTGCACCGTTGTCACCTCCAAGACCACCACTGCCTTGCTAAAGAAGCTGAGGGTAAAGGTGATGGACTGGCCAAGCATGTCTCCAGACCTAAACCCTATTGATCATCTGTGGGACTCCTCAAACGGAAGGTGGAGGAGCGCAAGGTCTCCAACATCCACCAGCTCTGTGATGTCATCATGGAGGAGTGGAAGAGGACTCCAGTGGCAAAACTGTGAAGCTCTGGTGAACTCCATGCCCAGGAGGGTTAAGGCAGTGCTGGAAAATAATGGTTGCCACACAAAATATTGACACTTTGGGCCCAATTTGGACATTTTCACTTAGGGGTGTACTTGTGCTAGAAGCAGATTTTTTTTTTGGGGGGGGGCACCATTTGTGCTGGGGGAAGGAGGGGCAGTTATATGTGCTGGGAGGGGGAGGCACAGTTTGGCATGTTGACCCTGGGCTCTAGGTGACCTTGTCCCGGCACACACATAAAGTTGACTTTCACAGCGATACTGAAAACACGGATCACTGACAGGACACGCCCCCTCCTGAGTCCCAGTGACAGTCTCTCTCCATACCAGGTGGTCCCTTTTGTCCACTCCAGTCCAAACCGCACTGACAGTCCCGCTCCCGGCTTGCCTTGCTCCCATCTTGCAGACCCGCCCACGAGGCTCTGGCCGCTCTGCTCGGCTCCCTTGCGCCATGACATCACACAACATGCTCAGGCACCACCTCCACCAGACCCCCCTCCCCACCTGAACACACTGTAGCAAGCACTCGGATAGTCTCAGTCAACTCCAGATTGCAGGTCTGAGTCCAGCATCACAGCCATATTTTTTTTACTAGCAACCTTTTCCTGTCATCGCCATTTACTGGCAGGAGAAAAGTGCCTGTTTACTAGCTGCCAGTAAAAATACTGACAGTTGGCAACACTGGACACGCCTCCTTGCTGAGTCAAAGCCTGAGCTCTCCAATCAGCAGAGGGCATAATCTTTGCCAGCTTTAGAATTGCTGACTGCCATGGCAATCCTTTCCTGTAAATTAGTTTACTAATCTGTAAGTAAGAATCTATAATACTGTTTGTAATGTATATGGTTGAATTTACTCTTCTGGAGAAAACCGAGACAAGTCCCAGTTGTACTTACCATTGACATTGTTAGGTAGGTGATCCATCATGGAGCCGGACTCACAGGCCTCAATGTACAAAACCATCTGTAAGAGAAATATCTCCACACCAACAGGTTCTGCTACAGAAGACTCAGCAATAAAAGCGCCCGGTCTATAAGGGGGCGCAGGGGGGCCACCCCCTAGTTCGCATGCGGGGCGCCAGACTCTTAGCATTCTATGAGCCCCCCCCCCCCCAACGACACATTAGAGTTTGAGGCTCTAATTGCCTTGAAAAAGGTTGGGCTGGGGGCACAGAGCACTGCGCCCCGGACCCACCCACTTGTAAAACTAGCGAATCAATATTCGCTATTGGTTTCAGGCTTCTCCTCCTGGCCAATCGGGACAGGAGGCGTATCCAGGGAAGACCGGGTTGGCAGGGAGGAGAAGCCAGGGCTGCAACCCTGGAGGGGAGAGTGTGGACTTGGGGGGGGGGGGGGTTATTTGACAAAAGTTTAGCACCAGCCGCCACTTCTCAGCACACTGATACATTGCGGGAGATTTACCAAACCCGGAGAAGTCAACATTTGGTGCAGCTCTGCATAGTAACCAGCTTCTAGGTTTTATTTATTTTTTTGTCAAAAGCTTAAAGTGGTTGTAAAGCCTCAAAGTTTTTACCTTAATGTATTCTATGCTTTAAAGGTGAAAAACCTTCTGTGCGGCAACTCCCCCCAGAACCCCCCCCCCTTTTTTTCTTACATGATAGGAGGGTTTACTTCTACTTTAAGGGCCAGTTCACACAATAGACACACAGTCCAGGAGCATGTTTTGGTGCGTTTCTCCCTCCTCCGCCCGGGTCTCCCATCCCACCAGGCGACAAGTAGTGATGAGCCGAACACCCCCGGGTTCGGTTCGCACCAGAACCCGCGAACGGACCGAAAGTTCGTACGAACATTAGAACCCTATTAAATACAATGGATGCGAACGTTCGAATTCTAAAGTGCTAATTATAACGACTATTATGCATGTTATTGTCCTAAAAAGGGTTTGGGAACCCGGGTTCTGCACCAGGGGACATGTATCAATGCAAAAAGAAGTTTTAAAAACGGTCGTTTTTCGGGAGCAGTCATTTTAATGATGCATAAAGTGAAAAAAAAAAAAGTCAAATATTCCTTTAAATATCGTACCTGGGGGGTGTCTAAAGTATGCCTGTGAAGTGCCACGTGTTTCCCGTGTTTAGAACTGTCCCTGCACAAAATGACACTTCTAAAGGAAAAAAAAGCCATTTAAAACTGCTTGCGGCTTTAATGTAATGTCTGGTCCCGGTAATATGGATGAAAATCTTTAAGAAAAATGGCATAGCTACCCCATGACCCCCCCCCCCCCCCTACCCCAGCCCATTACAAGCCCCTTTGGGCCTTGTATGGATATTAAGGGGAACCCCGCACATAAAATAAAAAAGGCCCTATATACTCTGAACAGCCGTATACAGGCGGTGCATACAAGACAGGGACTGTAGGTTTGTTCTTATGTAGAATCTGTTTGTAATTTTGAACAGGTACATTGTTTAAGTGTAGCTCCAGCCCAAAAATCTATTTTTAAACTTTTTGGAAAACATAGGTAAGGGTTATCACCCCTGTAACATTTGTTTTGCTGTCTGTGCCCCGTTCAGAACATTTCACCTCACTTTCCGTCCCAATGACAACTGTTTTTGAAATGTGGTGTTTTTCTTAAAACAAGGATTGCTGATAAAGCATCAGTACAGAGGAGACACCTTTCTCCCATATTAATTCTTACAGGAGAGAATTTTCCTTCCAAGGGGTAGATTTCCTCTCACTTCCTGTTGTCTTCTTGCGTTTGCAAGTAGGAGTCGTTTGTAAGTTGGATGTTTGAAAGTAGGGACCTGCCGTATATACTCTGCAGAAATAGGCCCCTTAGTTGTTGGTGTTGGCACAACACTGTAAGCACTCACAGTTACTCTTGGTTGGTGCTGGAACGCCCTGCTGTCAACTATTATATCAGGAATTTTAATTACATATAATTGTTGAACAGTGGTAGTAAAAATTGGGCCTTTGATGGTGGTGCTGGTGCCACAACACTGTAAGCCCTGACAGTTACTCTTGGTGGGTGCAGCAATGGGCCCTGCTGTGAATTATTAGATCAAGAATTGTAATTGCATGCCCCTGTTGAACAGGGGCTGAAAAAATAGGATTTTTATAACAGCTTACCTGTAAAATCCTTTTCTTGGAGTACATCACGGGACACAGAGCGACATAGTCATTACTAATGGGTTATATAGATACCGTCAGGTGCTGGCACTGGCAACTTCCAAAACCGGAAGTACCCTCCCCTATATAAGCCCCTCCCATCCGGGAGCACCTCAGTTTTGTAGCAAAGCAATAAGTGTCCCCAAAGAGGGGCGGGAGCTCTGTGTCCCGTGATGTACTCCAAGAAAAGGATTTTACAGGTAAGCTGTTATAAAAATCCTATTTTCTTTCTCGTACATCACGGGACACAGAGCGACATAGTCATTACTAATGGGATGTCCTAAAGCAATGCCAAATGAGGGGGGGGATACACCATATATAAGCTGAGCGCTATCAGACATGAGGATCTTTTGCGGCCTGCAACACACTGCGCCCAAAGGCGACATCCTCCTGACTTCTAACGTCCACCTGGTAGAACCTAGTAAACGTGTGAACTGAAGACCATGTTGCGGCCTTACAGATTTGAGCCAGGGAGGCCTGGTGATGCACTGCCCATGAAGTTCCAACTGCTCTCGTGGAGTGCGCTCTAACTTTGAACGGAGGCGGTCTCCTTCTCAAGCCATAGGCTTGTATTATGACCTGTCGAATCCACCTGGCTAAAGTAGATTTTGACGCTGCCTGACCCCTTCTGGGGCCTTCCGGCAGAATAAACAAAGTATCCGTTCTGCGAATCTGAGCAGTGGCTTTTAGATAAGCTTTCACTGCTCTTACTACATCCAAAGAATGCAATAACTTTTCCTCTACCGAAGTAGGTCTGGGGAAAAAAGAAGGAAGAACCACATCTTGGTTCAAATGAAACCTCGATACCACCCTAGGAAGAAAGGCTGGATGAGGACGTAACACTACTCTGTCCTTATGGATAACCAGATATGGCTCTTTACAGGACATAGCTGCTAATTCCGACACTCTTTTAGCCGAACAAATGGCTACTAGAAAAATCAATTTCCTGGTGAGAAGCACCAAGGAAATATGCTGTAATGGTTCAAATGGTTGTTTCTGTAAAACCGACAGAACCAAGTTTAGATCCCATGGACATATGGGAATATTAACCGGAGGACTAATACGCATCACTCCTTGTATAAAGGCTTTGACTAGTGAATGCGAAGCCAAGGGCCTTTGAAAAAATATTGACAAGGCCGAAATCTGACCCTTGATAGTACTCAAGGCAAGCTTCCTATCTACAGCCCATTGTAGGAAGTCCAGAATCCTACCTATTACGTATTTACGTGGATGCCATTTCTTGGCCTCACACCAGGCGATGTACGCCTTCCAGATTCTATAATAGATCTGCCTGGATACCGGCTTCCTGGCATTGATCATGGTAGATACCACAGCATTAGAGAGCCCTCTCTTTTTTAGAATGTGGGCTTCAATAGCCAGGCCGTCAAACCTAGGGCTGGTAAGGAAGGGTGGTATATCGGTCCTTGCGAAAGCAGGTCCGGACGATGTGGGAGGGTCCAAGGACTCCCCACAGACATTTTTACAATCTCCGCGTACCATGCTCTTCGGGGCCACGCTGGAGCCACCAGAATCACTGGTTTCTTTTCTACCCTGATTCTGCGGAGTAATCGAGGTAACAATTGTGGCGGTGGGAATGCATATATCAGCTTGAACTGATCCCAAGGGAACACTAGGGCATCCGAGCCGCAAGCTAGGGGATCCCTTGTCCAAGAGACAAACCTGTCCACTTTTGTGTTGAATCTGGATGCTAGCAGATCTACATCCGGTGTTCCCCACCGCTGACATATTGTCCGGAAAACCTCGGGATGAAGGGACCATTCCCCTGTGCATAATTGTTGGTGACTTAGAAAGTCCGCCTTCCAATTCTCCACTCCTGGAATGAATACCGCAGATATGGCTGGGACATATCTTTCTGCCCATCTCAGGATGTAATTTACTTCCCTTTGGGCTGCACGACTCCTGGTGCCCCCCTGACGATTGATATATGCCACTGCTGTGGCATTGTCTGATTGAATTCTGACAGGGGACCCTTGGAGTTTGGATGTCCATGCTACTAGGGCATACCGGGCTGCTCGTATCTCTAAGAGATTGATGGGCAGGGCCTTTTCCGCATCCGACCATCTGCCCTGGAGAGACCATTGCTCCAGTACTGCTCCCCAGCCTATAAGGCTGGCATCTGTAGTGACCACCTTCCAGGAAATCGGACTGAAGGATTTCCCTCTTTCCAGATTCTGGGGAACCAACCACCAGCGGAGGCTCTTGCGAACGGAAGGGGACAAGGACATTGGTAAGTCCAGAGCCTGAACTTTTTTGTTCCAGGCTGACAGTATGGCCCTTTGCAACTTCCTTGAATGGAATTGACCGTAGGGTACTGCTTCGAATGATGCCACCATTTTTCCCAGCAGCCTCATGCACAGGCGTATGGATGGCTGTCTTTTTGAACCCACTAAGTGGATCAAATCTCTCAAAGACGACCCCTTTTCTTGAGGCAAGAAAATTTTTCTCTGGTCTGAATCCAGCCTTAGCCCCAAGTATTCCAGACTTTTGACTGGTTTTAGGGCTGACTTGTCTCGGTTGATAATCCAACCGTGATATTCCAGATACTTGATTGTCTCGTGAACAACCACTTCTAGTTTTTCCACTGAGTGGTCTATCAGCAACAAGTCGTCTAGATATGCCATTATCGTTACACCTCGTGTTCTTAGATTGGCCAATAATGGGGCCAGAATTTTTGTGAACACTCTTGGTGCTGTGGCCAGACCGAAGGGTAAGGCTCTGAACTGAAAATGGCGCCCTTCTACCGCAAATCGTAGAAATTTTTGGTGGGCTGGAAAGATGGGAATGTGCAAATAAGCATCTTTGATGTCGATCGAGGCTAACCATTCCTCCCCTTGTAGGGCAGTGGCTACCGATCGGATCGACTCCATCCGGAAAGTCCTGATATGTAGGAATTTGTTTAGCCCTTTTAGATTTAATATGGGCCTCACGTCCCCGTTTGGCTTCGGGACTGTAAAGAGGTTTGAGTAAAACCCGAACCCCCATTCTTCCAGGGGAACCTCTATAATTACTGCTTGGAGCAATAATTGTTCTAGTGCCAACAGGAGGGATCCTCTCTTCTGGGGATCCCTTGGCACGTTTGACCTTATAAAGCGGGAAGGAGGGGAGTTTTTTAACTCCAATTTGTATCCCAGATTTACTGCGGAGAGCACCCATCTGTCTCGGATCGTGTCCCACCAGGTCTCTGTGAACAACTGAAGTCTTCCCCCCACCCGATTGGGTGGGGGCAACCCTTCATGCATTTGACTTTGGGGGAGGTTTTGTACCTCTCCTGCTCCAGGGCTTCTTGTTACCCTGCAATTGTCCCTGATTTTTACCTCCGGGATTTGACCGAGGAGGCCGTCGGAACTGTTTCACAGCCGATGTCCTAGGGACTGGAGAAGCAGGCCTCTTAAAAGAGGGACCTCTAACTCTATTTTTAACCGGCAAAAGTGTACTTTTACCGCTGGAAATTCTCTGGATATATTTGTCCAGGTCTTCCCCGAATAAGCGCTCACCATGAAATGGGAAGCTGACCAGCAATTTTTTACAGGGAGCTTCAACAGACCAGTTTTTGAGCCATAGAAGCCTGCGCATATGTACCACAGACAGCGTAAGGCGGGAGGCCTGATGGATTGAATCCTTTATAGCAGGGATATGCAATTAGCGGCCCTCCAGCTGTTGCAGAACTACAAATCCCATGAGGCATAGCAAGACTCTGGCAGCCACGAGCATGACACCAAGAGGCAGAGGCATGATGGGACTTGTAGTTTTGCAACAGCTGGAGGTCCGCTAATTGCTTATCCCTGCTTTATAGCGTCCACCGCAAAGCATAAGGCTCTAGGTAGATCAGCTAGGGCAAGAGCCTGCTGATCTGGCAAGTCCCTTAAGACCTGTTTCAACTGATCCTTCACTGCTTGGCAGACCCCAATAGCTGCCACTGCTGGTTGTGTCACCAATCCTGCTGTAGAGAAAGCAGATTTTAATAAGGACTCTAATTTTTTATCTATTGGGTCCTTGAACATTTGGACATTATCCACCGGACATGTCAGTGATTTATTCACACAAGAGATGGCTGCGTCCACTGTAGGGACCCTCCATTTTCTGATGAACTTATCCTCCATGGGATAGACCACCGGAAATCTCTTGGGGGGAGTAAATATTTTGTCAGGATGCTCCCAATCCTGGTAAATGAGCCCTTCCAGTAAAGGATGGATCGGAAAGGAACAAACAGTCTGGGGAGCTTTTAGCGACCCCAACGAGGAGACAGAAGTGGATGATGGCTCCGCAAGTGGCATTTTAAATGCTGATCGGACCATATTAGTCAGGGACTGAACCCATAACCTTTCAGCATGTGATGCTGAGAACGGCTCTTCCACTGTTGATTCCTCTACAACCGAATCGACCTCATCCTGATCCCCTTCAGGTAGGTCGATCCCTGTATGGGACTGTTGCTCTGTTAACAGGCACTCTGAGGGAGGAGACGGAGATCGGGCGCTTTTCTCCTGTGACAGGGAAGCCGCGATCAATGCTGACAATCTCTCTTCCAGCCCTCCCAGAGCTGAGGAAAAAACCTCCTCTGTTACATACACAGGAGCAGGTGAACTGAGGACAGCCACAGTACCAGGTACTCCTGAGGGTGCTCTACGGTCACTAACCTCTGATTCTTCAGGGGAGACTGGTGCAGCCAAAGCATGCCCAAGATCCTCAGAGCCCGATGGAGACCCCCTATTCCTCCTGGGATTTCTAGTCCCGGAGTTTTTAGACGGCATATTCCTAAGCCACAAAGCTGAGGTATTCCAGCCGAAATACACCAGTTACTGACAATAGTCTAGCATAAATGCTGCTATAAGAAACAGTTGGTGTCTACTAATGTGCCTTTCTAGGGGATGCCTGTATCAACCGCTTGCTGTATGCCTTCTTTAAATGTTGCCAGCTCTGTCTCTGTACTTCATAGCCAGCTCACCACACAAAATTGTGGTTTTTAACATGCTGGGACGCCCGCACATGCGCAGAAGCGCTGCGGCGCGCACAGAGCGTCATCCCCCAGGCTCCGCCCCCTTTCCCGGCTCACCTCTATATATAGAGGCGCGTGCACGCGCACGCGCGCGGCCACGTGCGCCTTTGGCGCTAATTTCGAAAATGGAAACCAGGGACAAGAGCCAGGGCCTCTTTGCCGCAGGCCGGGGGATGGACGAGCATTGCAACATGGCAGAGGAAGCAGTTTCCCATAAGAGAACTCACCATCTGCCTGGACTTGCTCTGATGAGAAGAAACTAGTCCACATGACAAGAAAACGTTCCACAGCGGCCTCTAGTGGACAAACACAGGTACCGCAGTCTAATATATTAAATATATATATATATATATATATATAAAATAAATTTTTTTTTTCTTTTTTTTTCTTGACCACCATTAAAAATTATTACATTTTTTTAGCAGTTACAGGCATGCACAGATATTAGCGGGAATACCATTAGGTAACAGACAGAAAGACAAATTAGGCTTGGGGGTCCCCCAATAGAACCAAGTTCCTGGGGGCCCCCACTTACCTGTTCCCCGCCGCAGGATTCCACTCCCCTGGACCTGTATAGCACCCTGCACAGAAAACATCTTGGTCGTGGGTATGCCTCAAGTGCCCTGTCCATTATTCCACGCAGCGTGTGCTCCAACAGGTGGACAAGAGGTACAGTGTCACTGATGCATGCACTGTCACTGCTCACCATCCTCGTGGCCTCCTCAAATGGTGCCAGGACAGTGCATGCATCCCTGATCATGCCCCACTGGCGTGGAGAAAAAAAAACAAGCTCCCCTGACCCTGTCCTGGTGCCGTTGTCGCACAGGTACTCATTGATGGCCCTCTGCTGCGTGTGCAGCCGCTGCAGCATGGCCAACGTTGAGTTCCAATTGGTGGGCATGTCACATATAAGCCGGTTCTTGGGCAGGTTCAACTCCTTTTGCAGCTCAGCCAGGCGAGCACTGGCATTATAAGATCTGCGGAAATGCACACAGACTTTCCTGGCCTGCCTCAGGACATCCTGTAAGCCCGGGTACCTGCCCAAGAACCGCTGCACCACCAGGTTAAGGACGTGAGCCACACAGGGCACATGGGTCAGTTGTCCCTGTCGGAGGGCGGAGAGGAGGTTGGTGCCATTGTCGCAAACCACCATTCCTGGCTTAAGCTGGCGTGGCGTCAACCACCTCTCGGCCTGGCCCTGCAGAGCAGACAGGACCTCTGCCCCAGTGTGGCTTCTGTCCCCCAAACACACCAGCGCAAGCACGGCATGGCATCTTTTTGCCTGCGTACTTGCGTAGCCCCTTGAACGGCTACGGAGCACCGCTGGTTCAGAGGACAAACCACAGGAAGAGGCCATGGAGGAAGAAGAAGAGGAGGGGGTGGAGGAGAGAGGTGTGTCACAACCAGTAGTAGCATTTTGGAGGCGTGGCGGTGGAACAACCTCCAACACTACTGCACCTTGTCCTGCATCCTTCCCAGCTGCCAAAAGAGTGACCCAATGGGCCGTGAAAGAAAGGTAACGTCCCTGTCCATGCCTGCTGGACCATGAGTCAGCGGTAATATGCACCTTACCGCTGACCGCCCTGTCCAGCGAGGCCAAGACATTGCCTTCCACATGCCGGTAGAGAGCCGGAATAGCCTTCCGTGAGAAAAAGTGGCGTTTGGGAACCTGCCACTGAGGAACCGCACATTGCACAAACTCACGGAAGGGGGCCAAGTCTACCAACTGAAAAGGCAGCAGTTGAAGCGCTAGCAATTTAGCCAAGCTAGCATTCAACCGCTGGGCATGTGGATGGCTGGGAGTGAACTTCTTTCGACGGTCCAGCAGCTGGGGCAGGGAAATTTGCCTGCTAGAATCGGACGTCGGTGTACTGCTAGCAGAGTGGCCGCAACTACTTGGCTGTGACACACCTAATTCTACACCTTCATTCCTCTCAGTGCATGTTTCAGACAGGACTGAAGTTATAGTGGGGTTGGAGATCCCAGCTGATGCGGTGCAAGGAGAGGTCCGCTTTGTTCTTTGGTGTGGGTCTTTGAGGTAGGCTTGCCAACGAGCTGCATGGCAGGTCAACATATGTCTGGTCAGGCATGTGGTACCCAAGCGGCTGATGTTTTGGCCACGCGATATACGCTTGAGACATATGTTGCAAACAGCAGCTGTGCGATCTGATGCACTAGCCTCAAAAAAGGCCCACACCAAAGAACTTTTTGAATGACGGGCAGAGGCAGCGCCCTGCACAGGCGGAGCTCTGCGGTGTGATTCCGTCGGTGTACTGCCCTTACGCTGGCCACCAAAGGGCATCCTGCCTCGTTGGAGATGTTCCTCATCCTCCTCCTCCTCCTCTCTCCTATTAGGCACCCACGTGGAGTCAGTGACCTCATCATCCCCTCCCTCCTCATCACTGGAGCCAATCTGGCAGTATGCTGCAGCTGCTGGAACATGACTGCCAGATTGGTGTCCTTCTTGAGCATCCCCTCTGTCTGCTCTCACGCTACTGCCTTCCTGTAGCTGGGTTTCATCATCAGACCCTTCGAAACGCTGGGCATCCTCCTGGAGCATGTACCCAACACTGTGCTCAAACAGTTCGGGGGACTCCTCAGGAGGAGGACATGGTGGGTCTAGGGAAGGAGTGACTGATGATGAGTCTGACATTGATACCAGGAAAGAGGACGCTTTGGCAGCTGCTTTGCCAGTACCCTGAGCCTGGGTGAGAGAGGATGAGGAGGAGGAGGAGGGCTTGGTCATCCACTCTACCAAGTCTTCGGCATGATGTGGCTCAACATGTCCAGCTGCCGAAAAGAAGGACAAGCGTGTCCCATGGCCATGTGCTGATGACAATGCACCGTGTCCACGACCAGCACTGTTGCCCCCAGACACAGAGCCTGCTTGCCCTCTTTTATTGCCTCCTGACTGTCTGCCTCTCCTTGTTTGCCTTCCAGACATTCTAATAGATGGCCTGCAGGGAGATGGGAAAAAAGCAATAAGGGCTACCTTCAGGTGTCCTTCTCTGTCCCTTTACTTAAGGATTTCTAAATATGGTTGAGGATGATTGCTTTCGCACAGAATAGCACAACGACAATTTCCCTGACTGTCCAAAAAACAAGGATTTCAAAGATGGTTGATGAGGAATGCTTTAGCACAGTATAGCACAAGGAGAATTTCCCTCACTGTCCTTCCCTGTCCCTAGAAACAAGGATTCGTACAGTAAAACACACTGACACTCTCCCTACCTATAGTTTTCTGTCCCTAGAAAAAATGTTTTTTTAAAGACGGTTGATGATCAATGCTTTAGCACACTATAGCACAAGGAGAATTTCCCTCACTGTCCTTCCCTGTCCCTAGAAACAAGGATTATCACAGTGAAAGAAACTGACACTCTTCCTACCTATAGTTTTCTGTCCCTAGAAAAAATGTTTTTTTAAAGCTGATTGATGATCAATGCTTTAGCACACTATAGCACAAGTAGAATTTCCCTCACTGTCCTTCCCTGTCCCTAGAAACAAGGATTATCACAGTGAAAGAAACTGACACTCTTCCTACCTATAGTTTTCTGTCCCTAGAAAAAATGTTTTTTTAAAGATGGTTGATGATCAATGCTTTAGCACAGTATAGCACAAGGAGAATTTCCCTCACTGTCCTTCCCTGTCCCTAGAAACAAGGATTATCACAGTGAAAGAAACTGACACTCTTCCTACCTATAGTTTTCTGTCCCTAGAAAAAATGTTTTTTTTAAAGACGGTTGATGATCAATGCTTTAGCACACTATAGCACAAGGAGAATTTCCCTCACTGTCCTTCCCTGTCCCTAGAAACAAGGATTATCACAGTGAAAGAAACTGACACTCTTCCTACCTATAGTTTTCTGTCCCTAGAAAAAATGTTTTTTTAAAGACGGTTGATGATCAATGCTTTAGCACAGTATAGCACAAGGAGAATTTCCCTCACTGTCCTTCCCTGTCCCTAGAAACAAGGATTATCACAGTGAAAGAAACTGACACTCTTCCTACCTATAGTTTTCTGTCCCTAGAAAAAATGTTTTTTTAAAGATGGTTGATGATCAATGCTTTAGCACACTATAGCACAAGGAGAATTTCCCTCACTGTCCTTCCCTGTCCCTAGAAACAAGGATTATCACAGTGAAAGAAACTGACACTCTTCCTACCTATAGTTTTCTGTCCCTAGAAAAAATGTTTTTTTAAAGACGGTTGATGATCAATGCTTTAGCACACTATAGCACAAGGAGAATTTCCCTCACTGTCCTTCCCTGTCCCTAGAAACAAGGATTATCACAGTGAAAGAAACTGACACTCTTCCTACCTATAGTTTTCTGTCCCTAGAAAAAATGTTTTTTTAAAGACGGTTGATGATCAATGCTTTAGCACACTATAGCACAAGGAGAATTTCCCTCACTGTCCTTCCCTGTCCCTAGAAACAAGGATTATCACAGTGAAAGAAACTGACACTCTTCCTACCTATAGTTTTCTGTCCCTAGAAAAAATGTTTTTTTAAAGCTGATTGATGATCAATGCTTTAGCACACTATAGCACAAGTAGAATTTCCCTCACTGTCCTTCCCTGTCCCTAGAAACAAGGATTATCACAGTGAAAGAAACTGACACTCTTCCTACCTATAGTTTTCTGTCCCTAGAAAAAATGTTTTTTTAAAGATGGTTGATGATCAATGCTTTAGCACACTATAGCACAAGGAGAATTTCCCTCACTGTCCTTCCCTGTCCCTAGAAACAAGGATTATCA
This sequence comes from Rana muscosa, assembly GCA_029206835.1. Taxonomy (NCBI): domain Eukaryota; kingdom Metazoa; phylum Chordata; class Amphibia; order Anura; family Ranidae; genus Rana; species Rana muscosa. The sequence goes on from CM055126.1 coordinate 234,184,246, forward strand.
CAGTGAAAGAAACTGACACTCTTCCTACCTATAGTTTTCTGTCCCTAGAAAAAATGTTTTTTTAAAGATGGTTGATGATCAATGCTTTAGCACACTATAGCACAAGGAGAATTTCCCTCTCTGTCCTTCCCTGTCCCTAGAAACAAGGATTCGCACAGTAAAACACACTGACACTCTCCCTACCTATCCTTCTCTTTCCCTAAACTAAAGGAATCCAGGTTAAGCAAGAAAAAAAAAATGTCACTGTCCCCGCCTATGCTTCTCTTTCCCTGCTCCGGAACACACTACACTAGGCCGCCGTGCTGGCGGCCTTTTATAGTGTGGGGCGTGTACTAAACACCCTCAGCAATAATTGGCCACAGGCATCCTGCCTGTGGCCAATCATTGCTCTCCTCGCTGCCGGCGCTGTGATTGGCCAAGCATGCGGGGTCACAGTGCATGCTTGGCCAATCACAGCGCCTGGATGACACTGCGATGGCGTAGTGCATTGTGGGCCGTTCGCGTCACTCGAATTAGGCGCGAACGGCCCAAATCGTTCGATCTTCGTCGAACGATCGAACAGCCGATGTTCGAGTCGAACGTATGTTCGACTCGAACACCGAGCTCATCTCTAGCGACAAGAACGACCAGCCGGCACGTCCGCCGGCTGGCCGGAGTCCTGAACAAATCCTGATTTGATCGGGTCTCCGATGTAGTAACCCGGAAGCGACGTCACGTCGTCACTTCCGGTTTACCCGGCAGCCAGATTTAAAAACGCAGATTTTGGTGTTTTGAATACTTTGAAGTGCAGAGGAGGGGTTTGGGGGTCCTTTAGACCCCAGATCCCTCCATAAAAAGGAGTACCTGTCACCGCCTATTACTGTCACAAGGGTTCTTTACATTTCTTGTGGCAGCAATAAAAGTGATAAGAAAAAAAAAAATTTTTAAAGCGCCCCAACCCTATGTGCTCACATGCCAAAGAAAATGCATACGCAAATGTAAACAGTGTTCAAACCACACGTGAGGTATTGCCGCGATCGTAAAAAAGTAAGAGCAACAATTCTAGCCCTAGACCTCTTCTGTAACTCTAAACATGCAACCGTTAAATATTTTTTAAAGCGTTGCCTATGGAGTTTTTTTTAAGTACTATAGTTGGTTGCCATTCCACGAGCGTGCGTAATTCTAAAGCGTGACACGTTCAGTAGATATTTGCTCGGCGTAACATCAGCTTTCATATTATACAGAAAAAATAAAATAGGCTAACTTTGCTGCTTGTTTTTTATTTTATTTAATTGCATTGAAAAAATAAATAAAAAAAATTGCATTTGGAAGACCGCTGTGCAAATACGGTGTGACATAAAATATTGCAACAGCTGCCATTTTATTCTCTAGGGTCTCTGCTAAGAAAATTATATATAATGTTGTTCTGGGGTTCTAACTAATTTTTTAGTAATAAAAATACTGATTTTAACTTGTTAACTAGTGTCAGAAATAGCCTTGGTCTTGATGTGGTTAATTGAACAAGCTGAAGTTAGAAGCCGATTGGCTCCCATGCACAGCTGCTCCAGATTCTGTACTCTCCAGTTTTAGTAAATCTCCCCCGTTGCATATCATAAAAACTGGCCACTTCCTATGACATCATCAGGCACTTACTTTTTTGTACATCTTGTGGTCATACATGTACTGAAGGGTCATGTTCAGTTCCTGCTCGAAGAGCTGCAATGAAGAACACAAATCCAAGAATTACTACAACCAAAGACACAATGTATGGATTATATCAAAGGGCTCTTCATACCAGTCACAGCTGTGTGTGGAATGTTAACACTGTACTGTATATCTGCACAGGGACTTGATATACAGTATTTTCTCTGGCTGTACACTAGTAAAATATTGTTTTTATTTGTTCATTCGATTTTCTAATCATGACTGGGGTCAAATTGGCGTTGGTATTCAAGGAAATTGAATTCCTTGCATGCAGCGACGACCTCATCCATAGGTGGCGCACGGGCGCCACTCCCCCTATCCATGCGTACAGCCCCCTGATCTACAAGCAGAGCACCGGACGCATGGATTCCCCTGGGGGGGGGGGGTGATTTTTTTGAAGCGTGCGATTAAAACCAGAAGCTCCAATAGGCTTCAAAAAAGAGTGGATTCTGGTGCAGAGCACTGTGCCCGAAGCCCACCCAGTTGTGTGAATAAATATTCGCCATTGTCACAGATTCTGCCTCCTGATCAATCAGGAAGCGGATCCTGAGACCCGTTTCCCCGATAGGCAGAAAGGAAAAACTACCCTATTGGCCAAGGGAGGAGACGCACGGTGAGGACATATCGCCGTGATGCAGGGGAAGCCAGCCGCTCGGAGGGAAGCGCTGCCCAGGGTAAGTGTTGCGGGGGGTGACCGGCCAACAGACAGGGGGAGGTGGTTTGATGGCTGTGCATTGTTTGCCACCCCCCCCCAAAAAAATATACCACCAGCTGTCATTGAGGAGCAGGCTGGAAATTTTCCCCTGCATCATATCGCCGTGATGCAGGGGAAGCCAGCCGCTCGGAGGGAAGCGCTGCCCAGGGTAAGTGTTGCGGGTGACCGGCCAACAGACAGGGGGGGGGGGGTTGGTTTGATGGCTGTGCATTGTTTGCCACCCCCCCCAGAAAAATATACCACCAGCCGCCATTGAGGAGCAGGCTGGAAATTTTCTCTCGGACAAAGAGATTTCTAACAGTTTATGTGGTTTTTGTTTGGGAAAGTCCATTTGTTAAACAATATAATGTTAAAAGTAGGATTGCACGGCTACCGGTATTGGTGCCGATACTAAGCATTTGCAGAAGTATCGGTATTTGTGCAAATGCTCCGATACCTGAAACCGATACTTTTTTTTCAGCTGCCAGCGGGATTACCCACTGACAGCAGAAATGTAAAAAAAAATAAAAAAAACTGTCAATTATCGGTTCTTAAAGTGGTAGTAAACTCTGTACTCTGCAAGTTTTAGGAGATATTCACAATACCTACAAAGTTTAGAAGATATTCAGAGTGCATGCAGCCAATGACATCAACGGCGCATGCTCTCTGAAGTTGTGGCTTACAGTGCTGGACCTTCAGAGCCCGTGCCGGAAGTGATGTCATTGCGCTCCCGGCCACTCATGTACCCAGAGGCCGCAAACCCGGAAGGAAGACCGGGGGAAAGATGTCAGCTGTCTTATCGGTGTCAATGAGGCACTGGATGGCTTCATTCCAAAGTAAGTTTCTCATAATGCTCTGCTTACTAGCACATTATGATATTGCCTTGCAGGATTTCTTTTTTTTTTTTCTAAGCACCAGTGGTTTACTACGGCTTTAAAAAAAAAAAAAAAAAGAGTGGGGCGGCCCCATCCTTAACGACCGATGACTCATTCAGCTGTCAGTGGGGTTCCCCTGTTGACAGCTGAAGTGTGAACAAAGTCCTGGGAATTGGAGCTGTGAGAAAAAAGCAGCCTGACAATGTTTATCAAATACATTGCCCAGCTGCTGAAACAGAAAGATAAAAAGAAACATTGTTTCTTTTTGTATCTTCTGTTTATTCATCTACAGATCAAAAGGGACGACCGTTACATTGACAGCTATGGGACTGCCGTCAGGGGGTGCACGCAACACTTTCACATCTCCGTGTTTGGGGTACAAATTAAAATCCTCCATGTGAACGAGGCTTAAAGCCCTGTACACACAGCCGGGAATCCCGTCAGGAAAAAAAAACGTTGGTTTTCCTGACGAGATTCCTGGCAAGCTTTTCTTGCAAAGCCATGCATACAGACGGCCATTCGAAAGAACCGCCGTTCTTTTGAATGGTAAGAACGCAGTGACGTCATCGACTATGACGAGCATGCGCTCGTCACATTCGATGCTGTCGCCGCCATCTTGCTACACCCTACACTACCCTTGTAAGCTATGACGCATGCGTCGAAGTCTCATCGAGCATGCGTGGGCTTACCTGGGGACAGGTAAGCATTTAGCCTCGTACACACGCACGGTTTTCGCGTCGGGAAACAGGCCGACGAGAAAATACAGATCAGGTTCTCTATTTTTCTCATCGAGATTCCCGGCAGTTTTCCCGACGAGAAGCCATACACACGACCGGTTTTCTCGGCAAAAAGCTCTGCCAGCAGTTGTCTTGCCGAGAAAACCGGCCGTGTGTACGAGGCTTAAGGCTACAAAACAGGAGTGCCTAGGCACACTCACATTCCAGGAAGTACTCTATTTTTAAGGGGAGCTTCCAGACGAAAAAAAGATACATTGTTCAGAGTAATGCTTGGCTACATTTTTAGATGTCCCCTGTAACACAGAAAATCTTCACTTTCTGAGTGAGAAGGTCCTCTTTATTGGTTGGACTGGACGATGATCTTCTATGGGAAGTAATATAAAAAGGAGGACATGAAAGGGTTAGGAGAGGCAGCAGCCGAGTCTCAATTGTGAAATGCGGCTTCCTCTCCGTTTTCCTCCCAGCAGAAATGAAAGAGAACGGGATTCACAGTAGGGAAATGGTACGAGTGGCTGTGGTGGGGGGGACAGATGGGGTTGGTGCTTACCATTCCATTGGGAAAGCCCAGTAAACCCGGAGCTCCGTGATCAGCGAAGTAGACAAAGACATGGTCGTTCGGTCCACTGCAAGAGAATAGAAAGAAATTAAAATAAATATACGACATCACATAATTTGGGTTAAGTCACATGTTATAACTGAAAGCCGCGCAGAGTTGCCATATTACAGTTACTTGTTTTAATCGCCCCCCCCCCCCCCGGAGTCTTCCTGGTTTCTGACCTAGGCCTAGATTATGTCAAACATCCCAGGAGTCTTCATGGGCATTTCCCCCCCCCCCCCCCCTTTCATCTAAAGAAGGGGCTCTCAGCCAAGCACGTCCTCCTTTTCCTGTATGCCTGAGCTAAGGGCAGGTGGATTTCAGCAAGTAAAATCTACATGAATTATCTGCCCTTACTCAAGATGGCCACCACTAGAGATGATAGGTGAGCGTTTTTCAAAGTGATTTCTCAACAAATTAAAAGCATGGAGACAGGGATGGACGGGGGGGAGTTTTCCTTAAATATTAAAAATAAATAAAGTTTTCAGCTTGTGGTGCTCAGTACCCATTTTAAAGGGGATTTCCAGACATGGCAATTTTTATAGGGGACCTTGCACTGGGTACATACATGGCTACATTGGCCTAGCTTGGACCAATATAGCCAGTGCTGGGACAAGGTCACCTAGAGCCCAGGGCAAGCATGCCAAACTTTGCCTACCCCCCCCCCAAGATGAATGAACATTATGAGCCATCAAATCCCCCCCCATCTCCAAAAAAAAAGGGGGGGCGTACTAATCTGCATAAATTTCCCCTCCTTCTGGTAACAAATCTGCTCTACTGCTGAAATCCCCCCTCCCAGCACAAATATCTGCCCCCCCCCACAATAAAAAAAAACCCTCCTAGCACCCACTCCACCCAATAAAAAAAATAAAATAATAATAATAATCTTCTAGCACAAATTCCCCCAATCCCCTACTACACAAACCCCCTTTCTCCTCTACCATATCACCACTTCTAGCACCCCACCCCCCCTCAATCGACCTTTATAGCACAATGTCTCTTCTTCTATCCCCCTCCCAACACAAATCCCCTGAATCACCGTTCCTAGCAGACACCCCCAAATGTCCACTCCTAGAGCAATTTTTACCCCCTGCCGCCCCTCCCCCCCAAATTCCTCCTCCTAACACAAAGTCCCCCCCCATCTACTCATGGTGCCCCCCCCCACCTCACATGATACCTCAGTGCCCAGGGCAGCCACCCCTCCTGCCCCTTGTCCAGGCCCAGTATGTACCATACCTCTAGGACCCCCTGGAAGCTGGAAATCACTGTAGCACCACTGTAGCAAGCACTTCTACTAAACCTACACTACAGTGATCTCCACTAACCTCTGGGTCCCGTGCTGAGCCGCTGCCCTACGAACACAAGAGGTCACTTGTTTGCCACGGGTGCCATTGACTTCTCTATAAACTGCAAAGCATTCTATGACTGGATGAGGTGGAGAGGCAGGAAGGAATGTTACGATCTCCACCTGGTCCAATCAGAGAACTCTTTATAATAATTGATAAGAAAGTGTTGTTTGAATGGCGCCCGCGTTGAGCGAGCAACCTCCTGTGTTCAGGAGACATCAGGCTAGTGGAGATAACTGTAGTAGCAGTGTCTACTACAGTAACTGCCAGGTGCAGAGAGCGGCTCTAGGCAAAACTTGACATGGGGCCCCACTCTCGCCCATGATGGGAAAAATAATTCAAGGACAAGAGCCTCTACTGCACAACCCTGGCCGGTGTTTGTGGGGGTCTGCAGGCAGGGGGCTTATCGGAATCTGGAAGCTCCCCAGATCCTGCTCTTTAATAACTAAGGGGTGGGGGCCACTCAGTGATGTCACCTGGTGAACCCGCCCCCTTGTGACATCATTGACTGAAGGCATGCTGGGTCATTGATGTCACAAGGGGTGGTGTCACTGATATTCACTGGTTGGTAGGGACGCTGGCGGCCCCGCTCCTGAGTCAGGGCTCTTAAAGCTGCCTGAGCACAGCAGCGTTAAGGTCCCCTGTCCCTCAAAACTGGAGTAATGCATTGGGTAAGTTAGGCGACCGCGAGGCCCCTGTGAGTGCGAGGCCTTAGGCGACCGCCTAATTTGCCTAATTAAAGAGCCGCCTCTGGCCAGGAGCATTGGCGGCTGGTGCTAAACTTTTTTTAAGGGAGCGGCAAATAACCCCCCCCCCAGTCTCCCCACACTCAGCCTCTCTGTGGCTTCATCGGCTCCTCCTCCCGGCCATCCTGATCCCCCTCCTGTCCTGGAGGAGAAGCTAGAAGACAATAGCGAATATTGATTCGCTAATGTCACAAGTGCCCAACCTTTTTCAAGCCAATTAGAGCCTCAGGCTCTAATCATGTGACTTGGGAAAAAACAAAAAAACACACACACACACAAACCTATGAGTCCGGCTCCCCGCATGCATACTGGCATGCAAACTAGGGGCGGGGGTGACGTCCCTGCGCCCCTTATGGACCGCCCGCTCCTGGCCAGGAGGATCCCACAGGCATGAAACATACATACTTCTATTGGTCCAAATATGTAAAAACTGCCAAGCTTGGGTTTGAACTTTAATGAGAGGGGCAACAGGGGACACCCCATTTCAGAAGTATGGACACCTTTGTTGGATGGGTCATAGGTCTGTTTCTACACAAGAAGTCTGCATTCCCTCTTCCAAACCCAGCAGCCGTCTTATGTGTGACCCCAATCCAAAGGACTAAAGAATAATATTTCACCAACCTCCTAAGCACCTTCCCGGATCCTTGTCCCTTCACCGCCTCTGCGTCACCTCGGAGAACCGCCTGGAAGTTGGCAGGAGTGACGAACTAGAAAGACACAACAGTCAGACGATCAGCAACACGGGATAAAAGGCCCTTTATTAAAATATTTATATTCTCATGGTGACCCAACCGGTTTTCTGAGCTTTGCTGGAATATTGGCAGGATAATCTAAGTAGCGCTATGGACGGAGGGTTAATAAAAAAAAATAAAAAAACACCTCCAGCACTGAGTGAATCTCCATAATTACTTCCCAGGATCTATATAACAAAGAACAGAAAAAGGAAAGTGATGGCAGATTCCTAATGCTGCCTCCAGATCTGGGTCTGGTGCATTGGCTCCCCACTGGGAACAGAACTGGAAACCCAACAACATCCCACTAAAATGTACCCGTGGTCCCACTGCAACCCAAATCCTGCAAATGTGAAGGGTCAGGGTGGAAGGTGCCACCTCTGTCTTGGTGGATATGTCCCCCAGACTCTAGGAGTAGGACAACTACTGGTCTAATGGTGGGAGGACAATGCCTGGGGATCAGTTGCTTGTGTTCACTTTGAGGCTGGGTTCACACCTATGCGAATTGGATGCGGCTTGAACCGCATCCAATTCGCATAACATTTTAAAATACATTCATTTTATATGGGGCTGGTTCACATTTCTGCGGGCATTCGCACTGCACAAAAAACATGTGCGATTTCTAGGCATTGCGAATTGTCTGCACATTATCTTCTATGGGAACGCATCTGATTCGCAGATGTGTTCCGTTCTGAACACTAATTCTCTCCCTGCTCACTTCACCACCCCCCCCCCCCCCCCCCCTCTCCCAGGTCAGCTAATCCGCAGCTACAACGTAGATGAAACGCTGAACAGCTGTTTTTTCTCTTCGCAGAGAAAATAGACCTGGAATTCGCACCGCACAAGTGTGAACCCAGCCTCAAGCCTGCCACCAGCTTGGGATCATCAGCATGGCAATAGATGTCACTCTTGGGATTGGATAGCCGGACCTTGTAAACCCATTTGTCCTCAATGGGGGGAGAGAGAAGGAAAGAGAGAAGGAAAGAGAGAGAGAGAGAAGGAAAGAGAGAAGGAAAGAGAGAAGGAAAGAGAAAGAGAGAGAGAGAGAGAAGGAAAGAGAGAGAGAGAGAGAGAGAAGGAAAGAGAGAAGGAAAGAGAAAGAGAGAGAGAGAGAGAGAGAAGGAAAGCGAGAGAAGGAAAGCGAGAGAGAGAGAAGGAAAGCGAGAGAGAGAGAGAAGGAAAGAGAAGGAAAGCGAGAGAGAGAGAGAGAGAGAGAAGGAACGCGAGAGAGAGAGAGAAGGAAAGAGAGAAGGAAAGAGAGAGAGAAAGAGAGAAGGAAAGAGAAAGAGAGAGAGAGAGAGAAGGAAAGAGAGAGAGAGAGAAGGAAAGAGAAGGAAAGCGAGAGAAGGAAAGCGAGAGAGAGAGAGAGAGAGAGAAGGAAAGAGAGAGAGAGAAGGAAAGAGAAGGAAAGCGAGAGAGAGAGAGAGGGAGAAGGAACGCGAGAGAGAGAGAGAGAGAGAAAGATTTAATCTAGGTCAGTGCCGGTATTTTTTTCTTTTTTTATGTACCGCCCTGCTTCTGTTGACCAGGCGCTATAATCTAAATTTAGTGGGATGTCTGAACTGTAGTTGGTTCAGATTCGATGTTTTGGCTAAATTAGCCAATGTTCCAGCCTTGGCTGAGTTGGGTGTATTTCCTGTGGTTACCAGCAGGTGTCGCCACCTCTGGTTCGTGTTGGAAAGTACAACAAGCCGTATTGGGTGCTTTTTCCCCAGAGGCAACCTAGCGGGAGGTTGATACCGCTGGGCATGCTGGGAGAGGGTACTTAAGGGGCGAACGCCATTTCTGGAGAAGCTCTCCCATCTCGTGGCCACCTTGGCCGGAGGTATGTGACAACTCCTCTTCTGCCTTGAGGTTTCTTTACGTAAGGTAGGCCCAGAAGCTGTCTGGGGCTTATTGGTTCAAGGGTGATCCTGTGCTGTCTGTCCTGTGGGAAGAAGCCAAGCAATCAAAGGATCCGGGGGAGGACTCGTCTTGGAGAATACGCAGAGGAAGGCTGGTATCTCGAGAGGAGCCTGGGGCCTCATTTGGAGGATGCATCCAAACCAATCTGCCTCACAGTATTACCGGGTCGGCTTAAAGGACTTTTCATACTGTGCAGTCGTGCTTGAACTTTGAAGTTCTGATTACCAAGTCTGTGGCAGAGACTTTTCATTTTGTCCGTGCATCATCCCCGCTGCTAGGCTGGTGAGAGGGGCCTATCCGGGTGAGCAAGATCCAACGACAGCGGGTGTACCTGTCTCCAGGATCTCAAGTGTTCCTCAGTGATCTGCATCAGGTACCTGAACTTCCCCTAACCCTCCATCCCTCATTCTGCCAATGTTGTGGTAAATAAAAGAAGCATTGGAAAAGACTCAGTGACTGGCAACCGTGTTTTATGCAACTTTAACCCTAGACTTCGAGCCAACACAGAGAACAGTGGGGTAACGGCAGACCAAAAACTAACCAGCAGCGCCTGCGGGGGTAGTGCTACATTTACTTTTTTTTTTTTTTATTGGTGTCAGTATCAGTTAGTGGGGGTGCGTTTTAGGTAGAATAATAATAATAATAAAAATAAAAAAAAAACGCAAAATGCACACTGTTGTTTTTGGCCTGTACAAACTAAAATACACTTATGTGGTATCACTGCGACCATCAGGAGCAGAAGAATTTATTTTGGGTTGTTCTTTGGTGGTAGGTAATGGTAGTATCAAGAAATATACAGCTAAATGTAAAAAAAAAAAAAAAAAAAAGTTTGCAAAATTGTGCTTAGGCATTAAAGTGGCGCTCGGCCGGAAAAAAAAATATATTAGAAGCCAGCAGCTACAGCAGCTGCTGACTTTTAATATTAGGACACTTACCTGTCCTGGAGTCCAGCGACGTCCGCAGCAGAGGACAAGCAATCGCTCGTCACTCTGCTGCCCCCACCGCCATCCTCGGTGAGGGAACCAGGAAGTGAAGCCTTACGGCTTCACTGCCCGGTTCCCTACGGCGCATGCGCGAGTCGCGCTGCGCCGTTCTGACTGGTCCCCGTGTGTTCTGGGAGCCGAGTGTCTCCCAGAACACAACGGGTATTCTGCGGGAAGTGACGCGCTTCCCGCAGATTTCCCACAGAGAGGACTCCCGGAAGTGGGTGCAAATAGCTGTCTTAGACAGGTATCTGCACCCCCCCCCCCCTGAAAGGTGCCAAATGTAACACCAGAGGGGGGGGAGGGTTCCGATGAGCGGAAGTTCCACTTTAGGGTGGAGCTCCACTTTAACATTTGTTTTACCCTTAGGCACAAAGGGGTTAAAATATAGCAAGAACCTTTGCAGCCCCCAACTCTCCATACTGAATGGCCCCACAATCCCAGGCTTCTCTCCCCCTTTCTACAAACTCCCCCCCACTTCTTTCCTTTAATCTCCCCGATTAGACTTTTCTTCCCCATTTTTCTAATCATTCCATTTACCTCCTACCCCATGAAAACAAAAAACACAACTCTGCACCATGATGCCTTCGGGAATCTTATGCTGGCCATACACTAGTAGAATGAGCAACAGCAGACCCCCCCTCCCCAATGCTAACCAGTGGCAGCCCAACCATAGGGCCCCCCCTCCCCATTCATGCGTCTGGCCCCCTGATCTACAAGCAGGCGCTGGACGCATGGATTTCAATGTTTTTTTTTTTCTTTTGAAGCACATGATTAGAGCCAGAGGCTCTAAAAATAAAATAAAAATAAAATAAAATTCTGCCTCCCGGCCAATCAGGAAGCGGGTCCTGAGACTCTTTGCTGCCCCCCCAAAATAATATTATACCACCGGCCACTGACTCCAGACCTTAGTAAATGGAGGTAAAGCTGAACTTTGCAAACAATACCCGATCACATGCAAGGAAAATAAAAAGAATTGGATGTTGGAAGTCAGCAGAGCTTCTGCTCATTTGCTAAGCTCTGGAGCAACTGCACAGTCCATTTGCCTTTAGTAAATCAACCCCCATAGTCTTATACCTTCCTAATCATGGCGTGTTCACGCACGCGTTTACAGATGTGCCGGAGAAAATTGTAATTATATGAATGTCAGAGAAGCATTCTTGCCTTTCCATCGCCATCTTTTGCTGTGCACATCCCTTTTTATTATGATGGCGCCCAGTCTTGACCCCGAGTGGGAACTGTGGCTGGGAACACATGATGCAAGGAAAGCGTATTTCACTGCAGCATCAAAATTATGAGTCTCACCTCCTTTGTGTAATCCTTCAGTACTCCGGGGTACACGTTTGTCCCATTGGGCCGGTTTATGATGATTCCTTTGGTTGGATTCCTGGGCACAAAAAAAAAATACATTGTATATTATTAGCATACTGCTCACATTTCTTTAGAATTAACCACTTGACCTTCAGAAGATTTACCCCCCTTCCTGACAGGCCGATTTTTTTGCGATGCGGCACTCCGTTACTTTAACCACTTGCCGTCAAGCTCACGCACATTTACGGTGGCAAAGTAGCTCGTTCCTGCAAATCGCCATAGCTGTACGCCGGCTCCTTTAAGAGCCATAGCAGGCGCGCGCACCTACTGCACGGCAGGGGGACCCGATGTCCGCCTGCCACCCGCGATCGCAGGGCATGAGAGCCAGAACGAGGGATCTGTGTATATAAAAAAAAAACACACAAATCCCCATTCTGATAGGAGAGGAGAGACAGATCTGCTGTTCCTAGTAATTAGGAACAGCAATCTGTCTCCTCCTCCAGACAGCCCCCTCCCACCACAGTTAGAAACACCTCCCTTAACCCCCTTGATTTCCCCCTGGTGTTAACTCTTTCCCTGCCAGTGACATTTATACAGTAATCAGTGGCTATTTTTATGTGAACAGTATTTTAACCTCTATCAGAAATGAGATAGTGAAAAAACTAGTAGTGGTGCTAAAAAACACACAGTATTAAAGTGAAAAAAACATATACCGTATATACCGAGTATAAGCCGACCCGAATATAAGCCGAGGCACCTAATTTTACCACAAAAAACTGGGAAAACGTATTGATTCGAGTATAAGCCTAGGGTGTCCATCTGCATGCCTCACTGTGCCCATGACTAGACTGACGTTTAACATGGGAGTCTATGGAAGGGGTGCCTGGCTTTGAAAAATCGGTGCTCCCCGGCCGTAGGTCCCCCAGACAACAAACTTTGCACACTTGTAGAGGAAAAATGGGGCTACACGTGTGCCAAGTTTGGGGTCCAGGGGACCTACGACCGGCCAGTACCGGGTCCCCAAAATCACCAAAGAAATGACCGTTTAACATGGGAGTCTATGGAAGGGGTGCCCAGGTTTGAAAAAAATCAGTGCTCCCCGGTCATAGGTCCCCCGGACAACAAACTTTGCACAATTATAGAGGAAGAGTGGTGCTACATGTGTGCCAAGATTGGGGTCCAGGGGACCTACGGCCGGTACCGGGTCCCCAAAATCCGGGAGATCAGGCACAAAAAGGTGACTCGAGTATAAGCGGGGGGGGGGGGGGGGCATTTTTAGCACAAAGAAATGTGCTTAAAAACTCGGCTTATACTCGAGTATATACGGTATATTAATAAATATTAACCACCCTGTGACAACAAAAGGACAGATTAATTGAAAAAAAAAAAGTCCATAAACGGATTCTTCCAATATTAATAACTTTGTATAGTGTCTTCTTATTTCTTCCACCACACCAGTATGTGCAAGTGATTCCGCTCCCTTCAGAAAACGCGCTCACCAACTTCCAATGCCTAACACTCTCGTGCTTGGCTTAAAACGCTTTCTTTCAACCACACAAAAGGGTTAAGTGGGCTCCAATATTCAGCCGTGACCATCAACCAGGATCTCTCCACATGGAAATAATAATAAAGTGCTCCAAATAGTGCGAGAACGTAAAACCAGTTTAAATTAAAACACTCAGAAATCTTCAATCATTGCACTCACATCAAAAAAGTGCATAGTAGGAAAAATAAAATAAAATGTTTGTTATTTAAAAAATAAATAAAATAATAATAATAATAATTTGCCTTTACAACCCCTTTAATATTGTGTTTTTAGCGCCACTATTTTTTCACTGTCTAATTTCTGATAGAGGTTAAAATACTGTTCACATTATCTTATTATTTAAAGTGGCAGCTACACTGCAAAGGTACATTCATTGTAGAGGCTCAGTGGTGGGACTTCAAGTGTGGGTGTACGTTGCTTGCTGATCATCAGTTTTATATAAGTGGCTATTTTTAGCTCGGATTGCTGTATAAATGTCAGTGGTCCCAAAGAAGTGTCGAAAGTGTCCAATCTGTCCACCGCAATGTCGCAGTTCCGCAAAAAAAAAAAAAAAAAATTATATTAATAATTACATAAATCTATCCCCTATTTTGTAGACGCTATAACTTTTCCGCAAACCAATCAATATACTCTTATTGCAATTTTTACCAAAAATATGTAGAAGAATACGTATTGGCCTAAACTGATGAAGAAACTTTTTTTACATCTTGTTTGGGGATATTATAGAAAAAAAAAAATATGTATATGTATTGTGACAGCAGGAAGGTAAAGTCACCTGGTTGCATCCAGGGGGGTAGATATATTTCGCCCAGATTCAGGCTTTACGCCGACTTATACAACTAGGTGGAGAGTTGTATAAGCCCAGCTGAGGCTAGTGGGCTCATGGATGACTCATACCTCTAGGGAGAGTGCTGGGCGTCGTGCAGGCAGGGAGTTGATGAGACCAGCTGAAGCTTGTCAGCTCATTTAGGCCTCTATAAGAACTCCCAACTTCATTAGATGTTAGCTCATGCCTGGACCCAGACCTGTGTGGACTGTCTAGGGAGAGTGAACCCCTGTGCGGTGAGACAAAGCCTGTGTGGCTATTTGCTTGGACATTTAAAACCAGGGACTTAGGGACTAGGACAGCACTAGGCTGATCCCAGTTGTTAGTTAGGAAACCTGTATGTTTAGTCAGAGGTCAAGTTGACCAGGATTTATTTTGTTTATGTTTCTTTGGCTTTGCTGTGTTTTGTCACTGTAAATAGAAAATAAACCGCACCTTTTTGATTTTGAAAACCACAACCTCCGTTTGCTGGGCCTGTTTTTGTGTGGGGAGCCCATCTCGGGGGGTCACACACACCCGCTGCCGAGCTAACCCCCTCACAGTTGGTGGAGAACCAGTGGCAGTTTTTTTTTAAGCCAGCATGGAGGAGATACTGAAGCAGCTGGCTCTAGCAAATGCCAATCAACAGCAGACAAATGCAGGTTTGCAAAAGAGCCTTGCAGCTCATCAACAGAGCCTTGCAGCCCAGCAGCAAGCTCATCAACAGAGCCTTGCAGCCCAGCAGCAGACAAACGCAACTTTGCAACAGAGTCTGGAGGCTCAGCAACAAGCCCAGCAGCAATCTGAGGCCCGCTTCATAGACCTGCTACAGAAGCAAGAGCAGAGACTACAACAACAGATGGAAGCAGCAATGCAGCAACGTCCGCAGACCAGTGAGGAAAGCCGTCCCACTAATACCGCGTCCTTTGGGGTGAGTCGTTTATTGACAAAAATGACTGGAGAGGATGATCCAGAGGTATTTTTGACCACATTTGAAAGGACCGCTGAAAGAGAAAAGTGGCCTGAGGAGCAGTGGGCTGGACTGGTGGCTCCTCTGTTAACTGGTGAATCGCAGAAAGCTTACTATGACCTAGAGCCTGACCAAGCAAAAGACTATGTGATGCTAAAAGCTGAAATATTGGCAAGGCTGGGTGTCCCCCAGGCTGTCCGGGCTCAGCGTGTGCATAACTGGACTTTCCAGCTTGGAAAACCCCCCAGGTCTCAAATGTATGATCTCATTCACCTGAGCAGAAAGTGGCTACAGCCAGAGACTTTGTCCGCACCAAAGATTGTGGAACGTGTTGTAATGGATCGGTTTTTGAGAGCTCTTCCTACTGCCATCCAAAAGTGGGTAAGCCATGGAGACCCAGAGACGGCCGATGGTCTTGTGGATCGTGTGGAGAAATACTTGGCTACAGAGAACCTGACGGCCTCTTCCAGAGACACTCGGACTTTCCACCCTAAGACCAGACCATCCCCAGGGGCGGATAAGAGGATTCCAAGGGGTGAGGGTGGAGAGAGTGAGAGGGTGGGAGCTCTACCCCAAGTTTGGCGAGAACAGCCTGGGAAATCAGCGGCTCAAGAGGCCGCAAGAAGGATCGTTTGCTACCGCTGCCGGCAAGTGGGACATATTGCAGCCAATTGCCTGGTTGTGGAGGAACCCATGCAGTGTGACTTTCTGACGGGCAGACGTCAGTCGCTGTGTGCGACAGTCGCATGCACTGCCATTCGAGGAACTGAGAAACATTTATGCAAAATGTGTGTTAATGGTAGAAATGTTGTGGTATTGCTGGATTCAGGTAGCCTTGTGACCCTGATAAAGGCTGAGTTAGTTAAAACAGAGGTCTCTGGGAATAGCAAGGTAGCTGTTATTTGTGTGCATGGGGACACCCGAGAGTATCCAGTGACTACAGTGTGTTTCGAGACCCCCAAAGGTACCCTCTCTCATCCAGTGGGCTTAGTATCTCAGTTACCGCATGACGCCATTGTGGGAAGGGATTTTCCGAAGTTCTGGGAACTGTGGGATGATCCTGAGCCCCCCACTGGTGCCCCTATGTACCAGGAATGTGATAGCCAGAACTCCCCTGAGAGTGGTGAGGACTCTCCGGAATTTCCCTTATCAGTATTGGCAGGGGAGACTCAAGAAACTGGAGAGGAGCCCACCTCCTCAGACGAAAACCTACCGTCTGTGGAGTTTTCTGATCTTGAGGTTCACAGGGAAAACTTTGCCACAGAACAGTTGAAAGACCCCGCCCTAATAAAGGCACGGGAAAACGTAGTGAAAATAGATGGCGAGTTAGTGAACCCAGATAATACCTGCACTTACCCATACTTCAGCGTAGAGAAGGACCTACTGTATCGGGTGGCAAAAAGGGCAGAAGAAACCGTTGAGCAGCTTGTGGTGCCCAAACCTTACAGGAAGTTGGTGTTGGAGTTGGCCCATGGGCACATTCTTGGAGGTCATCTGGGGACAGAGAAAACCCGAGAGAGGGTATTACAGAGATTCTATTGGCCGGGGGTGATGAAGGACATAGAAAATTATTGTTCCTCCTGCCCTGTGTGTCAGAGGTCGGCCCCGATGCCACATTTCCGTAGCCCGCTGGTCCCTCTACCCATCATTGAGGTCCCGTTTGAGAGGATCGCCATGGATTTGGTAGGTCCTATAATCAAGTCCGCTAGGGGGCACCAGTACATATTAGTTATAATGGACTATGCCACCCGTTATCCAGAAGCGATCCCTCTCCGAAATACCTCGGCCAAAACCATAGCCAAAGAGCTATCTCTTGTGTTTAGCCGGGTGGGTATTTGTAAAGAACTGCTTACGGACCAAGGTACACCCTTTATGTCCCGGGTTATGAAGGAGCTGTGTAAATTGTTCAAAGTGACGCAATTACGTACATCTGTGTATCACCCCCAAACCGATGGGCTGGTTGAAAGGTTCAACAAAACCCTAAAACAAATGTTGAAGAAAGTGGTGGATAGAGATGGAAAGGATTGGGACTGTCTACTTCCTTATCTGATGTTTGCTATTAGGGAGGTGCCCCAATCCTCTACGGGATTCTCCCCCTTTGAGTTACTGTATGGGAGACACCCAAGAGGGCTGTTGGATATTGCCAAGGAAACTTGGGAAAGTGAGAGTTCTCCCCACAGGAGTGTGATTGAGCATGTCGCCCTGATGCAAGACCGAATTGCACAGGTAATGCCCATCGTGAAGGAACATTTGGCCCAAGCGCAGTTAGCACAGCAGAGAGTGTACAACCGTGGAGCCAAGACCCGTACCTTTTCCCCGGGGGGATAGGATACTGGTACTTGTCCCTACGGTTGAAAGTAAATTCCTTGCCAAATGGCAAGGCCCCTACGAGATAATGGAAAAAGTGAGCGAAGTGAATTACAAGGTCAGACAACCAGGAAGGCGAAAGCCCGAACAGATCTATCACGTTAATCTGTTGAAAGCCTGGAGGGATAGAGAGTCCCTAGTCGCAGACACTTGGTCACCAGCTCAAACTGGTTGCGTGATTCCGGAGGTTGGAATAGCAGCCACCTTGTCACAACCCCAACAACAGGAGGTTAAGGAGTTTGTGCTTCGCAACAAGGAGGTATTCTCTGAGCTGCCGGGACAAACATCTGGGGTAGAGCATGACATCATTACCCCGCCCGGTGAAAGGGTGAAGTTAAAACCCTATCGGATCCCAGAGGCCCGACGGGAGGCAATACGGGAGGAAGTACAGAAAATGCTGAACTTAGGGGTGATAGAGGAGTCCCAAAGTGATTGGTCTAGTCCCATTGTGTTGGTGCCTAAACCGGATGGGAGCTGGCGATTTTGTAACGATTTTCGACAGTTGAACAAAGTTACAAAATTTGACACCTACCCCATTGTCAGGGTCACCTGTGGCCAGGTGACAGATGCACACCGTAGGGGGACAGGAGTGCACCGCGAGGTAGTGAACCCTATGGCTGGCTTCTGTGGATAGGAAACTGGGTGGTTGTGGAAAGCGGGACCAGAGGAGCACAACCGGGATCCCAACGGAAGCGAGAGCCAAGATTCCCCAGGGCGCGGAGTCTAAGACCCAGCTGGTCTTCTCCAGGGCCTCTAGTGGTGAGGATGTTACGCTGCAGGCTGGGACCAGGTCGCGACCCCTGGAGTTTCCTAGCTCACGCCCCGTAGGATAAGGGGAAGCAGCAGCACACGATAGAGAGAACCGAATAACAAGCCGAAGGTCAGGGGCCACAAGCAGACAAGGATAACGAAGAACGAGCCGAAGGTCAAGGGTCACGAGCAGACAGGGATGGTCGGGGACAAGCCAATAACGTAACAGAGAGACAGACGTAGCACACGGCAGGCAGGAACCCAAACACACAATGCCTAACAAACACGTTGATCAGCAAAGCAGGCTTGCAGTGCACAGGTTAATATAGTGTTCAGTGATAGGGCCTGGGGTGGAGTCAGGCTGGGAGGAGATTATAAAGGAAGCCAGGTGAAGGAGGTCTGGTCTCTAGATGAACACATGAGGAGGAAGGTAAGATGGCAGACAGACATTAATGCATATCCATGACAGTACCCTCCCTCTTATGGGCCCTCCCCCGCCTGGACCCAGGCTTAAAGGGAAATCTCTGATGAAACCTTCTCAACAGATGAGGTGCAGCGACATCAGATGCAGCGATCCAAGACGCCTCCTCAGGACCAAAACCTCTCCAATGCACAAGGTACTGAAGAATGCCTCTGCAGAGCCGAGAATCCAGAACTTGTCTAACCTCGTACTTAAAATTATCCTCAGAGACCGAAAACGAGGTAGGGAGATGACAAGAAGATCTATTGAGGACCAAAGGCTCTCTAGGAATAAGCAAGGGCATGAGAGGATCAACAGGAATCTGAGGAGGGTCCCCTAGACCCTTAAAGGGGAACTGGTCATCTTGCACAGGACCATCAGACTGGGCAGATGTCAGTGGAACCCTGAAGTCAGGTTGGTTAGAAGGTGACATGTCGCCGGAGTCAAGCTGAATAGCTGAAGGACAAGCAGAATGTCCCGAACAAGAAAAAGTAAGAGGCTCACTGGGCATGGGCTGGACTGGCATAACTAGTACAGAGGCAGAGTGAATAGCTGAGTCAGGTGTAGCGACTGCAGGACTTGTAGACAAGCTAGCCTGGCTGTGCGTCCAAGGGTGGTTAGGGACAGAGAAATGTAAATGGTTATGCAACCTGGAATGAATGACCGGCTCAGATTCACAGGGGGCAACCTTGGGTAGACAGGAGGAGGAACAGGAGGGACCCCAAGCCAGGATCTGTCCAGTAGTCCAGTCCACATGAGGAGAATGGAGCTGTAACCATGGGAGACCCAAAATTATAGGCGTTGAGGCCTTGGGTAAGATAAGGAAGGATATCCACTCCTGGTGGAGTGTCCCTACCGACATCTTAACAGGGAGGGTCTGGAAGCGGATAGGTCCCCCTGGGAGAACAGTACCATCAATCGCCAAGACCACCAATGGCGTGGTGAGGGGCAAAAGAGTAAGTCTCATGGACGATGCGATTTCCCAGTCCATGAAATTACCAGCGGCTCCGGAATCCAGATATGCTGAGACCGAATGAGAAGAAGCACCAACATGAAGGAACACAGAAAGCAGAAGACGAGAAGGGGAAGGTGATATTTCTGGGTCCAATACTCCACTTTCCAGATGAAGTGGACCCGAACGTTTTTCTGGACAAAGAGAGCAAGTGTCACGAAAATGACCTTTGCCCCCACAGTAAAGACACAGACCAAGAGTTCTGCGCCTAGCACGTTCCTCGGGGGATAGCCTGGTCCGACCCAGCTGCATGGGTTCCTCAGCTGGTAGGAGATGCTCTACGGGTCGAAGAGAGGGGAGCTCAGGCTGACTAAGAACCAAGGAGTGCTGGCGTTGCTTTTCTAAGGTCCTCTCCTGAAAGCGAATATCGATCTGGTTACACAAGGAGATAACGCCGGCCAGATCAGTGGGGATGGTTCTTCCTGCTAATTCATCCTTCACTCTATCAGACAGGCCATGCAAAAAGGTTGCGACTAAGGCCTCATTGTTCCAGCTCAACTCAGCCGACAGTATGCGGAAATGAAGCGCATACTGTCCCACAGAAGCAGACTCTTGGCGGAGACGTAAAAGGGCGCTGGCCGCTGAAGAGACACGAGCCGGTTCTTCGAAGATATTCCGAAAAAGTTTCAAGAAGCCAGACAGGCTAGAAACCACTGGATCATTCAGTTCCCACAGAGGGGCTGCCCAGGCTAAAGCTTCACCAGAGAGGAGGGAAATGATATAGGCTACCTTAGCCCGATCAGACAGGAAGTTTTGGGGCTGGAGCTCAAAATGAATCGTGCATTGGCTAAGGAACCCCCTGCAAGCCTTGGAGTCCCCAGAGAAACGGGACGGAGCTGGCAGTTGTAGCGAGTGTGTGGCTGCGACTGGTGCAATAGGTGCAGCCGCTGATTGTATTTGAGGTTGCGGATTCAGGGTTCCCAAGGAGGCCTGAAGCTGCTCGAAGCGAGAAGCCAGATCCTGGAGGAATCGCATCACCTGAGTCTGATTCGATTCCTGGGTTTCAAGTCTGCAAACTATGCCCTGCAATGGATCATCCGCGGGTAGCGGGATGTCAGCCGGGTTCATGGCTGATCAAACTGTCAGGGTCACCTGTGGCCAGGTGACAGATGCACACCGTAGGGGGACAGGAGTGCACCGCGAGGTAGTGAACCCTATGGCTGGCTTCTGTGGATAGGAAACTGGGTGGTTGTGGAAAGCGGGACCAGAGGAGCACAACCGGGATCCCAACGGAAGCGAGAGCCAAGATTCCCCAGGGCGCGGAGTCTAAGACCCAGCTGGTCTTCTCCAGGGCCTCTAGTGGTGAGGATGTTACGCTGCAGGCTGGGACCAGGTCGCGACCCCTGGAGTTTCCTAGCTCACGCCCCGTAGGATAAGGGGAAGCAGCAGCACACGATAGAGAGAACCGAATAACAAGCCGAAGGTCAGGGGCCACAAGCAGACAAGGATAACGAAGAACGAGCCGAAGGTCAAGGGTCACGAGCAGACAGGGATGGTCGGGGACAAGCCAATAACGTAACAGAGAGACAGACGTAGCACACGGCAGGCAGGAACCCAAACACACAATGCCTAACAAACACGTTGATCAGCAAAGCAGGCTTGCAGTGCACAGGTTAATATAGTGTTCAGTGATAGGGCCTGGGGTGGAGTCAGGCTGGGAGGAGATTATAAAGGAAGCCAGGTGAAGGAGGTCTGGTCTCTAGATGAACACATGAGGAGGAAGGTAAGATGGCAGACAGACATTAATGCATATCCATGACACCCATGCCACGTATAGATGAGTTGATCGACCGGCTGGGAACAGCCCGATACATGACGACTCTTGACCTCACAAAAGGGTATTGGCAAATCCCCCTGGCCAAGTCGGCCAAAGAGAAAACCGCATTTGTAACCCCAGACGGGGCGTTCCAATATAAAAGAATGCCGTTCGGGTTACAGAATGCGCCGGCCACATTCCAGCGGAAAATGGACCAGATGCTGAGGCCCCATCGGAAGTATGCTGCGGCTTACCTGGATGACATAATTGTCCATAGCACAGATTGGGCCTCACATCTGCCAAAAGTGCAAGCAGTCCTGGACTCTGTTCGGGAAGCGGGGTTTACGGCTAACCCCAAGAAGTGTACCATTGGGCAGGAGGAGGCCAAATATCTTGGGTACACCATTGGCAGGGGAGTAATAAAACCCCAACTCAACAAAGTCGAGGCCATCCAGAGTTGGCCACGTCCCAACAGCAAGAAGCAGGTACGAGCCTTTCTGGGAATCGCTGGGTTATTATCGGCGATTCATTCCCCACTTTGCTTCTAAGGCTGTGCCCCTAACCAACCTGACGAAGGGGAAAGGGTCGGTCATGATTAAATGGACCCCCGAGGCTGAGGCAGCATTCCAATTCTTGAAACAAGCCTTATGTAGCCAGCCAGTGTTGTACTCACCCGACTTCTCTAAAGACTTTGTCGTACAAAGTGATGCGTCAGATGTGGGGTTAGGAGCAGTATTGTCCCAGGTCTGGAACGGGGAAGAGCACTCAGTCATTTACCTCAGCAGGAAGTTGAAGTCCCATGAGGTAAATTACGCCACCGTTGAAAAGGAGTGTTTAGCGGTGAAGTGGGCTCTAGATTCCCTTCGGTACTACCTGCTAGGTAGGCACTTTGACATGGTTACGGATCACGCTCCGTTAAAGTGGATGGCTCAAAACAAGGAAACAAATAGAAGAGTGAATAGGTGGTTCCTGGCCCTCCAGGAATTCAACTTCACAGTAAAGCATCGCCCTGGCGTTCAAATGGGGAATGTGGATGCTTTGTCTCGAGTACATGAATGCCTGATTGCTGGTGTTCCAACCCCGAGGTTAAAACAAGAGGGGGGGTATGTGACAGCAGGAAGGTAAAGTCACCTGGTTGCATCCAGGGGGGTAGCTATATTTCGCCCAGATTCAGGCTTTACGCCGACTTATACAACTAGGTGGAGAGTTGTATAAGCCCAGCTGAGGTTAGTGGGCTCATGGATGACTCATACCTCTAGGGAGAGTGTGGGGCGTCGTGCAGACAGGGAGTTGATGAGACCAGCTGAAGCTTGTCAGCTCATTTAGGCCTCTATAAGAACTCCCAACTTCATTAGATGTTAGCTCATGCCTGGACCCAGACCTGTGTGGACTGTCTAGGGAGAGTGAACCCCTGTGCGGTGAGACAAAGCCTGTGTGGCTATTTGCTTGGACATTTAAAACCAGGGACTTAGGGACTAGGACAGCACTAGGCTGATCCCAGTTGTTAGTTAGGAAACCTGTATGTTTAGTCAGAGGTCAAGTTGACCAGGATTTATTTTGTTTATGTTTCTTTGGCTTTGCTGTGTTTTGTCACTGTAAATAGAAAATAAACCGCACCTTTTTGATTTTGAAAACCACAACCTCCGTTTGCTGGGCCTGTTTTTGTGTGGGGAGCCCATCTCGGGGGGTCACACACACCCGCTGCCGAGCTAACCCCCTCACAGTATATATATATATATATATATAAATAATTTTGTTTATAGCACAAAAAATAAAAACCACAGGAGGTGATTAAATAACCAAAAGAAAGCTCTATTTGTGGTAAATAAAGGACCTCAATTTTATTTGGGTACAGTGTCGCACAATTGTCAGTTAAAGCGACGCAGTGTCGTATCGCAAAAAATGGCCTGGTCATTAAAGGGGAAAATCTTCTGGGGCTGAAATGGTTAACTGACAATTGTGCGGCGTTGCGACCAAATAAAATTGATGTCCTTTCCCCCCCCCCCCCCACAAATAGAGCTTTCTTTTTAGTGGTATTTAATGCGTGTTTTATTTTTTGCGCTATAAACAAAAAAAAGGCCGACAATTTTGAAAAAAAAAAAAAAAAAAAATGTATTATATATGGTTTGTACTTACTCTTCATTATCTGCGATATCGTCATACATCATCACCACGATCTGCTCGTCAGGAATGCCGTTGTTCTTGATGATTTGATACGCGTGGCAGACGTCAGCCTGGAAATACAACGTCAGAGGTAAATGTTATATACAGTGATAGCAGAAAGAGTCCAACAATCATTCACCGGTTCAGTAAATGACCATAGAAAAGACAACCAAACAAATGAAAGGAATTTTGGGGACCACAAAGATCTCCCCCCTTCCCCCAGAGCTTAACCACTCGCCTACCAGGGCAATTTTTAAATATTTGCACGTTACAATTTATTTTAACCGCTTCCGGACCACCCACCACATACAAACTGCGGCAGGGTGGCCCGGCCACGCCAAATCACGTACCTGTGCACGATTGTGCATGCGGTCTGGGGCTCGCGTGGCCCCTGCCGGAGCGCCGCTCCCGCTGTGATTGGACACAGCGGGAGCCAATCAGTGGGTCTGGCGGCCGCGACTGTTGCCAGGACCCGCCGACCGGGTAAACAAGGCAGACCACTGGGGGGGGGGGGGGATCTTGTGTTTCTGTTAAGCAGAAACACAGATCTTGCTTTTTATTCAGTGCATCCATCACCCAGTTAGAAAGCACTCTCTAGGAGCACACTTAACCCTTTCCTGACCGTGTCATTTCTACATTATTATTTTTTTAGCACTGATCACTGTATTGGTGTCACTGGTCCCCAGAAGTGTCACTTAGCCCTGGTTCACACTGGTGCGATTTGACATGCGATTTGACATGTCAAATCGGCGAAATTTGCCACAAATTGCGGGCAATGGCACCGTCCTAATCGGTGCGACGCCGCATCTGCGGCGCTGCACCGATTACAAAAAGTAGTTTTTGTACTACTTTTTGCGATTTCAGCCGCGATTTACATTGACATCTGTTTCAAATGTCTTTGAAATCGCGACTGAAATCGGGACTACCAGCAGGAGTGAAATCGTGCGAGTTCAGCTGAACTCGCAGGCTTCACTCCCGCAGCCCCAGTGTGAACCTGGGCTGAGTGTCAGAATGTTTGCTGCAATGTCACAGTCCCGAAAAAAAAAAAAGTGTTAAAAGTGTCTGATCTGTCCACCGCAATGTCGCAGTCCCGCCAAAAAAAAGGAAGCTGATCATTGCCATGATTAGTAAGACGCTATTATGTTTGCACAAACCAATCTATATATTCTTATTGTGATTTTTTTTTTTTTTTTTTTAAATATGTAGAATACATATCGGCTTAAACTGTTGTAGAAAATACGTTTTTCTACTTTTTTTGGGATATTTATTATAGCAATAAAATATATATATATATATTTTTTTTTTTAAATTGTCGCTTTTTTTTGTTTATAGCACAAAAAATTAAAACCACAGAGGTGATCAAATACTACCAAAAGAAAGCTCTATTTGTAGGAAAAAAAAAAAAACACAGACATAAATTTTGTTTGGGTAAAACGTCGCACGCCAGCGCAATTGGCAGTTAAAGCGACGCAGTGCCGTATCGCAAAAAATGGCCTGGTCATTAAGGGGGCAAATCCTTCCGTGGCTGAAGTGGTTAATGCATTCTATACAGTAAGATAAAAATCCTTCTGTGTGCAGCAGCCCCCCCTTCATGCTTACGCTTGATCCAGCGATGTTGCCGGATTGCCTCTGCTGCCCGGGACTCTCCCTCCTTATTGGCTGAGACTGCAGCGTGCCATTGGCTCCCGCTGCTGTCAAAGTCAGTGAGTCAATGAGAAGAGGGAGGGAAGAGCCAGGTCACGGCTCCGTGTCTGAAAGGACACAGCTCGGTGCCCCCATAGCAAGCGGTTTGCTGTGGGGGGGCACTCACCAGGAGGGAGGGGCCAGGAGCACCATTGAGGAACCCGAGAGGAGCAGGATTGGGGCTGCTCTGTGCAAAACCATTACACAGAGCAGGTAAAATATAACATGTTTATTATTTTTGAGACTTTAGTATCACTTTAACAAATATTTACACGTTTCACATTGAAAAAAAGTGCAAAAAAAAGTAATCGGTGCATGCCTACTAATTACTTATGCCTGGGCATCTGATGTTAGCTACTAGATATACAATCTTATTACTGAATTTTGTGAATTAGGCAAAATATACCCTTCCAGTAGGCATGACACTTCATACATATCTATGTATCAGATGGGCTGTCTGTAGTAAAGTGCCGACACGTGATGCCTAATAGACATGTGGTGCAATTCGTTTAGTTTCTAATTCGTTTTTCACGAATTTAGAGAAATCCGTTAATTCCGGAATTTCCAGAATTCGAAAATTAGAAATTTCGAAAATTGGAAATTGCAAAATTCGAAATTGCAAAATTCAAAAATCTAAAATTCGAAAATCTAAAATTCGAAAATCTAAAATTCGAAAAGTTGAATTTACGAATTCCGAAAATCGGAAATTCTTTTTTTTGCTTTTTCGGAAATTCAAAAAAAAAAATGGTTTTTCGTTTATTTGGAAATTCGAAAATTCGTAATTCGCAAATTCGTAATTCCGAATTTCTGAAAAAAGCAAGAAAACGAATTTCAGAAAACAGCAAAAAAAACGAAAACACCACATTTTTCGGCAGTGCACATGTCTAACGCCTAATACATATCTATACATCAGGGGGGCTAGTTGGAATTAATATGCCAATAGATTGTCTTCCTTTCTATGCAAAAGAAAGGCGGTCTGTAGTGTAAGTTTTGACATGTGACAGTTCATATCTATCTGCACGTCAGAGGTGCATATCTGTGTATAAGGGAGCAATGGGATATAAGACCATATCCTTCATAAACCTGCTCTAAACCCTACAGAGTGTATATTATATATAGATCATGTCACTGAAAATTAATGTTATGTCGAGTCACTGATGACAGAAGGTGATATCGGGAGCTCTCACCTGATGTCTATAGTTGTACCAACCACTGGAGCCGGCCACCAGGACCACCCAGTGCTTCCCCCCTTCTTCTAGGTCATCAGTTGGCATGGAGGTGGCCAGGACAGCGAGGCCGAGGAGAACCGTCACTGGAAACATCTTCAAATAAAGTATCCGATCCCTGAAAAGACAACATGATGAGCGATTATACACACGGAGCACGAGGGATATCTCCTCGGTTGTATGTTCTGGTCTACAGACCTCAGTCTACAATACCCAATTGGAGTCCAATCATGAACACCAAGACAGACAATAGATATTACCACCAAGTAACATATTACTATATATCAACCAATATCCTGACATCCTGCTGTGCGGGGTTGCGTTATAGACCTGCGGCTGCTGGTAAACATAAAACTACACCACAGAGCTGATTGAACTTTAGCTTGTTTTATTAATTGAGCTGATTTATGAATGAAGCTGAAGGACAATGCTTGTCTCCAGGAAGCCTTTGTAGCGCCCACCCCATTTAGGGGTGCTATATACCCAAATTTAGGGGCTGGTCTGAGATAGTAGTTGGGCTCAAACCGTTCTCAATTTATAGGTTGTGCTGTTTTATTTCCAGGATGGTATACTGGTGTGCAGTTCCCTGTGGCCTATAGGTGGCACTGTCATAATGGGTCAAGGTTGAACCACTGGTATTAGTGCTGTGCCTTGGGCGTCCTCTCTCGGCAGCGGTACGGAGGGTGTGGTCGACTTGCTGTGCATGCCGGGGGAGGAAACATAAGGGGCAGACGCCGCCTAGGAGGGGTCTTCAGAGGAGGAGAGGAGTCGGAGTCCTGGTGCGTGGCGCATGGCCCTCCAGGACATGGGGCCACGTGTGCATCGGTCCCAGGCACCTTTAGTCCTGGGGCTGCATCTTCAACACTGAGCCCAGCACCTTTAGCTGGAGCCCGCTTTTCGGAGAAGTCCCAGGGTGTCTCTCGCGAGAGAGCCCGCTTCTAAGAAGAGGAGGCCGGGGGAGGACCTTTCTGATGGACCGGTGAGAGTTCACGGTGAAGGAAGGGGCCCGGTAACTCTCTGGAGGGATTCTTCTATCCACCAAGGGCCTAGTAAAGTGCTACTGCTGGCACCGGTCCTTATGTACCAGAATCTAAGAGGTTCGGGGTCTGATAGATTCTGTGGCAGAGAGTCTCCCGATCGCATCTAGCAAAGAACCTGATCAAACGTCCGAGCATCACTTTGGCTGCTAGGATCCACTTGTAGGAGACTATCCGGGTGAGCTAAACCTACTCAGGGATAGAGTAGCGATTGTGATATCCATTGTGCCTGGACTAACCTCCCAAACCTTGCTGTCCTGTTTCTCTTCCACCCTTTACCTATCTGCTGAACATTGAGAAAATAAACTCAACGTTGGAGTTTTAAGTGGTGTGGACATTGGAATTATTGGGGGGGGAAATACAGAGACTTGTCCCTATATCCCAGGAGATGAGAACCAACTGACGGAAGAACCTAGCTGTGGGACCCAAATACATAACACCGATTAACCTCCTCATCCAGGAGGGTACGAGCATATAGTACGGTGTGCCTTTTTCATTGAGCCAAGGCAAGAGAAAAGGGTCCGTGTGCTACACCTTCATCGTGACGAAACACGTAGAGGCGGAGCTTACGAAATAAATTTTCCGGACACACATTTCTGGTATTTGGAAAGAACATCGGCTCCTGGTAACGGCAGAGCGAGTTTCCATTACAATTGCGGCCTATGAATCGGTGCTGATCGGGCACCCTTTTTCATGTAAGAGGCCATCTATTTGTTCTCATCATTCCTAGTGCCCATATTTTAAATAAACATACTGCACTATGTAAACCTTTTTTTTTTTTTTAACCTTATTTGCTATATATGAGCAACTATTTGGAGGAGAAGTAATTCACCAACCTAACCTGGCTTTCTTGGCTATGCGAGGACTGGAAACAAGAGTTTATGAACAACTTTTTAATAAGTGGTCACTGGTGGTCTGGTGAGTATCTAGCATTAAGCACTGTTCACTGGGTGTTATTGCATGGTGTGGAGACGATTCATGAATTGGAAGTGGATTATAGACTTTAGTTGTCGATTTGGTCAACTCCATTGGAAAACTCTTTTGCACAATTTGATGGCACGTATTGGTTTAGTGTCACTACCTGTATGTTTAAGTGATTACTTTTGTTAATTGATAATTTATTCATTTCACCATATTTTTTGCACACTCGTTCATTCACGTCATTGGATATATAAAGTTGTGCTCATAAGTTTACATACCCTGGCAGAATGTATTATTTATTGCCCATTTTTCAGAGAATATGAATGATAACACAAAAACTTTTTCACTCATGGTTAATGTTTGGCTGAAGCCATTTATTATAAATCAACTGTGTTTACTCTTTTTATATCATAATCACAACAGAAACTACCCAAATGACCCTGATCAAAAAAGTTTACATACCCCAGTTCTTAATACCGTGTATTGCCCCCTTTAACATCAATGACAGCTTGAAGTCTTTTGTGGTATTTGTGGCTCTTTATCTTCTCAGATGGTAAAGCTGCCCATTCCTCTTGGTAAAAAGCCTCCAGTTCCTGTAAATTATTGGGCTGTCTTCCATGAACGGCACGTTTGAGATCTCCCCAGAGTGGCTCAATGATATTGAGGTCAGGAGCCTGAGATGGCCACTCCAGAACCTTCACTTTATTTTGCTGTAGCCAATCACAGGTGGACTTGGCCTTGTGTTTTGGATCATTGTCATGTTGGAATGCCAAAGTACGTCCCATGCGCAGCTTCCTGGCTGATGAATGCAAATGTTCCTCCAGTATATTTTGATAACATACTGCACTCATCTTGCCATCAATTTTGACCAAAATTCCTGTCCCTTTGTAGCTCACACATCCCCAAAACATCAGCGATCCACCTCCGTGTTTCACAGTAGGGATGGTGGACCTTTCATCATAGGCCTTGTTGTCTCCTCTCCAAATGTAGTGTTTATGGTTGTGGCCAAAAAGTAACATTTTGGTCTCATTACTCTAAATGACTTTATGCCAGAAGGTTTGAGGCTTGTCTCTGTGCTGTTTGGCGTATTGTAAGCGGGATACTTTGTGGCATTTGTGTAGTAATGTCTTTCTTCTGGCGACTCCACCATGCAGCCCATCTTTCTTCAAGTGCCTCCTTATTGTGCATCTTGAAACAGCCACACCACATGTTTTCAGAGAGTCCTGTATTTCACCTGAAGGTATTTGTGGGTTTTTCTTTGCACCCCGAACAATTTTCCTGGCAGTTGTGGCTGAAATTTTAGTTGGTCTACCTGACCGTGGTTTGGTTTCACCAGAACCCATCATTTTCCACTTCTTGATTAGAGTTTGAACACTGCTGATTGGCATTCTCAACTCCTTGGAAATCTTCTTATATCACTTTCCTGTTTTATACAGTTCAACTACCTTTTCCCGCAGATCCTTTGACAATTCTTTTGCTTTCCCCATGACTCAGAATCCAGAAACGTCAGTGCAGCACTGGATGAAAGATGCAAGGGTCTGTCAGGAGTCCAGAAACTCATTGACCTTTTATACACACACACTAATTACAAGCAAACAGATCACAGGTGAGGATGGTTACCTTTAATAGCCATTCAAACCCCTTTGTGTCAACTTGTGTGCATGTTATCAGGCCCAAATCACCAGGGTATGTAAACTTTTTTCATCAGGGTCATTTGGATAGTTTCTGTTGCCATTATGATATAAAAAGAGTAAACACAGTTGATTGATAATAAATGGCTTCAGACGAAACCCTAACCAGGAGTGAAAGAAAAGTTTTTGTGGTATCATTCATATTCTCAGAAAAATGGCCAAGAAATCATAAATTCTGCCAGGGTATGTAAACTTATGAGCACAACTGTAAAATTGTCACTAATTTAATTATTTATGTCCACGTAGGATATTCACTTATTTATTTATGCATTTGATAAAGTGTTGCATTTATGGGATTTCATATAGATTTATCTATAAATCAATATCAGGGCGCCAACCTCTCCTTCCACTATAAATATACCCCAAGTGATATCTATGGCTGCTGCCCCTTTAAATAGTGCAAACCAAAAACACTATACAATGTAACAATCAAAGCAAGAAAAAAAAAAAAAAGAAAGAAGAAAGAAAGAAAAGAAAAATTCCCGACCACAAGAATTCTTTTCTGTAGCAACAGGAGGAGAAATTGATTGAAGGCTTGGTTGGTCGTATTTCGAAATCAATGTCGGTATCATCGGATCACAAGAAATTCTGATTTTCTAAAGAAAATGCATTCGGAATTCGAGTCATGTGTGGCCGGGAATAGTCAGATCACCATTGTCTGATCTCTCCTGAACCCCTCCCCCAACACACACAGATCTCTTCATTCCCCAGTAGCCCCCCCCCCTCCCCCACACTGCCCCAGCAAGGTTCATCTATAATAATAAACTTTATTTCATAGAACACCTATAGAGGTAGTTTCTCAAAGTGTTATACAAAGGACATCTACATCCCCCACACTGCAGTCCTGGCCGACCTCCTGATCACTTACCTGCTCTCCTCTGCAATCTGAGTGTTATCACAGCAATGTGTCCGCAGATTGTGACTCTGTATCCTTCCCCCCAGCTATAGACACAAAAATGAGGGCGGGGTCACTGCTGACCAACAGCTTCACCCACCAATCACCAGCGCCGGAGTCTGTACAGGACTGGTCACACTGGCCGGTGATTGGCTGTTGTTGGTTTTAACTCTGCAACATTCAAGAACGCCCAAGCGGATACTTTTTGTATCCATTGTGGGAATTTATTAATGTGCGCCTATAGGAGGAAATCTACCCGGCAACAACCACCTGGCCGGGGATCCAACCTACCCCCACTCCATCCAAAACTCAAATAAACATTGAGCTGGAATTAAACTTTAACCCCCTCATCTTTTTTTATTAGTAGTTTATTTTTCGCACACGTTTATTTATTTCAGGTACTTGTATAGCGCCATCAATTTACGCAGCACTTATGTATATTATATATTCATCAGCCCCTGTCCTCAAGGAAGGGAGTTACCGCTCAGGTGTGACTAGTGAACTTCTCACTGGATCCAAAGCCGTGGGTGCAGGCAATTGCATATGATAATGCAGGAATTGAAGAAATGTTTGGATAGCGGCACTCCAAACAATGTTTTTTTATTTAAAAAACAAAGTCACACGAACACATGTCACAGCAAAAACACAGCAAAAGGGAGCTGACGCGTTTCACACTGTAATTCACTAAGCACTGAATCGCAGTGTGAAACGCGTCAGCTCCCTTTTGCTGTGTTTTTGCTGTGACATGTGTTCGTGTGACTTTGTTTTTTAAATAAAAAAAACATTTTTTGGAGTGCCGCTATCCAAGCATTTCTTCAACCCCTGTCCTCAAGGAGCTTACAATCTATGAGCTCACATTCATACATACACTGTATTGCCAAAAGTATTGGAACGCCTGCCTTTACACACACACATGAACTTTAACCACTTCAGCCCCGGACCATTTTGTTGCTAAAGGACCAGGCCCCTTTTTGCGATTCGGCACTGCACCGCTTTAACTGACAATTGCGCGGTCGTGCGACGTGGCTCCCAAACAAAATTGACGTCCTTTTTTCCTCACAAATAGAGCTTTCTTTTGGTGGTATTTGATCACCTCTGCGGTTTTTATTGTTTGCGCTATAAACAAAAATAGAGCGACAATTTTGAAAAAAATGCAATATTTTTTACTTTTTGCTATAATAAATATCCCCCAAAAATATATAAAAAACTTTTTCCTCAGTTTAGGCCGATACGTATTCTTCTACATATTTTTGGTTAAAAAAAATCGCAATCGGCATTTATTGATTGGTTTGCGCAAAAGTTATAGCGTTTACAAAATAGGGGATAGTTTTATGGCATTTTTATTAAATCGTTTTTTTTTTTTACTAGTAATGGCGGCGATCAGCAATTTTTTTCATGACTACGACATTATGGCGGACACATCGGACACTTTTGACACATTTTTGGGACCATTGTCATTTTTACAGCGATCAGTGCTATAAAATGCACTGGTTACTGTGAAAATGACACTGACAGTGAAGGAGTTAACCACTAGGTGGCGCTGTTAAGTGTTCCCTGCAATGTGTTTCTAACTGTAGAGGGGTTGGGCTCTGTGTCACATGACACTGATCTCCGCTCCGAGTACATGGAGCCGAGATTCATGTCATTGTCACTAGGCATAGCAGGGAGATGTTTGTTTACACAAGCATCTCCCCGCTCTATACCTCTGTGAGACGATCACGGGGATCCCCGCGGCGATCGAGTCCGCGGGACCCGCGGTCCGACTCACGGGGAAGGCAGCAGGGTCGTGAGCGCGGCACGTGCGCGACTACACGGCAGGCATTTAAAAGGGCCACGTACAGGTACGTGATTATGCCTGTCCGTGCCATTCTGCTGACGTATATCTACAGTGCGCGGTCCTTAAGTGGTTAATGGTATCTCAGTCTTAAGGCCCATACACACAATCGGACTTTTTGACAACAAGCGTCCGACGGACCTGTTTTAGCTGACAATCCGACCGTGTGTACGCTCCAAACTTTTTTGCTTTTTCACCAGACAAATGTTCGCTGTGAGAACAGACAAACTTTCCGGCAACAAATGTCCTACGTCGGCTAATCCTATCGTGTTTACACAAGTCCATCGGACTAAAGTCCAGAGTACAAACACGCATGCTCAGAACCAATGCTAAAGATCAGACAACAATAGCAGAAGTTGCCCACAGGGTGGCCGGTAAAGAGCTGAAAAACCATGTGATTTGGTGAAAGTTGGCTGAAAAAGTCCTGCCGTGTGTATGCATACCAAGTTCACGGCCAACGCCCTTCGGACAGAAATCCACGGAAAAGTCAGATGAAAGTCCGACCGTGTGTACGAGGCTTAAGTCCGTAGGGTTCAATATTGAGTTGGCCCACCCTTTGCAGCTATAATAGCTTCAGCTCTTCTGGGAAGGCCGTCCACAAGATTTAGGAGTGTCTATGGGAATGTTTGACCATTCTTCCAGAAGAGCATTTGTGAGGTCAGGCACTGATGTTGGACGAGAAGGCCTGGCTCGTAGTCTCCGCTCTTAAGCCTCGTACACACGGTCGGACTTTTTGCCAACAAACTTCAAAATGAGCGAGTTTTCCAAAAAATCTTTCCGCGTGTACGCTCCATCGGACAAACTTTTTCGGTTTTCATCGGACAAATGTTCGCTCTGCAAACAAACAAACTTTTTGGCAACAAATGTCCGATGGTGCAAAGTCCTACCGTGTGTACAGAAATCCATTGGACTTTTGTCCGAAGTACAAATACGCATGCCCAGAACTAGGGATGAGCTCAGGCGTGTTCGCATTGAACACATGCAGAGCCCACCAAGGAAGTCGGCACCGTCGGAACCGCGCTGCGCTAATCACAGGCAGGGAGACATTTCCCGATGCTCGGCTGCAGAGATCGGGAAATGTCTCCCAGCCTGTGATAAGCGCAGTGCGGTTCCAACGGTGCCGACTTCCTTGGCGGGCTCTGCATGTGTTCGATGCGAACACGCCTAAGCTCATCCCTACCCAGAACCAATGTTAAAATCAACCAACAATAGCAGAAGTTGACCAAAGGGTGGCGGTAAAGAGCAGAAAAAAGCAGAAAAATCACCTGATGTTGGGAAAGTTTTGGGAAAGTTTGCAGAAAAGTCGTGCCGTGTGTATGCTATGGGTGTGCCTGGCCAACTACCTTCGGACAAAAATCCATGGAAAAGTTAGTTTGAAGTCCGACCGTGTGTACGAGGCTTTATTTATCCCAAAGGTGTCCTATCGGGTTGAGGTCAGGATTCTGTGCAGGCCAGTCAAGTTCCTCCACCCCAAACTCGCTCAAACATGTCTTTATGGACCTTGCTTTGTGCACTGGTCATGTTCTAACAAGAAGGGGCCATCCCCAAACTTTTCCATAACCCCGTATTGTTTTTTTACTATGGGCGATTCCGCATCAGATAAATGTGGTCCCGCAGGCGCATTCACCGGGGGATTACTTTAAGGCCTCTTTCACACTGAGGTGCTTGAAAAACTGCCAGTAAAACACTGAGCGCTTTTGAAGCGCTTTTGAGGCGCTTTTGAAGCGCTTTCAATTCATTTGAATGGAGAGGGGCGTTTTTTCAGCGCACTGCCCCAGTGTGAAAGCATTCATTGATTTTAATGGAAATACGTTTTCGGAAGCTTTTCAGGCGCTTTTTTAGTGTGAAAACGCCTGAAAAGCGCCTCAGTGTGAAAGTGGTCTAAGAGGCGGCTGGAGAGGTGCCCCCCCACCCCCCACTCCGCTGCTTCCTGGTCTTACACCCTCGTTCACCAGTCCGACTTTGAGGGGCGACTTGAAAGACATCTGTGCGGGTTCATGCATAGATGTCTACTGAAGTCGCCCTCGAAGTCACCAAAAGTAGTGCAGGAGCTACTTTTGGAAACTGGTGCGGCGCCGCAAAGTCGGCGTCGCTCCGATTGGAACAGTGCCATTGCCGGCAATAGGCTGCGATTTGACATGTGATTTGACCTGTTAAATCGCATGTCAAATCGCACTGATGGGAACGGGGGTTACAGGAGCCACCAGTAATGCCTGGAAGTGATCTGATTGGCAGGAAGTTGAGTGAGGGCAACAATTTTTTTTTTCACGGCAAAAATATATATTTTTCTTTTGCTTATAAAGTTAAAGGAGAGATGTGAGGTCTTTTTGACCCCCAGATGTCTCAATAAAGAGGACCTGTCATCCCTTATTTATATTACTGTTATAGTAATACTTGTAATAGGAATAAAAGTGATAAAAAAATAAATAAAAAATTAAAGTAACAGTGTAAAAATAAAAAGTAAAATAAATAAGAAAAAAAAATTAAAGTGCCCCATCCCTCCGTGCTTGCGCGCAGAAGCAAACGCATACATAAGCCACACCCACATAGGGATATTGTGTTTAAACCCCACATGTGAGGTATCACTGCAATCATTAGAGTGAGAGCAATAATTCTAGCACTAGACCTCTTCTGTAACTCTGAACTGGTAACCTGTAAACACTTTTAAAGCGTCGCCTATGGGGATTTTTAAGTACTGTAGTGTGTCACTATTCCACGAGTGTGCGCAATTTTAAAGCGTGACATGTTTGGTATCTATTTACTCGACATAAGATCATGTTTCACATTATACAAAAAAATTGGGTAACAATTGTTTTGTTTTTTCAATTTATTAAAAAGAATTTTTTCCCCCCAAAAAATTGCTAATGAAAGACCGCTACGTAAACACTCTGTGACATAAAATATTGCAACGATCGCCATTTTATTCTCTAGGGTCTCTGCTGAAAAATATATAATGTTTGGGGGTTCTAAGTAATTTTCTAGCAAAAAATACAGATTTTAAACTTGTAAACAGAAAAGTCCTGGTCAGCAAATGGTTAAAATTATTTGAAGATTATCAGTTTAGAGTCACCTGTGATTTATGGCCTTTAGGCTCCATGCACACTGAAGCTGATGAATAGTGATGAGCCGAACACCCCCGGGTTCGGTTCGCACCAGAACCCGCGAACGGACCGAAAGTTCGCACGAACTTTAGAACCCTATTAAATACAATGGATGCGAACGTTCGAAATCTAAAGTGCTAATTATAACGACTATTATGCATGTTATTGTCCTAAAAAGGGTTTGGGAACCCGGGTTCTGCACCAGGGGACATGTATCAATGCAAAAATAAGTTTTAAAAACGGTCGTTTTTCGGGAGCAGTCATTTTAATGATGCATAAAGTGAAAAAAAAAAAGTCAAATATTCCTTTAAATATCGTACCTGGGGGGTGTCTAAAGTATGCCTGTGAAGTGCCACGTGTTTCCCGTGTTTAGAACTGTCCCTGCACAAAATGACACTTCTAAAGGAAAAAAAAGCCATTTAAAACTGCTTGCGGCTTTAATGTAATGTCTGGTCCCGGTAATATGGATGAAAATCTTTAAGAAAAATGGCATAGCTACCCCATGACCCCCCCCCCCCCTACCCCAGCCCATTACCAGCCCCTTTGGGTCTTGTATGGATATTAAGGGGAACCCCGCACACAAAATAAAAAAGGCCCTATATACTCTGAACAGCAGTATACAGGCGGTGCATACAAGACAGGGACTGTAGGTTTGTTCTTATGTAGAATCTGTTTGTAATTTTGAACAGGTACATTGTTTAAGTGTAGCTCCAGCCCAAAAATCTATTTTTAAACTTTTTGGAAAACATAGGTAAGGGTTATCACCCCTGTAACATTTGTTTTGCTGTCTGTGCCCCTGTTCAGAACATTTCACCTCACTTTCCGTCCCAATGACAACTGTTTTTGGGAAATTTGGGGTTTTTATTGAAACAAGAATTGGTGATAAAGCATCAGTGGAGAGGAGACACTTTTTTTCCCCATATTAACTCTTACAGGAGAGAATTTGCCTTCCTAGGGGTAGATTTCCTCTCACTTCCTGTTGTATCCTTCCGTTTGCAAGGAGGAGTCGTTTGTAAGTTGGATGTTTGAAAGTAGGGGCCTGCCGTATATACTCAGCTGAAATTTGCCCCTTACATGTTGGTGTTGCCACAAGACTGTGAGCCCTCACAGTTACTCTTGGTGGGCGCATGAATGGGCCCTGCTGTGAATTATTAGATCAAGAATTGTAATTACATGCCCCTTTTGAACAGGGGCTGAAAAATTGGGCCTTTGGTGGTGGTGGTGGTGTTGACACAACACTGTAAGGCCTCACAGTTACTCTTGGTGGGCGCAGGAATGGGCCCTGCTGTGAATTATTAGATCAAGAATTGTAATTACATGCCCCTGTTAAACAGGGGCAGAAAAATTGAGCCTTAGGCACTGGTGCCACAACACTGCAACCCCTCACAGATACTGTACTTGGAGCACAGCAATGAGCCCTGTTGCAAAGTATTGCATCAAAAATTGTAATTACACGCCCCTGTTAAACAGGGGCTGAAAAATTGGGCCTTAGCCACTGGTACTGGTGCCACGACACTGCAACCACTCCCAGATACTCTACTTGGAGTGCAGGAATGAGCCCTGCTGCAAAGCATTGCATAAAAAATTGTAATAACACACCCCTGTTAAACAGGGGCTGAAAAATTGGGCCTTAGCCACTGGTACTGGTGCCACGACACTGCAACCACTCCCAGATACTCTACTTGGAGTGCAGGAATGAGCCCTGCTGCAAAGCATTGCATAAAAAATTGTAATAACACACCCCTGTTAAACAGGGGCTGAAAAATTGGGCCTTAGCCACTGGTGGCGGCACCCAGAAACAAAAATGTTCTTCCAAGCTATCATCGTCAATCGGATCATTGAGGAGGAGGAGGATAGTCAGTCAACATAACAGGACAAACTCTCAGCATCAGCATCAGTCTTGAAGGAATGTGACATTTGAAAATAAATTAGTCTGTTATATCAGCTTCAGGTGTTTGGTAGCTGGTGGTGATCCAATACTGGTTCATCTTTATGAAGGTCAGTCGATCAACAGAGTCGGTGGACAGGCACACCCTGTGATCCGTGACAAATCCTCCAGCAGCACTGAATGTGCGTTCTGAAAGAACGCTGGATGCAGGACAGGCCAGTAGCTCAATTGCATACTGTGAAAGCTCTGGCCAGTGATCCATCCTCAAGACCCAGTAAGCCAGAGGATTTTCGGTGGGGAAGGTGTCCAAGTCTGACCTTGCCCCTAGGTATTCCTGCACCATGTATATCAGACGCTGGCGATGGTTGCTGGAACCGATCATACCTTGGGGCTGTGGACTAAAGAATTGTCTGAACGCTTCGGTCAGACGGCCACCTTCCCCACCGCTCCTTCTTTGACTGACCGAAGCCTCAGCAACTCGTTGTCCAAGACCAGGAGTTTGTAACCTCCCAGTCTCTGGGAACGCGTTGCACAGACCTTTCTGCAAGGCCTCCCGGAGTTGTCTCATCCTCTGCTCCCTCTGCGACGGTAAGATAAGGTCCGCAACCTTACCCTTGTACCGTGGATCAAGGAGAGTGGCCAGCCAGTAATGGTCCCTCTCCTTGATCCGAAGAATACGAGGATCCTTCCGCAGACTTTGCAGGATCAGGGAGGCCATGCAGCGTAGGTTAGCTGAGGCATTCAGTCCGGAGTCCTCTGGGTCACTAAGGACGACATGATCCGCAGCCACCTCCTCCCAGCCACGTACAAGTCCACTGGTTTCTTGGGACTGTAAATCATCCCTAAAAGACTGCTGCTGATGATGCTGAGTGCCAGCCTCCACCTCCATGCTGACACAATCCTCCTCCTCCTCCTCCTCCTCTTCCTCTTCCTGTGCGATGGGTGGGACAGAAGGAACACTGTCTGGGTAAAGGGGGCCTTGAGAGGCAAGGAAGTCCTCCTCTTCCTGCCTCTGTTCTGCCTCAAGTGCCCTGTCCATTATTCCACGCAGCGTATGTTCCAACAGGTGGACAAGAGGTACAGTGTCACTGATGCATGCACTGTCACTGCTCACCATCCTCGTGGCCTCCTCAAATGGTGCCAGGACAGTGCATGCATCCCTGATCATGCCCCACTGGCGTGGTGAAAAAAACCCGAGCTCCCCTGACCCTGTCCTGGTGCCGTAGTCGCACAGGTACTCATTGATGGCCCTCTGCTGCGTGTGCAGCCGCTGCAGCATGGCCAACGTTGAGTTCCACCTGGTGGGCATGTCACATATAAGGCGGTTCTTGGGCAGGTTCAACTCCTTTTGCAGCTCAGCCAGGCGAGCACTGGCATTATAAGATCTGCGGAAATGCACACAGACTTTCCTGGCCTGCCTCAGGACATCCTGTAAGCCCGGGTACCTGCCCAAGAACCGCTGCACCACCAGGTTAAGGACGTGAGCCACACAGGGCACATGGGTCAGTTGTCCCTGTCGGAGAGCGGAGAGGAGGTTGGTGCCATTGTCGCAAACTACCATTCCTGGCTTAAGCTGGCGTGGCGTCAACCACCTCTCGGCCGGCCCCTGCAAAGCAGACAGAACCTCTGCCCCAGTGTGGCTCCTGTCCCCCAAACACACCAGCGCAAGCACGGCATGGCATCTTTTTGCCTGCGTACTTGTGTAGCCCCTTGAACGCCTACGGAGCACCGCTGGTTCCGAGGGCAAAGCACAGGAAGAGGCCACGGAGGAAGAAGAAGAGGAGGGGGTGGAGGACAGAGGTGTGTCACAACCAGTAGTAGCATTTTGGAGGCGTGGCGGTGGAACAACCTCCAACACTACTGCACCTTGTCCTGCATCCTTCCCAGCTGCCAAAAGAGTGACCCAATGGGCCGTGAAAGAAAGGTAACGTCCCTGTCCATGCCTGCTGGACCATGAGTCAGCGGTAATATGCACCTTACCGCTGACCGCCCTGTCCAGCGAGGCCAAGACATTGCCTTCCACATGCCGGTAGAGAGCCGGAATCGCCTTCCGTGAGAAAAAGTGGCGTTTGGGAACCTGCCACTGAGGAACCGCACATTGCACAAACTCACGGAAGGGGGCCGAGTCTACCAACTGAAAAGGCAGCAGTTGAAGCGCTAGCAATTTAGCCAAGCTAGCATTCAACCGCTGGGCATGTGGATGGCTGGGAGTGAACTTCTTTCGACGGTCCAGCAGCTGGGGCAGGGAAATTTGCCTGCTAGAATCGGACGTCGGTGTACTGCTAGCAGAGTGGCCGCAAGTACTTGGCTGTGACACACCTAATTCTACACCTTCATTCCTCTCAGTGCAGGTTTCAGAGAGGACTGAAGGTATAGTGGGGTTGGAGATCCCAGCTGATGCGGTGCAAGAAGAGGTCAGCTTTGTTCTTTGGTGTGGGTCTTTAAGGTAGGCTTGCCAACGAGCTGCATGGCAGGTCAACATATGTCTGGTCAAGCATGTGGTGCCCAAGCGGCTGATGTTTTGGCCACGCGATATACGCTTGAGACATATGTTGCAAACAGCAGCTGTGCGATCTGATGCAATCGCCTCAAAAAAGGCCCACACCAAAGAACTTTTTGAATAACGGGCATAGGCAGCGCCCTGCACAGGCGGAGCTCTGCGGTGTGATTCCGTCGGTGTGCTGCCCTTACGCTGGCCACCCAAGGGCATCCTGCCTCGTTGGAGATGTGCCTCCTCCTCATCCTCCTCCTCCTCCTCTCTCCTATTAGGCACCCACGTGGAGTCAGTGACCTCATCATCCCCTCCCTCCTCATCACTGGAGCCAATCTGGCAGTATGCTGCAGCTGCTGGAACATGACTGCCAGATTGGTGTCCTTCTTGAGCATCCCCTCTCTCTGCTCTCACGCTACTGCCTTCCTCTAGCTGGGTATCATCATCAGATCCTTCGAAACGCTGGGCATCCTCCTGGAGCATGTACCCAACACTGTGCTCAAACAGTTCGGGGGACTCCTCAGGAGGACATGGTTGGTCTAGGGAAGGAGTGACTGATGATGACATTGATACCAGGGAAGAGGACGCTTTGGCAGCTGCTTTGCCAGTATCCTGAGCCTGGGTGAGAGAGGATGAGGAGGATGAGGAGGGCTTGGTCATCCACTCTACCAAGTCTTCGGCATGATGTGACTCAACATGTCCAGCTGCCGAAAAGAAGGACAAGCGTGTCCCATGGCCATGTGCTGATGACAATGCACCGCGTCCACGACCAGCACTGTTGCCCCCAGACACAGAGCCTGCTTGCCCTCTTTTATTGGCTCCTGACTGTCTGCCTCTCCTTGTTTGCCTTCCAGACATTCTAATGGCCTGCAGGGAGATGGGAAAACCAGCAATAAGGGGTAGCTTCAGGTGTATACTGTGCAGGAGGCTTAGCAACAATGACACTGACACTGTCCCCTGCCTATCCTTCTCTCTCCCTGCACACAAGGTTTAGCAAAGAATAGGACACTGACACTGTCGACTGCCTATCCTTGTCTGTCCCTACACTTAAGGTTTAGCAATATGGTTCAGCACACTAGGTTTAGCAAAGAATATGACACTGACACTCTCCCTGCCTATCCTTGTCTGTCCCTACAAACAAGGTTTAGCAAAGAATATGACACCGACACTCTGCCTACCTATCCTTGTCTGTCCCTACACACAAGGTTTAGCAATATGGTTCAGCACACAAGGTTTAGCAAAGAATATGACACTGACACTCTCCCTGCCTATCCTTCTCTGTCCCTACACACAAGTTTGAGGTACAAATAGCACTGACACTGTCCCTGCCTATGTAACTCTTTCCCTGCGCCGGAACACACTGGCGGCCTTTTATAGTGTGGGGCGTGTACTAAACCCCCTCAGCAATAATTGGCCACAGGCATCCTGCCTGTGGCCAATCATTGCTCTCCTCGCTGCCGGCGCTGTGATTGGCCAAGCATGCAGGGTCACAGTGCATGCTTGGCCAATCACAGCGCCGGGATTACACTGTGATGGCGCAGTGTATTGTGGGCCGTCACTCGAATTTGGCGCGAACGGCCCAAATCGTTCGTTGTTCGCCGAACGCGCGAACAGCCGATGTTCGAGTCGAACCTATGTTCGACTCGAACACCGAGCTCATCCCTACTCATCCCTACTGATGAACTGCAGTTTATTGGCGTTTGGCCGTTTTTTTTAAAAAGCCCATAAACTGCACTCTATGTTAGCCTATGTGTCCATGCACACATGGTCGTTTTTTAGCGTTAATGAGCAGTGCAGTTTATAGGCTTTTTTCTGAACGCAAGAAATTTGCGTTTAAAGTGCCGTTTTACAGCGGGAAAAAACACCAAAAAAAGCCAAACGCCGATAAACGCGAATAAGCGGCCGCTAATTAGCGTTCTGCGTTTCTCTGGCTCCCTATGGGAGCCCATTGATTTGAATAGAAGTCGCACCGCAAGTCGGGTCATTATCATGATCCGACTTGCGTGCTGAGGATGAAGGGGAACCCCGCCAAAAAAATGAAAAAAAAAATTGGCGTAGGGTTCCCCCTCAGACGATACCAGGCCCTTCGGTCTGGTATGGATTTTAAGGGGAACCCCCTACGCCGAAAAAACGATGTGGGGGTCCCCCCAAAATCCATACCAGACCCTTATCCGAGCATGCAGCCTGGTCGGTCAGGAAAGGGGATGGGGACGAGCAAGCGGACCCCCCTCCTGAACCGTACCAGGCCACATGCCCTCAACATGGGGGGTGGGTGCTTTGGGACAGGGGGGCGTTCTGCGGCCCCC
The DNA here is from genome assembly GCA_029206835.1 of Rana muscosa. Lineage (NCBI taxonomy): Eukaryota > Metazoa > Chordata > Amphibia > Anura > Ranidae > Rana > Rana muscosa. The sequence goes on from CM055126.1 coordinate 234,226,754, forward strand.
ACCCCAAAGCACACTGTCCCCATGTTGATGAGGACAAGGGCCTGTTCCCGACAACCCTGGCCGTTGGTTGTCAGAGTCTGCGGGCGGGGGGCTTATCGGAATCTGGTAGCCCCCTTTAATAAGGGGGCCCTCAAATCCCGGCCCCCAACCTATGTAAATAAGTATGGGGGTACATTGTACCCCTACCCATTCACCTGGGGAAAAAAGTGTCAAAAATAAAACACACTACACAAGTTTTTAAAGTAATTTATTAGGCAGCTCCGGGGGTCTCTTCTGACTTCTTCTGCCCTCTCTGGCTCTTCTCCACTTTCTCTGGTTCTTCTCCCGCTGTCCGGTGTCTTCTGCCGGGCCTCCTCCGCTATCTCCTGCTCTTTTTCCCGCTCTTTTGCTAGCTCTTGCCAGGTCTTCTCCGTCGTCCTCTTCTTCCCTCTGCTCTTCTTCTTCCGATGTTGACGCAACGCTCTCTCTCGCTGTAATACCGTGTGCGCGGTGCGCAACGACTTATATTGGCTTGGGCGGGATCCCTGGGTGATGTCATCCGATGACCCCGCCCCTTATGACGTCACCGTCCCATCATGCCCCGGGTGGTAATGTCATAAGGGGCGGGGTCACCAAAAGACATCACCCGGTAACCACGCCCCATGCCAATATAAGTCGTTGCGCACCGCAAACACGGCATTACAGCGGGAGAGAGCATCGAGTCAACATCGGAAGAAGAGCAGAGGGAAGAAGACAACGGAGAAGACCGGGCAAGAGCTAGCAAAAGAGCAGAAGATAGCGGAGGAGCCCGGCTGAAGACACCGGACAGCGGAAGAAGAACCGAAGAGAGAGCGGAGAAGAGCCAGAGAGGGGAGAAGAAATCGGAAGAGACCCCCGGAGCTGCCTAATAAATTACTTTAAAACCCTGTGTAGTGTGTTTTATTTTTGACACTTTTTTTCCAGGTGAATGGGTAGGGGTACGATGTACCCCATACTCATTCACATAGGGTGGGGGCCGGGATCTGGGGGCCCCCTTATTAAAGGGGGCTCCCAGATTCTGATAAGCCCCCCACCTGCAGACTCCAACATCCAACGGCCAGGGTTGTCGGGAAGAGGTCCTTGTCCTCATCAACATGGGGACAAGGTGCTTTGGGGTGGGGGGCACAAAGCGCCCACCCCCCCCATGTTGAGGGCATGCGGCCTGGTATGGTTCAGGAGGGGGGCGGGGCGCTCGCTCGTCCCCACCCCCTTTCCTAAACGGCCGGGCTGCGTGCTCGGATAAGGGTCTGGTATGGATTTTGGGGGACCCCCCCACACCGTTTCTCCGGTGTAGGGGGTTCCTCTTAAAAACCATACCAGAATGAAGGGTCTGGTATGCTCTTAGAGGAGGAACCCATGCCATTTTTTTTTTTTTTATTTGGCGTGGAGTTCCCCCTCAAGATTCATACCAGACACAGTGCCTGGTATTGGCGGGGATCCAAGTCGGATCCCTGTTCATTGAAAGTCGGACGTATGTCGGACTTCAAGTCGCATCCAAAGTAGTACGACTGTCGTGTCGCACCAGTGTGAACCCGGCCTCACAGTGGTATTGCATTAGTGTAGTGCAATTTATGCTTACATACACGTGCACACCCTATGCTGCGGGTTTGCACTGGGGTGTGTATGACGGGGGACTTAAAAAAATATAAAAAACACATTTTTTATATACATTTATTTAAAAAATATATATTATTTGCCTTTATTGCTGTCACAAATAAGCCCCCTATGTGGGGGGGGGGGGCAAGTTTCCCCTGCTAGCACAAATACCTCCAATCATCCCTGCTAGCACAAATACCCCAACCTCCCTAAAAAAATAAAAAATTTCCCCTCCTAGTAAAAACACCCTTTTAACTTTTTCTAGTGCAAACCCCCCAAAATTCCCCCTTCTAGCACAAATCTTCTTCCCCCATCCCCCCCTCCTAAAACAAATCCACTTAAATCACTGCTCCTGGTATACTTCCCCAAATTCCCCCTCCCAACACAAATCTCCTCCCCCCAGCCTCCTTGTGGTCCCCCCACCTCACATGATGCCACAGTGCCCAGGAGGGCAGCCGCCCCTCCTGCCCACCCATTGGCCTGGCCCTGGGTTTCAGTGCAGAAGGGGGGGGGCTCTCATTTTGAACCCTGTAAAAGTGACCTGGCGGCTCTAAACCATAAGAGGCCCCCACTGACTGTACAGTTCAATATCAGCGGCAGACATGAGCTTGCCATTTATACACATGCCTTGGAAGACAAGGGGTTAAGAAGTGTCTATAAATTCACTACTAACCTCCAGAGCGCACAGTCCCCAGTCTGAGGGACATACAAAAATAGGAAATACGGAACAGCAAAAAATATCAGCCCCATAAATAAATGACATAGAGATGATAAATTCTGATTGAGATTTTGATATAAAAAGCCGCCCGGTGCTGCACAGTTTCTGCTCGTAAACGTCCTCAATGGGTACTCTTGTTACTGCGCATGCGCGCTGCAGCCAAAATCATTCTTAGCCCAGGTTCACATTGGGCTGCGGGAGTGAAGCCGTGCGAGTTCAGCTGAACTCGCACGATTTCATTCTCGCTGGCAGTCCCGATTTCAGCCGCGATTACAAAGACATCGCAAAAAGTAGTACAGCAACTACTTTTTGAAATTGGTGCAGCGCCGCAGATGCGGTGTCGCACCGATTAGGACGGTGCCATTGCCCGCAATTTGCGGCAAATTTCGCAGATTTGACATGCGATTTGACATGTCAAATCGCATGTCAAATCACACCAAGTTGTGAACAAGGGCTTATGGGTGATGCATGCTCATAGCAGCCTCTACCTGTCCAGCAGAGCAAGGAATGAGGGTGTGGCAGCAAACGTGTGCAGTAAGAAGAGGTCCTGTGAGGAAGTTTCTAGAACAAAGGATGGCAGAACAAGCCGGGCCACACTGACTATTGCTGTAGGGGGGGGGGGGGGGGTCTTACACAGCAGGCTGCACTCAGAAGAGTGGGGGAGGGGGATCGGTAAAGCAGGGCTTGACAAACTTGCTTTGAATCTAGGAGCCAGCAAAAAAAAAAATTAAGCCATTTTTTTCCCATTTAACAAATCTTACGGGTGGAAATGTAACATGTTCCCGAAGTTAAACTTCTCCTTTCACCGTTTCACAGCCAGAACCATTTTTGTGTTTTTTGCACACTTTTAAAAAATAATTTCAGGCCTGAAGATCTCATAAAACCCCCAAACATGATATACTTTCCGAAAGCAGACAACCTAGAGAATAAAATAGTGGTTGTTCCAATTATTATGTCACACTATTACCGCAAAGATCTAGGAAACACAAAATTTCAGTAAAAAAAAAAAAAAATTTACACAACAATCCGAAAATCGCATGACAGATCGTCCTTTTTTTTTTTTTTTTTTGCATGCTAGTCGTATAAGTAACGAAAATTCTCGTACGACAGAATAAAAAAATCATAAGTGATGTCATGTGTTGTATTGTATTTCCTGATGACAACTATACAGATTAAACAAAACATTTTCGTGTTTGTTCGATCGGATAATATCAGATGAACTATCGTGATCGGCTCTCGAAAGCTCTGTACCAACGATCCGATTATCATATGATCGCGTCGAAAGCGGTATTTTTCATCCGATTTTCGGGTCGTGTGCCTAGGTTTCCACTATTGCGATCTGAAAGTCGCGCGATTTTGATGCGACTTGAAGCAATGCCTGTGTATTCTTGAGGTCTATGGACCTGAAGTCGCATCAAAGTGGGACCAAAGTAGTGCAGGGACTACTTTGAAGTCGCACAGATATGAATGGTACTCATTGGAAATCATGGGGGTACGACTTGTCATGCGACTTTGCAGTTCCATGTCGCATGACGAGTCGCACAAGTGGAAACACCGCCTTAAAGGTAATTCTAGGGGGCACAAAAACGCAATAAATTACCCATTCATTTGGTAAAATATAAAAGCCCAGGTTGCACCGAGTAAATAGATACCCAACATGTCAAACCTTAACCACTTGCTTAACGGGCACTTAAACCCCCCCTCCTGCCCAGACCAATTTTCAGTGCTCTCACACTTTGAATGACAATTACTCAGTCATGCAACACTGTACCCAAATGTTTTTTTTGTCCTTTTTTTCATACAAATAGAGCTTTCTTTTGGTGGTATTTGATCACCTCTGGGTTTTTTATTTTGTGTGCTATAAATGAAAAAAGACTGAAAATTTAGAAAAAAAAAATAGTTTTTCTTAATTTCTGTGATAAAATTTTGCAAATTAGTTAATTTTTTTTCATAAATTTTGCCCACAATTTAAAGTTTTAGAGTCTACAAGCTATGGTGCAAATCATAAAAAAATTATCACATCTGATGTACTGGCGGCCTATCTCATTTCTTGAGACCCTCACAAGCCAGGAAAGTCTAAATACCCCCCAAATTACCCCTTTTTTGAAAGTAGACATTCCAAGGTATTTAGTAAGATGCATGGTGAGGTTTTTGATGTTGTCATTTTTTCCCACAATTCTTTGCAAAATGAAATTTTTTATTTTTTATCAAAATTGTCATTGTAATAGCTTATTTCTCTCACATGGCACGTGTATACCACAAATGACACCCCAAAATACATTCTGCTACTCCTCCCGAGTATGGCGATACCACATGTGTGGGACTTTTTCACTGCCTGGCCACATACAGAGGCCCAACATGCAGGGAGCACCATCAGGCGTTCTAGGAGCATAAATTACACATCTCATTTCTCAACCACCTATTACACTTTTGAAGGCCCTGGAGCGCCAGGACAATGGAAACGCCAGCAAAATGACCCCATTGTGGAAAGCTAACACCCCAACGTATGATCTATGAGGCATAATGAGTCTTTTGAACGGTTCATTTTTTTCCAGAAGCTTTTCGAAAATGTGGAAAAAAATGAAAACGCATTTTTTTTACACAAAGTTGTCTGTTTATAAGATATTTCCAACAAATAGCATTTAGATAGCAAAAATGACACCCCAAAATACATTCTGCCACTCCTTGTGAGTATGGTGATACCGCATGTGTGAGACTTCTACACAGCCTGGCCACATACAGAGATCCAGCATGCAAGGAACACCGTTAGGTGTTCCAGGGACACTTAGCATGCACATACCAATATTACACCCCAAAATACATTATGCTGAGCAAAGCGTAAACAAAAGATGACCTGTGGTTTTAGAAACGCAGTTGTACACAGAAGGATAGTACTGGTCCAGGCAGCAGGCAGGGACTTGGTCAGCAACGGCATTCACAATTGTCCAGGCAGCAGGCAGAGATACTGTCCATATACAGTCCAGGGTCAGTGCAAGCAGAGATATTGTCAGCAGTGCCAAAAATATTGGTCCTGGTAGTAGGCAGGAACATGTTGTATGGTCAGTGCGACAGGCAGAGACATAATTGCAGTAAGTCCTACAGGCAGCAGGCAGAAGTAGGGCCTCGTTCAGGACAGAATGGGGACAGGGGTAGAGGCTTCTTCCACACAAATCTCCTTGAAGCCTCCGAGTCTCCAGACCCTAGTCTAGGAATGAGAAAACAAAATTGTTTTCTTCTTCCAGAAAAACAATTCTGGAGCCCCTCACATATGTGAGACCCCTGTGTTGAATCCCACTAGTCCAGTAGCAGGGTACAAGATCAGTCCATGAGGCAGGCAAAAAACATGGTCAAACAGTCCAAGGTCAGTTCCAGATCAGGCAGAGGTATGTACAAAATCGTTAAGCAGAAGCGTGGTCAAATAACAGTCCAGGGTCAGTTCCAGATCGAGCAGAGGTATGTACAGAATCTGTAGACAGAAGCGTGGTCGAATAACAGTCCAGGGTCAGTTCCAGATCAGGCAGAGGTATGTACAGAATCGGTAGACAGAAGCGTGGTCGAATAACAGTCCAAGGTCAGTTCCAGATCAGGCAGAGGTATGTACAGAATCGGTAGACAGAAGCGTGGTCGAATAACAGTCCAGGGTCAGTTCCAGATCAGGCAGAGGTATGTACAGAATCGGTAGACAGAAGCGTGGTCAAATAACAGTCCAGGGTCAGTTCCAGATCAGGCAGAGGTATGTACAGAATCGGTAGACAGAAGTGTGGTCGAATAACAGTCCAGGGTCAGTTCCAGATCAGGCAGAGGTATGTACAGAATTGGTAGACAGAAGCGTGGTCGAATAACAGTCCAGGGTCAGTTCCAGATCAGGCAGAGGTATGTACAGAATTGTTGGGCAGAAGCATGGTCAAATAACAGTCCAGGGTCAGTTCCAGATCAGGCAGAGGTATGTACATTATCGTTGGGCAGAAGCGTGGTTGAATAACAAGCCAGGGTCAGTTACAGAGCAGGCAGTGGCATAAGGGGTGTGAAGGTGTGTGAAGGCAGGAACTGAGGATTACGTTTACCATACTTCACTAATAATTTATTGAAGTATGGTAACAGCGAAAACAGTCACCTACGCAGAGGCCTGGTTGGGAAGGACATTGGGCACAATAATAAGATGTGTCTCTTCTGACTCCTCCACTGGTACACACCTTACATTTTTTGGGCGTCATTGGCCTGTTGGTCTGGGAGGGATTTTATCGGGAAAGTGGCGTTCGGAGAGTCGACTAAGAACATCTGATCGGATGTTTTCTGGTGGGCTGTTCGGGAATATAAGGGCAGTGAAATGTCCTCCTGATAGCCAAGGAAGCATTTGGGGTTTTGGGGGGAGTTGCGGTAAATGATATCGGAGTTGTATATGGCCAATTGAAAAAAATAAATTGCGACTTTTTTGTACCAATGGTATGTCCGTCTTGTGGCAAGGTAGGGGTCGAGCATTTGGTCATTGAAGTCAACTCCCCCCATGAACAAATTATATTCATAGATGCATTTTGGCTTTTGAATGGGGCCATTCCTTCTGGGGATTTCCACAAAGGTATTATGTTGTGGATCGAAGACAACATGTAGACATCCCTTCTGTCCCTCCACTTCACTGCCAAAATCTCCTTGTTTCGCAGACTTGCCGATTCTCCTCTTCTCAACTTCTTATTGACAAGACTTTGAGGAAAGCCCTTCCGGTTTATACTTCCGGTGCCACATGCTGGCGTCTTCTTCCGGTGAAGGTTGTGGGCAGAGATGTGTAGAAGTTGTCTACGTGCAAATGGTAGCCTTTCTCCAGTAGGGGGTTTATGAGGTCCCAAACAATTTTCCCGCTTGATCCCAAGTAGTCTGGGCAATGAGGGGGATGCAGCTGGGTGTCCTTCCCTTCATACACTTTGAAGGCATATATGTACCCTGTGACTCGGTCACATAATTTGTATACCTTCACCCCATCGCGGGCCCTTTTGCTTAGAATAAATTGTTTGATTTTAAGCCTGCCGCTTAAATTTACAAAGGAATCATCCACACATATGTGTTGGTCCGGGGTAAACAGCTGGGGGAATATTTCTGAAAAATAATTTATTAGTGGCCAAATTTTGAAAAGCCTGTCATAATTTGGGTCATTTCGGGGAGAGCACTGGGTATTATCATTAAAATGTAGGAACCTCATGGTCATGAAGTATCTGGTTCTGGGCATTACCTTGGAGAAGATTGGCATGTGGTAGATGGGGCGAGTTGACCAATAGGAACGCAAAGTGTTTTTTTTTGTTGAGTCCCATACAAAATGCGAGGCCCAGAAAAACCTTCTACTCCTCTACCGTTAGGTCTCTCCACTCGTAGGGACGGGCATAATAGGATGTTGGATTGTTCAAAATAAATTGCTGTGCATACAGGTTGCACTGGGCCACAATTGTGGATAGCATGTCCTCTGTAAAAATTAAATAAAAAAAATTGATTGGGGAAAAATTTTCCGTGTCCACCTGGACTCCTGGCTGGGCAGTGAAAGGGGGAATGTTGGCTTCTCCTGAATTAGGAGGAAGCCACAAGGGGTTCTGAAGGGCATAGGGAAGGCTGGCATGGCTCCTTGGCCTTTCTTGCTGAGGTACTGCGGTGCTGGTGGATGGCACTGCCTCCTCACCAGAACGCCTTAGTTTGGTGGGCAGAATATCTTGCTCCTCCGAGTCTGTCAGTGTTGCACTAGTAAGCACTGGCTCATAATTTACATCCGACTCAGAATCCGAATTTGAAAGGGAATCTGAAAAAGAGAGCTCCCCGTTGCTCTCGTCAGGCTTGGAAAGTATTTGCTACGCCTCTTCGGCAGGAAAGCATCTTTTGGACATGGTTGCTGGTGGTGATGCGACTACACAGGTGTGTACTAAGCCTTCACTGATGGGCACTGATGAGGTGGCACAGAGGGACACTGATGAGGTGGAACAGATGTGCCTTGATGAGGCGGCACAGATGTGCACTGATTGATTACACAGATGTGCACTGATGAGGTGGCACAGATGGGCACTGATGAGGTGGCACAGAGGGGCACTGAAGTGGCACAGAGGGGCACTGATGAAGCTGCATAGATGGGCACTGATTGATTGCACAGATGTGCACTAATGAGGCGGCACAAATGGGCACTGATTTATGGCACAGATATGCACTGATGAGGTGGCACTGATGAGGCGGCACAGATGGGCACTGATTGATGGCACAGATGTGCACTGATTGATGGCACAGATGGGCATTGATGAGGCAGCACTGATGAGGCGGCACAGATGGGCACTGATGAGGCGGCACAGGTGGGCACTGATGAGGTGGCATTGGTGGGCACTGATTGCAAAGATGTGCACAGATGGACACTGATCACTGATGGCACAGGTGGTCACAGATTGGCACAGGTGGGCACAGATACCTAATAGGCACTGTGGTACCAATGGGGCACTGTATGGATGTTATAGCACAGTAATAACTCACAGGTCGCTCTCCCTGCTCACACGCGGTCTCTGTGTGAGGAGAGAGAGCCGCCAATGAGAGCTGATCTCATATGTTTACATTTGAGATCATCTCTCATTGGCCACGCCGATCGCATAGTAAATGGCCACTGTGATTTTGCGCCGATATGTAACGCGTATCGCAATCAACATTTTCTGGCGTAGGCGCCTCGCTGTGTGCTTTTACATTTGTATGTGCGTATATGTGGGGGTGGGGGACCTACATTTTTTTGGGAGGGGGGATTTTATGTGCTTGGGCGTAACTTAAATTGTTTACAATGAAAAAAATATATATATATTTTTTTTACTCAACGCTTTTTTTTCGCATCAATGTGAACCTGAGCTTTCTCTAATACCCCTAACTAAAATCTAGTAGAACCAATTGCGTTAAGAAGTCACCTAATTAGTAAATAAAGTCCACCTGTGTGTAGTTTAATCTCAGTATGAATACAGCTGTTCTGTGAAGCCCTCAGAGGTTTGTTAGAGAGCCTTAGTGAACAAACAGCATCATGAAGGCCAAGAAACACACCAAATGGGTCAGGGATAAAGTTGTGGAGAAGATTAAAGCAGGGTTGGGTTATAAAAAAATATCCCACGCTTGGAACATCTCACAGAGCTCTGTTCAATCCATCATCGGAAAATGGAAAGAGTATGGCACAACTGCAAACCTACCAAGACATGGCCGTCCTCCTAAACTGACCGGGCCGGGCAAGGAGAGCATTCATCAGAGAAGCAGCCAAGAGACCCATGGTAACTCTGGAGGAGCTGCAGAGATCCACAGCTCAGGTGGGAGAATCTGTCCACAGGACAACTATTAGTCGTGCTTCTCCACAAATCTGCCCTTTATGGAAGAGTGACAAGAAGAAAGACATTGGGGAAAGAAATCCATAAGAAGTCCTGTTTGCAGTTTGTGAGAAGCCATGTGGGGGACACAGCAAACATGTGGAAGAAGGTGCTCTGGTCATAGGAGACCAAAATGTAACTTTTTGGCCTAAAAGCAAAACGCTATGTGTGGAGGAAAACTAACACTGCACATCACCCTGAACACACCATGAAACATGGTGGTGGCAGCATCATGTTGTGGGGGTGCTTTTCTTTAGCAGGGACAGGGAAGCTGGTCAGAGTTGATGAGAAGATGGATGGAGCCAAATACAGGACAATATTAGAAGAAAACCTGTTAGAGTCTTCAAAAGACTTGAGACTGGGGCGGAGGTTCACCTTCCAGCAGGACAACGACCCGAAACATACAGCCAGAGCTACAATGGAATGGTTTAGACCCCTTTCACACTGGGGCCTCAGCCACGTTAGTGCTAAAGTGCTGCTCATTTAAGCGGTGGTTTAGTGCTGTTTAAGCGGCGCTTTCGGCCGCTAGCGGGGCACTTTTAACCCCAAAGGGGTTGAAAACTCCTGTGTTGCGGCGCTTCTTCAGGTACTTTGTGAGTGCTGCCCATTCATTCCAATGGACAGGAATGTTCTAGGGATTGCTAAATACAGCGCTCCTAAACTGCCCCAAAGATGCTGCTTGCAGGACTTTTCGGAACGCCCCGCAAGCGCACCGCCCCAGTGTGAAAAGTCACACTTGAATGAATGGGAGGCGGTTTTCAGGCGCTTAGCAGAGGCTATTTACAGCGCTAAAGTGCCTGAAAACTACCTCAGTGTAAAAGGGGTCTTAGAATGGCTCAGACACAGTCCAGACCTAAATCCAACTGAGAATCTGTGGCAAGACTTGAAAATTGCTGTTCACAGACGCTCTCCATCCAATCTGACAGAGCTTGAGATATTTTACAAAGAAGAATGGGCAAAAATGTCCCTCTCTAGATGTGCAAAGCTGGTAGAGACATCCCCAAAAAGACTTGCAGCTGTAATTGCAGAGAAAGGGGATTCTACAAAATATTGACTCAGGGGGGCGCCATACAAATGCCCCCCCCCACACTTTTCACATATTTATATGTAAAAAATGTAGAAAACAATTTATCATTTTCCTTCCACTTCACAATTATGTACCACTTTGTGTTGGTCTATCACATAAAATCCCAACAAAACACATTTAAGTTTTTGGCTGTAATGTGATAAAATGTGGAGAATGTGATGGTGGCAAGTGACACGCTGCATTTGGTGACCGGCGACATGGCAAGTGACACGCTGCATCTGGTGGTAGGAGATGTGGCATATGACACACCCGGGGCTCCCACTGATTCTGCATTATGGGGAGTTGAACCACTTCATTATATATTAGAATGTAACAATAGAAACAATGCACTTCATTCACCCGGACATCATATCAACCATGGTGCCATGATGATTGAAGCGCCAACACCAGCCATTGCCCGTGAAAAAAAGCTTACCACCAGTGTGCCCTCTGCAAAAAGGCTGGTGACTGCTGCTATGGACTCTAGCCCCAGATCTTTTGCAGACCTAGCAACGCCCCTGCTGGTGAAAGAACCTCTGATGTGATTGGGGGACCTCTGATGGTTTGGGGAACCTGTGATGTGATGGGAGAACCTCTGAAATGATGGGGAGACCTCTGATAGTATGGGAAAACCTCTGATGTGATTGGGGGACCTCTGATGGTTTGGAGAACCTGTGATTTGATGGGGGGACCTGTGATGTGATGGGAGAACCGCTGAAATGATGGGGAGACCTCTGATAGTATGGGAAAACCTCTAATCTGAGGACCTATGATGTGATGGGAGGACCTAGAATGTGCACCCGGGACAGAACAAAAGACGTGGCCGTCAATAGGGTGAATCCCAATGGAAAAAGGCAGCAATATAAACCTGGTGGAAAAAATTACATGGATGTCTGGGATAACAGCAATAGCAAAAATTAACTCCTTCAGCTCTTGGACCAGACACACCGGCCAGACACCTCATGGGAGATCACTTCTTTTGGGACTTTGGCCTTGTCAGCTTATACAATGCACATATACCAACTCCTGAAGAAGCGAGCAGTGGCTCACAAAACACGTTGAGTTTTATATACCTGTATGATTGTTTTACATCAATTAATGCAACATATGTGAATGAATCCAATATTTTACTATCATGCTGGTCTGAAGTCGGTTGGCATTCATGTCTATGTTTTTAATATATGATGATGGTGGTTCTACATCTCCAATAAACTGATATTGTGCTTACCTTTTACGTTTACAATTATTGGCCTACGTGCTGACCTCACTCAAATTCCCTTGGGCAGAATTTTGTGTTGTATATAAGGAAGGTCAACACATTATCTGTTTAAAAAGGAACACATGGACTGTTTTATTTGAAACAATTAAGTTTGTTTTATTTGTATCTGTTCAGATCTGCTACTTTTTGTGGACACTTATAAAGCAAGATAAAAGCAGTTGTTAAAACTGGCCCCTGGAAGACGTCATCTCTGACGAAAACGGCGTAGGGAGGAACGGCGTGCTGACGTCACTGACTATACAACGCTATCCCGGAAGGAACGAATGGATAGTAAGAGCCGGCCGGCTTGAATTTTTTAACAACTGCTTTGATCTTGCATTGGAATTGTAAGTGCAATTTTTTCGTTTTATTTAATACATTTTAGTATGTACTTCACTATTGTGGCCCTTATATTTGTCTTTTTGGGGATCATACTCCCGGGAGTGCATTGAGGAGCCAGAGTGTTGAGGAGGAATACATCTTGTATGCTGATCTACAGTGTAAAGACCCTTGGCGGGGGAATAAAGCCGCAAGCGTTTGTGATCTCTTTCACTGAGATCCATATGAGCTGGTAAGCGGATCTGATATCTGAGGTGGAGGATCTTTGCTTTATCATCATTGCACTTTCTCCTTTGGTGTCTAAGTGTGTGGAGTCACAATTATCTACCTGCACGAGAGATTGTCTACCTGCTATATTATCACTGTGGAACATATGGTCACTCCTGCCTTTCAGTATTGCAATGTGGACATTTTAAGGATTACCTCAGATTGTCACATACTAGCTATTTTCTTTTCAATGTAGACCTTCTGGTCAATTTTCTTCACTATGTATGTATACATATACTAAGATAGCATTTCATATATCATATGTGTTGTTAATTTTTTGCAGCGCAACTGCCTTTTTCTTTAGTATTTGTTATTGTGTGCATCCACATTTTTAGTTGCAGCAGCAGTTATTTAATTTAACAATTTTTGTAATTTTTGACATGCGCAGTAGTTTTCTTTACTAAGACATTGAAACAGGCCAGAGGTAGTACGAGTCGGTTTCCACCCTTCGTTTTGGTCAAGCGTCACAATAACTGTCATCAGTCTTCAAGTCTTGTGGTTTATGTTGTTTGGTGGCCTCTAGGGGGCAGGCCTTGACTTCCTAGGAGCAATTCCTGACCCCTCCCCCCTCTCCCCCTCCATGCATTCAGATGGGTGTGGAGGTCACATGCATACGCCTCGTTTTGATTGTACAGGTCAGGGCCTTGCTCAAGCTTTGCAGGTCGAATAGCCAACACAGTCTTAGATGGACTTGGCTTTGTAAATGAAGGTTGAGGTTTGTACTGAAGAGTTGCGAAGTTGAAGAGTTGCGAAGTTGAAGGCAAAACGGTCATAGAGTGTAGTTCAGGATTGAGGTAGAAGCTTCTGCCGGGGGTAGAGAGGATCAATGGCCACCAGTGCCCCCCTCTACTGCCCTCTGCTGGAAGACTCGATGTTGGCAGTCGTGTCAGTGAAGACCTTGGCAGACGTTATCCATAGCACCGGTGATTCTGTAAAAACACAAAATAGTGTCAGTGTGTCTCCAAAATACTAAATATTACATAAAACAGGGCAAGGCAGATAAAAAAAAAAAAAAAATTAAAGTTGTTCACCAATCTGAACCCACAACTTGTAAAAAGGGCCGTTTTATACACACAGCACAGCAAAAACAATAAAAAACAGAGCGCTCAGCAAATGTCTCAAGTAGAATACCCAATGAGAGCATCAACAGTGCAACCTAAAGGCCATTAGCTGAACTAGAAGTCAATTTACCCGAGAGCTTGTAAGGGTAGGTAAAAGGAGCGCCCGATATCCAATGAGATGCAATCCGAAAAGGTGAATTTGTAATCATTTTATTGAACGTAGTGACAAGTGATCAAGCCAACGCGTTTCAGGGGGGGCAGAGACTACTCCTGCGGGGCTAAAAATAAACTCCTTTTACCCATTTTAGGGTTTTGGGTTTCTTTTACTTCTGCTGGTTTTAACATATTTTAAACACTGCATGTCTCACTCTATAACCCGCAATCCCGCCAAGCTGGCCGGAACAATGTACACAGACTTTGCAGCTTGCGTTAGGGGGAGCTGCCCGCTAGAAGCTCCTAGCAGTTGTAAGAGGGATTTTTCACCCCCCTCCTTCCCGTTTTCACTGAGTTAATGTAATATGAGCCGACACAGAGCTGTGCATTCAGTGGCCTCTCTTGTGCCCCTATTGGCCAGAAAAGGAAAACCAATTAAAAAAGGCACAGTTACAACAACCAAATGGCTGCCCCATAGACTGGTATACAGGGAGAAATACAAATCCCAGCATGCTTTGCTGACAGGTAAGTAAAAGACTCCATTCATGTAAATAACGAATCGAAACAAAAAAAAAAAAAATTGTTGTTACGCACATGTCTATTGCTCCCTGCGGTGCACTTACAGGATAAGTTCACCTTTCTACAAAAAAATAAAATGCCCATCTATTTGCAGGTAAAGAAATGTGCATTTATTATTTTTTTTGTAGTAGGAGCCTGTAAAGCCTTGCACTGGCGATCAGATCACTGATGCCATGCAGGCAGTGTTGCCAACCGTACATAGATTTACGTACGGTACGTTAATTTAACCCCTTTTTTGGGGTGTACGTTAATGTCCGCTATGGGCACCGGCGCCCATAAAAAAAGATGGCCACGAGCCGGCCATACAACTGCGCATGCGCCGTTCCGAAGCCGGCCGAGCGCAGGAAAACGTATTCACGCTCGGCCGGGCGGCGCACGCGCAGTAATGTGATGGCGCCGCTGGCGCCATTTTTGAATACACCGGCGTGACCACAGCGACTGGTGCGAGCCGCGCGACTCGAGTCCTCAGTCCTGCAGTAGCACTCATCATCATAGGTGCCGGTGGAGGAGCGAGCGGAGCACTGACAGGGTGGAGGACAGAGACAGACTCGAGGTGAGTGAAACTGGGGGGGGTCAGTGAGTGAGCCTGGAGCGTGAAGCCGTGCCAATGGGGCCATGCAGGGGATACAGAGACTGATGTGCTCTCTGTCTACCGGCACCATATTACTTCTAGCTAGAAATCATCAGTGTGCTGTGTCCTCCTCTGGCTCCTGTGCACCTTTCCACAGGTCAGGGCAGCACAGTGCTGCCCTGACCTGTGGAGTGGTGAAAGGGGCACAGGAGGAGGACACAGCACACTGATGATGTGGAGAAATAATATGGTGGTGGTCAGAGGAGGAGGCTACTGTGAGGGGGTGAGGAGGGCACCATCATGTCCGCAGAGTGTCTCCGGCACCTCCAATAGTATGTCCGCAGTCTCTGTCCACCTCCTGTAGTATGTCCGCAGTCTCTCCAGTGTCCACCTCCCTGTAGTATGTCCGCAGTCTCTCCAGTGTCCACCTCCCTGTAGTATGTCCGCAGTCTCTCCAGTGTCCACCTCCCTGTAGTATGTCCGCAGTCTCTGTCCACCTCCTGTAGCATGTCCGCAGTCTCTGTCCAGTGTCCACCTCCCTGTAGTATGTCCGCAGTCTCTCCAGTGTCCACCTCCCTGTAGTATGTCCGCAGTCTCTGTCCAGTGTCCTCCCTGTAGTATGTCTGCAGTCTCTGTCCACCTCCTGTAGCATGTCCGCAGTCTCTGTCCAGTGTCCACCTCCCTGTAGTATGTCCGCAGTCTCTCCAGTGTCCACCTCCCTGTAGTATGTCCGCAGTCTCTGTCCAGTGTCCTCCCTGTAGTATGTCTGCAGTCTCTGTCCACCTCCTGTAGTGTGTCCGCAGTCTCTCCAGTGTCCACCTCCCTGTAGTATGTCCGCAGTCTCTCCAGTGTCCACCTCCCTGTAGTATGTCCGCAGTCTCTCCAGTGTCCACCTCCCTGTAGTATGTCCGCAGTCTCTGTCCACCTCCTGTAGTATGTCCGCAGTCTCTGTCCACCTCCTGTAGTATGTCCGCAGTCTCTGTCCAGTGTCCACCTCCCTGTAGTATGTCCGCAGTCTCTGTCCACCTCCTGTAGTATGTCCGCAGTCTCTGTCCACCTCCTGTAGTATGTCCGCAGTCTCTCCAGTGTCCACCTCCCTGTAGTATGTCCGCAGTCTCTGTCCCCCTCCTGTAGTGTGTCCGCAGTCTCTGTCCCCCTCCTGTATCGTGTACGCAACCTCTGTCCCCCTCCTGTATCGTGTACGCAACCTCTGACCATCTCTTGTCATGTCTACAGTCTGAGGGGATCCTAGAAAGGAGTCAAGAGTGGGAGTGCCGCCGGGATGGGGGTTACGGCCCGGGAAGAAACAGACGTGTGGACTGGGGAGAGGAGATCAGAGCCACCAAGCTGGAGCCATCTGACTGAGCCCCACACTGTGCACCTGGGAGGAGGTAAGTGACAGTGCCGCCAGGCCATTCTGAGGGGGGGGGGGGGGGGTCACTGATGTAAGGTGGTGAATGAATACAATAATGTAAGGGGGCACTGATATAAAGGTTTCCCCCTTATATTAGTACCCCCCTTACCTTAGTGTATTCACTCTGTGGAAGGTGGTCTCTATTCACCAGAGCCCCCCCTCCACATCAGAGTTCCCCCTTACATCATGATCTGCAGCATTCCCCTTTACATAAGAGTTCCCTTTCACTGTAAGGGGGATCCCTGCAGACTCTGATGTAAGAGGGAACTCTGTGCTGGCTGGGTTATAGTAACCTGACCTTCATGTGAATTGAGAAATATGTTTTTTTACTTTTGTTTAACTTAAACACATTGATATTAGCATTAGCTGTGTGTTTATAGTTGAAATGTTGATATTTGCACTGTTTAGCACTAAAAACAGTAATTTTAGGTACTAGTTTTGCAGTGTCAGTAAAAAATGCGGCTCTGCCAGTAATCTTCATTATTTTTGCCAGTAAGAAATTGGTGCCGTACAGGATTTTTGGCATCCTTGCCAGTAAATTTCACTTCAGGGGGTTAGCAACACTGCATGCAGGTCTCCTCATCCTGTACAGAAAAGCCGATACCTGCTGACAGGAACACTCAATGAACTACCGCTGCGCTCAACAGCACTATGCTAGTTCATTGAGAACTACAAGCCGACTCCCCTAAGGACGTCAGGGATTGTAGTTCATTCACACACAGCCGCGCGGTT
Source organism: Rana muscosa (assembly GCA_029206835.1). NCBI lineage: Eukaryota > Metazoa > Chordata > Amphibia > Anura > Ranidae > Rana > Rana muscosa. The sequence continues at coordinate 234,243,875 of CM055126.1, forward strand.
TTCAAAAAGTGACAGGGAACTTCTCCCCACACTGCAGCCAAACCCTCATTGGAATCCATGCGTCCGGCGCCCCACATGTAGATTAGGGGGCCGGACTCATGGAGGAGGGGGCAACCCCCCTCCGTATGTCTTTTTAGGTTTCGCAATACTGCCATTATGAGGATATCGTTAGCTGAGGTGGGTGGGATCGGTTTAAATCGTTATTCCTTTTTTTTGTACGAAGAAGCTCCCATTACCGTTTGAGATGTCACTGCTTACCGATTGGTCTCTCATATGTAATATACAGTGAAACCTCAGTTTGAATAACGTGGTTAAAAAGCATTTTAAATAACGAGCAACTTTTTTTTTTTTTTAATCCTGACTCGGTTTTCGAGTGTTGTCTTGCAAAACAAGCAGAATTCAAGCTAATGGGGTGTGCAGTACCGCATTTGGCCAGAGGTGCAGGGGCGCCAGTGACACTCGGAACGGTTCGGAGCCGTTCGGAAATACTTGGAATCACCGGGAAATACTCCGAACCTTTCTGAGGGTTTCCGAGGCTCTCCAGCACCACCCCACCTCTGGCCACATGCGGTATTGCATGCCATAGAAGTCAATACAGAACAAATTATCTTCGTTTCCATTGACTCCTATGGGGAAACTCGCTTCCATATGCGAGTGCTTTGGATAACAAGCATTCTCCTGGAACGGATTATGCTCGTAATCCAAGGTTCCGCTGTAGTTTCATAAGCTTACTGATTATTGGTTGTACATGTATGCTACCTACTTTGATGCAACAGTCATGTATTCTTTCTTAATTTTTTTTTTTTTTTGTTTGTTTTTTTTTATTCTTTGTGCAAATTTGAAAAAAACAGTTCAATAAAAAAAAAAAAAAAAAAAAAAAAAAAAAAAAGGTACTTGTGGGGGAAAAAAAAAAAAATAAATAACAAAAAATAAAATAAAAATCGGGTGCAACATGTTCCCAAAGGTGATCTTATCCTTTAACCGTTTAAGGACTGCCCCACATACATTTACTGCGGCAGGGCATTCCTTTAGCACAAAATCACATACCTGTACTAGAGCTGCACAATTATTCAGTAAAAATAAATAAAATCGCGAATCAATCCCCCCTCACGATCTCTATGCAGTATTTCACGATTCATTCATGTAACAAGTGTAGAGAGTTCTCTGCTCACTCAGCCATCAAAAGAAAAAAACGAGCAGCCTGCCAAGTTTTTCACAATATTGTCCATGCTGGTGAATAACTATAAACATTGTAACTTTTCGTTCTTGAGTTAAAGGAATGAACTTCGGTCTGTAGATGAGGGAAGTTTACCACTTAAAGGACTAAAACCTTTTTCTGACAGTTGGTAAAATCAGTATCTTTTGCTAGAAAAATTACTTGGGAACCCCCCAAACACACACATATATATATATATATATATATACACACACACACACACACACACACACACACACATACATATATACACACACACACACACACACACATACACACACACACACACACACACACACACAAAATTTGAATATCGTGCAAAAGTTAATTTCACGAATGCAACGTAAAAGGTGAAACTAATATATGAGACTCATTACATGCAAAGCAAGATAGTTCAAGCCGTGATTTGTCATAATTGTGAGGATTATGGCTTACAGCTCATGAAAACCCCAAAATCCACAATCTCAGAAAATTAGAACATAGTGAAAAGGTGCAATATTCTAGGTTCAAAGTGTCCCACTCTAATCAGCTAATTAAGCCATAACACCTGCAAAGGGTTCCCGAGTCTTTAACCACTTCAGCCCCGGACCATTTGGCTGGCCAAAGACCAGGCCACTTTTTGCGATTCGGCACTGCGCCCCTTTAACTGAAAATTGCGCGGTCGTGCGACGTGGCTCCCAAACAAAATTGACGTCCTTTTTTTCCCCACAAATAGAGCTTTCTTTTGGTGGTATTTGATCACCTCTGCATTTTTATTTTTTGCACTATAAACAAAAAAAGACCGGGAATTTTGCAAAAAAAAAAAAAAAAAAAAATGCAATATTTTTTGCTATAATAAATATCCCCCAAAACATATATAAAAACATTTTTTTCCCCTCAGTTTAGGCCGATACGTATTCTTCTACATATTTTTGGTAAAATCGCAATAAGCGCTTATTGATTGGTTTGCGCAAAAGTTATAGCATCTACAAAATAGGGGATAGATTTATGGCATTTTTATTTTTTTTATTTTTTATACTAGTAATGGCAGGCGGCGATCAGCGAATTTTGTCGTGACTGCGACATTATGGCGGACACTTGACACCATTTGGGGACCATTGTAATTTTTACAGTGATCAGTGCTATAAAAATGCACCGATTACTGTAAAAATGACACTGGCAGTGAAGGGGTTAACCTGTAGGGGCCAAGTGTGACCTAGGAAGTGATTCTAACTGTTAGGGGGCGTGGCTTGCAGTGACACATCACTGATCGCTGTTGCCGATGACAGGGAACAGACGATCAGTGACATGTCACTAGGCAGAACAGGGAGATGTTATGTTTATACTGGCATCTCCCCATTCTTCAGCTCACGACACGATCGCGGGACACCGGCGGACATAGAGTCCGCGGGTCCCGCAGGCACGGAGTTAACGGCAGGGTTGCGGGCGCACTCATAGGCAACACAGTTAAATCTTTGATCGCCCCTCCCCTGCCAGTGTCATTTATACAGTGACTGTGCCCAAAAAGCGTCACTTAGTGTCCAATTTGTTCGCCGCCAAAAAAAAACAAAAAAAAACTGAACGCTGCCATTACTACAAAAAAAGAAAAAGTAAAAAAAGTTCCTTATTGGAAAGGTTTTATAGCAGCAAGTTTTTCAAAATTGTCGCTTTTTTTTTGTTTATAGCGCAAAAAATAAAAACCGCAGAGGTGATCAAATGCCACCAAAAAAAGCTCTATTTGTAGGAAAAAAACCCCCAGAAATTGTATTTATGTACAGCGTTGCACAACCGCGCAATTGGCAGTTAAAGTAACGCAGTGCCGTATCACAAAAAATGGCCTGGTCATGAGGGGGGGGGTAAATCCTTCCGGAGCTGAAGTGGTTAAAGAAGTCTCTCCTCTTCCATTTTTTTTTTTTATTAATGCATTTTTTTCCGCAGTACCTGTAGAACCTTGTCCTATCTTTTTCTATATGCTGTCTAAGGCTAGTTGTGAGCCTGGACTGTGCGCCCCTCTTCCCTCCACAGTCCTCCGACAACACACCTAGCATGAGATGGCTTTTCACCTTCTCCAAGCACTTGCCCGCTATCCTGGAACATTTTGGCTCACAATCTCCCCTCCCCCTGCATTCCCGTGAGAGGCTTCTCTTGGGTCAGTGCTTGGAGACATAGAGAAGTGCCATCTGTCAAAGCCGTCTCCTTGCTAGCTGTGTTGTTGGGTGGCCATGAAGGGAGGGAGGAGGGGCGTCCTGTGACAGCACCACACCAGGAACCCAGACATTGCAACAGATGTCTAGAGCCTAGACTTCACCTTACAAGGCAGCAGAAAGTGTGCTGGGGACCCCCTTTGTACCGGTCTGTATATTGTCCTGCCCATGTGCACCTTTCCTTTATGCTCATTGCAAACAGATCAGAGCGGCTGCCATTGTTGCTTTTTTCGGAAGCAGGGTGAATTTGCGGAGCAGATATATAGACGATATATAGACAGCAATTAACATTACTACAAGGAAAGGCAGGGATAGTTACCTCTCTATTGGAAATCCCGATTCACAGAGGTTCACCAGAGTGTACAGCCATCTCATGGAATATTCATACTGCAATGACAAATACACAGTCGGGTCTCATATCGCCGCCAACACAGAACCATTTTATGATTAATATGTCGCACAATATCCTGGATATCAGAGGTCTATACTTCTGACCATAGGCGTGCGCACAAGGTGAGCCATATGTGCCTGGGCACACCCTAATCACCCCATTCACATTATTGCTCTGTGTGCTAGTGGGTGTTGTAATATGTTGGAGAGAGAGAGAGAGAGAGAGAGAGAGAGAGAGAGAGAGAGAGAGAGAGAGAGAGAGAGAGAGAGAGAGAGAGAGAGAGAGAGAGAGAGAGAGAGAGAGAGACTCCCTCTCTCCAATATTGACCAGGCCAGATTTCAGTTGACAATGGTTGAGTTGTCCAAGCCAACTGAAGTTTAAAATATCAAAAAGGGACAGCTGAAGACCCGTTGATCTTATGCAAGTCTACCTAGGTGTGTGAGGTGGCCTGTTAACCTAATTGAACATTTCAAAGGGTACATTGTTTACATACTTAAGGAAGTATTTATTGATGGTAATTAGACTTGAGGGGGTATTCATGGGAAACATTTGGTTGACCTAGCAGAAACCCCCCCAGTGTCAGATCAGTATTTGAGCAAGCTGGCATTCAGTCAGTCTTATAATTTCCCATGATTATGAAGGCACAGGTCCAGGGAAAAAAAAAAAAAAAAGGGACTTTAAAAGGGGTTGTAAAGGTTCGTTTTTTATTTTCTAAATAGGTTCCTTTAAGCTAGTGCATTGTTGGTTCACTTACCTTTTCCTTAGATTTCCCTTCTAAATATTTTTTTTCTTTGTTTTCTTTGTCTGAATTTCTCACTTCCTGTTCCTCCTCAGTAAGCTGTTCAGTAAGCTGTTCTGGGTGACTCCCCACCACTCGGATGATGGTGTGAAGTTTAGTGAGGAGAAACAGGAAGTGAGAAATTCAGACAAAGAATAAAAAAATTTTAGAAGGGAAATCGAAGGAAAAAGGTAAGTGAACCAACAATGCACTAGCTTAAAGGAACCTATTTAGAAAATAAAAAATGAACCTTTACAACCCCTTTAAGTTATATTTACTCTGTTGGATTTTTTTTTTGTCATCTGTTGCAAGTATTGGACTTTGTTGGAAGTCAAAATAAAGTGCTCTCTCTGGAAGAAAAAAAATCGGGTTGCTGCTGGAAAATTACTTAATACTTAAACATCAATTATCTAACCACTATATTTACTTCACTACATTGGTGCCGTGACCCGGATGGGAAAGATCTCCAAACTGAGCAATTCTGCTTAAAAGAGAAGTGTAGGAGCCTTTCTCTAATCTGCAGGCAGGGAGATCATGTTCTGGTGGGGCAAGGAAGACTGTATGTACAGTATATACACATACATGCGTGTGTGTTTGAGCTTTGGGGTGCACACCCTAATAATGCAATAGGCTTCACACACACCTATACTTCTGACACAGAATGAGGTCTCAGACCAAGGGTTGGGATTCCTGTAATGTTAATGTTCGGGAGAAATTAACCACTTAAGGCCACGCTATAGCAGTATTACTGCTACAGGGTGGCATCTCTATGCCAGAACACATAGCTATACATGATCTGACGCTTCCGGGTAGGGGGCGCGCATGCGTGCCGCTGGTGGCTTGCCCCCCGCTTTGTTTACACACAGCAGGAGCTGATCGATGGGTAACGCGGACTCGATGTCCTCTGGCACCCGCCCATCATCAGGCAGAGAGATAGAACGGCGATCTGCTTATGTAAACAAGGCAGATTGCGGTTCCAATAGGAGGGAAGGGATGGAATTTGTGTTCCTGTGCTAATAAAGAGGTAAAATGGTTTAAACCGTAGAAATATGCCAATTCACCAAGTTAGTGCGCTCCCTGCAGCATTTGTAATAAAGACAGAAGGGAGGGGCCAGGAGCAGCAAAGAGGGACCCGTAAAGAGGAGGATCGGGGCTGCTCTGTGCAAAACCAACTGCACAGAGGAGGCAAGTATATAACATGTTTGTTAGAAAAAAAAAAAAAAAAAAAAACAAACACACGAGAGACTTTACAAATCACTTTAACACAAACAGAAAAAAAAATAAAAAAAAAAAATAAGAATACCAGTCAAAGGGAAGCTGCTTTCAGAGGACACATGTGGCACATCAAAAAAAAAAAAAAAACTACATGTAGATTAGGGGGCTGGACTCATGGATAGGGGGGGCGGCAACCATGCGCCCTGCATGTAGATTAGGGGGCCGGATGCATGAACGCCCGTGTGCCCTGCATGTAGATTAAGGAGGGTGGACGCATGAATAGGGGGGGTGGACGCATGGATAGGGGGGCAGCACCCGTGCGCCCTATATGTAGATTAGGGGGCCGGACGCATGGATGGGGGGGCAGCGCCCGTGCGCCCTGTATGTAGATTAGGGGGCCGGACGCATGAATAGGGGGGGCGGGGCGCCCATGCGTCCTGCATTACGGGCCACCACTGCTCATGAGATATTTGGAAAAAAAAGAAATGTGTCACCCGATTCAATTATCTCAGGAGATTTTCTTTAGTGAATTGAGCCCCCTGTGACACCCCCAAGAGAAGCAGCAGATTTAGGCTGTGATAATGATAATGGCTGGGACTTACCAGAGGGTTGTGCCAATTGAAGCATTGCTTCTTGAAATGCTCGACGGCTGCACGGTAACAGGAGCGATCGTTAATATCCAGCCGATCGCTGAGAATCTCGTCTGTCATCTCATCAGATTCCGTCACCAAAGAAACAATCTTCTTCACCGATTCCTCGATCAAGGCTTTGGCCTGGAAAGAGGAGGAGGGATGGATATAAAAGCCGGCTATATACGATATGGTGATTTATAGAAGGACCAGATGTGGAAAATCAGAGGAACTTAGAATTCCCTGATCAGTGACCACACTCTTGTCTACTGTAATTAAAGCAACACAGCTTGGTCACAGACCCACCATCTTGATTGGACAATGATGGGGCACCATTGTATTGATGACATTAGCATTCTGCCCCAGCAAGTGTCCAGTGTTAGACTGACAGCCCTGTTCAATACCGTGCAACCTGCCCGACACAAGCAGAGGAATGCATGAAGCCAATATGAAGACAGATTTAGGTATTCATACTAACTGCATACTAGCTGTATTTACCCACTTCCCGTCCTTAGGAGGTTTTAAAACTTTCCAGACTTGAAGTGGTTAAAACAAGTTCATAGCTGCAGCCTTAAGCCTTGTATAATTTTTTACAGCCCGCCAATCACTTTTACATTAGCACAATCTGTAATTGACTAGCTGCATCGAAGGGCAGGGGGAGAAAATGGGGGTCTATTATACCCCTGATGTCTCCATAAAGAGTACCTGTCCCCTGTCAATGCTATCACATAGGGAACTGGTTAGCGCCTTTGTGATAGCAATAAAGTTATACGATTTTTTTTTTAATTAAAATGTTAAGCACTGCTGTCACTCTGCGAATACAAACGCACACATAGGTCCGGCACGTGACATTGCTGTGAACGCCGGAGTGAGAGCAATAGTTCTAGGGTCATCATTTTCAAATAACTCTACACTGATTGTAGGATTGCACCGATACTGGTATTGGTGCAGATACTAAGCATTTGCACGAGTACCGGTACAAATGCTGATACCTGGAACGGATACATTTCAGCTGTCAGTGGGGGGGGGGGGGGGGATATCGCTGTCAGCTGAAAGTAGTAAAAAAAAAAAAAAATAATAATAATAAAAGTGCCTGGCAATTACCAGTTAAGTAGCGGGGCCGCTGCGTCTGTAACAACCTTTGCCTCATTCAGCTGTCAGTTGGGTTTCCCTGTTGACAGCTGAAGTGTAGACGGGGAAAAAATAAAATAAAAAATGCAGCCAGGCAATGTTTATCAACATTGCTCAGCTGAAAGATATAAAGAAACATTGTCTTTGTATCTTACTGTTTTTCTTCATCTACTAAATGTTCCTCTGCTTTTCTTTATCTACTAAATGTTCCTCTGTTTAACCCCTTAATTTACTCTAATTAGCTGTAATCAACTCCTTATTTTCCATTTATTATTTTCCTGCTGATTTTTTTTTGTTCATTTCTATTTTATAAACGATTAATATTTTTACACCCTTTGACATATATTTAAATATTTCACATTGGAAAAAAAAAAATTAAAAAAAAAAAATGGTATCGGTGCATCCCTACTGATAACCTATAAAGGTTTTTAAAGCGTCACCTATGATTTTTTTTTAAATCTTGACATGTTGGGTATCCAATTACTCAGAACAAGACAATTTTATATTTAATTTTTTTTTGGGGTATTATAGTGTGTGTACTAAATATTTTAACATATTTGTTCCTGAAAATACGGGTTTGATAAATAGTTGCACAAATATCCTGCAACATAAATTGCAACGGCCACCATTTTATTCCCTAGGGTCTTGGGATTTCAGAAAATGTTTGAAGGTTCCAAGTAATTTTCTATCATAAAGTAAATCTAAATTCATTAAAAAAACGGTAGACATATATAAAAAAACAATATGCTCTCCCCACTTAAATAAATACTGTGTATAAAAATCAACCAGTGTGTACAAAAAAATTCCAAATAAATTTGTGAACAACAAAGATTGACCATCATATAAATCAATACAAACAATGTAAAAAAGCGCTTCCTGATGACGGAACCCGAAACGTACGTCGAAGCGCAATACAGGTCACGCAATTGACGTCACTTCCGGTCCAGCTGGTTGTCTGCTCCATAGTGGTGGAGCGCACGCCAGTATCCACAGGACTCTCATTCGTTATCCCTACGCCTTTACAGCCTCAGTGCCGGGTCGGGGCACATAACCATGTAAGCATGTTTTTGGCTTTTTAGAAATTTTATATGCAATAAAAACGGTATCACGCTATTGCTCGCTTCTCCTTTTTTCTGATTATATACCACTGAATCCAAGCGTTATCGTTACCTGCATGGTGGACAACATTTCGCTGATCCTTAGCAATTGGAACTTGCTGAAAGCCTGTTTGACTTCTTTTTTAATTAAAAGGGTCAATTTGCTGCGGTAAGCTGCCATCCTTACTTAATGTGCACTATCGGGTGTCAATATTATTATTGGTGAAGGTGGATCTTCATTTCTCTCAAGAATCACATTGGATTTTTTCACAATACGTTGTTTGAAGTGGATTTAATTGGTGTTTATACAACACTTTTTTGTGGGATATTTATTTGCATTTATTAACCCTTGTTTGGGGGTTTATTGGTTTGGACTTTATTTGCAATAAGTTTCAACTGAATTTTTACATTGTTTGTATTGATTTATATGATAGTCAATCTTTGTTGTTCACAAATTTATTTGGAATTTTTTTGTACACACTGGTTGATTTTTATACACAGAATTTATTTAAGTGGGGAGAGCATATTGTTTTTTTATATATGTCTACCGTTTTTTAATGAATTTAGATTTACTTTTACATATTAGCGCCCTCCTCTCTCACTATTTTCATTATTGATTTCAGTATTTCACTGTAATTTGAGGTGCAGCTTATATATAGCAAATATTTAGTATATTAATTGGCGCAGGCTTCATTTAAATCAATTTTCTATCATAAACTGCTGATTTTAACATAGAAGTTTTGTTCAGTAAATAAACGACAGATATATAAGAACCCCAAAAAATATATCCAGTTGTGTATCTATAAAATGGAAATGAAAAATGTTATATTTGTATCAGCGTCCGGCTCCTCTCACCTCCTGTAGGGCCTTTATCCTGCTCAGTATATCCAGGGCCTCAGTAGCATCATTGGTAGCCAGTAACTTCCTCTTGAGGATGGCCATGGGCACCTCTGGGCTGGTGGTCGGGTCCAGGCTGTGTATCGGCTCCAGGGTCATGCGAGGGGCCACTTTTTTACCTCTACCCTGGAACTGGCTCACCTTCATCTTAGAAATAGTCTGATAAAAGGAAAAAGCAACAAGATACAGAATATCATAAACAAAGCCTCATTGGGTTTATAGGCTTAACCTCCCCCCTTTAAGCGTTATTAGTTTCTGATAGGACTGACCACTTAAAGCATAAAAAATACACACACCACACACTATACATCTCTGCCATACATGAACATGTTCCCCCTTTAAACATCAAGTTTGAGTTGACAACACAGTGCCTCCGAGTTCCCAAGCAGTGTTGTCGGCCCTTCCTGCTGGACTACAGAACTCCACCCATCCCCCTCCCCTCTCCGCACACATACCGTATATACTCGCGTATAAGCCAAGTTTTTCTGCACTTTTTTTTGTGCTGAAAATGCCCCCCTCGGCTTATACTCAAGTCTGTGTCCATCTTCACATTTGTGCACCTGATCCTGGCCAGCCGTAGGTCCCCTGGACCCCAAACTCAGCACACATGTAGCCCCACTCTTCCTATACAAGTGTGCAACGTTTGTTGTCCGGGGGACCTACGGCCCGGGAAACACCGATTTTTCAAAGCCAGGCACCCCTTCCATAGACTCCCATGTTAAACGTCAGTCTAGTCACACAGCGCCGGAGATCAGGTAGGGAGATTGGGCACAGTGAGGCATGGGCACAGTGACAGTGAGGCAACGTGAGGCACAGTGAGGCATGCAGATGGACACCCTAGGCTTATACTCGAGTCAATACATTTTCCCATTTTTTTGTGGTAAAATTAGGTGCCTCGACTTATATTCGGGTCGGCTTATACTCAAGTATATATGGTACATTGATTTCTTCCCCAGCAATGCTGCTGCCTTGACTCCTGGGAGTCTGTCCACAGACCATGTATAGGAAGAGGGCTCTTGTGTAATGTAGTTTTGGGGGTGTGCCTTTGTCAATCTGATCTGCCTAGAACAGTGGTGGTCAACTTTCTTGACATGGGGGGCCTCAAGTGTGCCCGCCCCCCACATCACTAAAGAGCCGCATATAATAATACACGAGATGGTCAGAGACTGAAGACATATTACAGGAGATGGTCAGAGACTATTCACATTGTTGGAGACTGAGGATATGCTTCAAGAGTCATAGACTGGAGACAGATCACACAAGACTGATAGAGATCACCGATATAACAGGGCAATAGGAAAATACATATTAGTGTCTGCAGGAGCCCCGGGGGGGGGGGGGTGGGGGGGGAGGGGCTGCACAAAAAGAGTCAAATGAATGTGACCCCTAGGCTGCAGGTTGGGCACCGGGGGCCTAGAAGCCCCCCAACCCCCCCCCCCCCCATGTATGAATCAGACAATCCTGACAAAGACATTGCAGAGATATCTGGGAAGGGAAAATAATAAAAACCAGGAGCGGATCTAGATGGGAAAGGGGAGGTATTGGGATACATCTGGGTAATGCCCTGGATATATACACACACATTAAAATCTTTGCTGAGATAAATCACACAAAGCGTATTATATTACAACCAATCAGCAGAATGAAACATTTAGAGGATCTGTAACACACAACCACTGTGCAGCATTACTAAGGGAGGAAGCAGAACCCGCACATGTAAATGGACAGCATTTGTTGCCACCTTGTGCAACCAAAGTATACAAAGTAACATTGTTGGTAAAACATTCAGTAAAGATCAATCCCAGAAGAGATTTCTGTAGAGGACTACAATGTACTGACAGTGTGCCCGTCTATAGAGCTCCACCCAACAATGAATGTCTCCATCACTCACCCGGTTCCCGTACTGCATCACATGACTGGTATTGGTGCGTTGCTTGACCAATAAATACTGTTTGTGTAATGTCTCCTGTGACAGATCCTCCTAGAATATAAAAATGATATCTTATATGAAGTCATAGAACATAAAACACTCCATCATATACAGTATAAAAAAAGGTCATAAATCTATCCCCTATTTTGTAGGCGCTATAACTTTTGCACAAACCAATCAATATACGCTTAGTGGGATTTTTTTTTACCAAAAATATGTAGAACACATATTGGCCTAAACGGATGAAGACATTTGTTTTTTTCATATTTTTTGGATATGCATTATAGCAAAAAGAAAAAAAAAAAAAAAACAATTCTCAAAAATTGTTACTCTTTAACCACTTAAGGACTGCGCACTGTACATATACGTCAGCAGAATGGCTCGTACAGGCACAATCACGTACCTGTACGTCCCCTTTAACTGCCCAACGTCGGGGTGGCGCGCTCGCCTTCCGTGAGTCGGACCACAGGTCCCGCAGACTCGATCGCCGCGGGGATCTCCGCGATCGTCTCACGGAGGGATGGAGCGGGGAGATGTCAGTGTAAACACAACATCTCCCCGCTCCCCTACTGACACTGTCACCGATCTCCGCTCTGTGTAGATCAGAGCGGAGATCGGTGACGTGTCACTCGTAGCCACGTCCCCACACAGTAGTAATCACTCCCCTAGGCACACTTAACCCCTCCAGCGCCCCTAGTGGTTAACCCCTTCACTGCCAGTGTCATTTTCACAGAAATCAGTGCATTTTTATAGCACTGATCGCTGTGAAAATGACAATGGTCCCAATAATGTGTCAAAAGTGTCCGCCATAATGTCGCAGTCACAAAAAAAAAATAATAAAAAAATAAAGAAGGCCATAAAACTACCCCCTATTTTGTAAACGCTATAACTTGTGCGCAAACCAATCAATAAATGCCGATTGCAATTTTTTTTTACCAAAAATATGTAGAAGAATACGTATCGGCCTAAACTGAGGAAAAAAAATATGTTTTTTTTTTTTATATATTTTTTGGGGATATTTATTATAGCAAAAAGTAAAAAAAATATTGCATTTTTTTCAAAATTGTCGCTCTATTTTTGTTTATAGCGCAAAAAATAAAAACCACAGGAGGTGATCAAATACCACCAAAAAAAAGCTCCATTTGTGGGAAAAAAAGGACGTCGTCAATTTTGTTTGGGAGCCATGTCGGACGATCGCGCAATTGTCAGTTAAAGCGACGCAGTGCCGAATCACAAAAAGGGGCCTGGTCTTTATGCTGCATAATGGTCCGGTCCTCAAGTGGTTAATTTTTGCACTATAAATAATAATCAAAATAAATTTGCAGGAGGTGATCCACCAAAAGAACGTTCTATTTGAGGGGGAAAAAAAAAAAAAGCAATTTTATTTGGGTACAGCATCGTACAACCGCGCAATTGTCAGTTAAAGTGACGCAGTGCCGTATCACAAAAAAATGGCCTGGTCATTAAGGAAGGGGGGGGGGGTAAATCCTTCTGGGGCTGAAGTGGTTAAATCTGTTACTATTGTAATACGGATACATCCGAATAACTAAAATTTTGTCAGAATTTCGATTCGAAATGAAACAAACCGCACGTCTAATTTTAATGCCTGTACAGAAACAAAAAAAGCTCACCGCATCCGAGTCCTCCATCCAGTTGACGCTGTAACAATCACCAAGAAATGTGTCTCGCTTCTTATCAAAATAACAGACCGAGGAATCCTCTGTAGAGTTGGTGGCTGTGGTGGCGTAAACTGCAAAATATAACGTGAAGATGTAAATATAGAAGAGATAATGATCCATACTACACAAGATCTGTCCCGGGGAAGGGATTTCAGACATGCAGCAGGTCACAGTCCGGTATACAGTGAAAATTTCCATACATTACATGTTTGTATACACAAAACAGATGTCTTGTTAGGCAAAGCTTGCAATATATATTTTAATCATTTTATAATAAATGGATGAATTATTTGGATTGCATTATTAAATTTCATACCATGTAAATTCCCCTAATGAAGGAAGGCCAGGATCCAACCGGATACGAGGCTATTCCTCCAACGGGGGAAGGGACTTTAACCACTTCAATACCGGGCACCTTCGCTCCTTCCCGCCCAGGACAATTTTCAGCTTGGAGCGCTGTTGCAGTTTGAATGACAATTGCGCGGTTATGCAACACTGTACCCAAATGACATTTTTATCATTTTGTTCCCACAAATAGAGCTTTCTTTTGGTGGTATTTGATCACCTCTGTCGCTTTTTTTTTTTGGTAAACTAAAAAAAAAAAAAAATTAGGCTTTTTGTACTCACCGTAAAATCCATTCTCCGAGTTCATGGACGGACACAGCAGCATCTTGACATATGGGTATTATCCTCCTATTAGGAGATTGACTAGGCGGAAAAACAGCATGTTAAGTGTTAAAACACATCACACAGTACAGTACCGCCCAGGGGGCGGTCCCCCCCTGGGTACATCCCCTTTCCCTGCATCTTGCAGCTCAGTTCGTAAAAAAGCAGTGCAAACAAAAAAAAAGGAGGGGTGGGTGCTGTGTCCATCCATGAACTCAGCGGAATGGATTTTACGGTGAGTACAAAAATCCTATTTTCTTTTCTGTTCATGGACGGACACAGCATCATCTTGACATATAAAAATGAAACAAATGGGACGTTCCCAAGCAGTGTAAACACAAAAAAAACAAACACCACATGAGGGGTGGGAAAACAGCATTAAAAACAAACTTCACCCCAAACAAACCAGAGCTCCTCAACGGAGGAGTTGCAACCTTAAACAGCCGCCTGTAAAACCTTGCGGCCGAAGGAAGCATCCGAAGATGCACTCACATCCACCTTGTAAAATTTTGAGAAGGTGTGAACGGACCACCAGGTCGCCACCTTACACACCTGGGAAACGGACGCTTGATGTCGGAAATCCCAAGGAGGCACCTATTGCCCTGGTCGAAGGTGCCGTAACCGGGAAGAGAGGCGTCCGCCCTTTTAGGAGCATAGGCTTGAATCACGATCTGTCTGATCCACCTAGAGATGGTGGCCGACGAGACCGCCAGACCCTTCTTAGGACCAGCCACCGACACGAACAGTGAATCCGATCTCCGGAACGGAGCAGTCGCAGACAGGTACACCCACAGAGCTCGGACGACGTCCAAGGAATGCAAAGCAGCCTCTGTGGGATGCGCTGGCCGAGGACACAAAGACGGAAGAACAATGTCCTCATTAAGGTGAAAGGCCGAAACAACCTTAGGAAGGAACGACGGCTGTGGACGCAGCACCACCTTATCCTTGTGGAAGATCAAATAGGGAGCCTTGCATGACAAGGCCGCCAATTCAGAAACCCATCTGACTGATGTAATCGCCACCAAAAAAGCCACCTTCTGGGAGAGAGCCAATAAGGGAATCTCCCTAATGTTCTCAAATGGTGGTTTCTGAAGAACAGAGAGGACCAGATTCAAGTCCCATGGAGGGAGTGGAGGACGTACCGGAGGGGCCACATGTCGAACGCCCTGCACAAACGTACGAACTAGAGAGTGCATCGCCAAGGGTCGCTGAAAAAAAACAGCCAAGGCTGAAATCTGCCCCTTGATTGTACTTAAAGGCGAGTTTCTGGTCCACTCCATGCTGTAAAAACAGCAGGATCCTGGAAATCAAATATGCACGCGGATGCCACCTAATCTCCTCACACACAGAGATGCAAGCCTTCCATGTACGATGGTAAAACCTTCCGGGGAGGTTGACTTCCGTGCCCGCAGCATGGTAGAGATCACCGAGTCCGACAGACCTCGGTCCCTTAGCACCTGGTTTTCAATAGCCATGCCGCTAAAGCCAACGACTGTAAAGCAGGATGAAATATGGGACCTTGCGACAGAAGGACCTCTCGCAGTGGCAGGCGCCAAGGAACATCCGCTACCAGACACACTAGGTCGGCGTACCAGGGACAACGAGGCCAATCTGGAGCAATCCGGATCATCGGAAGCCTTTCGGCCTCCACGCTGCAGAGTAGACAGGGAAGGCATAAAGCAGCCGATACTGACCCCACGGCGCCACCAACGCGTCTGATGCGTCCGCTCACGAACCTCAACACCTTCCGATTGAGTCGCAACGGCAGGAGATCCACGTCTGGCGTGCCCCATTTCAGACACAGAAGCTGAAAACACATCCAGGTGAAGTGATCATTCTCCTTGGTCCAGCGTCTGGCGACTTAGGTAGGGCTCTATCGGCCCGGAATGTACACGGCGGATAGAGTCGGCACGCTCCGTTCTGCCCACCTCAGGATGTGAGCGACCTCCGCCGATGCAGCCGAGATTCTTGTTCCTCCCTGATGATTGACATACGCCACTGCTGTGGCGGTGTCCGACTGGATCCCGACTGGTTGACCTGGTAGTCTTTGAGACCACTTGGAGAGGCACAGCCTGATCACCCGAAGTTCCAGGACATTGATCGGCAGGCGGGATTCTTCCCGAGTCCTGCGTCCCTAGGCCGACTGAACTCCCCATACTCCCCCCCCCCCCCAGCCTGAGAAGCTGGCATCCGTCATGATCACCGTCCAGTGAAACGGTAGGAATGACTTCTCGGCCCGAAGAGTCGGAGACGTCAGCCACCACACCAGGGAGGTTCTGACCAGGTGGCTCACCCGGATTTGACAATCCAGAGGCGATGGGCATTTATCCCAATGCGGCATAATTTCTCTCTGTAACACTCAAGTGTGGAATTGAGCATACGGCACCGCCTCAAAAAGGAGGCTACCATGAGACCCAGGACTCGCATGCAAAAGCAGAGCGATGACCATTTTTTGGGATGTCAACCACTGCACCGCAGCCCGCAGAGTTTGCAGCTTCTCAATGGGAAGAAAAAAAAACTCTCGCCTCTGAGAAATCCAGGACCAGCCCCAGGTATTCTAGGCGTTGAGACAGCACCAACACCGACTTTTGAATGTTTAGCACCCAACCTAATTCTCGGAGGGTCTGGCAAGTGATAGACACATCTTCCTCTAATTCTGAGCTTGAAGAGGCTCTCAGAAGAAGGTCGTCCAGGTAACCTACAATAGCGATTCCACGCTGCCTCAGCAAGGCCAGAATCGGGGCGAGCACCTTGGTGAATACCCTCGGCGCCGAAGCCAGGCCGAAGGGGAGAGACACAAATTGATAGTGGTCTTCCCCGACCGCAAAGCGCAGAAATCTCTGATGCCTGGAGCATATGGGGATATGCAAGTATGCATCCTTGATGTCCAAGGATGCCAGAAAATCCCCCGGATGGAGAGCAGCGACAACAGAGTAGACCGATTCCATCCTGAATCTTTGCACTTTCACATAGCAATTAAGGGCCTTGAGATCCAGGATTGGACGGACCCCTTCCTTCTTGGGGACCACAAACAGATTGGAGTAAAACCCCCGAAACCGTTCCTGCAATGGGACAGGTACGACCACCCCCCGCACCAGCA
This sequence comes from Rana muscosa, assembly GCA_029206835.1. NCBI lineage: Eukaryota > Metazoa > Chordata > Amphibia > Anura > Ranidae > Rana > Rana muscosa. The sequence continues at coordinate 234,260,787 of CM055126.1, forward strand.
AATCCTAAACTGCCCCAAACAGGGCCTCCCGACGACTCGGAAGAAGCTGGAGGTTGGATGGAAAAAATCTGTTCGGCGGGCAAGAGAAACTCTATTTTGTACCCCGAGGAAACTACTTTGCAAACCCACAGGTCGGAGAGCAGAGACGTCCACTGAGCCACGAATTCGCAAAGACGCCCCCCCGCCCGAGCGTCGGCAGACCTTCATGCGGACGCAGACTTGTCCGCAGGCTTGTTGGGCTTGCGGAACCAGGTACGCTTTTGCCCTTCAGCAGGCACCTCAGCCTGCTGAAAAATAAACGCTTGTGGGTGGTAAACGAGGGCCCTTGCCTACGGTGAGGCTCCTTACCCTTACTGGATTGTGGGAGCAGAGTGCTCTTACCTCCCACGGCATCTTTAATAATGTCATCCAGAGAGGCCCCAAAAAGTCTCACCCTTAAAAGGGTAAGTCTACCAAGGCCTTCTTAGAAGACTGGTCCGCGGACCAACACTTCAGCCAGACCAGGCGGTCTAACACCACCGTATAGACTGAGGCTCTGGAGAGCAAGGGAATCGTATCCAGGGCTGACTCGCAGAAAAATTTAAGGCCCTGCACCAACTGTTCGACCAGTGCCACACAGGCCAGGGGAGCCTGATGCTCCTCTAACCCCTGGAGCAACAGTTTTGCCCATTCAGTAAGTGTCTGAGACACTAGAGCCCCGGCCACGACCGGTCGCACCGCAGACCTCACCACTATGAAGAGGGAGCGGGCCACTGCCTCAGCCCTCCTGTCTGCGAGGTCCTTGAAAGCAGGAGCCCCTTCCACAGGTATCGTGGTCACCTTGTTCAGTCTGGACACAGGGGGGGGGGGGTCCACTATTGGGGGAGAAGTCAATTTTTCAGGAATTTCTCCTCAAAAAGGATAACGGAACGCTAAACATTTTGGGGCTGAAAAAACCTTTTGCGGCCGATCCCATTCCGTGTACAAAATTTTATCCAGATAAGGTACACAAGGGAACACCTTAGCAGTGCGGGCCGGCTCACGGAATCCAAAAGGGACCGACATCTGTCGCCTCTGCCGTATCCTCCATTTTCAGAGTATCCCACACCCCGGTGATAAGCACCCTATCATGCGCTGACCCTGAGCCAGAGTCATCCTCACTGTCCGTACAATCGAGGTCCACAGCCTCTGACACATCAGAACCAGGGCCGGGAGCAGTAGATGGCCCGATTCTGCGTCAAAGGTATCCCCAGAAGATGGCGGGGGGAGGGGCGCTTTTTACCCCCTTTTTGTCCATGCGCCGCTTCCACCCTGGCAACAAAGGCCTCCAGGACCGCTGACATAGCGTCCACAGAAATAGCAGGTGCAGGGGCACCAGTTGCCAATTCAGATAGGTCTGGGGGAAGAGGCGTCCGCCTCCGACGCCATGCTGACCCACCCGCATGACACCCCTAGGGACGCAAGGCAAGATACACGGACCACCCTCCTAGATGCCGCAGAGAGGCGAGGGACCCCCCCCCCAGAGGACTCATCACCCGGACCAGGTACCGCACAGCTGCCAATCGCCTAAGCCTCCTAAGGTGCTCTCCCGGTGCCGTCCCTCAAGAAGTGTGCTGGAACCGTTCGCGCCGATATTCTGGCCACTAGAGGCCAAAATACCACCCAAAATGGGCGCCGACCCGCCGCTCTGTAAGCAGAGCGCGCGGGCTACAAGAAAATGGCCGCCGAAGCATGTAAAACAGCGCTGGGCGCCGCCAAAATGGCGGCTGCGAGTGAATAAAAAAACAAACAAAAGAAAAAACAAAACAGCACATAATGGCAGTGAACACCCGGGACCCCCTAAGGCGGTCCCCCCCCACACACGGCAACCAGACAGCACCCCCCGGAGAGCGGAGCCGCCGCGCAGCTCCAAGCACTAGGATGGAGCCCCCCAGGTGGACCCCCGAATCACAGCCATCCTAGCTTCCCAGAGCCTAGGGAGGAAGGGAGAGAGGAAAGGAAGGGTGGAACCCTCCATCGACCTCCCCAGGAATGCCCAGCCGTACCCCCCTACCGGAGCAGGGGAACTGCTACTTACCCGTCCTGCGAGAACCAGCTGAAGGCATTCCAGACAGACCCAACGTCCGCGCGGTTTACGGCATGGCTGTCGGCCCGGCACACTGTAACACGGACATAGAGCACGGTCATATGTGTGCCCCGGAGCATATAGCTCACCGGCCACCCCTGGAGCAACGGGGCATGTCGTGGACGGCCCAGCGCGTAGCTAAAAGGTCAGCACATGCTCGATGGCCGAACTGGGGGGACTACAAGGATCGAGGATCCAGCCTGTCACCCAGTCAGCAGTTGATAGTAGATCTCAGGATCAAAAAAGTAGAGAAAAAAAATCTCCAGGCCACATGGACCCACAAGGAGCCATGTCCTTCTATGCTAGGCAGAAAAAAAAAAACTGAGCTGCAAGATGCAGGGAGAGGGAATGTACCCAGGGGGACCAACCCCTGGGCAGTACTGTACTGTGTGATGTGTTTTAACACTTAACATGCTGTTTTTCCGCCTAGTCAATCTCCTAACAGGAGGATAATACCCATATGTCAAGATGCTGCAGTGTCCGTCCATGAACGGAAGAGAAAAAAAAAGTTTTCTTTGTTTCGTTATAAATGTAGCAAGGTGTTACTTTTGCACGTAGCTTACGGACTACAGTTTGTGCCAATAAGAACTTAACTCTTTTCATTGTCCGTTTATATCATACTGCTGCAATTTGTTTGGTTCAGCTATGATAAGAACAATGCATGACAGACCTTGTGGTGCAGAGAGATAAAGACTCTATTGCTATGGGTCAGAAATAGACTACAAGGCCCACAACGCCACTGAGCCGTTAGGGTACACGGCGGCAAGCACAGCCTGCTGGGAGGACTTATTTAAGACAGGGCGGGGCTTCTGTTCGTTCTCTTGGGACGCCATCTTGCAAGAGGCTTGCAGCGAGGGTGCTTAGGCCGGAGAAGCCTGGGCCTAAAGTGACGGAGGCCGGATCGCCTGACGGAGGGATTCCTGTCGCAGCCCTGCTGATCGGACCAGGGAGAGGGACCGCTGTACGCTCCCAAGCATCCGGAGTCACCCACCTATCCACCGACGCCTTGTGAACGGCTGACCAGGGACCGTGACTTGTACGGAGGCTGAGAACCAAGAGGGCCCAGTCGGAGAATACCAGCGAGGCAAGGCCTCACGTGGTGAGAGAGCACCTGCCCACCAACATAACCAACCGTGTTGCAGGAAAGTGACTTCCATACTTTTACTTACATCTAGAGGCTCTAGATGACCTTGTCCCGGCACACACACACACACAAAGTTGACCTTCACAGGGACACTGAAAACACAGATCACTGACAGGACACGCCCCCTCCTGAGTCACAGTGACAGTCTCTCTACATACCAGGTGGTCCCTTCAGTCCAAACAGCACTGACAGTCCCGCTCCCGGCTTGCCTTGCTCCCATCCTACAGACCCGCCCATGAGGCTCTGGCCTCACCGCTCAGCTCCCTCGCACTATGACATCACACAACATGCTCAGGCACCGCCTCCACCAGACCCACCCCCCCACCTGAACACACTGTAGCAGGCACTCGGATGGTCTCAGTCGGCTCCAGACTGCGGTTCTGAAGCCGAGCGTCACAGCCATATTTTACTGGCAACCTTTTTCCGTCATTGGCATTTACTGGCAGGAGAAAAGTGCCTGTTTACTAGCTGCCAGTAAAAATACTGACGGTTGGCAACACTGGACACGCCTCCTTGCGGAGTCAAAGCCTGAGCTCTCTAAATCAGCAGGGGGCATAATCTTAGCCAGCTTAAGAATTGCTGACTGCCATGGAAATCCTTTCCTGTAAATGAGTTTACTATTCTGCAAGTTAGAATTTATAATACCATTTGTAATGTATATTGTATATGGTTGAATTTGCTCTTCTGGAGAAAACCGAGACAAAATCCCAGCCGCACTTACCATTGATGTCGTTAGGTAGGTACTTCACCATGGAGGCGGATTCACAGGCATCGATGTACAAAACCATCTGTAAGAGAAATATCTCCATGTCACTCCAACAGGTTCTGCTACAGAAGACTCAGCACCAGGAACTAGTGTTCATGCGGGGCGCCGGACTCCTAGGTTTCTATAAGCCCCCCCCCCTTCCAAGCACATCATTCAAGCCAGAGGCTCCAATTGGCTTGAAAAAGGTTGGGCTAGGGGCACAGAGCACTGTGCCCCAAAACGCTCCAGCAAATCAATATTCCCTATTGGTTTCCAGCTTCTCCTGGCCAATCGGGACAGGAGGCGGATCTAAAGAAGACTGGGTTGGCTGGGGGAAGTTGCGACTCTGGAGGGGAGAGTGCGGACCTGGGGGGGGGGTCGTTTGCCGCCCCCCCAAATAAGTTTAGCACCAGCCGACACTGCTCAGCACACTGATACATTGCGGGAGATTTACTAAACCTGGGAGAATTCAACATTTGGTGCAGCTTGAATAGTAACCAATCAGCTTCCAGGTTCTCTTTTTTTGTCAAAGCTTAAGGTGATTGCAAAGCCTCCACGTTTTTCACCTTAATGTATTCTTTGCGCCTGAACACTCCCATCTTACAGTCAGTCTCCTGGTTATGGGGTTTCTGATTGGCACCGCCGTAGGACATGGGCGGTGCTTTCCTCAGAGCCGCGGTATCACTTCCGGTTTCTCAGGACCCGTGGGAAACAAAATGATGCTGCGGCTCCGTGGATGGAACGCACGGCCTGAGCGGTGCCTTCTTTCAGAATCCCAAATTGGTAGGTTCAGAGTGAGACAAAAATTTAAAAGAAAAAAAGTTAATAAATTGCCTTTTATTATTTATATATTTGTTTCAAAGGGTTTACCAGGTTAGGGAAATACAGTATCAGTGGAGGCAGAGCGATCGTATTGGGAAAAATTGGCTACAATTAAAATATTCACTGGTTCATGGTACATTTATTCTATTCTTTAACAGTTGATTTTAACATTTTATCTAGTTGTAATGATACATAATCACCTGAAAAATGGCCATTTACAGCCCTGCATTACTAACAGTCTAATTTTTCAGTTTGCACCCCCCCCCAAAAAAATTTAAGTGGTTAATTGAACAAGCTGTAGTTAGAAGCTGATTGGCTCCCATGCACAGCTGCACCAGATTCTGCACTCCGTTTAGAGCCGGTTCACACAGGGGCGACTCAGCCGCCTGACAAGTCGCACGCCGCTCTGTTCAATGGAACCGTTCTAATAGGAGCGACTCAAGTCGCTTCGACTTAGAAAAAGGTTCTTGTACGACTTTGGGGGCAACTTGCGGCGACTTCAATACAGAAGTCATTTTGCAAGTCGCCTCTGAAGTCGTCTTGAGATCGCCTTGCCGAGTCGCCCCCAAAGTCATGCCGCCCCAGTGTGAACCGGGTCTAACAGTTTTAGTAAATCTCCCCCACAGTGGCATCACTACTAGGGTTGGTGTTACCTGGTGCGGTAAAACATGGTGTCACCACCCCGATCCCCCCCCCATGTATCCTGCCCATCGCCCTGCAGGCAGTGCGCGGTCACGGGGCACACCCCAAACCGGTACCTGGAAAATTATAGTATAGGGTGGTAAAGTGGCAGGCTAGGGTAGTATAGGGTGGCATAGTGGCAGGCTAGGGTAGTATAGGGATTTATGCAGCGACAGTTTGCAGTACCTTACAGCATAGCTGCAGATGGACACTCGAGGCTGCCCTGTCCTCGCCTCTTTCTCCTCCTTCAGCCGCGGGATCAGCTACAGTAAAGAAGTCTGTAGGAGGCATGGAAGAGGCAACCACACCCCCAGCTCTGCCCAAAAACCTTGGCTAAAAGGAGATCTTGGAGATCCGAGGGTTAGCTTCACTGACTGGGGAGAGTTATAGGCAGCTTCCCTCGCACGGCTACGTGTCCCGCTCGCACCACTCCCCTGCAGCTCTGGAAGTGCACGCAATATAGCGCACTGTGTGGCGGCAGCCCCAGTCTCACCTCTCTGGCGGGTCTTCTCTTCTCCGCACCCCCACCCCCTCTTTGCATATCATAAAAACTGGCCACTTCTTATGACACCATCGGGCACTTACTTTTTTGTACAGCTTGTGGTTATGCATGTACTTAATGGTCTTGTACAGGTCCTCCTCGAAGAGCTGCAATGGAGAACACAAATCCAAGAATTACTACAACCAAAAGACACAATGTATGGATTATATCAAAGGACTCTTCATACCAGTCACAGCTGTGTGTGTAATGTTAACACTGTAAAGTATATCTGCACAAAGAAGTGGATATATTTTATCTACATAAAAGCCGGCTGTACACTAGTAGAATATTGTTCAATTTTTGCGGGTTTTAAGAACGTTTATGCGATTTTCTAATCATGACTGGGGTCAATATGATGTTGGCTTTCAAGGAAAATCAGAGGAGCAGCAGTGGCGGCCCGTCCGTGGAATTGAATTTTTTTTTTTTTAAGCACATGATTAGAGCCCGAGGCTCTAATAGAATTCAAAAAAGGGTGGGCTTGTGGCACAGAGCCCGAAGCCCACCCAGTTGTGTGACAATAGCAAGTGAATAGTCACTATTGTCACACTGATTCTGCCTCCCGGCCAATCAGGAAGCGGGTCCTGAGACACGTTTCCCGATTGGCTGAAAGGAAAAGCTACCCTATTGGAGGAGATTCACGGTGAGGACACCATCGTGATGCCAAGGAGGAGACACAGGGGAAGCCGGCCGCCCATCGCCCCGGAGGGAAGTGCTGCCTGGGGTAAGTATTGTGGGTGACCAACTGTTGGGAGGGGGGGGCAGCAAACAGTGCATAGCCACCACTCCCCCCAGTCGGGAAACAAACAAACAACACACACACACACACACACACACACACACTTCGTGCAAATGCTCAGATACCTGAAACCGATACTTTCAGGCCCAGTTCTTTCAGCAGTCAGCGGGATTCCCCCACTGACAGCTGAAATGTAAGACCAAAAAAAAAAAAAAAAAAGAGAAAGGCTTGCAATTAATGGTTCTTAAAGGGGTTGTAAAGGTTCGTGTTTTTTTTCACCTTAATGCATCCTATGCATTAAGGTGGAAAAACACCTGGCAATCACCGTCCCCCCCGTTTTATTTACCTGAGCCCGTTCACCTGCTCTGCGCGTCCCTGGCGTCCTCTTCTCCACATAGTCCTGGCATTGATTTGATAGATTGATAGCAGCGCAGCCATTGACTGCCGCTGCTGTCAATCAAATCCAATGACGTGGGCGCCGGGGGCCGAGTCATACACTCGACGTCTATGGACGCCGAGTGTATGACTCGGGAGCGCGCCCGCAAGGTAGCCCCCTCGGGAGAGAGCTTCCCAGATGGGGTTATCTAATGCGGGGGAGGAGCCGCGTGAGCTGCTGAGGGACCCCAGAAGATGGCGTTCAGGGCCACTCTGTGCAAAACGAGCTGCACAGTGGGAGAGAAGTATGACATGTTTTTTTTTTTTTTTTTTAAATAACAAAGGAACCTTTAGTATCCCTTTAAAGTGGTAGTAAATGCCACTTGTACCCACAGGTAAGCCTATAATACATGTAGGTATTCAGAGTGCATGCAGCCAAGGACATCATCGGCGCATGCGCTCTGAAGGTGTGGCTTACAGTGCTGGACCTTCAGAGCCCGTGCTGGAAGTGACGTCATCGCGCTCCCACCGGGGGAAGATGTCAGCCATCTAATCTGTGTCATTGCGGTGCTGGATGGCTACATTCCAAGGTAAGTTTCTCCTAATGTGCTAGTCTACTATGCTTACTAGCATATTATGACATTGCCTTGCAAGATAGTTTTTTTTGTGATTCAGTGGTTTACTATCGCTTTAAGGAGCGGGTGGCCCCGTCCTTAACAACCGATCACTCAATCAGCTGTCAGTGGGGTTCCCTTGTTGACAGCTGAAGTGTAAACTAAGTCCCGGCAATTGGAGCTGTGAAAAAAAAAAAAAAAAAAGAAGAAGAAGGGGGGAAGACAGCCTGACAATGTTTATCAACAACATTGCCCAGCTGCTGAAACAGAAAGACAAAAAGAAACATTGTTTCTTTTTGCATCTTTGTTTATTCAGCTACAGATCAAAGGGATGATGGTTAGATTTACAGCTATGGGACTGGCGTCAGGGGGGTGCATGCAACACCTGCGCATCCCCGTGCTGGTAAAATCCGGCCCTGCATGGGACATGAACTAAAATCCTCCATGTGTACGAGGCCTAAGGCTACAAAACAGGCGTGCCTAGGCACACTCACATTCCAGGAAGTACTCTATTTTTAAAGGGGAACTTCCAGAGAAAAAAAAAAAAAAAAAGAAGAAGTACATTGTTCAGAGTAAGGCTTGGTTACATTTCTAGATGTCCCCTATAACAAATCTTTAATTTCTGAGAAAAGATCCTCTTTATTGGTTGGACTGGACAATGATCTCCTATGGGAAGTAATATAAAAAAGGAGGACATGGAAGGGTTAGGAGAAGCAGCAGCTGAGTCTCATCTCTGAAATGCGGCTTCCTCTCCATTTTCCTCAGCGGAAATTAAAGAGAACGGGATTCACAGTAGGGAAAAAAACGGTATGAGCGGCTGTGGCGGGGTTAGTTTGGTGCTTACCACGTCATGGGGAAAGCCCAGCAGACCCAGAGCTCCGTGATCAGTGAAGTAGACAAAGACATGGTCGTTCGGTCCACTGCAAGAGAACAGAAAAAAAATTTTGACACAAATTATGTAAGGTCATATGTTAGAACTGAAAGCTGTGCAGAGTCCCTATTCAGAGCAGAGTTGTCACATTATAGTTACTTGTTTTAATCTCTCCCCCCCCCCCCCCAGAGTCTTCCTGTTTTCTGGCCTAGGCCAAAATTATGTCATACATCCCAGGAGTCTTAATGGGCATCCCCCCCCTTTCATCCAGAGGGGCCATCTTGGCTGCACGTCCTCCTTTTCCTGCATGCCTGAGCTAAGGGCAGGTTGATTTCAGCAAGTAAAAGCTACATGAATTATCTGCTCTTACTCAAGATGGCCACCACTAGAGATGATAGGGGGGTGTTTTTTAAAGTGATCTCTCAGCAAATGAAAGCCTGGAGACATGGATGGATGGATGGATGGGGGGGGGGGGGAGTTTTCCTTAGATATTAAAAATGAATTACGTTTTCAGCTTGTGGCGCTCATTTCCAGATATGGCAATTTTTATAGGGGACCTTGTCCCGGCACTGGGTACTGTGAGGGGGTTAGCTCGGTAGCGGGTGTGTGTGACCCCCTGGATGGGCTCCCCACACAAAAACAGGCCCAGCAGACGGAGGTTGTGGTTTTCAAGATCAAAAGGTGCGGTTTATTTCTCTATTTACAGTGACAAAAACACAGCAAAGCAAAAAGAAAACATAAACAAAATAAATCCTGGTCAGCTTGACCTCTGACTAAACATGCAGGTTTCCCTAACTAACAACTGGGATCAGCCTGGTGCTGTCCTAGTCCCTAAGTCCCTGGTTTAGTAAATGTCCAAACAAATAGCCACACAGGCTTTGTCTCACCGCACAGGGGTTCACTCTCCCTAGACAGTCCACACAGGTCTGGTTCCAGGCATGAGCAAACACCTAATGAAGCTGGGAGTTTTTATAGAGGCCTTAAACGAGCTGACAAGCTTCAGCTGGTCTCATCAACTCCCTGCCTGCACGACGCCCAGCACTCTCCCTAGAGGTATGAATCATCCATGAGCCCACAAGCCTCAGCTGGGCTTCATCAACTCTCTCCCTAGTTGTATAAGTCGGCATAAAGCCTGAACCTGGGAGAAATATACCTACCCCCCTGGATGCAACCAGGTGACTTTACCTTCCTGCTGTCACATACCCCCCCCCCCTCTTGTTTTAACCTTGGGGTTGGAACACCAGCAATCAGGCATTCATGTACTCGAGACAAAGCATCCACATTCCCCATTTGAACGCCAGGGCGATGCTTTACTGTGAAGTTGAATTCCTGGAGGGCCAGGAACCACCTATTCACTCTTCTATTTGTTTCCTTGTTTTGAGCCATCCACTTTAACGGAGCGTGATCCGTAACCATGTCAAAGTGCCTACCTAGCAGGTAGTACCGAAGGGAATCTAGAGCCCACTTCACCGCTAAACACTCCTTTTCAACGGTGGCGTAATTTACCTCATGGGACTTCAACTTCCTGCTGAGGTAAATGACTGGGTGCTCTTCCCCGTTCCAGACCTGGGACAATACTGCTCCTAACCCCACATCTGATGCATCACTTTGTACGACAAAGTCTTTAGAGAAGTCGGGTGAGTACAACACTGGCTGGCTACATAAGGCTTGTTTCAAGAATTGGAACGCTGCCTCAGCCTCGGGGGTCCATTTAATCATGACCGACCCTTTCGTCAGGTTGGTTAGGGGCACAGCCTTAGAAGCAAAGTGGGGAATGAAGCGCCGATAATACCCCGCTATTCCCAGAAAGGCTCGTACCTGCTTCTTGCTGTTGGGACGTGGCCAACTCTGGATGGCCTCGACTTTGTTGAGTTGGGGTTTTATTACTCCCCTGCCAATGGTGTACCCAAGATATTTGGCCTCCTCCTGCCCAATGGTACACTTCTTGGGGTTAGCCGTAAACCCCGCTTCCCGGATAGAGTCTAGGACTGCTTGCACTTTTGGCAGATGTGAGGCCCAATCTGTGCTATGGACAATTACGTCATCCAGGTAAGCCGCAGCATACTTCCGATGGGGCCTCAGTATCTGGTCCATTTTCCGCTGGAATGTGGCCGGCGCATTCTGTAACCCGAACGGCATTCTCTTATATTGGAACGCCCCGTCTGGGGTTACAAATGCGGTTTTCTCTTTGGCCGACTTGGCCAGGGGAATTTGCCAATACCCTTTTGTGAGGTCAAGAGTCGTCATGTATCGGGCTGTTCCCAGCCGGTCGATCAACTCATCTATACGTGGCATGGGGTAGGTGTCAAATTTTGTAACTTTGTTCAACTGACGAAAATCGTTACAAAATCGCCAGCTCCCATCCGGTTTAGGCACCAACACAATGGGACTAGACCAATCACTTTGGGACTCCTCTATCACCCCTAAGTTCAGCATTTTCTGTACTTCCTCCCGTATTGCCTCCCGTCGGGCCTCTGGGATCCGATAGGGTTTTAACTTCACCCTTTCACCGGGCGGGGTAATAATATCATGCTCTACCCCAGATGTTTGTCCCGGCAGCTCAGAGAACACCTCCTTGTTGCGAAGCACAAACTCCTTAACCTCCTGTTGTTGGGGTTGTGACAAGGTGGCTGCTATTCCAACCTCCGGAATCACGCAACCAGTTTGAGCTGGTGACCATGTTTCTGCGACTAGGGACTCTCTATCCCTCCAGGCTTTCAACAGATTAACGTGATAGATCTGTTCGGGCTTTCGCCTTCCTGGTTGTCTGACCTTGTAATTCACTTCGCTTACTTTTTCCATTATCTCGTAGGGGCCTTGCCATTTGGCAAGGAATTTACTTTCAACCGTAGGGACAAGTACCAATATCCTATCCCCCGGGGAAAAGGTACGGGTCTTGGCTCCACGGTTGTACACTCTCTGCTGTGCCAACTGCGCTTGGGCCAAATGTTCCTTCACGATGGGCATTACCTGTGCAATTCGATCTTGCATCAGGGCGACATGCTCAATCACACTCCTGTGGGGAGAACTCTCACTTTCCCAAGTTTCCTTGGCAATATCCAACAGCCCTCTTGGGTGTCTCCCATACAGTAACTCAAAGGGGGAGAATCCCGTAGAGGATTGGGGCACCTCCCTAATAGCAAACATCAAATAAGGAAGTAGACAGTCCCAATCCTTTCCATCTCTATCCACCACTTTCTTCAACATTTGTTTTAGGGTTTTGTTGAATCTTTCAACCAGCCCATCGGTTTGGGGGTGATACACAGACGTACGCAATTGCGTCACTTTGAACAATTTACACAGCTCTTTCATAACCCGGGACATAAAGGGTGTACCTTGGTCCGTAAGCAGTTCTTTACAAATACCCACCCGGCTAAAAACAAGAGATAGCTCTTTGGCTATGGTTTTGGCCGAGGTATTTCGGAGAGGGATCGCTTCTGGATAACGGGTGGCATAGTCCATTATAACTAATATGTACTGGTGCCCCCTAGCGGACTTGATTATAGGACCTACCAAATCCATTGCGATCCTCTCAAACGGGACCTCAATGATGGGTAGAGGGACCAGCGGGCTACGGAAATGTGGCATCGGGGCTGACCTCTGACACACAGGGCAGGAGGAACAATAATTTTCTATGTCCTTCATCACCCCAGGCCAATAGAATCTCTGTAATACCCTCTCTCGGGTTTTCTCTGTCCCCAGATGACCTCTAAGAATGTGCCCATGGGCCAACTCCAACACCAACTTCCTGTAAGGTTTGGGCACCACAAGCTGCTCAACGGTTTCTTCTGCCCTTTTTGCCACCCGATACAGTAGGTCCTTCTCTACGCTGAAGTATGGGTAAGTGCAGGTATTATCTGGGTTCACTAACTCGCCATCTATTTCCACTACGTTTTCCCGTGCCTTTATTAGGGCGGGGTCTTTTAACTGTTCTGTGGCAAAATTTTCCCTGTGAACCTCAAGATCAGAAAACTCCACAGACGGTAGGTTTTCGTCTGAGGAGGTGGGCTCCTCTCCAGTTTCTTGAGTCTCGCCTGCCAATACTGACAAGGGAAATTCTGGAGAGTCCTCACCACTCTCAGAGGAGTTCTGGCTATCACCTTCCTGGTACATAGGGGCACCAGTGGGGGGCTCAGGATCATCCCACAGTTCCCAGAACTTCGGAAAATCCCTTCCCACAATGGCATCATGCGGTAATTGAGATACTAAGCCCACTGGATGAGAGAGGGTACCTTTGGGGGTCTTGAAACACACTGTAGTCACTGGATACTCTCGGGTGTCCCCATGCACACAAATAACAGCTACCTTGCTATTCCCAGAGACCTCTGTTTTAACTAATTCAGCCTTTATCAGGGTCACAAGGCTACCTGAATCCAGTAATACCACAACATTTCTACCATTAATACACATTTTGCATAAATGTTTCTCAGTTCCCCGAATGGCAGTGCATGCGACTGTCGCACACAGCGACTGACGTCTGTCCGTCAGAAAGTCATATTGCATGGGTTCCTCCACAACCGGGCAATTTGCTGCAATATGTCCCGTTTGCCGGCAGCGGTAGCAAACAATCCTTTTGGCTGCCTCTTGAGCCCCCGACTTCCCAGGCTGTTCTCGCCAAACCCTGGGCAGAGCTCCCACCCTCTCACTCTCTCCACCCTCACCCCTTGGAATCATCTTATCCGCCCCTGGGGATGGTCTGGTCTTAGGGTGGAAAGTCCGAGAGTCTCTGGAAGAGGCCGTCAGGTTCTCTGCAGCCAAGTATCTCTCTACACGATCCACAAGTTTACCGGCCGTTTCTGGGTCTCCATGGCTTACCCACTTTTGAATGGCGGCAGGAAGAGCTCTCAAGAAACGATCCATCACAACACGTTCCACAATCTCCGGTGCGGACAAAGTCTCTGGCTGTAGCCACTTCCTGCTCAGGTGAATGAGATCATACATTTGAGACCTGGGGGGTTTTCCAAGCTGGAAAGTCCAGTTATGCACACGCTGAGCCCGGACAGCCAGGGTGACACCCAGCCTTGCCAATATTTCAGCTTTTAGCATCACATAGTCTTTTGCTTGGTCAGGCTCTAGGTCATAGTAAGCTTTCTGCGATTCACCAGTTAACAGAGGAGCCACCAGTCCAGCCCACTGCTCCTCAGGCCACTTTTCTCTTTCAGCAGTCCTTTCAAATGTGGTCAAAAATACCTCTGGATCATCCTCTCCAGTCATTTTTGTCAATAAACGACTCACCCCAAAGGACGCGGTATTAGTGGGACGGCTTTCCTCACTGGTCTGCGGACGTTGCTGCATTACTGCTTCCATCTGTTGTTGTAGTCTCTGCTCTTGCTTCTGCAACAGGTCTATGAAGCGGGCCTCAGATTGCTGCTGGGCTTGTTGCTGGGCTGCGAAGCTCTTTTGCAAACCTGCATTTGTCTGCTGTTGATTGGCATTTGCTAGAGCCAGCTGTTTCAGTATCTCCTCCATGCTGGCTTACAAAAAAAAACTGCCACTGGTTCTCCACCAACTGTGAGGGGGTTAGCTCGGTAGCGGGTGTGTGTGACCCCCTGGATGGGCTCCCCACACAAAAACAGGCCCAGCAGACGGAGGTTGTGGTTTTCAAGATCAAAAGGTGCGGTTTATTTCTCTATTTACAGTGACAAAAACACAGCAAAGCAAAAAGAAACAAACAAAATAAATCCTGGTCAGCTTGACCTCTGACTAAACATGCAAGTTTCCCTAACTAACAACTGGGATCAGCCTGGTGCTGTCCTAGTCCCTAAGTCCCTGGTTTAGTAAATGTCCAAACAAATAGCCACACAGGCTTTGTCTCACCGCACAGGGGTTCACTCTCCCTAGACAGTCCACACAGGTCTGGTTCCAGGCATGAGCTAACACCTAATGAAGCTGGGAGTTTTTATAGAGGCCTTAAACGAGCTGACAAGCTTCAGCTGGTCTCATCAACTCCCTGCCTGCACGACGCCCAGCACTCTCCCTAGAGGTATGAATCATCCATGAGCCCACTAGCCTCAGCTGGGCTTCATCAACTCTCTCCCTAGTTGTATAAGTCGGCATAAAGCCTGAATCTGGGAGAAATATACCTACCCCCCTGGATGCAACCAGGTGACTTTACCTTCCTGCTGTCACAGTACATACATGGTTACATTGGCCAAGCTTGGACCAATGTACCCAATGCCAGGACAAAGCACCTAGAGCCCAGGGCAAATATGCCCCCCCCCCCCCAGATGTATGAACATGATGTGCCAGCAAAAAAAAACAAAAAAAACAAAAAAAAAACAACACACAAACTGGGCACTAATCTGCATACAATTCCCCTCCTTCCTGTGCAAAACCACTCCACTGCTGAATTCCCCCCTTCCAGCACAAATATCTGCCCCCTTCTTCCCCCCCCAAAAAGGAAAAAAAACAACCCTCCTTTAAGCACAAATTATCCCTCCACCAAGAAAACAAAATGTTCTTCATAGCACAAATCCCCCTCCTCCTCTACCATATCATCACTTCTAGCACAACCCCCCCCCCTCCCCCCAAATCGACCTTTATAGCACAAGTTCTCCTTTTCCATCCCCTCCCAACACAAATCCCCCTGAATTACCATTCCTAGCAGACACCCTCCCCCCCCCAATGTCCCCTCTCCTAGAACAAGCTGCCCCCCAAATTCCCTCCCCCTCAATCTACTCACGGTGCCCACTCACACACACACACACAATACCACAGTGCCTGGAGCAGCCACCCCTCCTGTCCACCTCTTGTCCCTGCCCAGTGTGTACCATACCTCTAGGACCCCCCGAGAGCTGGAAACCACTGAAGCAAGCACTACTACTACTACTACTACTACTACTACTACTACTACTACTACACCTACACTACAGTGATCTCCACTAGCCTCTGGGTCCCGTGCTGAGCGGCTGCCCGGTGAACACAGGAGGACGATTGTTTTCCACGGGTGCCATTCATTGCTCTATAAATGCAAAGCATTTTAAGATTGGATGAGGTGGAGAGGCAGGAGTAAAGGTCACGATCTCCACCTTGTCCAATCAGAGTGACCTCCGGTGGTCAGGAGACAGCAGGGAAGCCACGCGGCACAAGACTTGGAAGCTAGTGGAGATTACTGTAGTAGCAGTGCCTACTACAGTAAATTACAGCTGCCAGGAGGATGCCACAGGCATGGAACATACATACTTCCATTGGTCCAAATATGTAAAAACTGCCAAGCTTGGATTTTAGCATTAATGAGAAGGGGAACATGGGACACCACAGAAGTATGGACACCTTTGTTGGATGGGCCATAGGTCCGTTTCTACACAAGAATCCCGTATTCCCTCTTCTAATCCCAGCAGCCATCTTATGTGTGAGCCCAATCCAAAAAGGGCTAAAAAATTATAATTCACCAACCTCCTAATCACCTTCCCGGATCCTTGTCCCTTTACTGCCTTTGCGTCACCTCGGAGAACTGCCTGGAAGTTGGCAGGAGTGATGAACTAGAAAGACACAACAGCCACATGATCAGCAACACGGGATAAAAAGTCCTTCAATAAAATATTTAAACTCTCATGGTGACCAAAACTTTTTCTGAGCTTTGCTGAAATATTGGCAGGAAAATCTAAGTAGTGCTAGTAGTGGTTAGGCAAAAACACCTCCAGCACTGAGTAGACCTCCATAATTACTTTCCAGGATCTATAACATAGAACAAAAGAAAGTAATGGAAAATTCCTAATGCTGCCTACAGATCTGGGTCTGGTGCATTGGCTCCCCACTGGGAACAGAACTAAAAACCCAACAATATCCAACTAAAAAGTGTACCCGTTGTCCCACTGCAACCCAAATTCTGCAAACGTGAAGGGTCAAAAAGATGCCATCTATGTTTTGGTGGTTATGTCCCCCAGATGCTAGAGTAGAAGGACAATTACTGGTCTAGTGGTAGGAGGACAATGCCTGGGGATCAGTAACTTGTGTTCACTTTCAAGGCTGCCACCAGCTTGGTTTGCCTTTACAAGACTATGCACAGAGGGGGAATCATGTGCAGCATGTTGCAGGAACAATGAGCTCATCAGCATGGCAATAGATGCCACTTTTGGGACTGGATAGCCAGACCTTGTAAACGCGTTTGTCCTCAATGGCTCCTTCAGACACAGAAACCATGAGAAGAGTTGGCCTTGGTGTTTCCCAAAGGCCCAAGGGGCTCTGAGTAATCCAGACCTCCAATGGTTAGCGGAAGGTGGCCATACCGATAGGATTTCCACTTTCTATTTAAAATATAGCAAGGAACTGTTGCGGCCCCAACTCCCCCATACTGAGCAGCCCCACAATCCCACGATTCGCTCCCTCTTTCTACAAACTCCCCAACCCCCACACCTCAACACGTGCCATGCTCATTCCCCCCTGCTTTCTGGTGCTAAGGACAGCTGACATCCCGTGTAGAGTGGGTTACAAGGCATAGTGGGTGTAATGCAAGATGAAATGGTGGGCACCGGACACTTTAATGCAAAAAGATTTGTCTCTTGAACAGAACTGTGGGAGAGGGTTATGGTCAGGACACCCTTAAGTACATAGGCGTGCGCAAGAGTTGTGCCAGGTGTGCCTGGGCACACCCTAATCCTGGGGTTGGCAACCTGTCAATGGTGGGCAGGTGAGAGGTAAACCGCAATCCTTCCTTGCTGACCCTCAGAACCTGGACAGGAGAGGTGGCGAAAGTGGAATTTAGTGGAACCGATCTGTATTTTCCTCCTGCAGCAGCTGCAGGTAGGCTTCTTCTCCTCTCCCCTTTGTCAATATTCAGCTGCCACAGGAGTTAAATATAGGGGGAATCGGTACTAATATATGCCACCCCTTCTTTCCCTGTTCCTCTTCCTTTTGTTGTCTGGATCCCCCATGTGCTCCGTTTCTCCTTCTTCCCCCCATTGTTTCAGGATGGAGAGTGGGGAAGAGGCCAGTAAATATGTCAAACACCTATGTGTTGGAGCTTTGGGGTGCACACCCTAATGCAATAGGCTGCGGACACTTATGCTTAAGTACTGTAGATGCAATGATAATAATTGGCAGACTACGAGACTTTTAGAAGTAGACAGCTATACAGGGGAAGGCTTCCAGCCGGACACCACTTCTGTATAGTTAGGACGGCTGTCACCTATGGCAACAATCTTGTAGCAGTTACTAACAGTAGTTGTATTCAACTATTGGCAGCACAAACAGTTCTCCTTACTCCACAGTCACTCACTGTGAATCTTCACTCAAAAAAACTCCCAGTCTTTCACTAGACTTGGGATCCCATAGCTACTGGATCCCCTGAGCTCTTCCACTAGTAGCACTCAGCATCTTCCTCAAGTGTCACCCCTGCTTCCCTGCTGGGTCCCTGGCTTGGCACACAGATACTCCTCAAGCTTCACCGCCGCCGACCCGCTAGGTCCCTGGCTTGGCACTTACTGATGCTCTGCAAGCGTCACCTCTGCTGTCCCGCTGGGTCCCTGACTTGGCACTCGCTGAAGTTTTCCCCACTTCTTCACGGTCCCCAGCTGGTGAGAAGACTGCTCTGGTACTTGCTTCAGCATACTCGCTGTTCTCCGAGAACAAGGTGGATGCTCCCTTAGTGGCAACAGCTTCCCATCTACTTCTGACCACAGCTGGTTCCCCTGTCCGGCTGAATCACCACTTCTGGTTGGACTACAAGCCAGTAGTCCCAACCCTACACTGCTCTTCTGCTCCTGGATAGGCCTCAGGCAGCCAAGTGTCCCCGGGATAGGCCCCAGGCTTCCAGCCTAGCAGCCCGGGGCAGCACAACACATGTCCACCCAGACAGCCGTCCAGGTGGCACAGAACCCCGATCACCTGACTTCACCCAAATATATAGGCTCTCCCAGCAGGCCAAGGAACCAAAGAAAGTCCCTGCCCATTGGCTGAGACACCCCATTCATGCTGAGCTTGCAAAGCCCCTGTCTTATCTAATGCCATTAGCATAGTGCCACCTAGTGACAGAAGAGAAAGGTTTCAACAAGTCCAGGATTTAGAGAGGAATCAATTGATCTAACAATTGGCCAAGGCAACTAAATTTCATAGCAACCCTGCCTAAACATCAGGGTGCTACATCAAAATAAAAAAAACTGACACCATCCACCATCCCGTATTCCACTGCAGCATCAAAATTGCGAGTTTCACCTCCTTTGTGTAATCCTTAATTACTCCGGCGTACACATCTGTCCCATTGGGCCGGTGTATGATGATTCCTGGGGTTGGATTCCTGGATACAAAAAATACATTGTATAATATATTAGCATACTGCTCACACTTTAACTGACAATTACACGGTTGTGCGTCACTATACCCAAATAAAATTGATGTCCTTTCCCCCCCGTCCCCCCACAAGTAAAGCTTTCTTTTAGATCACCTTTGCGTTTTGTTTTGTTTTTCGTGCAAAAAATAAGCACTGTCACTGTACTAATGACACTGGCAGGGAAGGGGCAGACTACGAGACTTCTATAGGTAGACAGCTATACAGGTGAAGGCCTTCAGCCAGGCAACACTTCTGTATAGGTAGGACCACCGTCTCCTATGGCAACAAATCTTGTAACAGTCACTAACAGTACTTGTACTTAACTATTGGTAACACAGAATAGTTCACCTGGCACACTACAGTCGCTCACTGTAGGTCTTCACTCACTGAGCTCCCAGTCTCTCAGACCCAATTGCCACTGGATCCCTTGAGCTCTTCCACCTCCATCATAGGCGTGCGCACAGGGTGTGCCAGGTGTGCCCAGGCACAACCTAATAACCCTGTGCAGAACAGATTCCCCCTCTTTCCCCCCACAGCACTGCTGGCTTCCCTCCTCTTCCACCGGTTGTTGCTGTGGATGTTTTAAGATGATTGGGGGAAGGAGCCGGAAAATATGCCAGTTACCGACCCTTCCCTTTTCTGAATGAACATTGTGAGTGATCGGTAGAGTGTGCGTGAGCTTTGGAGGTGCACACCCTAATGCCAAAGGCTGCACACACCTATGACCTCCATTATTTAGTATCTTCAAGCGTCACCCCCGCTAGGTCTCTGGCTTGGCACTCACTGATGCTCCTCAAGTGTCACCTCTGCCATCCCGCTGGGTCCCTGGCTTGGCACTTGCTGAAGTTTTCCCCACTTCTTCACCGTCCCCGGCTGGTGAGAAGACCTGCTCTGATACTGGCCTCAGCTTACTTACTCTCCGGTAACAAAGTGGATTGTCCCTTAGGCCCCTTTCGCACTGGGGCGGGAGGTGCGTCGGCGGTAAAGCATCGCTTTACCGTCGGATTTGCGGCGGTATTCGGCCGCTAGCAGTGCGGTTTTACCCACCGCTAGCGGCCAAAAAAGGGTTAAAAACCACCGCAAAGCGCCTCTGCAGAGGCGCATTGTCGGCGGCATAGCTGCGGTGTCCTATTGATTTAAATGGACAGGAGCGGTGGAGGAGCAGTAAACACACCGCTCCTTCACCGCTCCAAAGATGCTGCTAGCAGGACTTTTTTTACCGCCCTGCTAGCGCACCGCTCCAGTGTGAAAGCCCTCGGGGCTTTCACACTGGAGAAACAGCAGCCGCTGTTTCAGGTCAATTTGCAGGCGCTATTTTTAGCGCAATAGCGCCTGCAAACCGCCCCAGTGCGAAAGGGGTCTTAGTGGCAACAGCTTCCCCTTGACGAAAAAATTTAAGGGTAAACTCAAGGAGGAGAAATACCCAAAGAGGCCAGACTTTAGAGGCAATGACATGGTAGATAGACAAAAAATAAAAATGTATTTATAATAGACATAAAACACAGTAACTACATGATTGAGAAGAGTTAAGAAATGTCACAAGATGGAAAATGTGGTCCTTTTTGGCATAATATTCACAGCTTCCCCTTGACCTCCGACCTCAACTGGTTCCCCGTCCAGCTGAACCGTTACTCCCGGTGGGACTCCAATCCTACAGTCCTAACCCTGCTTCTGGATAGGCCCTCAGACAGCCTAGCAGCCATATGTCCCTGGGATAGGCCTCAGGCTTCTGGCCTAGCAGCCCGGGGCAGCACAACACATGTCCACCCAGACAGCCGTCCAGGTGGCACAGAACCCCGATCACCTGATTCCACCCAAATAATTAGGCTCTCCCAGGAGGCCAAGGGACCAAAGAAACCCCCGCCAATTGGCTGAGACACCCCATCCATTCATAACCTGACTTTGCCAAGCCCTTGTCTATCCAATGTCACCAGCATGATGCCACCTAGCGACAGAAGAAAGAAGGTGCAGCAAGTCCAGAACAAGAGAGGAATCAGTGGATCTACTAACAATTAACCAGGGAAACTACTGCCTGGCAAACTAAATTTACTTAGCAACCTTGCCTAAACACCAGGGTGCTACTCATTTATTTATTGATTAACTAGTAATGAGGACTATCAGCAATTTTTAGTGGTACTGCGATATTGTGGCGGACATTAACACTTTTTTGGGAACCAGTGACACCAATACAGCGATCAGTGCTAAAAATATGCACTGTCACTGTACTAATGACACTGGCTGGGAAGAGGTTAACATCAGGGACAATGAAAGGGTTAATTGTGTGCCTAGCCAGCATTTTACAAAACTATGGGGAGGCGTTTTTACTTTGTAGGAACACAGGATCCATGCCTTCCGTCAGAACAGCGATCTGCCTTGTTTACATAGGCAGACTGCCGTTCTGTCTGGCTGATGATCGGTGGGTGTCAGCGGACATCGAGTCTGCCGTACCCGCCGATCAGCTCCCGCTGTGTATAATCACAGAGGGAGCTAGCCTCCAGCGGAGCGCATTCGCACCCCCCTACCCAGAAGGGCAGACACATACACCTCCCGCCTTGTAGTAGTAAAACTGCTATAGGGTGGTTGCCAAGTGGTTAATTTTGCTCAACCCAGGGTGACAACACCGCTCCTCCATAGATATTGGAAAGTGAGAATGTTGTCACCCTATGGAAGTGAGTGTTTTACTGGTGAAAGTAAAAAAAAAAAAAAATTTTGGCAAGAATCCTGTATCCTTCATTTTTCCCCCTCGCAGGACAATGCACACAAACATTCAGCCTGTTCTAGAAACAATGAGATTCCTGGCATGCCATTCATCCAAGTTTGGTTCATATCCACTTCAGCTCCAGAAGGTTTTACCCCCCCCCCCCTTCATGACCAGGTCATTTTTTTGCTAGTCAGCACGGCGCTACTTTACCTGATAATTGTGTAATCATGCAACGCTGTACCCAAATTAAATCTATATCTTTAACAAATAGAGCTTTCTGTTGGTGGCATTTGATCACCACTGGGTTGTTTTATTTATAAAAAAAATAAATGAATAATATGGAAACAGACCAAAAATTAAAAAAAAAAAAAAAAAAAAAAAAAAAAAAACACGTCTTCATAATTTTATGCCAAAAATGTATTTCGCTACATAGCTTAAAAAAAAATAAAATAAAATAAAATGGTATATTGGTTTGCATGAAAGTTATAGCGTCTACAAACTATGGGATAGATATATATATATATAATTATTTTTTTTTAACACTACTAAGGCTCCATTCACACCAATGCATTTTTTTCATGCTTTCTGCAGAAACGCTGGACATTTAACATGCGTTCCTATGGAACATGTTCACATTCGCATTTTTGTGCCTTTGTCTTTATGGAAAGGGTCAGGGACTTTTTAAACAGTGCTTTTTTGGTTCAATAGACTGTAATTAATTAATAAGCATGTAGTGCGTTTTACCGAAATTTTGCTGCTATTTTTTTTTTTTCAAAAAACATTTATTAAAAAACAAACACACACGAATAAAAAAAAACGCAAATTGTGGCAAACAAAAAAAAGAAAAAAAAAAAAAAAGCACTCAAAGCAAACTGCATAGGTGTGAATTGAGCCTAATGGCAGTGATCAGTGACTTAGACCCCTTTCACACTGGAGCGGTTTGCTAGCAGGACCGCTCCAAAAGTCCTGCTAGCCGCATCTTTGGAGCGGTGTGTTTACCACTCCTGCCCATTGAAATTAATGGGACACCGCGGCTATACCGCCGGCAATGCGCCTCTGCAGAGGCGCTTTGCGGTTGTTTTTAACTCCTTTTTCGGCCGCTAGCTGGGGTTAAAACCGCACCGCTAGTAGCTAAATACCGCTGCAATTCCGACGGTAAAGCGCCGTTAAAAATAGCGACGCTTTACCGCCACCGCACCTCCCGCCCCAGTGTGAAAGGGGCCTTAGGCTGACCATACATTGTACAATTTTCCTTTAGATGTACTAAAACCATATTTTAAAAAAATGGGAGGTCACACCTAAACACATTCATATTTGTATGAAATCAGGCAGACCCTTCCACTACATAGTTAAAAAGTAAATCTAAAAAGGAAATTGAACAAGAAAAATAGTATAATGTATGGCCAGCTTAAAAGGAACACTAAAGGTTCCCGTTTAAAAAAAAAAAAAACAAAAAAAAAAAAAAACACAACAAACATGTTATACTTACCTCCACTGTGCAGCTCGTTTTGCACACAGTGGCCCCGATCCTGGTCTTCTGGGGTCCCTCGGCGGCTGTTTCAGCTCCTCCCCGCAAGGACTCCACACCATAATGCGAGCGAGCATGGTGTGGAGTTACTGCAGGCGCGCTCCAGTGATACAGCGGCAGCCATAGCCGCCGACTATCACTTGGCCCCGCCCCCGGCATCATTGGATGTGATTGACAGCAGCGCCAGCCAATGGCTGCGCTGCTTTCAATCCATCCAGTGTAGCCAATCAACGGCCGGGCTCAGGAACTCGGAGGATGACGGGAGTGAGCGCGGGACTTTCGAGGGGTCAGGTAAGTAAAACGGGGGCTCGGGGGGCGGTATTGTCGAATGTTTTTTCACCTTAATGCATTAAGGTGAAAAAACATGTACCTTTACAACCCATTTAATAATGGGACTAATAGTGTGGCGGACAATCTGACACTAAAGCCCTGTACACACGATCGGATTTCCTATGGATTCTAATCCGATGGATTTTTCCATCAGAAATCCGATGAAGCTGACTTCCATCAGTCTTGCCTACACACCATCAGTCAAAAATCCGACCGTCCCAAATGCCGTGACGTAAAACACTCCGACAAGCCGAGAAAAATGAAGTTCAATGCTTCTGAGCATGCGTCGACTTGATTCTGAGCATGTGTGGGTTTTTTGTCCAATGGAGTTCCACACAGACGATCGGAATTTGCCATCGGTTCCCCCCCCCCCCCCATCGGATAAATTTAAAACATGTTCTATTTTTTCTCACCAATGGAAAAAAGACCGATGGGGCCCACACACGATCAGTTTGTCCGATGAGAAAAGTCCATCGGACTGTTTATCGGTAAAACCGATCGTGTGTACGCGGCATAACTGACATGGGGTGGAACTGACTAAATGCCACTGACATCACCAGTGACACCAATACAGTGATCAGTGCTAATACTGTGCACTGTCACGGTTAACATCTCAGGGTAATCAAGGGGTTAAAGTATTTAAGGTTTGCCTTAAAAAAAAAAAAAAACCCACACACACACCACAAACATCACACTTACCTGCTCTGTGTAATTGTTTTGCACAGAGCAGCCCCGGTCTTCTCTTCGGTCCCCCGCCGATGTTCCTGGCTCCTCCCCCATAAGCAGTGCCCCAAATAGAAAACCGCTTGGCATGGGGGGGGCACTGGTGCATGCTCGCTCCTGAGCCCTGCTCTATATGCCCATAAGACACAGAGCCATGGGTCGGCCCTGCCCCTCACCCTCGCCTCATTGGCTCACTGGCTGTGATTGACAGCAGTGGGAGCCAATGCCAACCCTGACCAACATTCTATTCTATAGACTTAAAGTGGAACTTCAGATGAAGAACAAAGTCAGACGGTTCTCTAGCTTTATTGTACAGAACACTTACGCTTCATTATCTGCGATATCGTCATACATCATCACCACGATCTGCTCGTCGGGGATGCCGTTCTTCTTGATGATTTGATACGCGTGGCAGACGTCAGCCTGGAAATACAACGTCAGAGGTAAATGTTATATACAGTGATAGCAGAAAGAGTCCAACAATCATTCACCGGTTCAGTAAATGACCATGGAAAGGACAACCAACATGGGGGGGCAAAGATCTCCCCCTTCCCCAGAGCTTAAACACTCACCTACCAGGGACATTTTTTTTTTCCTGCACATTACAAATTTTCTGCTTCTGCTTCCGGACCACCTTGACAGCTGTGAGCAGAGAACGGCTCTGCACTGTTTACATGAATTGAAAAAATGCTGGATTAAGATCGTGGGGGGGGGGGGGGGGGGGGGGTGTTTGAAGAGAGATCGTGTTTTTTTTAATGAATAATCGTGCAGCTCTAATGTAAACCCACCAAAAAGTATGTTTTCTGAAAGTAGAGTCCCTGGAGAATAAAATGGTGGTAGTTGCAGTTTTTATAATCGCACAATATTTGTGAAATGCATATTTTCAAACTCTCTCAATTTCAACCAGTTTATTGAGAATAGTTTTTCATCCATATTCCAAAAGGTTTTTTTTTTTTTTTTAAGTTTCTATTTAGAACATGTAACCAGCAGCAGAGGACTAGAATCTCCTCCTGCTTAGGTTTCCCTGCAGACAGGCTGGGAGAGAGCTGGGTCATGTGACAGCTGGATATTGATTAGGAAAAAAAAAAAAAAAAAAACACAAAGGGACTTAGATGGTAATTTTTAAATAATTACAGTGTCCCGATAGAACACCTTTGGGATGAATTAGAGCAGAGATTGCAAGCCAGGCCTTCTCGTCCAACATCAGTGCCTGACCTCACTAATGCGCCTTGTGGACGGCCTTCCCAGAAGAGTTGAAGCTGTTATAGCTGCAAAGGGCGGGGCCAAGTCAATATTGAACCCTACAGACTAAGACTGGGATGCCATCAAAGTTCATGTGCGTGTAAAGGCAGGCGTCCCAATACTTTTGGTAATATAGTGTATATGAAAACAGATGATGTCATCCCTTAGTATTTACACTCGGAGCCTCGAGGAATGTGCTGTGCCGATAAGCCTGAACTCTTTATCTTCCCCCGGCTGTATATTGCACAGGAATACTTTATAGTACAATGTGACTTTGGTTAAACTCTAGTGTAAAGTTCACCATACAATAATAAATTTGAGCTAAGGGATGTTGTGGTGAGTATAGGAGTCATTTGTGCTCAACTTTGTCCATGAAGAGATTAGAAGGAATAATAGGATTTTATAACAGCTTACCTGTAAAATCCTTTTCTTGGAGTACATCACGGGACACAGAGCGACATAGTCATTACTAATGGGTTATATAGATACCGTCAGGTGCTGGCACTGGCAACTTCCAAAACCGGAAGTACCCTCCCCTATATAAGCCCCTCCCATCCGGGAGCACCTCAGTTTTGTAGCAAAGCAATAAGTGTCCCCAAAGAGGGGTGGGAGCTCTGTGTCCCGTGATGTACTCCAAGAAAAGGATTTTACAGGTAAGCTGTTATAAAAATCCTATTTTCTTTTTCGTACATCACGGGACACAGAGCGACATAGTCATTACTAATGGGATGTCCTAAAGCAATGCCAAATGAGGGGGGGGGATACACCATATATAAGCTGAGCGCTATCAGACATGAGGATCTTTTGCGGCCTGCAACACACTGCGCCCAAAGGCGACATCCTCCTGACTTCTAACGTCCACCTGGTAGAACCTAGTAAACGTGTGAACTGAAGACCATGTTGCGGCCTTACAGATTTGAGCCAGGGAGGCCTGGTGATGCACTGCCCATGAAGTTCCAACTGCTCTCGTGGAGTGCGCCTAACTTTGAACGGAGGTGGTCTCCTTCTCAAGCCATAGGCTTGCATAATGACCTGTCGAATCCACTTGGCTAAAGTAGATTTTGACGCTGCCTGACCCTTTCTGGGGCCTTCCGGCAGAATAAACAAAGTATCCGTTCTGCGAATCTGAGCAGTGGCCTTTAGATAAGCTTTAACTGCTCTTACTACATCCAAAGAATGCAATAACTTTTCCTCTACCGAAGTAGGTTTGGGGAAAAAAGAAGGAAGAACCACATCTTGGTTCAAATGAAACCTCGATACCACCCTAGGAAGAAAGGCTGGATGAGGACGTAACACTACTCTGTCCTTATGGATAACCAGATATGGCTCCTTACAGGACATAGCTGCTAATTCCGATACTCTTTTAGCCGAACAAATGGCTACTAGAAAAATCAATTTCCTGGTGAGAAGCACCAAAGAAATATGCTGTAATGGTTCAAATGGTTGTTTCTGTAGAACCGACAGAACCAAGTTTAGATCCCATGGACATATGGGAATATTAACCGGAGGACTAATACGCATCACTCCTTGTATAAAGGCTTTGACTAGTGAATGCGAAGCCAAGGGCCTTTGAAAAAATATTGACAAGGCCGAAATCTGACCCTTGATAGTACTCAAGGCAAGCTTCCTATCTACAGCCCACTGTAGGAAGTCCAGAATCCTACCTATTACGTACTTATGTGGATGCCATTTCTTGGCCTCACACCACGCGATGTACGCCTTCCAGATTCTATAGTAGATCTGCCTGGATACCGGTTTCCTGGCATTGATCATGGTAGATACCACAGCATTAGAGAGCCCTCTCTTTTTTAGAATGTGGGCTTCAATAGCCAGGCCGTCAAACCTAGGGCTGGTAAGGAAGGGTGGTATATCGGTCCTTGCGAAAGCCGGACGACGTGTGAGAGTCCAAGGACTCCCCACTGAAATTTTACAATCTCCGCGTACCACGCTCTTCGGGGCCACGCTGGAGCCACCGGAATCACCGGTTTCTTTTCTACCCTGATTCTGCGGAGTAATCGAGGTAACCATTGTGGCGGTGTGAATGCATATATCAGCTTGAACTGATCCCCAGGGAACACTAGGGCATCCGAGCCGCAAGCTAGGGGATCCCTTGTCCGAGAGACAAACCTGTCCCCCTTTGCATTGAATCTGGATGCTAGAAGATCTACATCCGATGTTCCCCACCGCTGACATATTGTCCAGAAAACCTCGGGGTGAAGGGACCCTTCCTCTGGGCCTAATTGCTGGCGACTTAGAAAGTCCGCCTTCCAATTCTCCACTCCTGGAATGAATACCGCAGATATGGCTGGGACATATTTTTCCTGCCCATTTCAGGATGTAATTTACTTCCCTCTGGGCTGCACGACTCCTGGTGCCCCCCTGATGATTGATATATGCCACTGCTGTGGCATTGTCTGATTGAATTCTGACAGGGGACCCTTGGAGTTTGGATGTCCATGCTACTAGGGCATACCGGGCTGCTCGTATCTCTAAGAGATTGATGGGCAGGGCCTTTTCTGCATCCGACCATCTGCCCTGGAGAGACTATTGCTCCAGTACTGCTCCCCAGCCTATAAGGCTGGCATCTGTAGTGACCACCTTCCAAGAAATCGGACTGAAGGATTTCCTTTTTTCCAGATTCTGGAGAACCAACCACCAACGGAGGCTCTTGCGAACGGAAGGGGACAAGGACATTGTAAGTCTAGGGCCTGAACTTTTTTGTTCCAGGCTGACAGTATGGCCCCTTGCAAATTCCTTGAATGGAATTGACCATAGGGTACTGCTTCGAATGATGCCACCATTTTTCCCAGCAGCCTCATATACATGCGTATGGACGGCTGTCTTTTTTGTACCCACTAAGTGGATCAAATCTTTCAAAGACAACACCTTTCCTCGAGGCAAGAATATTTTTCTCTGGCCTGAATCCAACCTTAGCCCCAAGTATTCCAGACTTTTGACTGGTTTTTAGGGCTGACCTGTCTCGGTTGATAATCCAACCGTGAGATTCCAGATACTTGATCGTCTTGTGAACGACCACGTCTAGTTTTTTCACTGAGTGGTCTATCAGCAACAAGTCATCCAGATATGCCATTATCATTACACCTTGTGTTCTTAGATTGGCCAATAAAGAGCCAGAATTTTTGTAAACACTCGTGGTGCTGTGGCCAAACCGAAGGGTAAGGCTCTGAAAATGGCGCCCTTCTACTGCAAAGCGTAGAAATTTTTGGTGGACTGGAAAGATGGGAATGTGCAAATAAGCATCTTTGATGTCGATCGTGGCTAACCAATCCTCCCCTTGTAGGGCAGTGGCCACCGATCGGATCGACTCCATCGGAAAGTCCTGATATACAGGAATTTGTATAGCCCTTTTAGAATTAATATGGGCCTCCCGTCCGCGTTTGCTTCGGGACTGTAAAGAGGTTTGAGTAAAACCCGAACCCTCATTCTTCCAGGGGAACCTCCATAATTACTCCTTGGAGCAATAGTTGTTCTAGTGCCAACAGGAGGGACTCTCTCTTCCGGGGATCCCTTGGCACGTTTGACCTCAAAATGGGAAGGAGGAGAGTCTTTTAACTCCAAACTGTATCCCAAACCTACTGCGGAGAGCCCCTATCTGTCTTGATCGTGTCCCGCCAGGTCTCTTGCGAACAACTGAAGTCCTCCCCCCACCCGACTGAGTGGGGGCTTCAATGAATTTAACTTTGGGGGAGGTTTTGTACCTCCCCTGACCCAGGGTTTCTCATTACCCTGCTACTGTCCCTGTTTTTTACCCCCGGGATTTAACCGAG
Source organism: Rana muscosa (assembly GCA_029206835.1). Classification (NCBI taxonomy): domain Eukaryota; kingdom Metazoa; phylum Chordata; class Amphibia; order Anura; family Ranidae; genus Rana; species Rana muscosa. The sequence continues at coordinate 234,289,999 of CM055126.1, forward strand.
GAGACCGTCGGAACGGTTACACAGCCGATGCCCCAGGGACTGGAGAAGCAGGCCTCTTAAAGAGGGACCTCTAACTCTGCTTTTAACCGGCAAAAGCGTATTTTTACCGCTGGAAATTTTCTGGATATATTTGTCCAGGTTTTCCCTGAATAAGCGTTCACCATGAAATGGGACGCTAACCAGCCATTCTTTACAGGGAGCTTCAGCAGACCAGTTTTTGAGCCATAGGAGCTTACGCATATGTACTATAGACAGCGTAAGGCGGGAGGCCTGATGGACTGAATCCTCTATGGCGTCAACCGCAAAGCCTAAAGCCCCATACACACTATCAGTTTTCTTGCAGGTTTTTCTCTTCAGGTTTACCAAAACCATGTAGTGCAAGGGCCTGCCTGATTGCATACGAATTGAAACTCTTAAGGTTTGACCTCATATTAGATGGTTTTGGTAAACCTGAAGAGAAAAACCTGCAAGAAAACTGATAGTGTGTATGGGGCTTAAGGCTCTAGGTAGATCAGCTAGGGCAAAGCCTGCTGATCTGTCAAGTCCCTCAAGACCTGTTTCAACTGATCCTTCACTGCTTAGCAGACCCCAATAGCTGCTACTGCTGGTTGTATCACCAAGCAGATTTTCATAAGGACTCCAATCTTTTATCTATTGGGTTCTTGAACATTTGGACATTATCCACTGGACATGTCAGTGATTTATACATACAAGAGATGGCTGCGTCCACTGTAGGGACCTTCCATTTTTATTTTATTTTTTATTTTTGATGAACTTATCCTCCATGGGATAGACCACCGGAAATCTCTTGGGGGAATAAATATTTTCTCAGGACGTTCCCAATCCTGGTAAATGAGCCCTTTCAGTAAAGGGTGAAGTGGAAAAGAACAAACAGTCTGGGGGCTTCTAGCGACCCCAACGAGGATACAGTAGTGGTTGATGGTTCCGCAAGGTGCATTTTTAAATGCTGATCGGACCATGTTAGTCAGAGACTGAACCCATAATCTTTCAGCTTAAGATGCTGAGAAAAGGTTCCCCCACTGTTGATTCCTCTATAACAGAATCAACCTCATCCTGATCCCCTTCAGGCAGGTCGATCCCTGTATGGGACTGTTGCTCTGCTAACAGGTACTCTGAAGGAGGAGACAGAGATCGGGCGTGCTTTCCCTGACAGGGAGGCAGCGATAAATGTTGACAATCTCTCTCTAATCCTCCCAGAGCTGAGGAAAAAACCTCCTCTGTTACATACACAGGAGCAGGTGAACTGAGGACAGCCACAGTACCAAGTACCCTGCGGGGTCTCTACGGTCACTTACCTCTGAACTTCAGGGGAGACTGGTGCAGCAGGAGTATGCCCAAGATCCTCCGAGCCCGATGAGACCCCCTTCGCTTCCTGGAAGATTCAGTTCCGGAGCTTCTGGACGGCATATTCCTAAGCCTAAAGCTGAGGTATTCCAGCCGTAATACACCACTTTTACTGAGAATAGTCTAGCACAATTGCTGCTATATCACAGTTGGTGTCTACTAATGTGCCTTTCTAGGGGATGCCTGTATCAACCGCTTGCTGTATGCCTTTAAATGTTGCCAGCTCTGTCTCTGTACTTCATAGCCAGCTCACTACAATATTGTGGTTTTTTTAAAACTGCTGGGACGCCCGCACATGCGCAGAAGCGCTGCGGCGCGCACAGAGCGTCATCCCCCAGGCTCCGCCCCCTTTCCCGGCTCACCTCTATATATAGAGGCGCGTGCACGCGCACGTGCGCCTTCGGCGCTAATTTCAAATATGGTAACAAGGGACAGGAGCCAGGGCCCCTCTTTGCCGCAGGCCGGGGGATGGACGAGCACTGCAACATGGCAGAGGAAGCAGTTTCCTATAAGAGAACTCACCATCTGCCTGGACTTTGCTCTGCTGAGAAGAAGCTAGTCCACATGACAAGAAAACATTCCACAGCGGCCTCTAGTGGACAAACACAGGTACCGCAGTCTAATATATATATAAAAAAAAAATTTTTTTTTCTTCTTGACCACCATTAAAAATTATTACATTTTTTTAGTAGTTACAGGCATGCACAGAATTTTGCGGGAATACCATTAGGTAACAGACAGAAAGACAAATTAGGCTTGGGGGTCCCCCAATAGAACCAAGTTCCTGGGGGCCCCCACTTACCTGTTCCCCGCCGCAGGACTTTGTTTGGTCCACAAAAGCCCAAACTTCACCTATCACGGCAGGCATTGTAATCAAACCTTCAGGGACCGGGTTCCCAAGGATTCCACTCCCCTGGACCTGTATAGCACCCTGCACAGAAAACATCTTGGTCGTGGGTATGACCAGAGCTCTGGATCCCAGGGTCCAGCTCTCCTAAGAGAAGCATTACAGGCAAAACCTTGCTCTTCTCTGCAAGGCCCGGGTACCGACCGTTTAGCTATGAAGCTTTTTTGGTCGGATCCGGAATAGCTTACTGAGGCCCAAAAGAACCTGTACGCAAGCTCAGTGAAAAACACATGTTACTTCTTGGCCAACACCTTAGACACTGGCAAAAAACTGAGGTGCTCCCGGATGGGAGGGGCTTATATAGGGGAGGGTACTTCCGGTTTTGGAAGTTGCCAGTGCCAGCACCTGACGGTATCTATATAACCTGTGAGGGGGTTAACTCGGTAGCGGGTGTGTGTGACCCCCTGGTTGGGCTCCCCACACAAAAACAGGGCCAGCAGACGGAGGTTGTGGTTTATTTCTCTATGTACAGTGACAAAAACACAGCAAAGCCAAAAAGAAACAAACAAAATAAATCCTGGTCAGTTTGACCTCTGACTAAACATGCAGGTTTCCTAAACTAACAACTGGGATCAGCCTGGTGCTGTCCTAGTCCCTAAGTCCCTGGTTTAGTAAAAGTCCAAACAAATAGCCACACAGGCTTTGCCTCACCGCACAGGGGTTCACTCTCCCTAGACAGTCCACACAGGTCTGGTTCCAGGCATGAGCTAACATCTAATGAAGCTGGGAGTTCTTATAGAGGCCTAAATGAGCTGACAAGGTTCAGCTGGTCTCATCAACTCCCTGTCTCACGACGCCCAGCACTCTCCCTAGAGGTATGAGTCATTCATGAGCCCACTAGCCTCAGCTGGGCTTCATCAACTCCCTAGTTGTATAAGTCGGCATAAAGCCTGAATCTGGGAGAAATATATCTACCCCCCTGGATGCAACCAGGTGACTTTACCTTCCTGCTGTCACAAACCCATTAGTAATGACTATGTCGCTCTGTGTCCCGTGATGTACGAGAAAGAAATAAACCCTTGTGCTGTGCGCTCATTAGATGGGACATCACACCAAGGAGGAAGGGAATGTTCTACCAATATTCACGAATTACTAGGGTTGCACCGATACCGGTATTGGTGCGGATACTAAGCATTTGCACGAGTATCTGTATTCGTGCAAATGCTCCAATGCCTGAAACTGATACCTTCAGGATCAGTTCTTTTAGCGGGATTCCCACACTGACAGCTGAAATGAGGGAAGAATAAAAAAATAAAATTGTCTTTTTTGTATCTTTCTGTTTCTTCATCTACAGATCAAAGGGATTCAAATTTCGATCTGCAGATGAAGTCAGTTAAAAAAAAAAAAAAAAAATTTACACATTATATATATATATATATATATATATATATATATATATATATATATATATATATATATATATATATATATATATATATATATATATATATATATATTCCTGTTTAACCCCTTTACATTTACTCTAATCAGCCTTAATTAACTCATTCTCCTTCTCCATTTAATTATTATTTTCCTGTTCATTTCTATTTTTATAAAAACTAAATAATAAAATTAAAACTTATTGTTTATATTTCGTAAATGTTTTATTTTTTTTTATTTTTTTTTATTTTTTTACACCTTTAACCGCTTGTCATCCGGCCGCCGTCAAATGACAGCGGCAGGAAGACAGTTATTCTGGACGGACGTCATCGCGCCTTTAAAAGCCACTAGGGGGCGCACGCGCGCCCGCCGCGTCACTCGGCACCCGCGATTGCCCAGTAACCGAGCAGGACCATGGATCTGTGTGTGAACACACAGATCCACGTCCTGTCAGGGAGAGGGGACCGATGGTGTGTCCCTTGTACATAGGGACACAGATCGGTCACCTCCCCCAGTCAGTCCCCTCCCCCCACAGTAAGAATCACTAATAGGGAACACATTTAACCCCTTCCTCGCCCCCTAGTGTTAACCCCTTCCCTGCCAGTCATGTTTATACAGTAATCAACGCATTTTTATAGCACTGATCGCTGTATAAATGTGAATGGTCCCAAAAATGTGTCAAAAGTGTCTGCCGCAATATTGCAGTCACAATAAAAATCACTGATCGCCGCCATTACTAGTAAAAAACAAAACATTATATTATATATATATATAAATAAAAATCTATCCACTATTTTGTAGACACTAACTTTTGCAAAAACCAATCAATATACGCTTATTGCGATTTTTTTAACCAAAAATATGTAGAAGAATACGTATTGAACTAAACGGAGGGGAAAAAATAAAAAATGAAATGGATATTATAGCAAAAAGTAAAAAATATTGTGTTTTTTTCAAACTTGTCGCTCTTCTTTTGTTTATAGCGCAAAAAAAAAAAAAACGCAGAGGTGATCAAATACCCCCAAAAGAAATCTCTATTTATGGGAAAAAAAAAGGATGCAAATTTCGTTTGGGTACAGCGTCGCACGACCGCGCAATTGTCATTCAAAATGTGACAGCGCTGAAAGCTGAAAAATGGCTTGGGCAGGAAGGGGGGTCAAAGTGCCCAGTAGGCAAGTGGTTAAAGTGGTTTTGAAGTCATACTTACCTGAGCCCACCTTGATCCAGCAATGTTGCAGGATTGTCTCGGCTGCCAAGGAATCTCCCCCCTCATTGGCTCAGCGTGCCATTGGCTCCCGCTGCTGTCAAAGTCAGCGAGCCAATGAGAAGAGAGAGGGGGGGGTGAAGCCAGGTCACAGCTCTGTGTCTGAATGGGGCAGGAGGGAGGGGCCAGGAGCGCTAGCGGAGGGACTTGAGAATAGCAGGATTGAGGCTGCTCTGTGCAAAACCATTACATAGAGCATGTTTATTATTTTTAACTGGGACTTTAGTATATATTTACATGTTTCACATTGAAAAAATTAAAAATTACTTTATTTTGTAAATAACTTTTTAATGCTTTGTACCATTTCTGACAGCTGTAAACAAAACAATTGCTGGCAGGTAGGGAAAGGGATATCACTGCTCCAGGTAGGTCAGACAACAGTAAACCTCTCCTCCAGTTTAGAAGCCACAGGTGCTGGCAATGCATATAGCAAGGAGATAGGAAAAAGTTCTGGACAGCCGCACGCGGTTTGATAGTGTGAAACGCGTCAGCTCTTCAGTCCGTTCTGCTGTGGCATGTATTTTTGATCGCATTTTTTGAATAAAAGGCAACTTTTGGAGTGCGGCTGTCCAGAACTTTTTCCTATCCCAGTTGCCGGCAGGTATCAGCGAATACTTAAAAGAAAAAAAAAAAAAAAAAAAATCTATATCTATTCTACTACTAAATTACTTATGCCACAGAGCAGAACTTACCTGGGCATCTGATGTTAGCTACTAGATATAAAATCTTATTACTGAATTTGGCAAAATATATCCTTCCAGTAGGCATGACACTTTATACATATCTATGCATCGGGGGGCTGTCTGTAGTAAAGTGCCGACACGTGACGCCTAATACATATCTATACATCAGGGGGGCTAGTTGGAATTAATATGCCAATAGATTTTCTTCCTTTCTATGCAAAAGAAAGGCGGTCTGTAGTGTAAGTTTTGACATGTGACAGTTCATATCTATCTGCACGTCAGAGGTGCATATCTGTGTATAAGGGAGCAATGGGCTATAAGACCATATCCTTCATAAATCTGCTCTAAACCCTACAGAGAGTGTATATTAAATATATAGATCATGTCACTGAAAATTAATGTTATGTCGAGTCACTGATGACAGAAGGTGATATCGGGAGCTCTCACCTGATGTCTATAGTTGTACCAACCACTGGAGCCGGCCACCAGGACCACCCAGTGCTTCCCCCCTTCTTCTAGGTCATCAATTGGCATGGAGGTGGCCAGGACAGCGAGGCCGAGGAGAACCGTCACTGGAAACATCTTCAAATAAAAGTATCCGATCCCTGAAAAGACAACATGAAGAGCGATTATACACACGGAGCACGAGGGATATCTCCTCGGTTGTATGTTCTGGTCCACAGACCTCAGTCTACAATACCCAATTGGAGTCCAATCATGAACACCAAGACAGACAATAGATATTACCACCAAGTAACGTATTACTATATAACAACCAATATCCTGACATCCTGCTGTGCGGGGTTGTGTGATAAACCTGCGGCTGCTGGTAAACATACAACTACACCACGGAGCTGATTGAACTTTAGCTTGTTTTATTAATTGAGCTGATCTATGAATGAAGATGAATGACAGTGCTCGTCTCCAGCATGTGTCTGCCACTTCAGGAAGCCGTCATTGTGACGAAACACGTAGAAGCAGAGCTTCCAACACATAACTTCCGGGCACGCAATGCTGGCATTTGGAACGCACGCTGGCTCCTGGTTACAGCATAGCGAGTTCCCATTACAATTGCGGGCTATATCGGTGCAGATTGGGCACCCTTTCATGTACGATACCATCTATTTGTTTTTATCATTCCTAGTCCACATATTAAAAAAACATATTGCACTATGCACCCAGTTCCTGGCGCTTGAACCCATTCTGGTTACCGCTGTTGCCGGAGGATGATGAGCTTGCGAATATAAGGAAACTTTATTTTACAGAAAATGATCAGTCCGCCTCCCCATCTGTGGTTTGGGAATCCTTTAAGGTACATTTTCACTCTACTCTGATTTTCCATAATAATAGGGTAAAGGCCAACATAGATAGGGCGATGGCGGAGTTATCTTCCTCCGAACAGGCATACGCACATGATCCAACACCAGCCCTCGCTGCTTCACTTAAATTGTAAACCTGAGTGTTGGACCAGCTCCAGTACGAGAAGGCCAGGCAGAATCTCTTCTCCAAACAAAAAAACTGTGGGCAAACTGTTAGCTTATTAAGTACATAGCGAAGACAGACCGCCGGTGGTAATATCATGGAGACGATGATGAACTGACCCACCTAGGGTTACAGCTACATTTAGAGATATATTTGCGGAATTATACACGTCCACGACCACAGGCGAGGGCGATTCAATGAATCTCTTCCTAGAGGGAATCACCTTCCCACAACTCACAGATGACCAGACAGCAATGCTAGAGACCCCCTTTACGACTGATGAAATTACTGAGACACTGGCTGGCTTTGCCAGATCCAAATCCCTGGGCTCCAATGGCCTACCTGTCGAGTTTTATCTACAGTATGGTGAACTACTTACCCCTAAAATTACTAACTCTTTAGAACTAGGCTTTCGAAACCCTTGAGCTACCCCCTCTCTATGAAAGGGGTGATTATCGTTCTAATACCCAAGCCCGGAAAGAACCCGAGAGAGCCCGCCTCTTACCGCCCTATTTCCCTACTCCAGGTTGATATTAAGGTTCTCGCCAAGGTCCTTGCTAACCGTCTCAACCAAGTTATCCTATCCCTAGTCCATACAGACCAGGCGAGTTTTATGCTGGGACGCAACATGACGTTCAATCATATATTAACCTTCAGGCCCCTCACGAAGGAGCTGGTTCATGGGTGGTGATAACTTTGGACACGGCCAAAGCATGTGATTCGGTGGAGTGAAGGCATTTGTGGAGATGCTTGGAATGTTATGGTTTTGGGTCCAAGATTATCAAATGGATTTAATTGTTGTATCAAGACCCACAGGCTAGGGTGGTGGCCAACGGGTGGCCCTCCTCGGCGTTTAGTCTGACGCGGGGAACGTGGCAGGGTTGTCCGCTGTCCCTATTGCTATATGCTCTGGCAGCGGAACCCCTTGCCATTTCCATACGTTTTTAGTTTGTCTCCATTCCACGAGTGTGTGCAATTTTAAAGCGTAACATGTTTGGTATCTATTTACTCGGCGTAACATCTTTTACAGTATGCAAAAAAATTATACTGGTTTCTTATTTTTATAAATAAAGAGTATTTTTTCAAAAAAAATTGTGTTTGAAAGACCGCTGTACAAATACCGTGTGACATTAAATGTTGCAACAACCACCATGTTATTTTCTAGGGTCAGAAGGAAGAAGGAAGAAGGGATACATAATGTTTGGTAGTTCTAAGCAAATTTTCTAGCAAAAAAAAAAAAATATTGATTTTAACTTGTAAATGTAGTGGGACCCCCAAAAATGGGGTCGCTATGTTGAAAATTTAGGAGGCAGTCTGAGCTATAGTATGGCTCAGACTCTACAATTCTGTTTAATATGGACTCTGCTCTGCCATGTTGTTGTCTGGTGTATAGTTCCCCTGGGCCTGTGGTGGTGCTGTTGCGCAGGTCTTGGGTTGAACCACTGGTGACATTGTGGTGTGATTGGGTGTCCTCTTTCGGCTGCCGTGCGGTGGGCGGAGTTCGGCCTGCTGTGCATGCTGGGAGAGGGTACAAAAAGGGGAGACGCCAGGAGGAGGAGAGGAAAGGAGAGGAGGAGAGTGCAGGGGAGGACCCCTGGTGGTGAAGTTGCACCCATTGGCCTTGCTGGCCTGGGGTGCGTGAACTGGTCGAGGAGTCTCGGGCACCTTTGGCCCGAGGCTACGAAGTTCCAGGTAGGCCCGGTACCTTCAACTGGGTCTACAATCAACACACTGGAGTCCCAGGGAACCCGTGTGAGGGTGGCCCGCTCTGAAGGAGAGGAAACCAGGGGAGGACCTGTCCGATGGATCGGTGATGGAGTTCACGATGAAGCCTGGTTACCTATCAGAGGGAAGGATTCGTGAGTTGCAGTATAGCTCCTGTGGTGTGTCCCATTGGCACCTATGGTCTCTTCTAATCTATTGGGGTTTCAAAGTTCTAACTCAGTAACTAAAGGATTCTGTGGCAGAGGATCTCTTAGACTTGTCTGTGAAGGGGACTAACTAAAGGCCCGTACACACGGTCGAACTTTTGGCCAACAAACTTAATTTAGAGCAAGTTGGACCAACAATCCGACCGTGTGTACGCTCCATCGGACAAACTTTTTTTTTTTTTTTTTTTTGTTTTCATCGGACAAAAGTTGGGTCTGCAAACAGGCAAACTTTTGGCCAACAAAAGTCCGATGGAGCAAAGTCCGACCGTGTGTACAGAAAACCATAGGACTTTTGTCCGATGGACAAAACAACTAATGTTAAAATCAACCAACAATAGCAGAAGTTGACCAAAGGGTGGTGGTAAAGAGGAGAAAAGAGCAGAAAAACCACGTGATGTTGCAAAAAGTTTTCGGAAAGTTTGCAGAAAAGTCCTGTGGTGTGTATGCTATGGGTGTGCCCGACCAACTCCGTTCGGACAAAAATCCACAGAAAAGTCAGATGGAAGTCCGACCGTGTGTATGGAACTTTAAAAAAACTGTTCATGTTTCACTCCGGCTGCTAGAACTGTGAGGGGGGGGGGGGGGATCTATCCGCGTGAGCAATGCACACTCAGGCTTGAATAAAGAATAGGGTAACTGGGTGCTGCGTGCCTGAACTAGGGTGCCCACATGTCCCGGATTGCCCGGGACTGTCCCACAATTGACATATCTGTCCTGGGTACCTTCCGTCCCTGGGACAATACAATGTCCCGAAATGAAATAGAGGACACAGCCACCCCTAATAATAACTACATTTTCGGAACTGGTTGCTAGGGCCAGCACTGCCTGGCATCTTGCAACCAGTGACAATTTACTCTCAGACAGTGAGACCGGGAGCGAGGCCTGCGCCTAGTGCAGCACTGCTGTCCCCACCCACCTCGGCACCTCCTCCTTCTCTGGCACCCAGCGGCAAGCAGCAGGGACTGGTGTGATCTTCACTCTCCAGATAGTGATGCCACTCCTTTCCTTCTATGCACGTGGCTCATGCAGAGGGAGTGACCGCAGCACTGCATCTGGTGGCAGGCTATGGGTGGCAAGCGGCACATTCACCTGACAAATAACCGGCCGCCAAATTCCCCATCAACCCCGAGACTACATTTCCCCCCGTCCTCCCTCATCTTTTTTGGGGGTAGGTAAGAGAGGGGGTGTGTCCCTAAATGGCAGTTTGGAAATGTGGCCACCCTAGCCTGAACCTGTCTCCCTACCTGCTTTTGTCACCATCTTAAACCTATTCCCATATCTGTTTCAAGCAAGATAAAAATAAACGCGTCTGTTTGGAGTTTAAACATTGTCTGGACATTGGCCTTCTTTGGGAGGAAGAACACAGACTTTTCCCTATATTCTAGGGATGAGAACCAATGGACGGGCGGTAACTCGCTGCAGGACCCAAAATTGTAAGAACACCGCTCAACCCCTTATACCAGGAGGATCCGGGCATGTGGCACGGTGTGCCTTTATCCCTGCAAAGTCAAGGTAGGCAGGAGAAAAGGGTCCGTGTGCTACATAAACAACAAGTGTCAGAAATAGGTTTGGTCCAGAAGTGGTTAAATTTGTGAATTGCGATTTATGGACTTTAGTTGGTGATTTGATTAACTCCTTTGCACAATTTGATGTCACGTATTTGTTTTGTGTCACTATATGCATGTTTAAGTGATTACTGTTGATCATTTACTCATGTCACCATATTTTTTTCAGTCTCATTTATTCACGTCATTGGATATATGAATTGTCACCAATTTAAAATATTTATGATAATCACTTATTTATATACGCATTTTTACATTTATGCAAACGTTTAATTTCTTATGTTGTAATCTGCATTTGTAAGATTTATGGTTTACTATATTTTTGTATTGAAATAAAATAAAAATAATGCTGAATGCATTATGTGGATTGTGATGGTGTGGGGGAATTTAATGCTGGCCATTAGGCTGAGGACATCTAGTGGCAGAAGAACAGTACTGCGGGGGAACCTCCTGACTTGCTGAATATTGCATCTTGTTAATGTGCGTTTTAATGGCCTATTCATCTTTCATCTTTTTAGTTTAACACCATAATGCAGCTATAGGAGATGAGGTACTACAAGTCCCAGAAGGTTCAGCTGTTCAAATATTACCAGAACCTAACCTGGCACAGATTAACAGCCAAGCACACCATCTGGAGGAAGTGTCAGAGGGGCAATTCCTCCCACATTCATAACCAGTACAAAGGGCGACAAGTCAGGTGAGGGAAATATGAACTTTTAGTAGAGGGAGAGATGTGTGTGTAGCGCCCTGCTCCTGTTGACCAGGCACTATGATCTAAATTTAGTGGGATGTCTGAACTGTAATTGGTTCAGATTCTATGTTTTGGCTAAATTGGCCTATGTTCCAGCCTTGGCTGAGTTGGGTGTATTTCCTGCGGTTACCAGCAGGTGTTGCCACCTCTGGTTCGTGTTGGAAGGTACAACAAGCCGAGGCGTATTGGGTGCTTTTTCCCCAGAGTCCACCTAGCGGGAGGTTGATACCGCTGGGCATGCTGGGAGAGGGTACTTAAGCGGCGGATGCCATTTTTGGAGAGGCTCTCTCATCTCGTGGCCACCCTGGCCCGAGGTATGTGACAGCTCCTCTTCTGCCTCGAGGTTTCGTTACGTAAGGTAGGCCCAGAAGCTATCTGGGGCCTATTGGTTCGAGGGTGATCCTGTGCAGTCTGTCCTGCGGGAAGAAGCCGAGCAGTTGGAGGAAACAGGGGAGGACTCGTCTTGGAGAATACGCAGAGGAAGGCTGGTATCTCGAGAGGAGCCTGGGGCCTCAATTAGGAGGATGCATCCAAACCAATCTGCCTCACAGTACTGCCGGGTCGGCTTAAAGGACTTTTCATACTGTGCAGTCGTGCTTGAACTTTGAAGTTCTGATTATCAAGTCTGTTGCAGAGACTTCATTTTGTCCGTGCATCATCCCCGCTGCTAGGCCGGTGAGAGGGGCCTATCCGGGTGAGCAAGATCCAATGACAGCGGGTGTACCTGTCTCCAGGATCTCAAGTGTTCCTCAGTGATCTGCATCAGGTACCTGAACTTCCCCTAACCCTCCATCCCTCATTCTGCCAATGTTGTGGTAAATAAAAAGCATTGGAAAAGACTCAGTGACTGGCAACCGTGTTTTATGCAACTTTAACCCTAGACTTCGAGCCAACACAGAGAACAGTGGGGTAACGGCAGACCAAAAACTAACCAGCAGCTTCTACGGGGGTAGTGCTACATGTGTATTGGAGAGCTGAATGTAAACTGTGTGTGCGGTCTACAGCAACCAATCAGAGACCAGCTGGATTTTTTCTATTGCAGCAGATGAAGGAATGGTGGATTTGGACAACAGATCCGATCCAGTTAAGTATACCCAGACATCCAGATCTCATCCATGATATATATACACACACACACACACACACACACACACACACACACACAGATCTGATCCATCTATAGACACAGACATTAGGTTACCTAAAATGTTATTATACAGAAACCTATATTATAAATAATGGATGATGATGATGATGATTGGATTACTACATCTATACAGACAGCTCACACAAAAGTTGAGCAAAAAAGCAGAAAACATCCATAATAATTTATCTTTTTTTTTTATACACAGGCGGTCAGATCCCCCAATTGTCACCAACCCCCCTCCCCCCCCCACTGTTAGATCTGGATCTGTCCATCTGACCCCCCCCACTGTCAGATCTGACAGTGTGGGGGGTCATAAGATGAACAGATGCGACAGTGGGGGGGGGGGGGGGTCATGAGAATGACAGATCTGACAGTGGGGGGGGGGGTCATGAGAATGACAGATCTGACAGTGGGGGGGGGGACATGAGATGGACAGATCTGACAGTGGGGGGGGGACATGAGATGGACAGATCTGACAGTGGGGGGGGGGGGACATGAGATGGACAGATCTGACAGTGGGGGGGGGGGGACATGAGATGGACAGATCTGACAGTGGGGGGGGGGGAACATGAGATGGACAGATCTGACAGTGGGGGGGGGAACATGAGATGGACAGATCTGACAGTGGGGGGGGGGGGACATGAGATGGACAGATCTGACAGTGGGGGGGGGGGGACATGAGATGGACAGATCTGACAGTGGGGGGGGGGGAACACGAGATGGACAGATCTGACAGTGGGGGGGGGGGACATGAGATGGACAGATCTGACAGTGGGGGGGGGGACATGAGATGGACAGATCTGACAGTGGGGGGGGGGGGGACATGAGATGGACAGATCTGACAGTGGGGGGGCAGGGTCATAAGATGGACAGACGTGTCCATCTTATGACCCCCCCCCCCCCACTGTCAGATCTGTCCATCTGCTGATCTATTCCTCTTATACAAAAAAAAAAAGGGGAGAAGAACCCACAGAGAAGGTCACTTCAGTGGCACACCATGTTTGAATAAGAAAATAAAATAAAAAAATATCACAAAACAGCAGAATTCAGTGAATGACCTTACATAAAAAAAAAACAAAAAAAAAAAAAAAAACACAAAAACATAAAAATAAACACAACGTGATTGATCAAACACACTTCACCAATCTGAAAACCATAAATGGATTTGTGGACAAAGTATCAAAATATAGTCCAGAAGTTTCCTAGTGGCCAAGAAAGGAAGCATGTATTGAATATATATGGCGGATTCTAGATTGCAGGGGGTCGGAGGTCATGCAGCCGAATGAAGAGATATTCAGTCATAACGGATCATTTGATTCCCAGCTGTGATTGGCTGGAGCTGCGCTGACACGGGTCCAATTCCCAACTAATTATCTTCTGAAAATTGTTACCAAGAATCTTCTACAATTAGTGGGGCTGCAGACATGGAACTTCAGTGATCAGCATGTTGGAAAAAAGATCTAAATTTTCTAATCAATGACGGGAGAATCGTGCGAGAAATAGAATTGAAAAATGAATGGACATGAAGCTGTGACCTGCAAAGAAAAATTCCCGACCACAAAAATTATTTTCTGTAGCAACAGGAGGAGAAACTGATTGAAGGCTTGGTTGGTCGTATTTCGAAATCAATATTGGTATCATCGGATCACTAAACTTCTCATTTTCAAAAGAAAATGCATTCGGAATTTGACTCATGTATGTCCTGAATAGTCAGATCACCATTGTCTGATCTCTCCTGAACCCCTCCCCCCCACACACACAGATCTCTTCATTCCCCAGTAGCCCCCCCCCCCTCCCCCACACTGCCCCAGCAAGGTTCATCTATAATAATAAACTTTATTTCATAGAACACCTATAGAGGTAGTTTCTCAAAGTGTTATACAAAGGACATCTACATCCCCCACACTGCAGTCCTGGCCGACCTCCTGATCACTTACCTGCTCTCCTCTGCAATCTGAGTGTTATCACAGCAATGTGTCCGCAGATTGTGACTCTGTATCCTTCCCCCCAGCTATAGACACAAAAATGAGGGCGGGGTCACTGCTGACCAACAGCTTCACCCACCAATCACCAGCGCCGGAGTCTGTACAGGACTGGTCACACTGGCCGGTGATTGGCTGTTGTTGGTTTCAACTCTGCAACATTCAAGAACGCCCAAGCGGATACTTTTTGTATCCATTGTGGGAATTTATTAATGTGCGCCTATAGGAGGAAATCTACCCGGCAACAACCACCTGGCCGGGGATCCAACCTACCCCCACTCCATCCAAAACTCAAATAAACATTGGGCTGGAATTAAACTTTAACCCCCAAATCTTTTAAAAAATTTTGCACACATTTATTTACTTCAGGTACTTGTATAGCGCCATCAATTTACGAAGCACTTTACATATATTATATATGAAGCGGACCCCCAAAATTGGGGTCGCTATGCTTTAAATTTAAGGGTAGCCTGAGCAATAGTTTAGCTCAGGTTCTTCAATTTCTGCCTAGTATGGTCTTTGCTCTGCTGTAATGTTGCCTGGAGTATAGTTCCCCTTGACCTGCAGGTGGTGCTGTTGCCCAGGTCTTGGGAAGAACCACAAGTGGCGTTGCGGTGTGATTGGGTGTTCTCTCTCGGCTGCCTTGCGGTGGGCGGGTTCTGCCTGCTGTGCATGCCAGGAGAGGGTACATAAAGGGCAGACGCCATGATCTGGGGTGGTGTGCCGGGTGGATTCCAAAGAGGACCCCTGGTGGTGAAGTCGCACCCTTTGGCCCTGCTGGCCGGGGGGTGCGTGAACTGGTTGAGGAGTCTCGGGCACCTTTAGCCCGAGACTACAGAGTTCCAGGTAGGCCCAGTACCTTCAACTGGGTCTACAAAACCAACCACTGGAGTCCCAGGGAACCCAAGGGAGGGTGGCCCACTCTGAAACAGAGGAAACCGGGGGAGGACCTGTCCGATGGATCGGTGAAGAAAGTCACAGTCTCGGGGAGGCCTGGTTGCCTATCAGAGGGAAGGATTCGTGAGTTACAAGATAGCTCCTGTAGTGTGTCCCATTGGCACCTATGGTCTCTAAATATCTACAGGCGTTAGGAAGTAGGCTTGTGCAATTTGTTTCGTAACAAATCGAAATTCGTCCGAATTTAGCAACTTTCGGACATTCGGAAGCATTCGAATTTCCGAACAAAGCAATTACGAATAAAACCGAATCCGAAATAAATTATACCGCAAATAGCGAATGCCCGAATGTCTTCGGCATAATTCGTTATGAAATAAGTTACGAATGTACGAATCCATTCGAAGCACAATAACACTCTGCTCTCTGCTTCCCCCTCACCATGCTGAACTCCCTCTCAAAATGATGTACAGGGGGGCGGAGTCTATAGTCGCATGTAAAAAACAAAAGTAAAATACGAGATTTCGAATCGTTACAAGTAACCGCTATGTATTTAGAAAAGTACAAATCCATTCGAAGCACAAAAAATACTGTCACTGCCCCCACCTATGACAGGTCTTCACAGCAAGGAGCACTGGATGGGCGGACGCATGTAAACAAAAAACAAAGAATGTCCAAGCTCAACTTACCAACCAATCAGCAACCAAACGAATTCACCTGTCTAACAGTGCGTTTAAAAACAGGGGTTTAGTTGCACGCATTTGCAAATACATGTGTAAGCTGCAGGCTCCCTGTGTACTGCAGTCCTAACTCTAAAATTTAGGGTTTCCTCAGTGGAAGCACATGTATGCTGATGGATAGATGAAGGGCAGATGACTGGAGGGAGCCCCACCCTCCTTAAAGGGGCAGGAGCACACTAGACACCCAGCACATAGAAGCAAAGGTGCTAGTGCGTTGCCTGACCACAATGACATCAATACAAAAAATACTGTCACTGCCCCCACCTATGACAGGTCTTCACAGCAAGGAGCACTGGATGGGCGGACGCATGTACACAAAAAACACAAAATATAGGCATAATAGGCAGCGTCGTTGTGAGAGAGACACGGAAAATTACGAATCAACGAACCCAAAAAAAGTTCCGAAAGTAGGAATTGTGTCCGGAATCAACGAAAAACAACGTACTCTACCGAAAGTACGAATTATAAATCAACTAAAAATTCAACGAAAAATGTCGCTTGCGAAAATACGAATTAGTCCGAACACGAAAAATCCCGTCTAGCAAAATTACGAATTATTACGAATCAACAGGGCCGAAAAGAAACGAACCGAAACGAAATAAATTTTTCCATTGTGCACAAGTCTATTAGGAAGTTCTAAATTCAGGAACCGAAGGATTCTGTGGCAGAGGATCTCCTGAACTTGTCCGTGAAGTGTCATGTTCGTGCTCCACTGCTAGAACTGTGAGAGGGATCTATCCCGGTGAGCAATTCACACTCAGGCTTGAGTGGAGAATAGGGTGCCGCGTGCCTGAACCTAATTCCCTACTAGATTCTATTGCTGTCTTCTACCTTTCTCCCAAAGTTGTTTCAAGCAAAAGAAAATAAACTCAGTTGTTGGAGTTTGATTACTGTCTGGACATTGGCCTTTTTCCGGGGAAGAATAGACTTTTCCCTACATTCTAGGGACGAGAACCAATGGAGGGAAGGTAACTCGCTGCAGGACCCAAAATTGCAAGAACACAGCTCAGCCTCTTATACCAGGAGAATGCTCGTAATCCAAAGTACTCGCATATCAAAGCGAGTTTCCCCATTGAAGTCAATGGAAACTAAAATAATTTGTTCCGCATTGACTTCAATGACATGCAATACCGCATGCGGCCAGAGGCGGTTGGGCGCTGGAGAGCCTCAGAAACGGCCAGGAAAGGCCCGAGGACAGTTTGGCTGACCTCAGCAAACCTCGGAAAGACTCCATTCCCGAGCCTTTCCGAGGTTTGCCGAGGTCAGCCGAACTGTCCTCGGGCCTTTCCGTGCATTTCCAAACGGTGCCCCCCCCACCTCAGGCCAAACGCGATACTGCTCACCGCTTTGGCCTGAATCCTGCTCGTTTTGCAAGACAACAAAGTTACGATTTTAGGAAATACAATGCTCATATTGCGAAACGCTCGTTAACCGCGTTACTTGCAATCCGAGGTTCCACTATATATACAGGGTTTTTCTCAGAGAATAGGTGCTGGAACTCTGACCTTCTCCCTTAGTTTCTGCTTCGTACCCGCCCCTGAGTACCGTTCCTTAGTTCCACCACCTCCTACTGACCTCCCAGTACCTGCCATTTTAGAGAATACAAAACCAAGTATCATTTTTGCTACTAAGTGATTTGCAGGAATATGTTAATGATAACAAGAAAGACAGTAAAATAGATTCCCTGCAGTAAGCAACAATATACCCTACCCCAGCAATGATAGACCTCAGCCCAGCAAAAATAGAGCCCCCATACAAGAATAGAAGACCCCCCCGCAACAAAATACCACCCCAGCAACCATAGACCCCCGGCAGCAACAACAGATGTCTCAGCAAACTGCATCAATAGACCCTTCAGGAGGCAGCAACAATAGACCTCTCCCTCAACATTTGCTCTCCCCAGAAACATAAGACCCCCCACTAGCAATAGATCTACCCAGCAACAATAGACCTCCACGCAAAAATAGATCCCCACCAGTGACAATAGATCCCCCAACAGCAAGCATCAATATAGACCCTCCAGCACACCTTGCCATTACATTTATTCATTGCTGAAGGTGCCGGAACTGCGTTCCCCCACGTTCCTGCTGAAAAAAAGCCCTGTGTGTGTATATATGTAGCGGGGTGCTATATTTAAGGGAAGTATCTGAGTGGTAATCAGGCTCAGATACACAAATTGTTAGGGTTCATGGACCATTTCTGTCCCTGGGAGATAGTACTGATGTACAGTTCCCTGGGGCCTATAGGTGGCGCTGTTGCCATAGACCCGGGTTGACCCACAGTACAGGGTTGTGCCTTTTCTTTTCCTCTCTTGACAGCAGTGCGGCGGGGCAGGGAACCTGCCGTGCCTGTCGGGAGAGGGTATGAAAAGGGGCGGCCATCTTCCAGCGGGGTCACGCCCAGGCACCTTCAGCCTGGGTGGTGCGTGTGTCGTCTACGGGTGCCCTAGGCCCGGAGGCGAAGTTGCTGTTCCATCCCAGACACCTTCAGTCTGGGGTGAGGTACTAAATAGGAGGCCCAGGGCCCAGCAACCTTCGGCTGGGGTCCGCTAAGGATCGAGAGCTTCCAGGGTACCGCCTTGCGAGGGGACCCGTATCTTGGATCGAGGAGGCCAAGGAGGTGACCCTTTCTGAAGACCCAGCGGAGGGACGTTTTTCTCTTTGACATGGGCCAAGTTCTCCAAGAAGGCAGTGCATCTTCTGTAGGTCATAGTGGCAGTGACTCTACGCACACCAGGTCAGTGGCAGTGACCAAATAGGGCAAGGCCCTAGTCACCCGGTCAGCGGCAGTGACCATCCTCAACAAGTCAGTGGCAGTGACTTTCATATTCACTAAGTCTGTGACAAAGATCGTACGCCAAACCTGTTTGTGCGTATCAGAACAGTAAGAGAACCAAGATTAAGTTTGTGCCTGGACCTCCCTCCCACCTTATCTGACCTGTGTCTCGTCTCAACCTGTCTGCTCTTAAAGGAACTATTTATTATCCACGTGAAATAATTACAGAAGTTGGACTTTCAGTTGGTGTGGACAATGGCTTTACTGGGGAGAATTAAGGACTTGTTTCTGGCCAAGGCAGAAGAGAGATCAGCTCGGGAGGATTCTAACACCAGCTGCAGGCAGGTCCGAGAAAACCAACACCGCTCAACCATGGGCGTCCACTCCATAGGGCAAGGGGGGTCAATTGCCCCCCCCCTGGAATCGTAAGAGTGTTGAAGTCAGAGTGAAGACACTTGCCCCCTGTGTTGCAATAACCCCAGCTAGCGGTCAAAGACAGGGATAAATGCAACTGTGTATCGCCGATGCCGAAGCGATTTGCAGGCGCTTCAGCAGCGGTGCCCATTTATTTCAATGGGCGGTGGAGGAGTGGTGTATACAGCGCTGCTCCACTGCCCCAAAGAAGCATGGATGACCTTAAAATGATGCCCCCCCCCTGAAAAAAGTTCAGCGGACGCCCATGCGCTCAACCTCCCATCCAGGAGGGTATGGGCTTGTAGTGCGGTGTGCCTCAGTCCTTTCCTGCGGAGGAGCCAAATTAAGAAAAGCAGGTAAAGGCTGGGGTGGGTGCGCTATATAGATAGATAGATAGAAAATTGAGTACTGTCCGTGATACTTTTTTTTATTTATTTGCCCTAACATATAATTTTTCATGGACGAGCTTTTGGGGTGTGTCTCCTTCTTCAAGGTCCAAGCAGTACTGATTCACAAAAGTTTTAGCAGAAGGTAAAATGTTAAAACAAAACAAAAAATAAAAAAGAAGAAGTAAAAAATCTCTGAGGGAAAGGAAAAAGAAAAAAAGAAAAACAAACACATACAAATCAATGTGTATGGCAATGGTAATAAAGCTATCAGCAAGTGAGATAAGACAGAGGGAAAGCTATAGACTGGATGGGGGGGGGGGGGGGGGAGTCTCATAAAACTGTAGTATAATGGGTAAGGAAACCAATTTCTAAATTTAGGCCATTGTTTTTTGTGTCAAAAAGAAGTATCATTCTTAGTTCAAATGTTTTCCTTTCCTGGATAGTTCTGAAGTTCCCTTTAAGAACTAAAACTTTGAACATTGTATCACGGACAGTACTCAATTTTCTCTGTCCAATTGCACTAATACGGCTACAATCACCTCAAGCAATATATATATATTGTGAGGGGGTTAACTCGGTAGCGGGTGTGTGTGACCCCCTGGTTGGGCTCCCCACACAAAAACAGGGCCAGCAGACGGAGGTTGTGGTTTTCAAAATCAAAAGGTGCGGTTTATTTCTCTATGTACAGTGACAAAAACACAGCAAAGCCAAAAAGAAACATAAACAAAATAAATCCTGGTCAGTTTGACCTCTGACTAAACATGCAGGTTTCCTAAACTAACAACTGGGATCAGCCTGGTGCTGTCCTAGTCCCTAAGTCCCTGGTTTAGTAAAAGTCCAAACAAATAGCCACACAGGCTTTGCCTCACCGCACAGGGGTTCACTCTCCCTAGACAGTCCACACAGGTCTGGGTCCAGGCATGAGCTAACATCTAATGAAGCTGGGAGTTCTTATAGAGGCCTAAATGAGCTGACAAGCTTCAGCTGGTCTCATCAACTCCCTGTCTGCACGACGCCCAGCCCTCTCTCTAGAGGTATGAGTCATCCATGAGCCCACTAGCCTTAGCTGGGTTTATACAACTCTCCACCTAGTTGTATAAGTCGGCGTAAAGCCTGAATCTGGGCGAAATATATCTACCCCCCTGGATGCAACCAGGTGACTTTACCTTCCTGCTGTCACATACCCCCCCCTCTTGTTTTAACCTCGGGGTTGGAACACCAGCAATCAGGCATTCATGTACTCGAGACAAAGCATCCACATTCCCCATTTGAACGCCAGGGCGATGCTTTACTGTGAAGTTGAATTCCTGGAGGGCCAGGAACCACCTATTCACTCTTCTATTTGTCTCCTTGTTTTGAGCCATCAGCTTTAACGGAGCGTGATCCGTAACCATGTCAAAGTGCCTACCTAGCAGGTAGTACCGAAGGGAATCTAGAGCCCACTTCACCGCTAAACACTCCTTTTCAACCGTGGCGTAATTTACCTCATGGGACTTCAACTTCCTGCTGAGGTAAATGACTGGGTGCTCTTCCCCGTTCCAGACCTGGGACAATACTGCTCCTAACCCCACATCTGACGCATCACTTTGTACGACAAAGTCTTTAGAGAAGTCGGGTGAGTACAACACTGGCTGGCTACATAAGGCTTGTTTCAAGAATTGGAATGCTGCCTCAGCCTTGGGGGTCCATTTAATCATGACCGACCCTTTCCCTTTCGTCAGGTTGGTTAGGGGCACAGCCTTAGAAGCAAAGTGGGGAATGAAGCGCCGATAATAACCCGCGATTCCCAGAAAGGCCCGTACCTGCTTCTTGCTGTTGGGACGTGGCCAACTCTGGATGGCCTCGACTTTGTTGAGTTGGGGTTTTATCACTCCCCTGCCAATGGTGTACCCAAGATATTTGGCCTCCTCCTGCCCAATGGTACACTTCTTGGGGTTAGCCGTAAACCCCGCTTCCCGGATAGAGTCTAGGACTGCTTGCACTTTTGGCAGATGTGAGGCCCAATCTGTGCTATGGACAATTACGTCATCCAGGTAAGCCGCAGCATACTTCCGATGGGGCCTCAGTATCTGGTCCATTTTCCGCTGGAATGTGGCCGGCGCATTCTGTAACCCGAACGGCATTCTCTTATATTGGAACGCCCCGTCTGGGGTTACAAATGCGGTTTTCTCTTTGGCCGACTTGGCCAGGGGAATTTGCCAATACCCTTTTGTGAGGTCAAGAGTCGTCATGTATCGGGCTGTTCCCAGCCGGTCGATCAACTCATCTATACGTGGCATGGGGTAGGTGTCAAATTTTGTAACTTTGTTCAACTGACGAAAATCGTTACAAAATCGCCAGCTCCCATCCGGTTTAGGCACCAACACAATGGGACTAGACCAATCACTTTGGGACTCCTCTATCACCCCTAAGTTCAGCATTTTCTGTACTTCCTCCCGTATTGCCTCCCGTCGGGCCTCTGGGATCCGATAGGGTTTTAACTTCACCCTTTCACCGGGCGGGGTAATAATATCATGCTCTACCCCAGATGTTTGTCCCGGCAGCTCAGAGAACACCTCCTTGTTGCGAAGCACAAACTCCTTAACCTCCTGTTGTTGGGGTTGTGACAAGGTGGCTGCTATTCCAACCTCCGGAATCACGCAACCAGTTTGAGCTGGTGACCAAGTTTCTGCGACTAGGGACTCTCTATCCCTCCAGGCTTTCAACAGATTAACGTGATATATCTGTTCGGGCTTTCGCCTTCCTGGTTGTCTGACCTTGTAATTCACTTCGCTCACTTTTTCCATTATCTCGTAGGGGCCTTGCCATTTGGCAAGGAATTTACTTTCAACCGTAGGGACAAGTACCAATATCCTATCCCCCGGGGAAAAGGTACGGGTCTTTGCTCCACGGTTGTACACTCTCTGCTGTGCCAACTGCGCTTGGGCCAAATGTTCCTTCACGATGGGCATTACCTGTGCAATTCGATCTTGCATCAGGGCGACATGCTCAATCACACTCCTGTGGGGAGAACTCTCACTTTCCCAAGTTTCCTTGGCAATATCCAACAGCCCTCTTGGGTGTCTCCCATACAGTAACTCAAAGGGGGAGAATCCCGTAGAGGATTGGGGCACCTCCCTAATAGCAAACATCAAATAAGGAAGTAGACAGTCCCAATCCTTTCCATCTCTATCCACCACTTTCTTCAACATTTGTTTTAGGGTTTTGTTGAATCTTTCAACCAGCCCATCGGTTTGGGGGTGATACACAGATGTACGCAATTGCGTCACTTTGAACAATTTACACAGCTCTTTCATAACCCGGGACATAAAGGGTGTACCTTGGTCCGTAAGCAGTTCTTTACAAATACCCACCCGGCTAAAAACAAGAGATAGCTCTTTGGCTATGGTTTTGGCCGAGGTATTTCTGAGAGGGATCGCTTCTGGATAACGGGTGGCATAGTCCATTATAACCAATATGTACTGGTGCCCCCTAGCGGACTTGATTATAGGACCTACCAAATCCATTGCGATTCTCTCAAACGGGACCTCAATGATGGGTAGAGGGACCAGCGGGCTACGGAAATGTGGCATCGGGGCCGACCTCTGACACACAGGGCAGGAGGAACAATAATTTTCTATGTCCTTCATCACCCCAGGCCAATAGAATCTCTGTAATACCCTCTCTCGGGTTTTCTCTGTCCCCAGATGACCTCCAAGAATGTGCCCATGGGCCAACTCCAACACCAACTTCCTGTAAGGTTTGGGCACCACAAGCTGCTCAACGGTTTCTTCTGCCCTTTTTGCCACCCGATACAGTAGGTCCTTCTCTACGCTGAAGTATGGGTAAGTGCAGGTATTATGTGGGTTCACTAACTCGCCATCTATTTCCACTACGTTTTCCCGTGCCTTTATTAGGGCGGGGTCTTTTAACTGTTCTGTGGCAAAATTTTCCCTGTGAACCTCCAGATCAGAAAACTCCACAGACGGTAGGTTTTTGTCTGAGGAGGTGGGCTCCTCTCCAGTTTCTTGAGTCTCCCCTGCCAATACTGACAAGGGAAATTCTGGAGAGTCCTCACCACTCTCAGAGGAGTTCTGGCTATCACATTCCTGGTACATAGGGGCACCAGTGGGGGGCTCAGGATCATCCCACAGTTCCCAGAACTTCGGAAAATCCCTTCCCACAATGGCATCATGCGGTAATTGAGATACTAACCCCACTGGATGAGAGAGGGTACCTTTGGGGGTCTCGAAACACACTGTAGTCACTGGATACTCTCGGGTGTCCCCATGCACACAAATAACAGCTACCTTGCTATTCCCAGAGACCTCTGTTTTAACTAATTCAGCCTTTATCAGGGTCACAAGGCTACCTGAATCCAGTAATACCACAACATTTCTACCATTAATATACATTTTGCATAAATGTTTCTCAGTTCCCCGAATGGCAGTGCATGCGACTGTCGCACACAGCGACTGACGTCTGTCCATCAGAAAGTCACATTGCATGGGTTCCTCCACAACCGGGCAATTTGCTGCAATATGTCCCGCTTGCCGGCAGCGGTAGCAAACAATCCATTTGGCTGCCTCTTGAGCCCCTGACTTCCCAGGC
Organism: Rana muscosa; assembly: GCA_029206835.1. Classification (NCBI taxonomy): domain Eukaryota; kingdom Metazoa; phylum Chordata; class Amphibia; order Anura; family Ranidae; genus Rana; species Rana muscosa. The sequence continues at coordinate 234,314,258 of CM055126.1, forward strand.
TGTTCTCGCCAAACTTTGGGTAGAGCTCCCACCCTCTCACTCTCTCCACCCTCACCCCTTGGAATCCTCTTATCCGCCCCTGGGGATGGTCTGGTCTTAGGGTGGAAAGTCCGAGAGTCTCTGGAAGAGGCCGTCAGGTTCTCTGTAGCCAAGTATCTCTCTACACGATCCACAAGTTTACCGGCCGTTTCTGGGTCTCCATGGCTTACCCACTTTTGAATGGCGGTAGGAAGAGCTCTCAAGAAACGATCCATCACAACACGTTCCACAATCTCCGGTGCGGACAAAGTCTCTGGCTGTAGCCACTTCCTGCTCAGGTGAATGAGATCATACATTTGAGACCTGGGGGGTTTTCCAAGCTGGAAAGTCCAGTTATGCACACGCTGAGCCCGGACAGCCAGGGTGACACCCAGCCTTGCCAATATTTCAGCTTTTAGCATCACATAGTCTTTTGCTTGGTCAGGCTCTAGGTCATAGTAAGCCTTCTGCGATTCACCAGTTAACAGAGGAGCCACCAGTCCAGCCCACTGCTCCTCAGGCCACTTTTCTCTTTCAGCAGTCCTTTCAAATGTGGTCAAAAATACCTCTGGATCATCCTCTCCAGTCATTTTTGTCAATAGACGACTCACCCCAAAGGACGCGGTATTAGTGGGACGGCTTTCCTCACTGGTCTGCGGACGTTGCTGCATTACTGCTTCCATTTGTTGTAGTCTCTGCTCTTGCTTCTGTAACAGGTCTATGAAGCGGGCCTCAGATTGCTGCTGGGCTTGTTGATGAGCTTGCTGCTGGGCTGCAAGGCTCCTTTGCAAACCTGCATTTGTCTGCTGTTGATTGGCATTTGCTAGAGCCAGCTGTTTCAGTATCTCCTCCATGCTGGCTTAAAAAAAACTGCCACTGGTTCTCCACCAACTGTGAGGGGGTTAACTCGGTAGCGGGTGTGTGTGACCCCCTGGTTGGGCTCCCCACTCAAAAACAGGGCCAGCAGACGGAGGTTGTGGTTTTCAAAATCAAAAGGTGCGGTTTATTTCTCTATGTACAGTGACAAAAACACAGCAAAGCAAAAAGAAACATAAACAAAATAAATCCTGGTCAGTTTGACCTCTGACTAAACATGCAGGTTTCCTAAACTAACAACTGGGATCAGCCTGGTGCTGTCCTAGTCCCTAAGTCCCTGGTTTAGTAAAAGTCCAAACAAATAGCCACACAGGCTTTGCCTCACCGCACAGGGGTTCACTCTCCCTAGACAGTCCACACAGGTCTGGGTCCAGGCATGAGCTAACATCTAATGAAGCTGGGAGTTCTTATAGAGGCCTAAATGAGCTGACAAGCTTCAGCTGGTCTCATCAACTCCCTGTCTGCACGACGCCCAGCCCTCTCTCTAGAGGTATGAGTCATCCATGAGCCCACTAGCCTTAGCTGGGTTTATACAACTCTCCACCTAGTTGTATAAGTCGGCGTAAAGCCTGAATCTGGGCGAAATATATCTACCCCCCTGGATGCAACCAGGTGACTTTACCTTCCTGCTGTCACAATATATATATATATATATATACACATACACACACATATACACTACACACGTAATTAATAAAAAGTCCTTAGTCAATATAGACAAAGTTCCAATACTCAAAGCAGCGCTCCAATCAAATAAATAAAGTATGACCGGCATTCCCATGTAAAAACATAAGAGAAATCGGTAGTAGGTTGATAGGTGAAGGATTCTACTTAAAGCAGAGTTCCACCCAAAAATGGAACTTCCTCTTTAAGTGAAGGTGACCCCCCTGACATGCCACATTTGGCATGTCTTTTTTGGGGGGGGGAGCAGGTACCCTGTTTTTACGAGCATCCAGCTCCCACTTCCTCCCCTGGCGTCGGAAGGAAGTTCACCTCTCCCCCCTCCCTCCCTGCAATCTTCTGGGGCACGTCACAGGTCCCAGAAGATTGCCCGGCCATTCACAGCGCGTAGCATGGCTCACGCATGCACAGCGCGCGCCACAGTTAGAACGGCGGCAGAGAGGAGCAGGGCTTCGTACGCCCGCATCGCTGGACCGTGGTACAGGCGAGTGTCTGATCAGGGCCGCTGTTAGAAATCACGGGGCCCCGGGCAACTTACCTGACAGGTGGCAATGGTGTGCTTTGCAGCCATGGCAGAAATTAGAGCCATGCTACTGCCACCTCATGACTCCTGTTTTCTTTTTTGTTTTGTTTTTTTACTTTTTTAAATTGCTGAATGCTAATTTTACATTGCAAGACTGCATTACAACTGTAAAATTATTATTTGGCTTCAAGGTGCAGAGCGACCCCATTAAACTCGATGAGAAATTTGACAGGTGGTGCTGCCTGTCAAACTCTGCAGCCTGCTCTAAAAGTGCTGCAGCTCTGAAGTAAAGCTTTGCAGCAATGGCATGTTGTCAGGTCACCTGAAGCCAGGTGACAGATGCACACCGTTGGGGTCAGGAGTGCACCACTAAGGTAGTGAACCCTATGGCTGACTGCTGCAGATGGAAGACTGGGTGATTAGGGAAGGCAGGTCCACTGGAGCACTAACAGGGATAGTCGAGAACAAGCCAAGATCGGTAAAACAGAGACAGCCATAGCACGCGGCAAGCAGGAACACAATCACTTAACAAACAACGTTGATCAGCAAGGCAGACTTGCAGTGCACAGGTTAATATAGTGTTCCCTGATAGGCCCTGGGGGTGGAGCCATGCTGGGAGGAGAGATTATTAAAGCAGCCAGGTGAGAGAGTCTGGCCTCTAAGGTGAACTAATGGAGGAGGTAAGCTGAGAGACAAAAATTACTGCATAACCATGACAATTATAAGGGCAAAGTCATCCAGTGATGTCTCCCGGTAACCCCGCCCCTATGTTTATCTGTCATTTGGCTGGAGGGAACCGTGATCGGCGAGTTTAATCACTTTTGTTCGGGTCAGCGTTTTATTTATTTTTTAACCACTTGCCACCCGCCCACCGTCAAATGACGACTGGGTGGACATCATATGACAGCTTCCCAGAACGACTGCTCTCACGCGCCCGCGGGGGCACGCAGCGCGGCGACCGCGGCCGCTCCATGTTGCTAGGACATGGTGCCACCCCGATCTCTGTAAAGAGCCACGGCCGCGGCTCTTTAACCATGTGATCAGCTGTGTCCAATCACAGCCGGTCACATGTAAACACAGAGATGCCGGTAATCGGCATTCCTCGCCTCACACTGACAGGAGTGCAAGGAGAGGAGAGCCGATCAGTGGCATCTCCTCACAGGGGGACATCTAGGTATGTAATCAGGATACAATGAGTGCCAACCAGTGCCCACAAGTTCCAGCAATCAGTTCCCACCATTGCCAGAAATCAGTGTCCACAATTGCCAGCAATCAGTGGCCATTAGTGATGCCAGTCAGTGCTGCCCATCACTGCCACCCATCAATGCCCATCAGTGCCGCCTATCCGTGCCACCTAATCAGTGCCCATCACTGCAGCCTCATCAGCGAAGGAGAAAAATTACTTATTTACAAAATTTTCTGACAGAAACTAAGAACTTTTTTTTTTCAAAATATTCGGTCTTTTTTGGGGGGGAAAAAATAAAAAACCCATAAGTGATTAAATACCACCAAAAAAAAGCTCTATTTGTGTGAAGAAAATGATAAAAATGTAATTTGGGTACAGTGTTGTATGACTGCGCAATTGTCATTCAAAATGAGACAGGTGAAAATTGGCCTGGGCAGGAAGGGGATGAAAATGCCCGGTATTGAAGCGGTTAATAATGGTCTTATCAAAAACTGTTGTGTTTTTCTTTATTTTGGACACTTTTTTTTTGTGAATATTGATACAATGTACCTTTACTCATTCACATTGGGGGGAAGGGTTGGAATCTGGGGGTCCCCTTGTTAAAAGGAGCTTCCAGACTCCAATAAGCCCCCCGCCCGCAGACCCCCACAACCACCGGCCAGGGTTGTGGGGAAGAGGCCCATCAACATGGGGACAGGGTGCTTTGTGGGGGGGGGGATCTGCCCTCATGTTGTAAAGCGCTGCACAAACTGTTGGCGCCATATAAATCCTGAATAATAATAATAATGATGATGGAGCTGTTGCCATAGCAATTAGTTATGCTTTCATTTTCACAGTTATTACTATCAGAGACCTCCAGCCGCTCTTCGCCGCTCTATCGGTCGGTCGCTATTGTGAGCCGCTCTACCCCTCCCGGACGTCTCTATGGGATGCCGTTCTGTCATCTCGCTGGTATCTATGGCCGGCCGCTCTATCCTCCGGGACTCTATGGTGATAAATTGCGGTCAGGCAGCGCCGCGGACAGCCTGTTTTGGGTCCTTCGGTGTGTAGGCAGTTCCGGGTCCACGTCTCCGGTAGAGGATGGAGGGGAAAACGGAGCGCAGAGTGTGAGGAGAGCCGTGTCATCCTGTGTACAGCCCGGGAGAGGTGAGAGCACGGCCCCGGGGTACCTATCGCACTGCTCCTGACCTGGGGGGCGGGCCTTGTGGGGGGCTCCCCTCTTTCCTGATCCTGGGGAGGCTCCCCTCTTTCCTGATCCTGGGGGGCTCCCCTCCTCCCTGATCCTGGGGGGCTCCCCTCTTCCCTGATCTTGGGGAGCCCCCCTCTTCCCTGATCCTAGGGGGGCTCCCCTCTTCCCTGATCCTAGGGGGGCTCCCCTCTTCCCTGATCCTAGGGGGGCTCCCCTCTTCCCTGATCCTAGGGGGGCTCCCCTCTTCCCTGATCCTAGGGGGGCTCCCCTCTTCCCTGATCCTAGGGGGGCTCCCCTCCTCCCTGATCCTGGGGAGCTCCCCTCCCCCCTGATCCTGGGGAGCTCCCCTCCCCCCTGATCCTGGGGAGCTCCCCTCCCCCCTGATCCTGGGGAGCTCCCCTCCCCCCTGATCCTGGGGAGCTCCCCTCCTCCCTGATCCTGGGGAGCTCCCCTCCTCCCTGATCCTGGGGAGCTCCCCTCCTCCCTGATCCTGGGGAGCTCCCCTCCTCCCTGATCCTGGGGAGCTCCCCTCCTCCCTGATCCTGGGGAGCTCCCCTCTTCCCTGATCCTGGGGGGCTCCCCTGATCCTGGGGGTCTTCCCTGATCCTGGGAGGGGCCCCCCCTCTTCCCTGATCCTGGGAGGGGCCCCCCCTCTTCCCTGATCCTGGGAGGGGCCCCCCCTCTTCCCTGATCCTGGGAGGGGCCCCCCCTCTTCCCTGATCCTGGGAGGGGCCCCCCCTCTTCCCTGATCCTGGGAGGGGCCCCCCCTCTTCCCTGATCCTGGGAGGGGCCCCCCCTCTATCCTGATCTTGTGTGGTATCAGTCCAAGGGGCCCCCTATGTACACTCCTGATTTAGGTGGGCACACTGAGTATTGTACTGCTCCTGCCTGGCACCCTGTACATAACAGTCTGGGGGTGGGCGCCCTGTTCATGGTACAAATCCCAATTGGCATTCTGTGCATGGTGCAGTTCCTGGCGGGCACCCTGTGTATGGGAGTGGTCCAGACTGACACCCTGTGCAAGTTACCAACCCCAATGGACACCCTGTGCATAGTAACCAACCCAATGGGTGCACTGTGCATGATAGTGTCCTCGTGGGCACCCTGTGCCTAATATCCCAACTGATACCCTGTTCATGGCACAATTTCTGTCTGACACTTTCTGCATGGTGTCAGTCTGAATGGCGCCCCTTTGCAGGGTGGTGGTCGAGGTGGGCGCCCCCTTTGCAGGGTAGTGGTCAAGGTGGGTGTCCCGTGCAGGGAGGTGGGCGCCCTGTGCAGGGTAGTGGTCGAAGTGGGCGCAGTGTGCGGGGTGGTGGTGGTGGTGATCGAGGTGGGCGTCCCCTGTGCGGGGTGGTGATCGAGGTGGGCATCCCCTGTGCAGGGTAGTGGTCGTGGTGGGCGCCCAGTGGTGGAGGTGGGCGCCCGTGCAGGGTGGTGGTGGTGGTGGTGATCGAGGTGGGCGTCCCCTGTGCGGGGTGGTGATCGAGGTGGGCGTCCCCTGTGCGGGGTGGTGACCGAGGTGGGCGTCCCCTGTGCGGGGTGGTGATCGAGGTGGGCGTCCCCTGTGCGGGGTGGTGGTTGAAGTGGGCGCCCCCCGTGCGGGGTGGTGGTTGAAGTGGGCGCCCCCCGTGCGGGGTGGTGGTTGAAGTGGGCGCCCCCCGTGCGGGGTGGTGGTTGAAGTGGGCGCCCCCCGTGCGGGGTGGTGGTTGAAGTGGGCGCCCCCCGTGCGGGGTGGTGGTTGAAGTGGGCGCCCCCCGTGCGGGGTGGTGGTTGAAGTGGGCGCCCCCCGTGCGGGGTGGTGGTTGAGGTGGGCGCCCCCCGTGCGGGGTGGTGGTTGAGGTGGGCGCCCCCCGTGCGGGGTGGTGGTTGAGGTGGGCGCCCCCCGTGCGGGGTGGTGGTTGAGGTGGGCGCCCCCCGTGCGGGGTGGTGGTTGAGGTGGGCGCCCCCCGTGCGGGGTGGTGGGCGCCCCCCGTGCTGGGTGGTGGTCGAGGTGGGCGCCCCCCGTGCTGGGTGGTGGTCGAGGTGGGAGCCCCCCGTGCTGGGTGGTGGTCGAGGTGGGCGCCCCCCGTGCTGGGTGGTGGTCGAGGTGGGCGCCCCCCGTGCTGGGTGGTGGTCGAGGTGGGCGCCCCCCGTGCTGGGTGGTGGTCGAGGTGGGCGCCCCCCGTGCTGGGTGGTGGTCGAGGTGGGCGCCCCCCGTGCTGGGTGGTGGTCGAGGTGGGCGCCCCCCGTGCTGGGTGGTGGTCGAGGTGGGCGCCCCCCGTGCTGGGTGGTGGTCGAGGTGGGCGCCCCCCGTGCTGGGTGGTGGTCGAGGTGGGCGCCCCGTGCTGGGTGGTGGTCGAGATTGGCGCCCCGTGCGGGGTAGTGGTGGTGGAGGTGGGCGCCCCGTGCGGGGTAGTGGTGGTGGAGGTGGGCGCCCCGTGCAGGGTGGTGATCGAGGTTGGCGCCCCCTGTGCAGGGTGGTGGTCGAAGTGGACGCCCCCTGTGCAGGGTAGTGGTGGTGGTGGGCGCCCCGTGCAGGGTGGTGGTGGAGATGGGTGCCACCTGCAGGGTGGTGATTGAGATGGACGCGCCCCGTGGAGGTGGGCGCTCCCTGTGCAGGGTGGTGGAGGTGGGCGCCCCAGTGCAGGGTGGTGGTCGCCCTGTGCAGGGTACATTTTCTCAACTGGCAGCTCTTCATGGTACAGTTCCCAGTGGACAACCTGTGCATGGTACCAGTCAGGCCGGGCACATGGTGCAGACTTCCCCTCCTCCCTCTGGACGCTTAATTTAGTTTGGTGTTCAGAGTTATTTTAAACATCTACCAGGTATGACAGGTCCTCTTGGCTGGTTGGTGGTGGTGGGGCGGTTGGGTGAGGGGTGATGAATCCAGAATTGGTGTATTTATATTCTCGGCTCTCCCATGGCCAGGAAATAAGAGATGTTTTTCAGTAATATCATTGTGTCCCGACTCCTTTCTTGCAGTGATTGGTCAGTTCAACATTCAGGGCGGAGCCTGAGCATTCTGTATCTCAGTCTATGACTCCAGTAACCCCCCTTCTATGTTCCTCATTACAGGTGATGAGTGGCGGACTATGAGTGACGGCTGACCCCGGAGATCCCCCACAATGTCCTGGTTGGTAGACTTGGCCGTTAAGGCGGAGGATCTGCTAAATTTGGTGGATCAGGGAGCGGCGACCGCCCTAAGCAAGAGCAAAGAGGGCGAGGTCATCCTGGACAGCGCCGCCGACTACATCGGACACGATCCGCCGGAGAAACCGAAGGAGAAGCATCCCAGCTTTACGAAGTCCGCCTTTATCTCCTCCGCCGCCGGCAATATAAAGAACCAAAAGGCGACTCTTCTCGCCGGCACGGCCAATGTAAAGCCCGTCAGCAGGATGACTACAGAGACCTCCCGCAGCGCCCCCATCGCCTCCTCCCACAGCACCCCTATCTCCTCCTCCCACAGCACCCCCATCGCCTCCTCCCAGAGCGCCCCCTCCCACAGGACCTCCAGCCACTTCGTACGGCGGAAAAAGTCTGAACCGGACGATGAGCAACTTTTCGATTTCCTTAATAGTTCGGAGAAAGTGCACAACGGCGCCCTGGAGTCCAGGAGAGAATCCAGCAGGGAGGCGAGTGGGCACTCCGCACCAAGCAACCCCAACAGTGCCAACACCACCCAGAGCGCCTCTCCGAAGACTGAACGGAAAACTCCAGGTAAATGTTTTCTCCTGCTTATCTACCTGGCTCCCCCAAAATATCCTACTTACCTGCTCCACACTCCAGCTCCGTCCCCGGCTTCCTCCTTGGTCCAGCAATGGTAGAATGCAGAGGTGGGGGACTTGAGTCACCTGTTTGAGGACTTGTGACTTGCTTGACAGAATTCAATAAATGACTCGACTTGACTTTGACTTGTCACTAATGACTTGAGACTTGACTTTGACTTGGGCTATATGACTTGAAATGACTTGGCACCACTAACACTAACCGCAAGCCGCCGTCTGCCTACCTGATCAGCGTGTCATGCAGACAGACGGCGGCCATTGCAGTGTTCAAAAGCCACGCCTCCTCGTCTGTGATAGGCGGAACACTCAATTTCCCAGCAGGCAGTGTTCAGCCTATCACGGACATCCTCTTATCCTCGTCTGTGTTATGAGGATGAGCGGATGTCGGTGATAGGCGGAACACTGAATGCTGGGAAATTGAGTGTTCCGCCTATCACAGATGAGGAGGAGGCGCGGCTTTTGAATACTGGAATGGCCGCCGGGATGCCGCCGATCAGGTACATGGCTGACGGGCACAGTGAGACACGGGCACAGTGAGACACGGGCACAGTGAGGCTTTGGGCACAGTGAGGCATTGGGCACAGTGAGGCAATGGGCACAGTGAGGCAATGGGCACAGTGAGACACGGGCACAGTGAGGCATGGGCACATAAACAATATTTTCTTTCTCGTACATCACGGGACACAGAGCGACATAGTCATTACTAATGGGTTATATAGATACCTTCAGGTGCTGGCACTGGCAACTTCCAAAACCGGAAGTACCCTCCCCTATATAAGCCCCTCCCATCCGGGAGCACCTCAGTTTTTTGCCAGTGTCTAAGGTGTTGGCCAAGAAGAAACATGTGTTTTTCACTGAGCTTGCGTACAGGTTCTTTTGGGCCTCAGTAAGCTATTCCGGATCCGACCAAAAAAGCTTCATAGCTAAACGGTCGGTACCCGGGCCTTGCAGAGAAGAGCAAGGTTTTGCCTGTAATGCTTCTCTTAGGAGAGCTGGACCCTGGGATCCAGAGCTCTGGTCATACCCATGACCAAGATGTTTTCTGTGCAGGGTGCTATACAGGTCCAGGGGAGTGGAATCCTTGGGAACCCGGTCCCTGAAGGTTTAATTACAATGCCTGCCGTGATAGGTGAAGTTTGGGCTTCTGTGGACCAAACAAAGTCCTGCGGCGGGGAACAGGTAAGTGGGGGCCCCCAGGAACTTGGTTCTATTGGGGGACCCCCAAGCCTAATTTGTCTTTCTGTCTGTTACCTAACGGTATTCCCGCTAATATCTGTGCATGCCTGTAACTACTAAAAAAATGTAATAATTTTAATAGTGGTCAAGAAAAAAAAAAAATATATATATATATATTTAATATATTAGACTGCGGTACCTGTGTTAATCCACTAGAGGCCGCTGTGGAACGTTTCTTGTCATGTGGACTAGTTTCTTTTTATCAGAGCAAGTCCAGGCAGATGGTGAGTTCTCTTGTGGGAAACTGCTTCCTCTGCCATGTTGCAATACTCGTCCATCCCCCGGCCTGCGGCAAAAGGGGCCCTGGCTCTTGTCCCTGGTTTCCTTTTCAAAATTAGCGCCGAAGGCGCACGTGGCCGCGCGCGTGCACGCGCCTCTATATATAGAGGTGAGCCGGGAAAGGGGGCGGAGCTTGGGGAATGACGCTCTGTGCGCACCGCAGCGCTTCTGCGCATGTGCGGGCGTCCCAGCATGTTAAAAACCACAATTATGTGTTGTGAGCTGGCTATGGAGTACAGAGACAGAGCTGGCAACATTTAAAAAAAAAAAAAAAGGCATACAGCAAGCGGTTGATGCAGGCATCCCCATAGAAAGGCACATTAGTAGACACCAACTGTTTTTATAGCAGCATTTATGCTAGACTATTGTCAGTAAGTGGTGTATTTCGGCTGGAATACCTCAGCTTTGGGCTTAGGAATAATGCCGTCTAAAAACTCCGGGACTAAAAATCCCAGGAAGCATAGGGGGTCTCCATCGGGCTCTGAGGATCTTGGGCATGCTTCGGCTGCACCAATCTCCCCTGAAGAATCAGAGGTTAGTGACCGTAGAGCACCCTCAGGAGTACCTGGTACTGTGGCTGTCCTCAGTTCACCTGCTCCTGTGTATGTAACAGAGGAGGTTTTTTCCTCAGCTCTGGGAGGGCTGGAAGAGAGATTGTCAGTATTGATCGCTGCTTCCCTGTCACAGGAAAAAAGCACTCGATCTCCGTCTCCTCCCTCAGAGTGCCTGTTAGCGGAGCAACAGTCCCGTACAGGGATCGACCTACCTGAAGGGGATCAGGATGAGGTCGATTCTGTTGTAGAGGAATCAACAGTGGAAGAGCCGTTCTCAGCATCACATGCTGAAAGGTTATGGGTTCAGTCCCTGACTAATATGGTCCGATCAGCATTTAAAATGCCCCTTGCGGAGCCATCATCCACTTCTGTCTCCTCGTTGGGGTCGCTAAAAGCTCCCCAGACTGTTTGTTCCTTTCCGATCCATCCTTTACTGGAAGGGCTCATTTACCAGGATTGGGAGCATCCTGATAAAATATTTACTCCTCCCAAGAGATTTCAAGTGGTCTATCCCATGGAGGATAAGTTCATCAAAAAATGGAGGGTCCCTACAGTGGACGCAGCCATCTCTTGTGTGAATAAATCACTGACATGTCCAGTGGATAATGTCCAAATGTTCAAGGACCCAATAGATAAAAAATTGGAGTCCTTATTAAAATCTGCTTTTTCTACAGCAGGATTGGTGACACAACCAGCAGTGGCAGCTATTGGGGTCTGCCAAGCAGTGAAGGATCAGTTGAAGCAGGTCTTAAGGGACTTGCCAGATCAGCAGGCTCTTGCCCTAGCTGATCTACCTAGAGCCTTATGCTTTGCGGTGGACGCTATAAAGGATTCAATCCATCAGGCCTCCCGCCTTACGCTGTCTGTAGTACATATGCGCAGGCTTTTATGGCTCAAAAACTGGTCTGCTGAAGCTCCCTGTAAAAAATAGCTGGTCAGCTTCCCATTTCATGGTGAACGCTTATTCGGGGAAGACCTGGACAAATATATCCAGAGAATTTCCAGCGGTAAAAGTACACTTTTGCCGGTTAAAAACAGAGCTAGAGGTCCCTCTTTTAAGAGGCCTGCTTCTCCAGTCCCTAGGACATCGGCTGTGAAACAGTTCCGACGGCCTCCTCGGTCAAATCCCGGAGGTAAAAATCGGGGACAATTGCAGGGTAACAAGAAGCCCTGGAGCAGGAGAGGTACAAAACCTCCCCCAAAGTCAAATGCATGAAGGGTTGCCCCCACTCAATCGGGTGGGGGGAAGACTTCAGTTGTTCACAGAGACCTGGCGGGACACGATCAGAGACAGATGGGTGCTCTCCGCAGTAAATCTGGGATACAAATTGGAGTTAAGACTCCCCTCCTTCCCACTTTATAAGGTCAAACGTGTCAAGGGATCCCCAGAAGAGAGGATCCCTCCTGTTGGCACTAGAACAATTATTGCTCCAAGCAGTAATTATAGAGGTTCCCCTGGAAGAATGGGGGTTCGGGTTTTACTCAAACCTCTTTACGGTCCCGAAGCCAAACGGGGACGTGAGGCCCATATTAAATCTAAAAGGGCTAAACAAATTCCTACATATCAGGACTTTCCGGATGGAGTCGATCCGGTCGGTGGCCACTGCCCTACAAGGGGAGGAATGGTTAGCCTCGATCGACATCAAAGATGCTTATTTGCACATTCCCATCTTTCCAGCCCACCAAAAATTTCTACGCTTTGCGGTAGAAGGGCGCCATTTTCAGTTCAGAGCCTTACCCTTCGGTCTGGCCACAGCACCACGAGTGTTCACAAAAATTCTGGCCCCATTATTGGCCAATCTAAGAACACGAGGTGTAACGATAATGGCATATCTAGACGACTTGTTGCCGATAGACCACTCAGTGGAAAAACTAGAAGTGGTGGTTCACGAGACAATCAAGTATCTGGAATATCACGGTTGGATTATCAACCGAGACAAGTCAGCCCTAAAACCAGTCAAAAGTCTGGAATACTTGGGGCTAAGGCTGGATTCAGACCAGAGAAAAATTTTCTTGCCTCAAGAAAAGGGGTCGTCTTTGAGAGATTTGATCCACTTAGTGGGTTCAAAAAGACAGCCATCCATACGCCTGTGCATGCTGCTGGGAAAAATGGTGGCATCATTCGAAGCAGTACCCTACGGTCAATTCCATTCAAGGAATTTGCAAAGGGCCATACTGTCAGCCTGGAACAAAAAAGTTCAGGCTCTGGACTTACCAATGTCCTTGTCCCCTTCCGTTCGCAAGAGCCTCCGCTGGTGGTTGGTTCCCCAGAATCTGGAAAAAAGGAAATCCTTCAGTCTGATTTCTTGGAAGGTGGTCACTACAGATGCCAGCCTTATAGGCTGGGGAGCAGTACTGGAGCAATGGTCTCTCCAGGGCAGATGGTCGGATGCGGAAAAGGCCCTGCCCATCAATCTTAGAGATACGAGCAGCCCGGTATGCCCTAGTAGCATGGACATCCAAACTCCAAGGGTCCCCTGTCAGAATTCAATCAGACAATGCCACAGCAGTGGCATATATCAATCATCAGGGGGGCACCAGGAGTCGTGCAGCCCAGAGGGAAGTAAATTACATCCTGAGATGGGCAGAAAGATATGTCCCAGCCATATCGGCGGTATTCATTCCAGGAGTGGAGAATTGGAAAGCGGACTTTCTAAGTCGCCAACAATTATGCCCAGGGGAATGGTCCCTTTATCCCGAGGTTTTCCGGACAATATGTCAGCGGTGGGGAACACCGGATGTAGATCTGCTAGCATCCAGATTCAACGCAAAAGTGGACAGGTTTGTCTCTTGGACAAGGGATGCCCTAGTGTTCCCTTGGGATCAGTTCAAGCTGATATATGCATTCCCACCGCCACAATTGTTACCTCGATTACTCCGCAGAATCAGGGTAGAAAAGAAACCAGTGATTCTGGTGGCCCCGAAGAGCGTGGTACGCGGAGATTGTAAAATGTCAGTGGGGAGTCCTTGGACTCTCCCACATCGTCCGGACCTGCTTTCGCAAGGACCGATATACCACCCTTCCTTACCAGCCCTAGGTTTGACGGCCTGGCTATTGAAGCCCACATTCTAAAAAAGAGAGGGCTCTCTAATGCTGTGGTATCTACCATGATTAATGCCAGGAAGCCGGTATCCAGGCAGATCTACTATAGAATCTGGAAGGCGTACATCGCCTGGTGTGAGGCCAAGAAATGGCATCCACGTAAATACGTAATAGGTAGGAGTCTGGACTCCCTACAATAGGCTGTAGATAGGAAGCTTGCCTTGAGTACTATCAAGGGTCAGATTTCGGCCTTGTCAATATTTTTTCAAAGGCCCTTGGCTTCGCATTCACTAGTCAAAGCCTTTATACAAGGAGTGATGCGTATTAGTCCTCCGGTTAATATTCCCATATGTCCATGGGATCTAAACTTGGTTCTGTCGGTTCTACAGAAATAACCATTTGAACCATTACAGCATATTTCTTTGGTTCTTCTCACCAGGAAATTGATTTTTCTAGTAGCCATTTGTTCGGCTAAAAGAGTGTCGGAATTAGCAGCTATGTCCTGTAGGGAGCCATATCTCCTTATCCATAAGGATAGAGTAGTGTTACGTCCTCATCCAGCCTTTCTTCCTAAGGTGGTATCGAGGTTTCATTTGAACCAAGATGTGGTTCTTCCTTCTTTTTTTCCCCAAACCTACTTCAGTAGAGGAAAAGTTATTACATTCTTTGGATGTAGTAAGAGCAGTTAAAGCTTATCTAAAAGCCACTGCTCAGATTCGTAGAACGGATACTTTGTTTATTCTGCCGGAAGGCCCCAGAAGGGGTCAGGCAGCGTCAAAATCTACTTTAGCCAAGTGGATTCGACAGGTCATTATGCAAGCCTATGGCTTGAGAAGGAGACCGCCTCCGTTCAAAGTTAGAGCGCACTCCACAAGAGCAGTTGGAACTTCATGGGCAGTGCATCACCAGGCCTCCCTGGCTCAAATCTGTAAGGCCGCAACATGGTCTTCAGTTCACACGTTTACTAGGTTCTACCAGGTGGACGTTAGAAGTCAGGAGGATGTCGCCTTTTGGGCGCAGTGTGTTGCAGGCCGCAAAAGATCCTCATGTCTGATGGCGCCCAGCTTATGTACCCCCCCCCTCATTTGGCATTGCTTTGGGACGTCCCATTAGTAATGACTATGTCGCTCTGTGTCCCGTGATGTGCGAGAAAGAAAATAGGATTTTTATAACAGCTTACCTGTAAAATCCTTTTCTTGGAGTACATCACGGGACACAGAGCTCCCGCCCCTCTTTGGGGACACTTATTGCTTTGCTACAAAACTGAGGTGCTCCCGGATGGGAGGGGCTTATATAGGGGAGGGTACTTCCGGTTTTGGAAGTTGCCAGTGCCAGCACCTGAAGGTATCTATATAACCCATTAGTAATGACTATGTCGCTCTGTGTCCCGTGATGTACTCCAAGAAAAGGATTTTACAGGTAAGCTGTTATAAAAATCCTATTATTTATTGTTATCCCTCCTATTATTTTTATACAGTATGGGGTAGATCAGTATTTTGACTTGATTTGTGACTTGACCAAAATAAATGACTTGACTTGCTTGACTTCTAGCAGGGACTCGACTTGACTTGCTTGCTTTTCGTCACAGTAACTTGGGACTTGCTTGAGACTTGAAGGTTAAGACTTGAGACTTGCTTGTGACTTGCACATGTGTGACTTACTCCCATGTCTGGTAGAATGACACTCTGTCCATTTCCTGTGAGCCCAGCCTGTCCTCCTTTTTTTTTTTTTTTTACATTTACCACTAGGGGGCGTGTCATCTTATGGGCTGGGCTCACGTTTATAACTTTAGTCCACAGGTGGCAAACACACAGGCCAAATCCGGCATGCCAGGCCTTGTCATGTGGTCCGCGCAGCGGCCGCCACCTCCTGTTCTCACTGCTGTCTGCCCTTTCTGCTGTCACGCCAGGTCTCCTAGATAACAAGAGTGAACATTTCCGGCTCTAACCCCTTCAGTCCTGCAAGCGGCGCCAGCGTTGTGTGAGCATAGTGCATGCGCGGCTAGTCGGTCTCCTAGGCAACAAGGGTAAACATTTCCCGCCTTCTCAGTCCCTCCAGCGGCGCTGGCTTCATGAGCGTAGCGCCCCCCTGCATGTAGCGCGCGCCACTCTGCACGTAGCGCGTGCACTCTGCACGTAGCACGCGCTCCCCCTGCACTCTGCACGTAGCGCGCGCTCCCCCTGCACTCTGCACGTAGCGCGCGCTCCCTCTGCACGTAGCGCGCGCTCCCCCTGCACTCTGCACGTAGCGCGCGCTCCCTCTGCACGTAGCGCGCGCTCCCCCTGCACTCTGCACGTAGCGCGCGCTCCCCCTGCACTCTGTACGTAGCGCGCGCGCCCCCTGCACTCTGTACGTAGCGCGCGTGCCCCCTGCACTCTGTACGTAGCGCGCGTGCCCCCTGCACTCTGCACGTAGCGCGCGTGCCCCCTGCACTCTGCACGTAGCGCGCGCGCCCCCTGCCCTCTGCACGTAGCGCGCGCGCCCCCTGCACGTAGCGCGCGCGCCCCCTGCACGTAGCGCGCGCGCCCCCTGCACGTAGCGCGCGCGCCCCCTGCACGTAGCGCGCGCGCCCCCTGCACGTAGCGCGCGCGCCCCCTGCACGTAGCGCGCGCGCCCCCTGCACGTAGCGCGCGCGCCCCCTGCACGTAGCGCGCGCGCCCTCTGCACTCTGCACGTAGCGCGCGCGCGCCCCCTGCACTCTGCACGTAGCGCGCGCGCCCCCCTGCACTCTGCACGTAGCGCGCTCACATAGTGGTGAGTTCTTGCGGGCGCGCTCCTGTGATACAGCCGATGGCCATAGCAGCTGTATCACTCGGCCCGGCTCGCCGCGTCATTGGATGTGATTGACAGCAGCGTGAGCCAATGGCTGCGCTGCTTTCAATCCATCCACTCTAGCCAATCAACGACCAGGCTGAGCGGTGAAGAGGATGTCGGGGGTGAATGCAACAGGGTGAACAGGCTCAGGTAAGTAAAACGGGGGGCTGGGGGGGGGGGGGGCTGATATTGTCGGATGTTTTTTCACCTTAATGCATAGGATGCATTAAGGTGAAAAACATCCCTTGTAATAGAAATAAGGATGACAGGTCCTCTTTATGGAGAGATCTGGGGTCAAAAAGACCCCAAATCTTTTCTTTACCTTTAAAGTAGAAGCCTACCCTACCACTAAAATCCCTGCATCTACAGACCTCCACAATCCAACACTATAACTCATCTAACCCTGTAAAAAAAAAAAAAATCAGTATACATACTTTTTTTTTTTTTTTTTTTTTTTAAAGCCGATCCGACCCTACGCTGAGTTGTCGACTGCGGCTTCCCCGTGTACCACGGGTCACAGAGGACACAGCCGACAATGAAAGCCCCATCATAACTCTCTATGGGTGACGTCACTTCCCATTCATTTCACAGCCATTGTCGGCCGTGTCCTCTGCAGAGCTTCCGTCGCTGAAGACAGGATCGGCTTCAAAAAAAGGTATGTATACTGATCTCTTCTTTACAGGGCTAGATAGGTTAGTGTTGGAATGTGGGATTGTAGTCTTAAGGCGGACTTATTTTTTAAAAGTTAGACCTTTTGCTTAAAAACAAAAAATGGTTTACTTCCAGCCTGGACCAGAAATGACATCATAAGGTCGCTTCGATTCTCCAAGGTCCTAGAGGCGATCAAAGCGGATCTACTTCTTGATCACCTATGTGACCAACTGGTGGCACTATCGGACCATTTCTCAGGTGATCCGGTGGGGATGACAAGCCAGAGAAACACTAGTGAGCAACAGGGACAGTAGGGGAGGGTTTTTTTTGGACCCCTAATCCCGGTCGGTAAACTACTTGACAGGTATTTGCACCCACTTCTGGGCATAAACTCGTGGGAGTCACTCCACCCCCCCCCCCTCCCCTGGGAAACGCACAGGTCCCAGGAGAGAGCAGGGACCAGTGACGGCGCGCCGCGCTACTTGCGCATGCGCAGTAGGGAACTGGGCAGTGAAGCCGCATGAATATTTATCTAGACATATTTTTTATTCCATTTTTAACTTTATATTAGCAGCTTTACTAGTATCAGCAGGGCCGCCATCAGCCAAAATTATTTTTTTATTTAGTTTTTGTAAGGGGGCCCCGGATGGCAACCCCCCCTTTTTTTTTTTTTTTTCGTCAGCACCCAAAGCCCCCCCCCCCCCCCGACCTTAACAATTTGCGGCGGCAGCACCCCCCCTGCTTCTCAATTCGTGGCACCCCCCGCTTCTCAATTCGCGGCTGCCCCCCCTGCTCAATTTACGGCAGTAGCACCCCCCCCGGTTCTCCTCTGCTCCAGGGGGGCCCATGCCTGAAGCTGTGTAAGGGGCCCCAAAATTCCTGATGGCGGCCCTGAGTATCAGTATTCGCATGAGGGCTGATGGAGAGGTATTTAAATTTTAATTATTTATCATCTCTGTGTGTGTGTATATATATTAACCACTTAACAGTGCTATAGCCGAATATTTTTTTACCACATTTTCGGTCTTTTTTTTCTTTTTATAGCGCAACAAAGTAAAAAAACTGTGGTGATTACCACCAAAAGAAATCTCTATTTGTGTGAAATAAAAGGACAAAAAATGTCATATGGGTACAGTGTTGCATGACTGAGTAATTGTCATTCAAAATGTGCCAGCACTGAAAATTGGTGTGGGTAGGAAGTGCCCAGTGGGTAAGTGGTTAATGGATCCGGCTATACTGTATATTATGACTTTGAGCTGCAGATTAGCATTCTTAACCGTAGGTACCAGAGGTAAACTAGCAGCACACAGCTGTGCACGCTGCTGGTTCAGTCACCAACAGGCAGTGGCGTATCCAAGGTATGGCAGGCATGGCAAGAACCATGGGCGCCGTAGGGGGGGGGGGGCGCCAAAAAAAAACGTTCCCTGCATGACAAATTCCCACCCGTTCTCCTGCGGCCGCATCCTGCACTATAGTCCTGGTGCCGGCGGCGGCACGGCAATTCACTTATAAGTAATGTTTCCTGGCTGGCATGTAGGAGAGTGACAGGCGCGGGCCGTGAGCGCCCCCATGCTTGTCTATGAGTGGTATCGCCCACTGCTCAGACCGTCATTCAGCTAACTTGCGGAGGCTCCGCCTAAAGCTTCGCCTACCCTCCAGTCCTCTTCGCATCGCAGCTTCATCTTCTCCCCGAGCGCGAGCGGGTCGGTGACGTCACCGTCGTCACTTGTGAGGTCAGGTCACTGAGGAGAAGAACTGGCTAGTCTGAGTCTGACAGAGAAGAGACTAGTCCCTGGAACCCCCAGCCAGGCAGGCAGCACTGCAGCAGGTACGGACAGTACTATATTCTATAGTCACACGTGTACTGTGTTATGTTATCATTGTGTACAGTATGATGATGTGTGCCAACTGCCAAATATAGTGCTTAATATATGGAATAAAAATATTATAATTAATGCATAGCCATAGATATCATAAATAAAGTGATTTGTGCAAGTAGTACCTGCTGTTGCACAAATCACTTTATTTATGACATCTATGGCTATGAATAATTCAATTTATTTAATCCATATTGAGCACTATATTTGATTGGCTGCTTGCTTCTGTTTGGGTCTGTGCCTGGCACATGATGACTTAGGCTACTTTCACACTGGGGCGTTGCGCCGTCGGCGGTAAAGCGCCAATATTTTTGCGGCGCTTTACTGATGGTTTTCGCGGCGCTAGCAGGGCGCCTCAAAGATGTGGCTGGCAGGACTTTTTTGAGCATCCTGCTAGCGCACCACTAGCAGCCCAAAAAGGGTTAAAACCGCCCGCAAAGCGCCGCTGCAGCAGTGCTTTGCTGGCGGTTCGGTTGCACTGCCCATTGATTTCAATGGGCAGGGGCACTTTAGAAGCAGTGTGTACACCGCTCCTACAGTACCTCAAAGTTGCGGCTAGCAGGACTTTTTTGAGCGTCCTGCCAGCGCACCGCTCCAGTCTGAAAGCCCTCGGGCTTTCACATTGGAGTGAGAAAAGAGGCTCTTTCAGGGCACTTTGCAGGCGCTATTTTGTAGCGATGTAGCACCTGCAAAGCGCCTCAGTGTGAAAGTAGCCTAAGACCCCTTTCACACTGAGGTGCTTTGCAGGCACTATAACGCTAAAAATAGCGCCTGCAAAGCGCCCTGAAAAAAAGCAGCATCTTTGAGGCGCTGTAGGAGTGGCTCCTAAAGCGCCCCTGCCCATTGAAATCAAAGCAGCGCTTTGCAGGCGTTTTGTTAACCCTTTCTCGGCCACTAGCCGGGGTTAAAAGCGCCCCGCTAGCGGCTGAATAGCGCAGCGAAAACTACGGTAAAGCGCCGCTAAAAATAACGGCGCTTTACCGCCAACGCCCTCACCCCCCCAGTGTGAAAGAGGCCTTAAAGTCCTCATCATGTGCGATTGTGCGTGTGTGCTAAGCAAACAGGGCCGCTGGTGATCCTACTCCCTCTGTACAGTGTCAGAGGTGCTGGAGCAGCAGTGGCGGAGGACTGTATCCATTATGAGGAAACATCCCCTGCACCGCTGTGTGTCCTTGATCATCACCGTGCCACTGCCAGTGAGTGTGACCTGTCTGTGTACCACTGCGCGCAGTCACTGTCTCTGATGTTCCTTTCCACTCTGCCTTTCTGCCCAGTGCTGTGCCCGTCCACCGCATGATCCGCCCCCATGGAGGCCGCTCTCTCTTCCTCCTGCTAAGTGCCCATACACTGCACGATTCCTCCGCATTTATAGGTGCTGATATTACTGCATTTATGGGTTCTCGTAAGGCCGCATTTATATAGGTGCTGGTAAGGCCGCATTTATGGGTGCTGGTAAGGCCGCATTTATGGGTGCTGGTAAGGCCGCATTTATGGGTGCTGGTAAGGCTGCATTTATAGGTGCTGATATTACTGCAATTATGGGTTCTCGTAAGGCTTCATTTTTATAGGTGCTGGTAAGGCCGCATTTATAGGTGCTGGTAAGGCCGCATTTATAGGTGCTGGTAAGGCCGCATTTATGGGTGCCGGTAAGGCTGCATTTATAGGTGCTGATATTACTGCAATTATGGGTTCTCGTAAGGCTTCATTTTTATAGGTGCTGGTAAGGCCGCTTTTATGGGTGCTGATATTATTGCATTTATGGGTGCTGTTACCGCATTTATGGGTGCTGATATTACTGAATTTATGGGTTTTGGTAAGGCCGCTTTTATGGGTGCTGATATTACTGCAATTATGAGTGCTGATGTTACTGCATTTATGGGTTCTGGTAAGGCCGTTTTATGGGTGCTGATGTTACTGCATTTATGGGTTCTGGTGCTTTTTTTTTTTGTTAAGGTTATCTGAAAGATGGGTTTCAAATGTTTTTTGACAGGGGCGCAGTTTCAGTGCTTGCCATAGGCGCCATTTTCACTAGATACGCCTCTGCCAACAGGCGCGGGTCTCAGACTAGAAATCCGGGACGGATCAGCTTGGTTCCCAATCATGTGATCTTCACGACAGATAATCGCGGTGATCACACTGGAAATGCTCTTGCTAACCAACCTCTCCAGCCTGTAGATGGCACTGTGCCCCTCCCTGTGCAGAGAAATTGAGGTACAAACTATTAGTAGGGATTATTGGTTAGAAATCTAAAAACTCTTGTCCATAAAATAACGAAAAATTAAAAAATAGTTTTTTTTATTTTATTTTTTTCTTGTTTTTTTTTTTTTGCCAGCTTATAATAAGAATGTGTTATATTTACTGAAATATAGTACTATGTAAACTTAAAACGGACCTTCAGTCATTTGTTCAACTTTCTATTTATTAAATCTTCTGCCCTTGTTGTTGTTTTAATTTTGGATAGTAAAACATTTTTTTTCTGCCATTAAATCCCTTAGACCACTTTCACACTGAGGCGCTTTTCAGGCACTTTCACGCTAAAAAAAAGCGCCTGAAAAGCTTACGAAAACGTATTTCCATTAAAATCAATGAATGCTTTCACACTGGGGCAGTGTGCTGAAAAAACGCCCCTCTCCATTGAAGTGAATTGAAAGCGCTTCAAAAGCGCCTGAAAAGCGCTTCAAAATCGCTCAGTGTTTTACTGGCAGTTTTTCAAGCGCCTCAGTGTGAAAGAGGCCTTATACAGCCCACTTCCTGTTTCTTGTCTGGTCATTAGCCTAGGCCAGTGATGGCAAACATTGGCACCCCAGATGTTTTGGAACTACATTTCCCATGGTGCTCAACTGCACTGCAGAGTGCATGAGCGTCATAGGAAATGTAGTTCCAAAACATCTGGGATGCCAAGGTTCGCCATCACTGGCCTAGGCTTATGATATCATGTGCAGCTCTCTCACTCACTCTCGTTAGTTTGCCAGGGAGGGGGGGATGAGTCATAAGGGGGCCAATGAGAGCTGCAGAGCTGGAGGTGTGTCTGTGTAAATCCAGGAAGTGAACAGGCAGAAGCTTCAGCTGCCCACAGTTAAAATGGCTGCAGCCAGACTCAGTGGAGGGAGATTTCTGCAGCATATTTGGCAAGTACAGAATCACAGTATATATAAAATAATATGCAAAGTGGTTGGAGGGAAGCTTCAGAATGGCAAAGATGTTTCTTTATCGTACACCACGGGACACAGAGCCAGTCATTACATAATGGGTTAAGGGTCACCAGCGGTGATTGGACACTGGCACAACCAATGGAAGACAGTTCCCCTCCATATAACCCCTCCCATCAGGGAAGTACCTCAGTTTTTTCGCCAGTGTCGAAAGGTGTTGGACGCGTTAGGAGGTGCTAAAGGAAAGCTCTACCAAAGAGACCCTCTGGGGGTAAAAGAGCTATGCTTTCGGATCCATCCAAGACGCCTACAAATGAGCTGAATCTGGATGGGATCCGGGCCTCATCCATGAGGCGTCGCCTGTAATGTCTCTCTTCGGAGGACTGGGCTCTAAGATCCAGCACTTTCGCTATTTCGCTATAAAGTCCTGGTAAGAGTCTTGTACAAGGCCCAGGGGAGAGGTATCCTTTAAATAGGAACTCATATCCCTGAAGGTTGGCACACATAGCCCACCGTGAAGGGTGAAGTTTGGTATCTGTCTGAAAACTTTCAGCAGAAAAACTTGCGGCGTGGATAAGGTGAGATTAGAAGGTCCATAACTAGGTTGGGACCTTTTTCAAAAAAGTGGATGTCTTCTTTTTTTCCACCACTGGGGGGAGTAAAGAGCTGAATATACTCACCTCACTCTGTTCAGTGTCGGCTTCGGCGAAGTACACTGCTCGTCACCTCCGCTGCTGAGCTTGCTTGAGCACCCCGCTCCTCCTTCCGGTGGCCGATACAGACACCTGCAGATGCAGGTAAGTGGGGACAGGGGCTGATGAGAGTCCTCTCTCACTATGGCCACCACCATAGCGCTAAAGGCCGCGCGCGCGCTTTATCGGGAGGGGGGGGGGCCGAAGGCGTGCGCGGGCAGGTGGCGCGCGCAGGCACAGAAACGGCGCCAAATTTAAAAGACTGTCAGTGTAAAAAGCACTGCAGCAGCAAGCAAGCTCGTTAGTTCTCTTGTTCCTGGCAGAGAAACACAGCAGCTATACAGGGACGTAAGACTCCATGTGGTTGGATTGGGTACTTCCTAGAAGACATCCATGTTATGCATAGTTATGTGTTAAAAGTTGCATACTTAATGTATTTGCTAAACTGAACACGGTAGTATATGCATTTAGGTACCTTGTATTTTGTCTAAACAGTAAGTCTTCCAGGGGAAGTAATGCGGACAAAAAGAGATAAAAGAGCACCGCCGCCTGAGACAGGGGGCTCTAGCTGTGCTGACTCGGTACCTTCCTCTCCTGTGTTGCCAAAAGCACCTGTACAGGATGAGCCATTACCTCTGTCAGGTATGGCGGCTTCCCCAGTGAAGCCTGGGCCTGCATATGTCACTGAGGACACTTTTATCAGCTGCCCTAAATAATCTGGAGGAGAAAATTGCTACTTTAATCGCTAAATCCTCTAAAAAGGACAATAAGCGAAGCAGATCTCCTCCAGTATTGGACCTCCCTTCAGAAGTACCTGAGGAGGAGGAGGATGAGGAGGAGGCTACATCAGCAGAGGATGAGGAGTCAGACGGATCAGGGATATCGGATGAGCCTTTTTCGGTATCCCAGATTTTAAAGTCACAGGTGCAATGCTATGCAGGAGCCGTGCGAGCTGCATTTAGGTTACCCTCTTTGGAGGTAACAGAATCACCTGTCTCCTCCCTAGGATCATTAAGATCCCTGCAAGGTGCATGCTCCTTCCCGGTTCATCCGTTACTAGAGGATCTATTGTACGCAGACTGGCAACATCCAGATAAGCGTTTTTCACCTCCAAAAAAGTTTAACATTCTTTATCCTATGGAGGAAATTTTTTTAAAGAAATGGAGCCTGCCTACGGTAGATGCGGCTATTTCTTGTGTAAATAAAAACCTGACATGTCCAGTGGATAATGTACAAGTGTTTAAAGATCCTTCTGAGAAGAAGTTGGAATCCTTACTGAAATCCTCCTTCCTTTTGGCCGGCTCAATTACCCAACCTGCAGTAGCAGCAGTCGGTATGTGTCAGGTCGTCAGCCAACAGGTAAAGCAGGGGCTGAAGGAGCTGCCTTCAGAGCAGGCTAAAAATTGGGAGAATTTGCCTAAAGCCTTATGCTTCACAGTGGATGCCATGAGAGATTCTATCATACAGGCATCACGCCTTACACTCCAGCTGGTACAGATGCGCAGAGTACTTTGGCTTAAGCATTGGTCAGCGGAAGCCCCATGCAAAAAGTTGTTGGCAAGTTTCCCGTTCCATGGCGAATGCCTTTTTGGGGAAGATTTAGAAAGATATATCCAAAAGATATCAAGTGGTAAAACGACACTTTTACCTGAGAAAAAGAAAAACAAGAGACCTTGTTTTAAACACACTCTCTCCCCAGCTCCCGGGAAATCTGACTCCAGCCAGTGGCGACGGCCTTTTCAGCCGCCCAAAAAAGCCAAAGAACAGGCTCAGAAGAACAAGAAGCCGTGGGGTTCAAGAGCTAATAAGCAAGCCCCCAAAACCTCTCATTGAAGGGGCGCCCCCGCTCGGCCGAGTGGGGGGAAGGCTTCGTCAGTTCTCAGCGACTTGGCGGACAGAAACCCAGGACAAATGGGTGGTATCCACAATATCCTCAGGGTACAGACTGGAATTTCGAGAGATCCCATCTTCTCAATTCCGAAGTTCAAGACTCTCCAAGGATCCACAAAAAAGAGGATCCTTCTTCAAAGGTTTGAATCACTTAATAGCTCAAGGTGTGGTTACAGAGGTACCCCAAAAGGAGCGAGGTTCAGGTTTTTACTCAAACCTCTTTGTGATTCCAAAACCGAACGGAGAAGTCAGACCCATCCTGGATCTAAAAAATCTAAACCAGTTTCTGAACGTTCGCCATTTTCGAATGGAAACGATTCGATCCGTGGTCGCTACTTTAAAAGGCGGAGAATTCATTGCGTCCATAGATATCAAAGACGCATATCTACACATACCAATCCTCCCCGCTCACCAAAGATTCCTAAGGTTTGCGGTAGAAGATCGCCACTTTCAATTTGTGGCCCTGCCATTTGGTGTAGCCACCGCGCCCAGAGTATTCACAAAGGTGCTAGCTCCTCTGTTAGCAAACCTAAGAACACGGGGCATTGCGGTAACAGCCTATCTAGACGATCTACTATTAATAGATCAGTCAAAGGAGGGATTGGATCACGCTGTAGACACTACAGTAGGATACCTGGAGTATTTAGGATGGATTATAAACTTACAAAAATCCTCTCTCCAGGCCCAAAGAAGGATAGTGTACCTGGGCATGATCATAGATACAGCCCAAAACAGGGTATACCTGCCAGAGCCAAAGATACAGTCTCTGAAAGACCTGATCCACAAGGTCAAAGCAAACAAGAGGCCGTCTATTCGCCTTTGCATGAGACTATTGGGAAAGATGGTAGCCTCCTTCGAGGCGGTCCCTTACGCCCAGTTTCATTCGAGACTACTTCAAGGCAATATTTTAGCCTCCTGGAACAGAAAGAGCCAAGCTCTGGATATACCCATGCGCCTGTCCTCACAAGTACGCCACAGCTTCAATTGGTGGCTAGAAGCCAGGAATTTACGGAAGGGAAAGTCCTTCCTCCCAGTGGCCTGGAAGGTGGTATCTACGGATGCCAGCCTATCGGGCTGGGGTGCAGTATTCGAGGAGGCTTCTACCCAGGGAACCTGGGCCAAGACTCAGGGGATCCTGCCCATCAATGTGCTAGAGATCCGGGCGGTATATCTAGCCCTCAAAACCTGGACATACAGGTTACAGGGCTACCCAGTTCGGGTTCAATCCGACAATGCTACGGCAGTAGCTTACATCAATCACCAAGGAGGCACCCACAGTCGGGCAGCCCAAAGAGAGGTGAACCGGATCTTGGCATGGGCAGAAGAGCATGTACCTTGCATCTCTGCAGTCTTCATTCCAGGGATAGAAAACTGGCAAGCAGACTACCTGAGTCGTCAGCAGCTGCTACCAGGAGAGTGGTCTCTTCACCCAGAGATCTTTCAGGCCATATGTCTGAGATGGGGAAACCCAGATGTAGACCTGCTAGCTTCCAGGTTCAACAAGAAATTGGACAACTTTGTGTCCAGAACGAGAGATCCTCTAGCCTACGGGACAGACGCTCTAATAACTCCATGGAATCAGTTCTCACTGATCTATGCATTCCCTCCGATCCCTCTTCTACAAAGACTGCTTCGCAGGATCAAGGAGGAGGGAATACCAGTAATCCTAGTGGCCCCAAACTGGCCCAGGAGGCCTTGGTATGCCGAGATCGTAAAAATAGCGATAGGAAGGCCCTGGAAGCTTCCACTTCGACACGACCTGTTGTCACAGGGTCCAGTATTCCACCCTTCCTTACAAAGGCTAAATTTGACGGCCTGGCTGCTGAGACCCACATTTTGAAAAAGAGAAGGGTCTCTGGTCCGGCTCTTTCTACGCTCATTAAAGCTAGAAAGCCAGCCTCCAGACTCATCTATCATAGAGTCTGGAAAGCATACGTTTCCTGGTGTGAATCCAGAAGTTGGAATCCTCTGAAATATGAAATAAGTAGGATTCTTGCTTTTTGCCAGTTAGGAGTGGATATGAAATTAGCCCTTAGCACCATCAAAGGGCAAATATTGGCTCTATCAGTCTTCTTTCAGAGACCATTGGCATCTCACTCCCTAGTTCGGACATTCATTCAGGGGGTACTGAGGATAAATCCTCCAGTTAGGACTCCCTTGTGTCCATGGGATTTGAATTTGGTATTGTCAGTGTTGCAAAAGCAACCTTTTGAACCTATTCGCCATATTCCTTTAATTATATTAAGTAGGAAATTGGCCTTTCTGATTGCTATAGCTTCTGCTAGGAGAGTATCAGAGCTAGCAGCTCTTTCTTGTAAAGAGCCTTATCTAATTTGTCACAAGGACAAGATCGTACTACGACCCCATCCGGCTTTTCTGCCTAAGGTGGTGTCGGCTTTTCACTTGAATCAAGACATTGTTCTGCCTTCCTTTTTTCCAAACCCGCGGACGGCGGGGGAAAAATTATTACACTCTCTAGATCTAGTGAGAGCGGTAAGGGTGTATCTGCAAGCAACCGCTCAGATACGTAAAACAGATGTTTTGTTTATTTTACCAGATGGTCCCAAGAAGGGCCAAGCGGTATCAAAATCCACCATTTCCAGGTGGATTAGACAAGTAATTGTTCAAGCTTTTGGTTTAAAGAACAGGACTCCTCCTTTTCCTGTTAAGGCGCACTCTACCAGGGCGATAAGTGCTTCATGGGCAGTGCACCACCAGGCTTCGATGGCTCAGATCTGTAAGGCTGCAACTTGGTCTTCAGTCCATACATTTTCCAAATTCTATCAAATAGATGTGAAAGGACATGAGGATTCCGCCTTCGGGCGAAGTGTGCTGCAGGCAGCAGTATAGGGCTTCTGGTCCGCAAGCGGTCGGTTTGATCTGTGTCTCCCCCCCTTCATATGAGCATTGCTCTGGGACGTCCCATTATGTAATGACTGGCTCTGTGTCCCGTGGTGTACGATAAAGAAAATAGGATTTTTATAACAGCTTACCTGTAAAATCCTTTTCTTGGAGTACACCACGGGACACAGAGGTCCCCCCCTTCTTATGGGAACCTTACTGCTTTGCTACAAAACTGAGGTACTTCCCTGATGGGAGGGGTTATATGGAGGGGAACTGTCTTCCATTGGTTGTGCCAGTGTCCAATCACCGCTGGTGACCCTTAACCCATTATGTAATGACTGGCTCTGTGTCCCGTGGTGTACTCCAAGAAAAGGATTTTACAGGTAAGCTGTTATAAAAATCCTATTTTTTCTTACATATTGTATATGCAGACTGCAGTTCCTTTTTAGCCACTTGCTGACCAGGCTTTTTCTGGCACTAGTTTATATCAGTATTTTTTGCTAGAATTTTTTTATTTTTTTATTTACTTCCAACCTGGACCGGAAGTAATGCCATGACATCGCTTCAGTCCTCCAAGGCCATAGAGGCGATCAAAGAGTATCTACTCTTTGATCGCCTATGGGCGCAGCCGCCTGCACCGTCGGGTCACTTCTCTGGTAAACCAGCGGAAACAGTAAGCCTGAGAGACACCGGCAAAAGCGTTCCAGCGGCTCATGAGAAAAGCCACTCGCCAGCTGCAAAAAAACGATACCGGGGGTTACGGCTGATATCTTCACCCCTAATCCTGGTAAAGCACTGCAACCGCAACGTATACATTTGTATTGCAGTCGGCAAGTGGTACTTCACCAAAGTGGGGAACTCCGCTTGTTTGCATCCTCCCCCCTCCACTGCCACATTTTGGCACTTTTTTTTTTGGAGGGGGAGCGGGTACCTGGTATTGACAGGTACCCGCCACCATTTCCGGTCGGATCACCATAGATTTTCGCGGAAGTTCAGCCCCCCCGCACATCACAGGTCCCAGAAGACTGCGGGAGCATTCACAAAGTGCAGTGCGGCTGGCGCATACGCAGTAGGAGACTGGGTGTGAAGCTGGAAGGCTTCACTGGTGGTTTCCCTTACCTAGGATACCGGCGCCTGTGTACCCGAATCCGATTGAAGAATCTGCTCTGGAGCCGACATCGCTGGACCCTAGGACAGGTAAGTGTCTTTATATTAAAAGTCAGCAGCTGCAGTATTTGTAGCTGCTGACTTTTTTACATTTTTTTGGGGGGGTGGGGCTGAAACTCCCCTTTTTTAAAATATGTAAAATGATTAAAGCAGTATTAAAGGGGAGTTCCAGACTTTTTTTTATGTTTATTAAAAGTCAGCAGCTACAAAAAGTGTAGCTGCTGGCTTTTAATAAACATACGCTTACCTGTTCCACTGTCCAGCGACGCGGCCAAACGGAGCTCCGCTCCTCCCCCCCCTCCGCCGACGCCTCTATTCCTGCTGTGGGCACCCGGCCGTGACAGCTTTTGGCTTCACGGCCGGGCACTCACTGCGCATGCGCGAGCGGCGCTGCGTAATCTGAGTGGACAGGCGATTGCCTGGGACCTGCCACGTGTCCCAGGTGATCGCCTACAGGGAGGGGTCGTCTAAGCGGTCCCTGGACAGAAGTGGGACAGGAAGTCCCACTCCTACTGAAGCCCCCCCCCAAAAAAATCACATGCCAAATGTGGCATGTAAGGGGGCGAGGAGTGGTTTAAGCAGAAGGTCCAATTTTGGGTGGAACTCCGCTTTAAACCCAGAGCCAAAAATCAAATATATTGCAGGTTACCAATCGTTAAATGTGACTGCATTTGTTTTCTTTCTTTAGGCTCCCCCCCCTTCTGTTTGTATCTAGCGATCTGGCCAGTAACACACCACCTGTATTAGAGTGCCCCCCTCACTCTGGATGAAGGAGCACAGGGGGCATCTTTGGACAGCAGCATTGCCATCTGGGGGGGGGGGGTGTTGGATAGTGGACAAACTAGCAAATTTAGACAAATTGAAGCCAAACTCCAGCTCACACTTTAAATAATCAGTTACAGCTCAGTTGCTTTCTAGTTTTTGGCACTGTGCTGAAACTGCAGAGGCCAATCTGCTGAAAGCCTAAAGATTTGCTGCTGCTCGGGGGCTCTGGGCTTCAGCAAAATGGCAGCCTCCTGGCAAGAGGTGGTGGCAGTCTCCTGGCAAGAGGTGGTGGCAGCCTCCAGAAAGAAGTAACAGGAACAACGCTGGAGGCAATTTTCAGCACACACTACTTTTGATAGCATAATGTATGTTTCTTGCTATAGAACATTATTATTTATCAGGTAGTTGTAGGCTATAGTGTATAGGGCAGCACTTCCGCTGCCTGTCTAGCACATTATCAGAAGGCATTATGTGGATGTGCGCTGTGTACAGGAATGATGCCACGTACTCGGCTGGGGCTCTGTGCCCAGGAACTTCACACTGCATCTCTCCAGGATCACCGCTGGTAATGTCAGTGTAAGAAGATTTGTTGGATGTGTAAGCCGATGACCGGTCTAAATAAAGACATTAAATACTGACTAGTCTGCAGCACAATGAATCAGCTGGTTCAGCAAGAAGAGATTCCAGTACAGAATCACTCCATATAGACACTGTGACTGATTCCTCTTAAGGGCGGTGCTTTAATTTAACCACTTCAATACCGGGCATTTTTACTCCCTTCTTGTCCAGTCCAATTTTCAGCTTGCAGCGCTGTCACACTTTAAATGACAATTGTGCGGTCGTGCTACACTGTACACATATGACATTTTTATCATATTTTTCACACACAGAACTTTTTTTTTGGTGGCATTTAATCACTCCTGGGTTTTAAATTTTTTGCTAAATAAATCAAAAAAGATCGTAAATAAAAAAAATTACAGGGTTTTTCATAGTTTAATATAAAATTTTGCAAATGGGTAATTTTTCTTCACTAATGTGCACTGATAGGGGGCACTTGTAGGCGGCACTGATTGGCACTTGTAGGCGGCACTGATTGGCACTTGTAGTGGGCACCTGTAGGCGGCACTGATGGGCACTGATTGGCAGCACTGGTGGGCACTGTTGGGACTGCACTGATAGTAGGTGCCTTGATTATCAGTGCCTATTTTCCTAACACAAGCAGATTATCGGCTCTCTTCTTCTCGCCTCATGCTGTCAGCGTGAGGAGAGATAAGCCGATAACCGGCTTGTGTTTACATCCTGTGATCAGCTGTCATTGGCTGACAGCTGATCACATGGCAAAGGGCCGCTGTGATTGGCTCTTTACCCCAATCTGTGATCAGCTGAGACCGAACCACTCTGCGATCACAGCACGCTGCAGGGGGCGAGGGGGCAGTGGGATTACAGGAGGACTTTCAAGGATGCCCGCGCTGTTGGCCGTCTTTTGCACGGGCGGCAAGAGATTAATGTAATTTCCTGCGTGAAATATGGGAACCGCCATTGGCAGACTTGGTTTAAAAATATGAATTCCTGGCTGAAATGAGTGGTAGCTTCCTTGGCTTCTCTCATATATTATTTTTTTTTATTTTTATTTTTTTAAAGTGGATGAGTATAATTAGGAAGGCTGCCGTTGCGCTCACCTTCTGAAATCCCAGTTCTCTGGTCACGTTGATCAACCGTTTCTCTGACTTTGAACAAGTGTACAGATTAGGAATGTTGTCTGCATTCTGATTGCTTGTTACAGATCAGTGTATTGGGATCATGTGACTCACTCCTTACCCCCCCCATGTGACTGTACTGGTGCTCAATGAGTGGTCCAGCGCTCCCACATGGGGGCAGGGAGAGAATTCTCAGCCTTGTGTAAGCTCCAACTGTACCGCTTCCTAGTCTTTACCTGGAATGTTGATTCATACACCACATAGCATGAGAATGTTTGTTTATATGCAGATTGTGGACTTCTGGGGTTACACACTGAAGGACTCCGAAGAGGGACACCCCCCTCTTTTAGTTTCTTATAGCAGAAATGGGACCGTCTGTCTTATGATCTGGCAGTAATTTATACAAGCAGTACTTTATTAGTGAGCACAGCATGGGTTAATGGACTTGTGAGGCCACCACCAAATGGGAAGAGTATGCGCTTACCAGCTGTAGTGTGACCCCCCTAATTAAAGAGAAGTCCTATGTGCTTTCATTAGGGTACACAGCCCTGGATGTCCAAATGGGAAACTCCTCCGGCTCCCCCACTAGCGGATGGTAACGTCTGGTTCTCAGTTGGGCATCGCCCCATATATGTAATCCATACGAGCAAAAAAAGGAAAAAGATGCCCCGGAAGATGTCGCACGACGAAACGCGTAGGGCAGAGCGGCGTGCTGACCTCATCGTGAGTTCCCAGCTGTAGTATGCACTTTCATTAGGGTACACAGCCCTGGATAGCCAAATCGCAACTCCTCCAGCTTGCCCGCTAGTGGATGGTAGCGTCTGGTTCTCAGTTGGGCATCGCTAATAAATATATATGTATAAAAAGAAAAAAGATGTGACGAAACGCCTAGGGCGGAGCAACTTGCTGACCTCATTGCGAGTTCCCGGAAGTGCAGGTGCTGTATATCTGACCTGTGAGGATTTGTTACAAGTGCTTTTTGTTCTTTAGAATTGTAAGTATAATTTGAATTACTAATAAAGCTGATAATAAGGTTTTATACTATCGGAGCATCTTTTTGCTTTTTATACTCGTATAGGTTACATATATGGGGCGATGCCCAACTGAGAACCAGATGTTTCCATCTGCTAGTGGGGGAGCCGGAGGAGTTGCCGTTAGGCTATCCAGAGCTGTGTACCCTAATGAAAGCACATATGATGTCTCTATATCTAGGGGGGTCACACTACAGCTGGTAAGCGTGTACTCTTCCCATTTGGTGGCCTCACGAGTCTATTAACCCATGCTGGTGGTGGAGATTTTGCATGCATCTACATTCATATTGATATAGAAGAAGATGATTTCTATTATTTTTATTTTTCCCCATGTTGCACATTCGACTTTTGTGTTGCAATAATTTTTATACAGTATGTGATATTTAATTTTGTTCATTACATTTTTTCATTTGCTAGGGCTATTTCTTTTTGATATTACTACTTCACCGTGTATGGTGTCTCACGGTAGAGATGCTGCTTTTTGATTTTTTTATTTTTAATTTATAGCATGTTTTTTTTGTTTTTTATATATAATTTACGTAAGCACAGCATGGTTTTCATACCTAGTGTGATTAAGATGCCTCCTGGTTTAGATGGTTACTTCTAAAATTTAAAAAAGAGTCGGTAGAGTGCCGGACCAAAAGGTAGATGAGGTTTCAAACCCAAAATCAGGAGGCAGCTCTCTGTTAACTGGAATTTCCTTTTAAAAGTCCCCAGGGCAGTCTGAGAAGTCACACCTACCATCCAAATAATTCGCGTCCAGATCACAACTACAAAAAAGCAAAGAGCTGCCCGTACAATATCCTGATACAAGATAACAAAAAATCATAGAAAGAAGTGCCACGCTAATCAAAAACAACGAACATAATACTTAACTGACACTTACATAAATCAAAGTGCCTGTATGCTTCAGTGCTCAACTCCTTCTTTGAAAGAAGACTTCATAAATGTATACATATAAAATAAATACCAATTGGAGTGCATAAGAGATGCTGAAACGCGTTGGTAGGTGTAGCCTCGAAGGAAGCGGCCTTGAAGGAATTAGGCTGAGGTTGCTTTCAACTGTATGACCATAGGGTTTTACTAGAGTGTGGCGATCAGGACTTCCTTCCTCCCAGTGTATATACAAGCTTTTTTCCCCCCAAAGCCAGCACCCACAGCGTGAATCCACTGGATTTGGACACAGGGACCTGAGCAGCAATCCAAAACTTTCCATTCAGGTTTGCTGTATCCATTCCAGAAATTCAGATCGAGTGGTTGGCGTGCGTAGTGGCGTCAGAGAGTCTGGCCTCACCCAATGCATTTCGTCATACGAGACGTCAGAAGCGTTAAAATTATAGTGCCACAAAATTTGTATGGGTCCAGCGGGTTTTTATTGTAGTAGCCAAGGGGGCTTTATCGGGGCTGGGAAATGAGCCTCTCAGAAAAATCTAAAAACCTTCTGTATTTACAGTATCTGATATTTTATTTCCCTGCCCTGGTGAAGGGAGAGTTTTGATCCCCTGAAATACGTTGACTACTTTACCTTTTCATATACAACAAAAACCTACTTGACTCGTACTAGTGTGGCGGCGCTCCTACTTGTAGTTTCATTAATTCCAGTCTAAACCTTACTAGACTTAAAAAATGTCCCCTCCTACAGCTATACCAGTGTATACTTGCCTATTTTCAACCCACTTCGATCTGGTCATGTGATCCCCCGTGTCAGGCAGCTGCAGGGGAGAGAAGAGAGCGCTCAACAACAGCTGGAAATTCCGGGAGCAGTGACGCTCCTATGGCCCAGCTCTTGCCGACACTACCTCTTCCCCCCCTGCAGCTAACACCGGTGAGCCGGATCATGTGACTGGACCAGAGTAGGCTTGAAAAAGATAAGTATTCCTTTCCCTTCCCTTTCCTTCTAATTAGCTTCAGGCTGGAATTCTGCTTTTACTTTTTTAAAGGGACTTATTTTTAATTTGGTCAGTTGTTTGTCTTAAACTCTCAATGCATTATGTTGCTGGGATTTGTATCATTCGCAGATTTTCAGCCCACAGACAACACCTTGGAAGATAAAGTCCCGGACAGCAAAGCCTCAGACACGTCCTCCACCTCCAGCCACGGCAATGGAGACCAGAAATCCCACGAACTGTCCAATCTCCGCCTGGAGAACCAGCTGCTCAGAAATGAGGTTCAGTCCCTGAACCAGGAGATGGCGACACTCATCCAGAGGTCCAAGGAGACCCAGAAAGGTAACGAGGATCTTACCTGAGATCTGGGATACCCGACCAGTCTTGACCCCCTCTAAGGTTCTGTGGCCAATGATCAAGCCAGGAGAGTCAGTGGTTTTGTATTGTAGATTTGTCTGAGTATTTCCATGCCAACCTATTGGAGAATAAAGCAGTTTTGAGATCCGGGTTATATTGATTGCACTGCTGCAGGTATAGAGTGCAGGCACCTAGAGGTTCAACTACCTGCAATAGCCATTCGAACCTTCCTGGCCCAGCCAAATGCTGGCCCAGACTGCAAAACTTTGACCATTCCATAGTGTTGAACTGTAGGTAAGTGAAAGTTCCTGTGGACAGCGACTACACAGTCCAGGTTATTTGTTTGATATGTAGGAAAAATTATCCGCACTCCGGTTGTTGCTCTTTAAAAAAACTTTTGAATTTTTTTTTAACAAGCCGCAGGTGAAAATGGTTGACGCATTTCAGCCTATAAGGCCTTAGTTTTAACTATGACTAAGGTCTTATAGGCTGAAACACGTCAACTGTTTTCACCTGCGTTTGTTCACTGTGGCTTGTTAATAAAAACAAAGATTTTTTAAAGAGCAGCAACCGGAGTGCGGATCATTCTTCCTACATAACTTTACTCAGCCAACGACTGTGGATCGAGCACCCGGGAACTCTGTGTTGTATGGGTAATAGCACTGACTTTTCTGTTTTATATTTGTTTGATATCCCTGTGTTGCGGTAGCTGATGACATCACTCCTTTTCAGATCTGAATGAAGCAAGGATTCGGATAGAGAAGTGGAATGGTGACAATTCCAAGAGTGACAGAACAACGAGGGAGCTGCGTGCCCAGGTAGATGATCTGACAGAGGCGGCGGCTGCCAAGGACTCCCAGCTGGCAGTGCTGAAGGTGCGGCTGCAGGAAGCTGACCAATTACTGAGCAGCCGCACAGAGGCTCTGGAGTCGCTACAGAGTGAGAAATCCAGGTGAGGCATGACTTCCATGTGATATACAATATAACAGAGCTCAGCCATTATTCTGGAGCCATATACATGACCTTCAGGCAGATATATAAAATGTCATTCATACCAGTTCTGTATTAATGAAAATAATTGCATTTTATTTTTACATACAGCTAGTAGAAGTACCTGAATCTGTCTTGATGTCAGCCTCGTGTAATTCCATACATAGCAGACTGGGACCTGCACAGTGCTGTCAGTCTAAAGCCTTGTACACACAACCGAATTTCCCGATGGGAATTGTGTGATGGCAGGCTGTTGTTGGATAATCCGACCGTTGGTACGCTCCATCAGGCAATTGTTGTCGGAATTTCCGACAACAAATGTGGGATAGCGTGCTTTTAAAAAATTTCGAGAACAGTGTGATGTCGGATTATCCGCTCGTATGTACACAAGTTCGTCGGAAAAACGCCAAAGTACAAACACGCATGCTCAGAAGCAATGCTCACCATAACACGACATTGGCAGAAGTTGCCCAAAGGGTGGCGCTAAAGAGCTGAAAAACCACGTAGTTTCCTGTTTGTTGGCCGACAATTCTTTGCCTTTTTTTTTATGCAAAACAAGTTCATGGCTAACGCTCTTCGGACAAAAGTCCTACGCTTTGTCCGTGGAAAATCCGATCGTGTGTACGAGGCTTTATGCAGTGTACTCTGTTGCCAGATCAGGGGCCTGGCTGTGCTTTTCTGGCTGAACTGGATTTGAGACCTTTTTTACTTGTTTCATGGAATTCAGCTTTGTGTCCCCGTGCCATGTTTCAAAGAACACCTATGTGGCAATGTGCCGTGGTTCTGGGAGCACCTGTGTGCCGTGGTTCTGGGAGCACCTGTGTGCCGTGGTTCTGGGAGCACCTGTGTGCCGTGGTTCTGGGAGCACCTGTGTGCCGTGGTTCTGGGAGCACCTGTGTGCCGTGGTTCTGGGAGCACCTGTGTGCCGTGATTCTGGGAGCACCTGTGTGCCGTGGTTCTGGGCACACCTGTGTTCAGGCAACAGCCAGTGTGGCAGCGGGCCGCGGTTCAGGCGGCAGCGGGCCGCGGTTCAGGCGGCAGCGGGCCGCGGTTCAGGCAACAGCCAGGGCGGCAGCGCGCCAGCGGTTCAGGTGACAGCGCGCCAGCGGTTCAGGCGACAGCCAGTGCGGCAGCGGGCCAGCGGTTCAGGCGACAGCGCGCCAGCGGTTCAGGCAACAGCCAGTGCGGCAGCGGGCCAGCGGTTCAGGCGACAGCGCGCCAGCGGTTCAGGCAACAGCCAGTGCGGCAGCGGGCCAGCGGTTCAGGCGACAGCCAGTGCGGCAGCGGTTCAGGCGACAGCGGTTCAGGCAACAGGGATAATTCCTTCTGAGCTGAAGTGATTAACAAGCGATAATTGCCTGTGTGTGTTTTTTTTTTTTTTTTTTTTTTTTTTTTTTTACGTTTTAGCTGTCAGTGGGGGAATCCCGCTGACAGCTGAAAGAATAAAGCCTGAAAGTATCGGTTTCAATTATCGGAGCAATTGCTCGAGTACCAATACTTGTGCAAATGCTTAGTATCGGCACCAATATCGATACAACCTTATTGCTTACTCAAGTCTTACTTTACTGACGGCTCCTTATTCTGACAGAGTGGTTGTGCCTTCCTTGCCTTGATGTAAGATTTCTCCATTGTCCTCTGTCTGGTTTAATTGTCCATTAGAAGTGATGATTTCTCATGTTTTCTCTCCTCAGGATGTTGCAGGATCAGAGTGAAGGGAGCAGCCTCCACAGCCAGACCTTGCAGAGCGTGCAGGAGAGGCTGCGGGAAGCAGAGGCCTCACTGAAACGGGAACAGGACGGCTACAAACAGATGCAGGTCTGAGCCACAAGTAACTCGCTTTATGGTACCTGATAGAATCACACCAGTCAGGGAGGAAAGAATATTCGAAGCAAGCTAGTTGCTTACCTTGTCCAGAAACCCTCTCCATGTTTTCCAGGAGTTTTTCCTCCCCCAGACTTGTCGTTTAGGCCCCTTTCACGCTGAAGCGCCGCTAAAACATCGGTGGTTTTGGCTGCGCTTTTGCGGAGCTTTTCGGGTGCTAGCGAGCTGTTGTGTGTTTTTTTTTTTTTTAGGTCTCGTGCACGTCTGCAGCTCTTCTCTCCCCTCACTTCAGGGTCTCACTGGCTTTGCTGGGGCACAAGGAGCCATTGGCTTCCGCTGCTGTCAATCAAAGCCAGTGATGAGGGAGAAGGGCAGAGTCCCACGGTCTGTGTCGATGGACGCAGCAGTGGGGCTTGGGAGCAAGCGTGCATGAGTGCCCCCGAGGGGGCACTGGACAGAGAGGAGGGGCCCAGGAGCACCGGTGGGAGACCTGAGAAGAGGAGGTAAAAAAAAAAAAACCCTTAGGGCCCTTTCACACGGGACTGATCCGTGATGATCCACCCCGTGAACCTCTGCTTGCTCAGCGGGGATCGCTCAGTTGATCCCCGCTGAGCCGGGACCGCCCTGTCAGATCTCCGCTCTCCCCTATGGGGGGGATCGGATGAACACGGACCGTCTGTCTGTGTTCATCCGATCCGCTCTGCAGACGGATAGAAAAATAGGATTTTCCTCCGTCTGCAGAAACGGAGCATTGCGGACACGGATGAGATCGGGTGTCAGCGGATGTTCATCCGCTGACACCCGCTATCTCATAGGGATTAATGTATGTCCCTTTTTCATCCGTAAACGGATTATTACACATAATAAGTAGGAGGGTGAATTTTTCCCTTCCTCCATATCCCTTATTGCCCCTTTTTTCTTTATACTCTCTATTGGCCCTCATACCTGTGTTTAATGTTTTTCCAGACTAAATGCATCTGCTCCTGATGAGGCGATTAGTCGCCGAAACGCGTAGAGCCAACGAGCCTTTCAGTACCTTAGGCTATCCTAGATGCATTATGTTACCATAACATGCTCTGATTTAGCTATTTCTAATATTTGATGTTAATTTATATCTTTATATGGAGCCTGCTGGCCAAGATATTTGTATAACTTGTGTGATTTTATTAAAACTCGCTTTTTTCATAAATTGTCCATTGCTCCACTTATGTGCCTCACTCAAAGTCCTGAACCTCCCCATTATTGTATACTTTATTATATTGCCGCTTTCTTTTTCTTTTTTTTTCTTTTACAGAAGCAACAGCTTACAATTTTTAGATGTGATGGCTGCATTGGCTTTCTTTTCTAGGCTTTCTTCTATTTTCACCTGGTGATCCAGCCAGCAAGTCTGTTGTCTTTCAACAGATCAAGCTCTCCAGCAAATGTATTCATTACAGGGATGAGACAAACCATTAACCACTGACAGGGGTGCTTACAATTATTATTTATTAATAATATTATTATTATCATCATTATCATACAGGATTTATATAGTGCCAACAGTTTGCGCAGTGCTTTACAACATGGGGGCAGACAGTACAATTACAATACAATTAAATACAGTGGAACCTTGGATTACGAGCATAATCCGTTCCAGGAGAATGCTTGTAATCCAAAGCACTCGCATATCAAAGCGAGTTTCCCCATAGAAGTCAATGGAAACTAAGATAATTTGTTCCTCATTGACTTCTACGGCATGCAATACCGCATGTGGTGGGGGGGCGCCAGAGAACCTCGGAAATACTTGGACAGCTCGGCTGATCCCGGAAAGGTTCGGGAACGGAGTGATTCCAAGTATTTCCGGACGGCTCCGAACCGTTCCGAGTGTCACCGGCGCCCCCGCACCTCTGGCCAAATGCGGTACTGCACACCATATTAGCTTGAATTCTGCTCGTTTTGTGAGACAACACTCGCAAACCAAGACAGGATTTAAAAAAAAAAACGTTGCTCGTTATCCAAAACACTCGTTAACCGTGTTACTGGTAAACCAAGGCTCCACTGTACAGGAGAAATCAGAGGGCCCTGCTCGTTTAGAGCTTACAATGATCAGCGATTGTTTATTCATGCAAAACCTTTGTCCCAAATGGGGAAAAAAAAAAAAACTTGTAACTGCAGTGTGAGCTAGAGTTTGGCATCAATCTAAATCTGCTAGTCTAACACTCCTTCCCCCCCCAAACTGACAATGCTGCTGCCTGCTGTGCCCCCTGTTCTCCTTCATCCAGAGTGGGGATGCTCCAATACGTGTGTTACTGGCCAGATCACCAGGTGAGAAAAGAAAACTAATGCAACCACTGCATCTGATTGGTAAGCTGATTTAGTATATAACATTTTTGGGTTTAAATCCAAATAGCAATAACAGGTTGGAAATTAGTTTTTCTTGTAAAAGCCATCTTGATGGATTTATCCGTAGAATGAATTTTCCACCCGTCTGAGCAAGATGGAAGCAGAGCGTCAGAACCTGGTGGACTCGGTGGTGGGCGCTGAGAAGAAACACATGGAGGAGAAGAGGAGGTGCGACGATCTGCAGCAGCAGCTGAAGGTTACAAAGGCCGCAGCAGAGTCTGTAAAACAGGAAATGATGGATTATAAGCAAAAGGCAACTCGCATTCTGCAGGTGCGGAGTAATGATTGGAGAGGTGCGCCCTCTGCAGGGGATAGCTTGTTGTACCCAGAATCATTAGACACTGTATAATATAGTATCTCACAAAAGTAAGTACACCCCTCACATTTTTGTAAATATTTTCTTCTGTCTTTTCATGTGACAACACTGAAGAATTGACACTTTGCTACAATGTAAAGTAGTGAGTGTACAGCTTGTAGAACAGTGTAAATTTGCTGTCCTCTCAAAATAACTCAATCAGCCATTAATGTATAAACCACTGGCAACAAAAGTGAGTACACCCCTAAGTGAAAATGTCCAAATTGGGTCCAATTAGCCATTTTTTCCCTCCCGGTGTCATGTGACTCATTTAGTATTACAAGGTCTCAGGTGTGAATGGGGAACAGGTGTGTTAAATTTGGTGTTATCGCTCTTACTCTCTCATACTGGTCACTTGAAGTACAACATGGCACCTCATGGCAAAGAACTCTCTGAGGATCTGAAAAAAACAATTGTTGCTCTACATAAAGATGACCGAGGCTATAAGAAGATTGCCAAGACCCTGAAACTGAGCTGCAGCACGGTGGCCAAGACCATACAGCGGTATAACAGGACAGGTTCCACTCAGAACAGGCCTCACCATGGTCCACCAAAGAAGTTGAGTGCACGTGTTCAGCGCCATATCCAGAGGTTGTCTTTGGGAAATAGACAAATGAGTGCTGCCAGCATTGCTGCAGAGGTTGAAGGGGTGGGGGAGGGGTCAGCCTGTCAGTGCTCAGACCATACGCTGCACACTACAACAAATTGGTCTGCATGGCTGTCGTCCCAGAAGGCAGCCTCTTCTAAAGATGATGCACAAGAAAGACCACAAACCGTTTGCTGAAGACAAGCAGACTAAAGACATGGATTACTGGAACCATGTCCTGTGGTCTGATGAGACCAAGATAAACGTATTTGATGTCAGATGGTGTCAGGCGTGTGTGGCGGCAACCAGGTGAGGAGTACAAAGACAAGTGTGTCTTGCCTACAGTCATGCATGGTGGTGGGAGTGTCATGGTCTGGGGCTGCATGAGTGCTGCCGGCACTGGGGAACTACAGATCATTGAGGGAACCATGAATGCCAACATGTACTGTGACATACTGAAGCAGAGCATGATCCCCTCCCTTCAGAGACTGGGCCGCAGGGCAGTATTCCAACATAACGACCCCAAACACACCTCCAAGACCACCACTGCCTTGCTAAAGAAGCTGAGGGTAAAGGTGATGGACTGGCCAAGCATGTCTCCAGACCTAAACCCTATTGAGCATCTGTGGGACATCCTTAAACGGAAGGTGGAGGAGCGCAAAGGTCTCCAACATCCACCAGCTCCGTGATGTCGTCATGGAGGAGGGGAAGAGGACTCCAGTGGCAACCTGTGAAGCTCTGGTGATCTCCATGCCCAAGAGGGTTAAAGCAGTGCTGGAAAATAATGGTGGCCACACATAATATTGACACTTTGGGCCCAATTTTGACATTTTAACTTAGGGGTGTACTCACTTTTGTTGCCAGCGGTTTAGAAATGAATGGCTGTGTGTTGAGTTATTTTGAGGGGACATCAAATTTACACCGTTATACAAGCTGTACACTCACTACTTTACATTGTAGCAAAGTGTCCTTTCTTCAGTTTTGTCACATGAAAAGATAGAAGAAAATATTTACATAAATGTGAGGGGTGTATTTACTTTTGTGAGATACTTTATATACACCATAGTTTATAGACACTATAACTTTCATGCTAACCAATAAATACGCACTAATTGGGATTTTTTTTTTTTTTACCAAAGACATCTAGCAGAATACATTTTGCCCACAAAAAATAAATTGGATTTAAAAAAATAAATAAAAATTTAATTGGATATGTTTTATAGCAGAAATTAAAAATATACATTTTTTTTTTTTCCCCCAAAATTGTCGGTCCTTTTTGTTTATATAATAAAAAACCTCAGTGGTGATTAAATAGCACCAAAAGACAGTTCTATTTGTGTGAAAAATTACATACCGTATATTTAATTTGTGTACTGCGCAATTGCCAATTAAAGCAGCGCAGCGCTGAATAGCAAAGAAAAGCCCTGGTCATGAAGGGGGTAAAACCTTCATGGGGTGAAGTAGTTACCTCTGTTTTCTTGCACCTTACAGTCCAAAGAGAAACTGATCAGCAGCCTGAAGGAGGGCTCAGGTCTGGAGGGGTTGGACAGCCATGTAGGCAGCAACATGGAGCTGGAGGAGACGAGACACGAGAGAGACATGCAGAGAGAAGACATACAGAAACTTCTGGCTCAGATCCAGCAGCTGAAAGCCGAGTTACAGGTAAGAGGATGTTCTCTGGTGCTCTGCTTCTATATATTACACACTGCAGTTTAAGATAGAGAGAGCTTTGGTGTAGGTGTGCTCTTACCAGAAAGAATAGAATATGTGTATATGTTGTCTTTGGCAGACAGTGTATTTTTGGGGGGGGGGGGGGGGGTTTGTTTGCTTTTTTTCATTCACCAGAAAAACTACATCCGATTGCAATGAAAAATGGAATCCACTGCTCAATTCTTGCCATGTTTAAAAAATGGAGTGTGTGCCCTAAGATTTCAACTGTCAGAGAAAGCAGCCTATCCGTTCACTAGAGAGCGTTGACATCACTGAGAATGCCGCCTATCCATTCACTAGAGAGTGGTGACATCACTGAGAATGCAGCCTATCCATTCACTAGAGACTGGTGACATCACTAAGAATGCAGCCTATCAATTCACTAGAGACCGGTGACATCACTGAGAATGCAGCCTATCCATTCACTAGAGACTGGTGACATCACTGAGAATGCAGCCTATCCATTCACTAGAGACTGGTGACATCACTGAGAATTCAGCCTATCCATTCACTAGAGAGCGGTGACATCACTGAGAATGCCGCCTATCCATTAACTAGAGACTGGTGACATCACTGAGAATGCTGCCTATCCGTTCACTAGAGACCGATGACATCACTGAGAATGCAGCCTATCCGTTCACTAGAGACCGGTGACATCACTGAGAATGCAGCCTATCCATTCACTAGAGACCAGTGACATCACTGAGAATTCAGCCTATCCATTCACTAGAGACCAGTGACATCACTGAGAATTCAGCCGAACCATTCACTAGAGACCAGTGACATCACTGAGAATGCAGCCTATCCGTTCACTAGAGACCGGTGACATCACTGAGAATGCAGCCTATCCATTCACTAGAGAGCGGTGACATCACTGAGAATGCAGCCTATCCAATCACTAGAGACCGGTGACATCACTAATGCCGCGTACACACGGCCGTTTTTCTCGTCTGGAAAAATGACATTTTTCCCATTCAACGAGAAAAACGATAGTCTGTGGGCTTTCTGTCGTTTTTCTCGATGAGAAAAACGGCATTAAAAACGACGAGAAAAATTAGAACAAGTTCTAATTTTTCTCGTCGTATTTTCCTACATTTTTTCCGCGGCAGTGTTTCCCATAGGGAAACACTGCCGCGGAGCCCACAGACGGTCGTTTTTCTCGACAAGAGAAAAACAACGTGAAAAACGACCGTGTGTGGGGAACAAGCTGTTCCCTCATTTTAAATGACATTATTCGCGGCGGTTTTTTAACCGCCGTGAATAATGATCGTGTGTACGCGGCATAAGAATGCAGCTTTAGTTTTTTTTAGGCTTTTCTTTCCTCTGTGTGTGGCATTATCTGTATTTTTTGCTTTCTATAATACTCTCCATTAGTATGTTCTATCCTTAGATAATGCACACATGGTTATGCTTCATATCTTCCCCCATTGTAGGATCTGGAGACTCAGCAAATGAGTGAAGCAGAAACTGCCAGAGAACAAATGAATGATGTGCAGGAGCAGATGGCGGAGCAGAGGAGGGGGAAGCAGGAGCTGGAGGCTGAACTGGAGCGCCAGAAACAGGTAATACCTGGACCTTTTCTCCTTTTAACGGAGCGTGTGTGTCTGTGTGTTTATGATCAACCTCATGTACTTCATATAATCAATATGTATTAATTGGCAGGTGACTTGGGTGATAGGTGAGATTATGGCAGAAAAGTTCTTTATGAATCTTCTGTAAAAGTTTGCAAACCCAACAAACCTTTGTACCTCCTTATTTATGGGAGCGGGCCAGTCCAGGATAGCCTTGACTTTTTGTGTATCCATGGCGACTCCTTCCGTAGAAATAATAAACCCCAATAACTGGATTGGCATTTTCTCGAAGTCGCACTTTTCGGCCTTTACATATACTCCATGTTTCCTCAAAGTTGACAACCCTTTTCCCACATATGATCTCTGGAACTCTAGGGTAGCTGAAAAAATGAGAATGTCATCAAGATAGACGATGACGAAATGATCCAGGAACTCCCGAAAGATGTCAGTCACTAGATTCTGGAATGTGGCCGGTGCAATACAGAGTCCGAATGGCATTACTAAGTATTCGAATTGCCTGAACCATGTTCTGAATGCCGTCTTCCATTCGCCACCTGCAGGAATGCGGATCCGGTTGTAGGCACCTCCCAGATCTAACTTTGTGAAGACTCGGGCATTACGGAACCTCTGAAAGCTTTAGAAGAAGAGGGAGCGGGTAGTGATTTTGTTGAGCTCCCTGTAATCTACGCATGGTCTGTGGGTCTTATATTTTATTTATTTTTTCTCCACAAAGAATATGCTGGCCCCGGCAGGAGAGGAAGACGGGCGGATGAATCCCTTCTCCAAGTTCTCATCAAAGTATGCCTGTAGTGTCTCAAGCTCCTTTTCAGAGAGGAAATATGCGACCAAATGGTATTTTCCAACCTGGGAGGAGCTCAATTGGGCAATCATATGGCCGATGAGGTGGGGGGACATCGGCTTTCTTCTTGTCGAAGACATCCAAGAACCCTTGGTAGGCTGCTGGC
The DNA here is from genome assembly GCA_029206835.1 of Rana muscosa. Taxonomy (NCBI): domain Eukaryota; kingdom Metazoa; phylum Chordata; class Amphibia; order Anura; family Ranidae; genus Rana; species Rana muscosa. The sequence goes on from CM055126.1 coordinate 234,358,810, forward strand.
ACATCCTTGTGGGTGCTGGACACTGGTTGGACAGCCAAGCAATTAGCAGACTTCTGCATGGGAGTGAGACAGTGCTGTTGACAATATGAAGAGGGAAATAGAACTTCTCCTTTTGACAAGTCAATCTGCGGGCTGTGCGCTGCAGCCAAGGGATGCCTAGAATGACCGGGAACATGGGTGAGCTCAGAACGTCAAAGTGCAGGAATTCCTGGTGCCCAGATTCAGTCAAGGTGAAAATAGAGGTGCAGTCTCTTGGGTAACAGGCCCAGAACTAGGCATGGAGCCATCAGCTAGAATAGATGAACTGTCAGTTGTTGCTTTTTACTGCAGAGGGGAATGCCAAGTTTCTTTGGCAAAGTCAAGTCCATTAAGCAGCTGCCAGCTCCAGAATCAATTATTGCCTGAAGCCGAACCTCCTCTTCTGCTGCCTGCAGGGAGATGGGAAGGGGGAGATGGGAAGGACAAGATGAGAGGGGGAAGATCCTGCCATCTGGAAATATACAGGCATACGTGGAAGAGACTTACGGTGTCTTATGGGGCAGTTGCGCAAGAAATGTCCCGTTCCCCCACACTAAAGGTATAAATTAGCTTGCTGACGACGAAGTCTCTCTTCTGGGGACAGAGGTGAGCGGACTAGGCCAATCTACATAGGTTTAACTTCTGATGTGGATGCAGAGTGAGGCATGGTTGCTGGAGAAGGAACCTTGGGTAACATCCAAGTGGGTCTGAAGGCTTGGGCTTTTTCGCAGTATCGCTCCCGCAGGCGTCTGTCGAGTTGAATGGCCAACTGAATAAGGCCTTCCAGGGTGGCAGGAGACTCTACTCTGGCCAGCTCATCCTTGAGGGATTCTGACAAGCCCTGACAATATTGATTTTTTAAGGCAGCTTCATTCCATCCCGTGTCAGCGGACCATTTACAAAAGTCTACTGTGTAGTCCTCCACGGGGCGTATGTAGAGCAGTTTCAGCTGTGGTTACCCGCTGCTGGTCATCATATACTTGTGCCATAGCATCAGAAAACAAGTCCACAAAATTGATGACCGGATTTTTTTTGTTCCAATAGGCTGTGGGGCCAAGCCTGGGGTTCATCTGATAGCAATGAGACAATGAACCCTACTTTAATAGTCTCAAGGGAGAAAGTCAGTGGTTGTAAGGCCAAGTACAGCAGGCAGGCATTCTTAAATTATCTAAACTTTTTCCGATTCCCGTTCAGGAGTTGGCACCCAAAGTTCAGGTGAACGGACCACCACTGTATGGGTAGTGGTGGTGCGTTTTTGGAGTGGTGCAGCAGTTGCAGAGCTAGTGGAAAGTAGAGCTTGATCCGCCTGGGTAGGTGTCCCTGTCAGATGTTGCAGACATCCTTCCAGCTGAAAGTAGCCTTCCTGCAATCTTTGTACTGCTTGAGTGAGAGCAGTGACCTGTTGGCACAGAACCTCCAGAGTGGGAAGCACCTCTGTCCGCCTCTGACATTATGGCTTGATTATACTGTCACGTACCAGGTGTGGGGTCAAGTTGCTGAGAGGGCTCCCCTTATGGCTAAGTGTAGTGCTTCCCTGGAAAAGGTACAGGGAGAGCAGTGCCCAGAGAAGCACGGTTTGACAGGTACTGTGATGAGGTGAGCTGGTCACCGAGATGTAGCGGAAGCAGGCTGGATAGCTGTAGAGCTGGTGTGCTTGAAAAGTACCAGGTAACTTGACAGAGTAGCAAACTGGAAACAGAAACTGGAGCCAGGCCAGGGGTCCTACACGGTGAGATGACCAGCTCACCTCAGGGGTCATACACGGTGAGATCAGTTCAGGTAAGGAGACTGGATAAGCCGGGGCCATACTCGGTGAGATGATTCTGTAGCAGAGTCGGTAAGCCAAGCCAAGGTCAAACATGGTGGAGTAAGCAGAAGAGAAGTCAGAAGTACAAGCCAAAGGTAAATCGGGATCACAGGTCAGAGCAAGCCGGGTCCATAACAGGAGTTCAATCAGGATACACAGGAACACGGGGAAGATGATAATCCAGCAATGCACCTTTGTCAGCAGCAGGTTTATATAGTTCAGGAGATGCCAGCATCTGCGTACGCCGTTTGCGCCGTCGCGCATCTACGAACGCCAGTACGCACACGAGCACGTCTGATGCAGCCATAATGGCTATTGCCAAGATTACCAGGACTTTGCCTGTTTCCCTGACAGACTGGCAGGATCACCGAGTATTTCACAGTAAATGTGTAAATTAAAAGAGCACAGCCTGGTTTTACAAACGACTAAATGAAAAGACAAATGTGAAATATTACATACCGTATATACTCGAGTATAAGCTGACCTGAGTATAAGCCGAGGATTATAAAAAAAACTTAAAAAACTGGGAAAATGTATTGACTCGAGTATAAGCCTAGGGTGAGAATGCAGCAGCTACTGTAAGCGGAAAAGAGAGTCAACAATGCCCAGTTAAACGCCTCACTGTGCCCCTTGCAGCCTCACTGTGCCCCTTGCAGCCTCACTGTGCCTGAGTCAGTGTACCTGTATGCTTGACAGGCTGCGGGCGTCCATTTTTCAAAAGTCTCGGCTTCCTGCTGGTCCTATTCCGTTCCGTGATAGGCGTTTGACACTGTGTTCCGCTACCGCCTATCACGGAGGTCCTCTCATCCTCTGACTTTCCCAGCAGACACTGTGTTCAGTGTTCCGCCAATCATGGACCTTCTTTCATCCTCGGACAAGAGGAGGACGTCCGTGATAGGCGGAACACTGAACACAGTGTCTGCTGGGAAAGTCCGAGGATGAGAAGACCTCCGTGATAGGCGGAAAACAGTGTCAAACGCCTATCACGTAACAGGACCAGGAGAAAGCCGCGACTTTTGAAAAATGGACGCCCGCAGTCCTTCAGGTACACTGACTCGAGTATAAGCCGAGGGGCTGAAAAACTCGGCTTATACTCGAGTATATACGGTATATGAACTGACATTTTTTTCTGGTATCCTACACTTAGTCCCAGGACTCTTTTTTTCGTAGTTTGCTGTAAGTTGGGTCGTTTTATTCTCCCCCAGGAACTTCAATATACACAGGAAGATTTTCACAGGACCAAAAATACACTTCAAGGGAGAATCAAAGACCGAGAGGATGAGATCCAGAAACTCAGAAATCAGGTAATTTATATAGTGTGATCTAATACTGATCCCTTATATTTATGTTCTTTGTGTCCATCCAATGATCTCCTAGTGGGCCGCTGTGCCAGGGGAAAGCGTGGCTAGTAAGAACTTGCCTTGACGTACTTTTGTTGGCATCAGAACAACTTCTCTCCCCACTGAAGTCAATGGGAACTCCCAGAGCAGCTGGATGTAGCTTTAAAATTAAAATAGCAAACATGTTATACTTGCCTGTAAAATGCTATTGCACAGAGCAGCCCGGATCCTCTTCTGGGGTCTCCTGCTGGCGCTCCCGGCTCCTCTTTGGCAAGTGTCTCCACGAAAACCCACTCTCCATTGGGGCACCCAATGTGTGCCCACTCCCGAGCAAGGCCAGGACAAGGGGTGGTCGGGACGGGGGCTGCCCTGGGCTTATTGGTTTACTGGGGGGAGTATGTATATCAGTATGTACTCTGTGTTAAGGAAATTTTTTAATTAACGCCAAGTTCTCTCTTTGCTTGTGAGCTTTAAAAATAGCAGGGAATGATTAGGACCTCTAGTGTTTTGACATGGAACAAAAGGGATTGCGTAGCTTAACCACTTCAGCCCCGGACCATTTGGCTGGCCAAAGACCAGGCAACTTTTTGCGATTCGGCACTGTCGCTTTACCTGACAATTGCGCGGTCGTGCGACGTAGCTCACAAACAAAATTGACGTCCTTTTTTTTCCCCACAAATAGAGCTTTCTTTTGGTGGTATTTGATCACCTCTGCGGTTTTTATTTTCTGCGCTATAAACAAAAATAGAGCGACAATTTTGAAAAAAAATGCAATATTTTTTACTTTTTGCTATAATAAATATCTCTAAAAAATATATAAAAAATGTTTTTTCCTCAGTTTAGTCCGATACGTATTCTTCTACATATTTTTGGTAAAAAAAATCGCAATAAGCATTTATTGATTGGTTGTGCAAAAGTTACAGCGTCTACAAAATAGGGGGTAGTTTTATGGCAGTTTTATTTATAAATTTTTTTATTTATTTTTTTTACTAGTAATGGTGGCTATCAGCCATTTTTATCGTGACTGCGACAATATGGCGGACACATCGGACACTTTTGACACCATTTTGGGACCATTGTCATTTTTACAGCGATCAGTGCTATAAAAATGCACTGATCACTGTAAAAATGACACTGGCAGTGAAGGGGTTAACCTGTAGGGGGCGCTGAAGGGGATAAGTGTGACCTAAGGAGTGCTTCTGTTAGGGGGCGTGGCTTCCCTGTGAAACAGTCACTGATCGCTGTTCCCGATGACAAGGGACAGACGATCAGTGACATGTCACTAGGCAGAACGGGAAGATGTTGTTGTGTTTACACTGACATCTCCCCGTTCTTCAGCTCTGTGACCCGATCGCGCGACCCCGGCGGCGATCGGGTCCTGCGGGCGAGGTCACGGAGCTCGTGACAGGGTCACGAGCGACCACACAGGCTCCCAAATAAAAGGGGACGCATATATACGCCCATTTGTGCAGCCGTGCCATTCTGTTGACGTATATCCTCGTGCGGCGGTCGGGAAGCGTTTAATACTGTTTATTGAAGATGCAAAACATTTAATTCATTCGTCTGCATATACTGCACTCAGCACCGTGTAAACCAGCATTCTCATTTATCGGTCTCTTCCTTTTCCTTTTCCTGAATAAACACAGTGATTGATCGGTACCAATCACTCACTGTGTTCATTCATAGCTGAAGCCTAGTAAACTGTGTTTACTAGGCCTCAGTTTGTGAATGAACAGGAAGCCGCTCAGCCCAGAGCACTTCCCATTCATTCACTGTCTCAGTGTAGCTGAGACCGCAGAGAAAGGGAATGGATACCGTATATACTCGAGTATAGGCCGAGTTTTTCCAGCACATTTTTATTTTTTTTTGTGCTGAAAATGCCCCCCCCCCCCCCCCCCCCCTCGGCTTATACTCGAGTCACCCTTTTGCGCCTGATCTTCCGGATTTTGGGGACCCGGTATCGACCGGCTGTAGGTCCCCAGAACTCCAAACTTGGAACACATGTAGCCTCACTCTTCCCCTACAAGTGTGCAAAGTTTGTTGTCCAGAAGACCTATGGCCGGGGAGCACCGATTTTTCATACCAGACACCCCTTCCATAGACTCCCATGTTAAACGGTCATTTCTTTGGTGAATTTGGGGACCCGGTACCAGCCGGTCGTAGGTCCCCTGGATGCGAAACTTTGCACACATGTAGCCCCATTTCTCCTCTACAAGTGTGCACAGTTTGTTATCTGGGTGACCTACGGCCGGGTAGCACCGATTTTTTTTTTTTTTTTTTTTTTCAAACCGGGCACCTCTTCCATAGACTCCCATGTTAAACGTGAGTCTAGGCATGGACACAGTGAGGCATGCAGATGGACACCCCTAGGCTTATACTCGAGTCAATACGTTTTCCCAGTTTTTTTGTGTGGTAAAATTAGGTGCCTCGGCTTACAGGTCCTTCTCAAAAAATTAGCATATTGTGATAAAGTTCATTATTTTCTGTAATGTACTGATAAACATTAGACTTTCATATATTTTAGATTCATTACACACAACTGAAGTAGTTCAAGCCTTTTCTTGTTTTAATATTGATGATTTTGGCATACAGCTCATGAAAACCCAAAAATCCTATCTCAAAAAATTAGCATATTTCATCCGACCAATAAAAGAAAAGTGTTTTTAATACAAAAAAAGTCAACCTTCAAATAATTCTGTTCAGTTATGCACTCAATACTTGGTCGGGAATCCTTTTGCAGAAATGACTGCTTCAATGCGGCGTGGCATGGAGGCAACCAGCCTGTGGCACTGCTGAGGTGTTATGGAGGCCCAGGATGCTTCGATAGCGGCCTTAAGCTCATCCAGAGTGTTGGGTCTTGCATCTCTCAACTTTCTCTTCCCAATATCCCACAGATTCTCTATGGGGTTCAGGTCAGGAGAGTTGGCAGGCCAATTGAGCACAGTAATACCATGGTCAGTAAACCATTTACCAGTGGTTTTGGCACTGTGAGCAGGTGCCAGGTCGTGCTGAAAAATGAAATCTTCATCTCCATAAAGCTTTTCAGCAGATGGAAGCATGAAGTGCTCCAAAATCTCCTGATAGCTAGCTGCATTGACCCTGCCCTTGATAAAACACAGTGGACCAACACCAGCAGCTGACATGGCACCCCAGACCATCACTGACTGTGGGTACTTGACACTGGACTTCAGGCATTTTGGCATTTCCCTCTCCCCAGTCTTCCTCCAGACTCTGGCACCTTGATTTCCGAATGACATGCAAAATTTGCTTTCATCCGAAAAAAGTACTTTGGACCACTGAGCAACAGTCAAGTGCTGCTTCTCTGTAGCCCAGGTCAGGCGCTTCTGCCGCTGTTTCTGGTTCAAAAGTGGCTTGACCTGGGGAATGCGGCACCTGTAGCCCATTTCCTGCACACGCCTGTTCACGGTGGCTCTGGATGTTTCTACTCCAGACTCAGTCCACTGCTTCCGCAGGTCCTCCGAAGTCTGGAATCGGTCCTTCTCCACAATCTTCTTCAGGGTCCGGTCACCTCTTCTCGTTGTGCAGCGTTTTCTGCCACACTTTTTCCTTCCCACAGGTTTCCCACTGAGGTGCCTTGATACAGCACTCTGGGAACAGCCTATTCGTTCAGAAATTTCTTTCTGTGTCTTACCCTCTTGCTTGAGGGTGTCAATGATGGCCTTCTGGACAGCAGTCAGGTCGGCAGTCTTACCCATGATTGCGGTTTTGAGTAATGAACCAGGCTGGGAGTTTTTAAAAGCCTCAGGAATCTTTTGCAGGTGTTTAGAGTTAATTAGTTGATTCAGATGATTAGGTTAATAGCTCGTTTAGAGAACCTTTTCATGATATGCTAATTTTTTGAGATAGGAATTTTGGGTTGTCATGAGCTGTATGCCAAAATCATCAATATTAAAACAAGAAAAGGCTTGAACTACTTCAGTTGTGTGTAATGAATCTAAAATATATGAAAGTCTAATGTTTATCAGTACATTACAGAAAATAATGAACTTTATCACAATATGCTAATTTTTTGAGAAGGACCTGTATATTCAGGTCGGCTTATACTCAAGTATATACGGTAATCTCTGTACAGTACTTGGTTCCGTTCTCTATCGCAAAGTGAGATATTGGGGGTCGGTTAGAGACCCCTGATATTTCACCAAAGCCCCCAACGGAGCACCTAAAAAAAAATTGTAAAAAAAATTGTAAAAAATAAACAAACTACTGACCTCAATCTCTGTCCTACTGTCACCATCCTCTGCCCTCCTACACTGTCCATGGTTTGTTTTGTATTTTAAAGAAAGATGTGACACAGATCCAAATATAGAGACAACTTCGTCTTGCATAGAAATGGTAACAAGCGCAATAAACACCCCTGTCCATGTTTTAATACACTTTAAAATGTTTATGTGTGTATATGTATATACACTATATTACCAAAAGTATTGGGACGCCTGCCTTTACACGCATATGAACTTTTAATGGCATCCCAGTCTTAGTCCGTGGGGTTCAATATTGAGTTGGCCCGCCCTTTGTAGCTATAACCGCTTCAACTCTTCTGGGGAAGGCCGTCCACAAGGTTTAGGAGGGAATGTTTGACCATTCTTCCAGAAGCGCATTTGTGAGGTCAGGCACTGATGTTGGATGAGAAGGCCTGGCTTGCAGTCTCCGCTCTAATTCATCCCAAAGGTATTCTATCAGGTTGAGGTCAGGACTCTGTGCAGGCCAGTCAAGTTTCTCCAACTCAAACTTGCTCATCCATGTCTTTATGGACCCTGCTTTGTGCACTGGTCCAAATCATTTGGTGGAGGGGGGATTATGGTGTGGGTTTTTTTTTTCAGGGGTTTGTCTTGGCCCCTTAGTACCAGTGATGGGAACTCTTAAGGCGTCAGCACACCTAGACATTTTGGACAATTTCATGCCCCCAACTTTGTGGAAACAGTCTGGGGACGGCCACTTCCTGTTCCAACATGACTGCCCACCAGTGCACAAAGCAAGGTCCATAAAAACTTGGATGAGCGAGTTTGGGGTGGAGGAACTTGACTGGCCTGCACAGAGGTCAGGTGCACACCTATGAGCATTCTGCTTTACTTTCTGCTTCAAAATAAGCCATGGCACTACTTTCGTGAATGGACATGTCCCAGTAGTCCTGCCCAATGCATTTTGTCATATAGACTTCATGAAAGTATTTTTTAGTTTTGAATAGAGCAGGGAAGGGTCCGACTCCCGGTCAGGTTGGATGTAAATTCAGAATTTTTAAGGCCCCTTTCACACTGGGGCGTCGGCGGTTAAGCGCCGATATTTTTAGCGGCGATTTACCGTCGTATTTGTGGGGGTATTCGGCCGCTAGCGGGCGCTTTTAACCCCCACCCCGCCGCTAGTGGCCGAGAGGGTTAAAACCACTGCAAAGCGCTGCTGCAGAGGCGCTTTGCTGGCGGTATAGCCGCGGTGCCCATTAATTTCAATGGGCAGGAGCGGTGGAGGAGCGGTATACACACCGCTCCTTCACTGCTCAAAAGATGCTTCTAGCAGGACTTTTTTTTACTGTCCTGCTAGCGCACCGCTCCAGTGTGAAAGCAGCGGCTGTTTCAGGGCGCTTTTCTGGCGCTATTTTTAGCCCTATGCATTAAGGTGGAAAACATCCAACAATACCGCCTCCCGAGCCCCGGTTTTACTTACCTGACCCCTCGAAAGTCCCGCGCTTGCTCCCGTCATCCTCCGAGTTCCTGAGCCTGGCCATTGATTGGCTACAGTGGATGGATTGAAAGCAGTGCAGCCATTGGCTGGCGCTGCTGTCAATCGCATCCAATGACGCGGCGTGCCAGGGGGTGGGGCCGAGTGATGCAGTCGGCGGCTATGGCCGCCGCTGTATCACGGGAGCGCGCCCGCAATACCTCCACACCATGCGAGCTGAAGGTGTGGAGTCCTTGCGGGGAGGAGCTGAGACAGCCGTCGAGGGACCCCAGAAGACCAGGATTGGGGCCACTGTGTGCAAAACGAGCTGCACAGTAGAGGTAAGTATAACATGTTTGTTATTTTTTTTTTTTTTAAATGGGAACCTTTAGTGTTCCTTTAATGGGACTCGGATGGCCACAAAAAAACCTGGTGGATTTTTAAAGGGGTTGCTCCACCGGAAAGAAAAAATTAAAAGCCAACAGCTACAGCAGCTGCTGGCTTTTAATATTTGGACACTTACCTGTCCTGGAGTCCAGCGACGTCCGCAGCAGAGGACGAGCGACCGCTCGTCGCTCTGCTGCTCCCTCCGCCATCCTCGCTGAGGGAACCAGGAAGTGAAGCCCTGCGGCTTCATGCCCGGTTCCCTACGGCGCATGCGCGAGTCGCGCTGCGCCGTTCTGATTGGTGCTCCTGTGTTCTGGGAGCCGAGTGTCTCCCAGAACACCAAGGGAAGTCTGCGGGAAGTGACGTAACTCCCGCAGATTCCCGGAGACAGGACTCCCGGATGTGGGTGAAAATACCTGTCTTAGACAGGTATCTTCACCCCCCTCCCCCCTGAAAGGTGTCAATTGTGACACCGGAGGGGGGGAGGGTTCCAAATAGCAAAAGTTGCTATTTAGGGTGGAGCTCCACTTTAAGCTGAACTTCAGCTTTTCATACACTTTGCATAGTTAATTTGGGCCAAGCTGACCTAAATAAACAAACTCCCTCACTATAATTTGAGGCGCTGGATGTGCGGTATAAAGTGTATGTAGCTGAGGCCACCTACAGCAGGGGTAGGCAACCTGGGGCCCTCCAGCTGTTGTGGAACTACATTTCCCATGAGGCATTGCAAGGCTGGCAGTTACAATTACTCCCAGAGGCATAATGGGACTTGTAGTTCTGCAACAGCTGGAGGGCTCCATGTTGCCTACCCCTGACCTACAGCATACCGCACGGTGTTTTCCAGGTTGGAGCCGAGACCTCCTGTCCCATACCCGGAACACAGTAGAGTATATCTGATCGGCGCTCAGCCATTCTGAGCAAGCAATGAATATAAAGGTTCCTCTGAGTCGGAGAGGCGGGATGATGATGTCACAACCTCTGACTCAGCCGATCAGAGGAAGCTTTGTATTCATTGATGGAATACACCGCTTTCTCTGGCTGAGCGCTGCTGTGATAATACCCTACTGTGTTCTGGATATGGGACTGCAGGTCTCGGGTCGAACCCGGAACACCGTGCGGTATGCTGTACTATTCCCACAATCCTCACCCATTTAGTTTCCTAATGACTCGCTTCCTTCTCCAGAAACATGCACAGAGCTTAAGGTCAGATTACAGACAGCCACTTTGAAAACAATGAAAAGTCTGCATCCCTTTCGAGACCAAACCATGCAGTTCTTCCTGCGCTGTCTACCCTAGGTGGCACCGTTCGAAAGCCTCGTACACACGGCCAGTTTTCTTGGCAAGAAAACTGCTGCTCGGAGAGCTTTTTGACGATAAAACCGTTCGTGTGTATGGTTTCTTGTCGGGAAAACTGACGGGAATCTCTACGAGAAAAATAGAGAACCTTTTTCTCGCCGGGATTCTCGTCTGCCTGTTTTCCAACGAGAAAACCGTGCGTGTACAAGGCTACATGCTTACCTGTCCTCAGGGAAGCCCGCGCATGCTCGATGAGACTTTGACGCATGCGCGGTAGCTTACAAGGGTAATGTAGAGTAAAGCAAGATGGCGGCAACAGCATCGAATGATGAGCGCATGCTCGTCGTGTCGATGACGTCACCGCGTTCTTGCCATTCAAAAGAACGGCAGTTCTTTTGAATGTGCCGTGTGTACACAGGGCTTGGCAAGAAAAGCTTGCCAGGAATCTCGTGGAGAAAAACTTATTTTTTTTTTGATGGGATTCTCGCCCGTGTGTACGAGGCTTAAGAGTAAAAGAGAGAACGGCCATCTTGCTTTCTGGCCTAACTCTGGAGTCCTTACGGGTTGGAAGAGCATGCACTGAATTCAGTTTGATGGAGGAACTTCCTCCGATGTAATTCTGCTTTTATTTTTCCAGATTACTAACAAAGCGCTGAGCAGCAGCAGTCAGACGGAGCTGGAGAACAGGCTGCACCAACTGACTGAGACCCTGATCCAGAAACAGACCATGCTGGAGGGCCTGAGCACCGAGAAGAACTCGCTGGTCTACCAGCTGGAGAGGCTGGAAAATCAGATGAAGAGCGTACAGGGAAGCGGAGGGGGCGGGTCCTCCATCAACATGTCCGCCGTGGATAGCGGAGAGGGTACGTTCATGAGCCTATTGGGAGTTAAAGCCCAACTCCAACCAAAGGATTTTGTTCTGTGTGGAATGAGCAGGAAAGGAGAAGAGACTCTGATGTCAGATTTTTATTGCTTTCTGTCTCCATTGCAGAAGATTTGGAAGGTATTTGTAGCAGGGTGGATTTGATTTAAATCATTAGTAAAAAGGCTTGATTTAAAGTGGAAGTAAACCCATCGATTTAACAGTTTCAAAAAGCAGTTACATTCCCGGCATGCCGGGAATGCCAACTGTCACATTGGTTGTGCTCTCAACCAAACTGTCAAACCATCCAATGGCTGGTGTCATAACTGATCACATGTGCAGCATCATGGCAGTTGAAGATTAAACAGAGGCCAAGATGGCAGCTTCCTTGCCTGAAAATGATAGGAGGGTTTACTTCCACTTTAAATCATACTTTTTATTGAGCAACTGTCATCTCTGTCCCGGAGCGGCTCCTCTGACCCGCTGTTGACTCACCGACAGTCCCATTCACTTTAAGGGCCCTTTCACACCTGCGGACCGTATGTCTGTAATTCTTCAGATGAAATACAGACATACATGTATCCCTATGGCAGGGATATGCAACTAGCGCACCTCCAGCTGTTGCAGAACTACAAGTCCCATCATGCCTCTGCCTCTGGGTTTCATGCTTGTGGCTGTGTCTTGCTATGCCTCATGGGACTTGTAGATCTGCAACAGCTGGAGGTCCGCTAATTGCATATCCCTGCCCTATGGGATAGCGGATGTCAGCGGATGAACATCTGCTGACATCCGAATTAATCAGTCTCCGCTATGGTCCGATTATTCAGACGGAGGAAAATCCTATTTTTCCATCCGTCCGCGGATCGGATAAACAGACAGACGGTCCATATTTATTCGATTTCCCCCCCCCCCCCCCCATAGAGGAGAGCAGAGATCTGACTGGTCCCTCTCTGCACAGTGACGGGCTAGTCATCCACCGGCTCAGCGGGGATCGACGAAGCGATCCCCGCTGAGCAAGCGGATGTTTATGGGGTGGGTCCTCACGGGATCTGCCCGTGTGAAAAGGGACCTAATGGGACGGCTGGTGATGCGGCAGTGACAAAACAAGGTGAGGGACGTGGCGGCAGCAGGTGAGTGGATTCCCGCTAACAGGCGCTGCCATGATGGGTTTGAAATGATGGATTTCATAATGATGGATGTTCCATGATGGATCACGCCGATAAACGTCAGCAAAGTGGCACCGCTGCGCAAAACCCCGTACGAGTACGTCGGCCCTTGACCACCGGTGGCACGCGCGCCCGCTGCACGGCGGGGGAACCCAAAGAGCATGGCCGCCGGACGCGATCGCTGCCGGGCACGCGCGATCGCGTGTACAGGGATTTGTGTGTGTGTGTGTGTGTGTGTGTGTGTGTGTGTGTGTACGCACAAATCCCTGTGCTGTCAGGAAAGGAGAACAAAAGGAGAACAGTAAATGGCAACAACGACATGTCTCCTCTCTTGAGCCTCGTACACACGACCGTTTTTCATGGCGAGAAAACTGCCATTTTTTAGATTGGCCGTGAAAACCGGTCGTGTGTATGCTCCATAGCCGTTTTCTCAACGAGAAAACTGCCTGCAAAAAAAAATTAGAACCTGCTCTATTTTTTCTCGTAGTTTTTCCTGTCGTTCTTTTTCTCGTCGCGAAAACCGGTCGTGTGTATGCTTTTCCGAGGGGAAAAAAAAGCGCATGCTCAGAATCAAGTATGAGACGGGAGCGCTCGTTCTGGTGAAACTAGCGTTCGTAATGGAGATATCACATTCGTCACGCTGTAACGGACTGAAAAGCGCGAATCGTCTCTCACCAAATTTCTAACACGAGGATCAGCAAAAGCAGCTTAAAGGGTGGCGCCATTCGAATGGAACTTCCCCTTTATAGTGCCGCCGTACGTGTTGTACGTCACTGCGCTTTGCTCGAGCGCTTGAGAGGAATCACGACGAGAAAAACTTTGTTTTTTTGCATGACAGTAAAAACAGTCGTGTGTACGCGGCATTACTCGGTCCTATCCCCTCACAGTTAGAACACACTGAGGGAACACATTTAACCTCTTGATCGCCCCCTAGTGTTAACTCCTTCCCTACCAGTGACATTTACACAGTAATCAGTGCATTTTTATAGCACTAATCGCTGTATAAATGTCAGTGGTCCAAAAAATGTGTCAAGTGTCCGATCTGTCCGCTGCAATGTCGCAGTCCCGATTAAAAATCGTAGATCGCCGCCATTACTGGTAAAAAAAAAAAATAATAAAAATGCTATAAATCTTTCCCGTGGTTTGTAGACACTATAACTTTTGCACAAACCAATCCAATATATGCTTATTGCGGTTTTGTTTTTTTATTTTTACTAAAAATATGTAGCAGAATATATATCGGCCTAAACTGATGTAGAAATGTTGTTTTATAAAAACATTTTTGAGTATATTTATTATAGCAAAAAGTAAAAATTGTATTTTATTTTTTTGTTTGGTTATAGCGCAAAAAATAAAACCGCAGAGGTGATCAAATACCACCAAAAGAAAGCTCTTAATTCTGGGGAAAAAAAACGCAAATTTTGTTTGGGTTCAACGCTGCATGACCGCAGTTACCAGTTAAAGCGACGCAGTGCCAAATTGTAAAAAGTGCTCCGGTCAGGAAGGGGGGTAAAATCTTCCGGGGGGCTAAAGTGGTTAAATGTAAGGACTTATTCTTGCTGGAAGTTAGAATCTTTAATATTTGCAAACAAAATGAAGGTTTCCTATTTAGAATAATAAGCTGTCAGGTTAATAAAACAGCGATATCAGAACCCATTCAATCATACAGTTTGTAGTGTACATAGATTTGCAAAATAATGGGGTAAAGGAACATTCCTGAACTTTGTTTTTATCTCATGGTTACTGTAAAATTGTGTGAATGCATCAATGCAGTGCATGTCATCTCAGCTTGCAGAGCTTGGATTCATTGAATGAGTTTACCTAAAATGTAAATATTGCAGAATATACAGCCTCATGCTACAGAACTAAGCTCCATTTCATGCTAAATAAACAAAATTATTAGTGCATCTTAAATAGAAAACTATCTTTAGATATTTACTCCAAAAGCATTTTCTTAAAATAAATTTGATAAAAACCCAAAAAATCCGATTTAATAAAAAAAAAAATATATATATATATATATATTTTTTTATTTATTTATTTAAAATCATGCTCTAAAAAAAATAAAAAGATTATATTATATATATATATATATATATATATATATATATAATATAATCTTTTTATTTTTTTTAGAGCATGATTTTAAATAAATAAATAAAAAACAAATATATATATATATATATATATATATATATATATTTTTTTTTTTTTTAATTTAAAATCATTGATTTATATCCACCCTGATTTGTAGTAAAGTGGGGATGGGAGGGGTTGGGAACTTCTGACAATGGTTTTTGTTGCTGTCTGTGCCTTCTTGCCCCAGAGACAATGGCCTCCCTTGTTTCTTTTCTTGGTGTCACCAGGAAAGGAAGTGGGGGGGGATCTCCCCAATAATAGGGAAGTGGGGGGGGGAAAGGGAAAATAGGGGTAAGGTTCTGGAAAAGTCCTGGAGGAGCATGGGAGGAGCTAAGTAGCATGGGAGGAGCATGTGCTTCTGTTGTTGATATCCCCTGTTTTTGCAGCACAGTCTTACACCAACACGTATGGCGCTGAAATTTTTACCTAATAGGGTGGCTACACTGCCATGCGGGATTTTCTTGGAGCCCCATTGTAGCAGCCCTCACATATGCTCTGCCTGCTGGGACTACAAAGGTTTAAGAGGAGGGGCCATGCATACACGTTATGGGTTAGGAGTGAGGAACCATGGGACCTGTAGTCTTGACACACAGGAGGTTACCTGGTGATATTACAATAGGCACACATGTGCATTATGGGCTGGAAGCAAAGAATCATGGAACATGTAGCCTTGACACAGGAGCTAACCTGATGCTTTTAGAGTGGGCATGCATACACTTTATGAGCTGGTTGTGAGGAATCCTGGGACATATAGTCCCAACTGACAAGGTCACCCAACGCTATTAGAGTGGGCATGCATGTGCGTTATGGGCTGGTCAAGTGGAATCATGGGACATGTAGTCCTGACCCAGGCGCTGGCCTGGTGCTTTTAGAGCAAGCATGTTTGCACATGATGGGAGGGAGGAATTATGGGACATGTAGTCCTGACACAGAAGATGGCTTAATGCTATTGGAGCAGGAACATATGCACTATGTGAGCTGGGAGCGAGGAATCGTGGGATAATTAAGGAGGTTAATGCAGGAGGTCATCTGATGCTAGTAGTGTAGGCATACATGGGCTGGGCGCAAGGAATCATGGGACATGTAGTCCAGATGCAGGCAGTCACCAGATGCTATTGGAACACACACATGGACATTATGGCCTGGAAGCATGGAATCATGGGACGTATAGTCTTGATCCTGGAGACCACCTGATGCAGCAGGAACACATAGGCTGGGAGCAAGGAATCGTAAGACATATATTATAGTCCTGATGCTGTTGGGACAGGCACACATGGACCTTATGGCCCAGAAGCAAGGGATCATGGTACATGTAGTCCTGATGCAGGAGGCTACTTGATGCTGTTAGAGCAGGCACACATTATGGGCTGAGAGTAAGGAATCATGGGACATGTAGTCGTGATGCAGGCAGTCACCTGATGCTATAAGAGCAGGCACACATGGACATTATGGGCCGGAAGCAAGGGAAGCAAGGGATCATGAGACAAGTGATCATGAGACATGTAGTCCTGAAGCAGGAGGCTACTTGATGCTGTTAGAGCAGGCACACATGGGCTGACAGCAAGGAATCATGGGACATGTAGTCATGATGCAGGCAGTCACCTGATGCTATTAAAGCAGGCACACATGGACATTATGGGATATATAGTCCTGTTGCAGGCCATCATTTGATGGTATTTAATGTAGGCAAACATGGTCATTATGTGCTGGGCGTGAGGAGTTATGGGACATGTAGTCCTGACACAGGAAGCCACCTGATTGTTTTTATTGGGTGAACAGTGACCGCTCCCGATATGAACGTTCAGGCAAGGGCCACGGGGATAAGACCGGCTGCACACATTTTGAACAGGCAAATGCAAGCCTTTGGGGCAAAATACCACTAAATATCCTGACAACTGTTAATAGCAGAGAGGTAAAATGCATTATACAGCGAGGGTTTTATAGCACTTTAAACCTTTTCCTCCAGCTTTTCCTGCTGCACAGCATTGTGGGAAGTGTGACGCCATCTTGTCAGACTATTTTCTAAACAGACTTCCACAATCTAAGTTCTAGAATATCCTGCAGATGAGAACCAAGTGGTCCATTTTCCTCTCAATCACAGCTCCATGTCTCAGCTGGGCGTTGCTAATGAACTCTCTTCTGCTTTTCCTAGGTGCCCGTCTAAGGAGCGTCCCGGTTCTGTTCAGCGACTCTGACACAAACGTGGCCGGCATGTACGGCAGGGTCCGGAAAGCTGCGACCACCATAGACCAGTTTAGGTAATGATCGAGTATCCATTATTCACCTGTATTGTGGAGTTAGCTGTTTGGTTGGAGTGCCTCTTAAACTGAATTTTGTTTTGTGCCTCTTTCAGTATCCGTCTAGGCATATTCCTGAGAAGATATCCTATTGCTCGGTTATTTATTATTATTTATATGGTAAGTAGAGAGTAGTCCTCAATTTGCTTAACCGCTTGCCAACCGTATAACATGGATATATGTCAGCAACGCGGCTGTGCTGCACCAGATCACTTACCTAGTACATGATCTGGCACTTCCGGGTAGGCAGGTGATTTTACACAGCAGATGCCAATCACCGGGCGCCAACCAATAGATTACCGCTGGCACCCACCGATGGTCCGGAACACACACAGGACCGAGCTCTGTCCTGTCAGTGGGGAAGTAATGGATTTACTTTCTCCGCAAAGCAGGGAGTGAAATCTATTACTTCCCCTAATAAAAGCACCTCCCACTGTACACATGAACACTGGCTAGGCACACATTTAAAGTGGAGTTCTGCCGAAAAAAAAAAAAAAAAATAGTCCGCAGCTACAAATACTGCAGCTGCTGACTCTTAAAAATAAGGACACTTACATGTCCCTCGGCTCCGGGTGGAGGCGCCGGCATCTTCAGTAAGGAAATCGGGAAGTGTAAATACTTGTGGCTTCACAGCCTCGTTCCCTACTGCGCATGTGCGAGTCACGCTGCGCGTTCTGAGTGGTCCCTGCTATCTTTTGGGACCTGTGTGTCTCCCAGAAGACAGCGGGGGGGGGGGAAGAGGGGCCGGACATGGCGTAGTTTGCCAGAAGTGGGAGCAAATACCTGTATTAGACAGGTATATGCTCCCCCCTGAAAGATGCCAAATGGGACACCGGAGGGGGGGAGGAGGAACATTATAAGCGGAAGTTCCATTTTTGGGTGGAACTCCGCTTTAAGGACCTGGTCAGTTTGCAGTGACATTCCTTTGGTAGAAGTCAACTAAGGTAACCAGACTTTGCCCTGTACGGCCTCTTAGCCTGATTTAGAATTCATTATTGGGTATTGTGAGCTAACAATAATAATGAGATATAAAATATACAATTTCTTCATCAGCAGGAGAGTTCAGAGAAGCCAAGTCTGAGGGACCAGTGCCAAGAGCAGTGGCGTTGTTGAGAGAGCCAGTTGGCTTGGCATTTTCCTATTCTGTTTTGCTGAGGAAAATTCCCGTGTGGGCAATTGTTTATGAACTTTTACTTTTCCTTTTTTCAATAAAAATAGGCTGCCAAGCCCTTTAAGGGGTTGTAAAGTCAGATTTTTTTTTTCATCTTAATGCATTCTATGCATTAGGATAAAAAGCCTTTCTATGTGCAGCTCCCCCCTAATACTTGGCTGAGCTTCATCTCTGTCCAGCGATGTCCACGGGTGTCTCAGCCACCATTGGCTACCGCTGCTGTCAATCAGTCTGTTGGCCAATCAGGAGAGAGAAGGGGCGGTGCTGAACCGCAGCTCCGTGTCTGAAAGGACACATGGGGCTGCAGCTCAGCTCGGGTGCCCCTATAGCAAGCTGCTTGCTGTGGGGGCACTCAACAGCAGGGAGGGGCCAGGAGCACTGAAGAGGGACCCGAGAAGAGGAGGGTTGGGGTTGCTCTGTGCAAAACCATTACAGAGCAGATAAGTATAACACGTTTGTTATTTTTATAGGAAAAAACAAACAAAAACGAGACTTTACAATCACTTTAACCACAGTTCAGACTGGCGTGGACGCAGTACAAACGCATCGACCACAAAGCTGATCTCATATCAGAAGACATATTGCAGAGACAGGAAAAGGAGGGGTCTGACCAAAAAAAAAGAAGGAAATCTCTAATTTTATAAATTTTTATTTTGTATTTTCAGGCGCTCCTGCACCTCTGGGTGATGATTGTACTTCTGACCTACACCCCAGAAATGCACCACGATCACCCCTCCGGGAAATAGGTGTGAGACTGGCACTTTGCTCAGCATCGCTGCAGATATTCAGCTGTTCTAGGACTGATCTCTATATCGTGGCAGCGGAACCTTCTGGCTAGCCTAGGCAATGCATCACTTTCCACTGAACCCGCACACTACGATCTGTAGACCGTTTTCTCTACAACTGCTACAGGAATAGATTCCATTACTGATAAGGTTTCTCATACAATGGGGGGGGGGGGGGGGATTTACTAAAACTGGAAAGGAAAAAAATCTGGAGCAGCTCTGCATTGTAACCAATCCGCTTCTAACCTCAGCTTGTTAAATTAAGCTTTGACAATAAAACCTGGAAGCTGATTGGCTACCATGCACAGCTGCACCCAGATTTTGCACCCTCCACTTTTAGTAAATCAACCCCAATGTGTTACCTTAAGGCCCCTTTCATGCTGGGGCGGGGAGGTGCACCGCTATTTTGTATTTTTTTCCGCGATATTCGACCGCTAGCGCGGTTTTACCCCCCGCTAACAGCCGAAAAAAGGGTTAATACCGCCCGCATTACCGGTGGTATAGCTGCGCTGTCCCATTGATTTCAATGGGCAGGAGCGGTATTCACACCGCTCAAAAGATGCGGCTTGCAAGAGATTTTTTTTCCTCCCGCCAGCGCATCGCCTCAGTGTGAAAGCCCTCAGGCTTCGCATTGAGAATGCTGGGGCAGGATTATTTCAGGGGTTATTCGCTATTTTTAGCGCTAAAACGCTACGCCTCAGTGTGAAAGGGGCCTAAAGGTTTATTGAAAATGTAAAAACTAACATTGCGAAGGTCCTGCTCACACGGGTTTCAGCTTGTATAAGAGCAGTGCGTACAGCAACACCTTGGTAAAGATTTCAGCAAGCAGCCTCATTAAAGCCTTAAAGTGGTTCTTAAGGGCGAAGGCTTTTTTTTTTTTTACCCCAATGCATTCTTTGCATTAAAGTGTAAGTTCACCTTTACAGAAAAATCTGGGTGAACTAACACAGGACCCCCCCTCCCCAGTCCCGCTGACCTGCAGCGCGGCGATCTCTCATTCTGAGCCCCGGTATAGCGGCCTCAGGGGTCCGGGGCTTAGAATCCCCCGCAGCTTTTACTCTTCTTCCCCCGCTGAGAGGGTGGGCTTCGCGGGTTCTGATTGGTCGGCACCCACCAATAAGAATGCTCCTAAATGTCTCTCCTGATGGGGTACGTTTAGGAGATTAAGCTCCAGGGATTTTTAAGCCCCAGAGCCGTGAGGCGGCTATACCGGGGCTCAGAACGGGAGATCACCATGCTGCAGGTTAGGGGGGATGGGGAGGGAGCCCCTGTGTAAGTTCACCTTACAGATTTTTCTGTAAAGGTGAACTTACCCTTTAAAGTGGTTCTAAAGGCAGAAGGTTTTTTATCTTCATGCATTCTAAAAACCTGTGTTCAGCATCCCCCACCTAATAATTACCTGAGCCCCATCCCGATCCAGCGATGTTGCACGGGAGACTCGGCTGTCAGGGACTCTCCCTCCTCATTGGCTGAGACAGCAGCTAGTGCCATTGGCTGCCGCTTCTGTGTATCAAAGTCTGTGAGCCGATAAGAGGAGAGGGAGGGTGGGGCCGAGCCACGAGTTTGTGTCTGACTGGACACACAGAGCAGCGGCTCGGGGCGGGTGCCCCCAGAGCAAGCTGCATGCTCTGGGGGCACTCTGCAGGAGGAAGGTGCCAGGAGCAGACCTGAGAAGAGGAGGATCTGGGCTGCTCTGTGCAAAACCATCACACAGAGCAGGTAACACGTTATTCACTTTATTAAAAAAAAAAACCTTCTGTGATCAGACCCCACTACCCTTATACTTACCTGAGCCAGATCTCAATCCAGCAGTGTGCCAGTCTGCAGCAGCGTCTCTCTCCTCTCTCTCTCTGCTCTCTCCCTTCTCATCACAGCCAATGAGAGAGCAGGAGGCGTGGCCAAGCCTTGCTCTACAAGTCAGTGGACACACACAGCTGGCTCAGGAGCAAGCATGCACTAGTGCCCCCATAGTAAGCGGCTTGCTATGGTGTGCACTCGGCAGAGGGAGGAGCCAAATGCACCAGTGGTGGACCCAAGAAGAGGAGGATCGGGGCTGCTCTGTGCAAAACCATTACACAGGTTTGAAAAAAACAAACACAAAAAAAAAAACCTTATGTCCCAGTATCAGGATTTTAAAGGAGTTGTAAAGGTACATTTTTTATTTTCTAAATAGGTTCCTTTAAGCTAGTGCATTGTTGCTTCACTTACCTTTTCCTTTGATTTACCTTCTAAAGGTTTGTTTTCTTTGTCAGAATTTCTCACTTCCTGTTTCTCCTCACTGAACTCCACACCATCATCCGAGTGGTGTGGAGTCATCCAGAACAGCTTACTGAACAGCTTACTGAGGATAAACAGGAAGTGAGAAATTCAGACAAAGAAAACAAAGAAAAAAAATATTTAGAAGGGAAATCTAAGGAAAAGGTAAGTGAAGCAACAATGCACTAGCTTAAAGGAACCTATTTAGAAAATAAAAAATGTACCTTTACAACTCCTTTAAGCACAGTGTGTGTTCTGCTTATTTTGCCTTTCCAGGTTCCTCCTCACAACACCATGCTAATGACATTTTTAGATATAACCTTTTAATGACATACTTTATTTTACACAGTGACATCATCACTGCAATTCTATAGGCAATGCAGGAAGATTATGGCTGGAGGAGTGGGCAGTCCTAGATAGGCTGTATTTGCAATTGGACCACCCCCAAGGTAACACCCACATGTAATGCTAAGCCTGCATGACATCCAGTGGATGGAAGGGGGTGGGTCGGGGACAGTCTGGTTGTGGAGAAAAGCGCTAAATGTTGCTAGGCATCCTCCAGCCAGGAAACGGGGCGGGGCTCTGTCTGACGTGCTGCAGCTTCTAATGCACATTGTGAGGAACTCACAGTGTGCAGTGAAATCAGTAAACAGTTTTCAGTCTAGGAGAGGAGAGGGTACAACTGTGCAAGACAAGCGGCTGGAGGTCAGATTTGAAAGGGGTTCTAAAGGCAGAATATTTTATGCAGATATTTATTTTATCTGCATTCTATGCATTAAAGAGGAACTGCAGTCTGCTCACATAATTTGTAATAAAAACATCTTTGCCATTCTGAAGCTTCCCTACCAACCACTTTGCATATTTATTTTATATATACTGTGATTCTGTACTTGCCAAATATGCTGCAGAAATCTCCCTCCACTGAGTCTGGCTGCATCCATTTTAACTGTGGGCAGCTAAAGCTGCTGCCTGTTCACTTCCTGGATTTACACAGAGGCACACCTGCAGCTCTGCAGCTCTTTTTGGCCCTCTTATGACTCGCCCCCCCTACCTTCCTGGCAAACTCTCACAAGAGTGAGAGAGAGCGCTGTGCATGATGTCATAAGCCTAGACCAGTGATGGCAAACCTTGGCGCACCCCAGATGTTTTGGAACTACATTTCCTATGATGCTTAACTAGAGTGCATGAGCATCATGGGAAATGTAGTTCCAAAACATCTGGGGTGCCAAGGTTCGCCGTCACTGGCCTAGGCTAATGACCAGACAAGAAACAGGAAGTGGGCTGTATAAGGGATTTACTGGTAGAAAAAAAAAAAAGTTTTACTATCCAAAGTTAAAACAAGAAGGGCAGAAGATTTGATCGATGGGAAGATGAAAAAAATGACTGAAGGTCCGCTTTAAGGTTAAAAAAAAAAAAATTGAAACTCCCCACTAGCCACCCCCACCCTTATACTTACCTGAGCCCCATCTTGATCCTGCTGCTGTTAATCACAGCCAGTGAGGAGTAGGGGGCGGCGCTGAGCCGTGCTCTGTGTGGACACAATGGACACACAGCTGGCTCAGGAGCGAGCCCCATAGCAAGAGGCTTACTATGGTGGGCACTTGGCGGGGTGGAAGGGGGGGAGGAGCTCCGGTGGGGGACCCGAGAAAAGGAGGATCCAGGCTGCTCTGTGCAAAACCAACTGCACAGAGGAGGTAAGTATGACATGTTCGTTATTTAACCACTTCAACCCCGGACCATTTTGTTGCTAAAGGACCAGGCCCCTTTTTGCGATTCGGCACTGCGTCGCTTTAACTGACAATTGCGCGGTCGTGCGACGTGGCTCCCAAACAAAATTGGCGTCCTTTTTTTTTCCACAAATAGAGCTTTCTTTTGGTGGTATTTTATTACCTCTGCGTTTTTTATTTTTTGCGCTATAAACAAAAATAGAGCGACAATTTTGAAAAAAATGCAATATTTTTTACTTTTTGCTATAATAAATATCCCCAAAAAAATATATAAAAAAACAAACATTTTTTTTCTTCAGTTTAGTCCGATACGTATTCTTCTACATATTTTTGGTAAATAAAATCGCAATAAGCGTTTATTGATTGGTTTGCGCAAAAGTTATAGCGTCTACAAAATAGGGGATAGTTTTATGGCATTTTTTTTTTATAATTTTTTTTTTTTTTTACTAGTAATGGCGCCGATCAGTGATTTTTATTGACTGCGACATTATGGCGGACATATCGGACACTATTTTGGGACCATTGTCATTTTTACAGCGATCAGTGCTATAAAAATGCACTGATTACTGTGAAAATGACACTGGCAGTCAAGGGGTTAACCAGTAGGGGGCACTGAAGGGGTGAAGTGTGACCTAATGAGTGATTCTTACTGTGTGGGGGGGTGTGGCTTGGCGTGTGACGTCACTGATCGTCGTTCCCTATGACAGGAAACAGACGATCAGTGACACTCTCACTAGGAAGAATAGAGAAATGTTTGTTTACACTTACCTCTCCCCGTTCTTCAGCTCTGTGACCTGATCGCGGGACACCGGCGGCGATCGGGTCCCACGGGTGCGGTCACGGAGCTCACGACTAGGTCGCGAGTGCGCCTGGCGGCGGCGCGAGTGCACGTGCGACCCACAGCTGGGCTCTTAAAGGGGATGTACCTGTACGTGCTTATGCCCAGCTGCGCCATTCTGCTAAAGTATTTCGGCGTTAGGCGGTCCTTAAGTGGTTAAAAAAAAAATTCAATCCAACCTGTACCAATCACTTTAAGGGGGTGCTGATGGGAACTTTAAACAAGTAACTAGCCGCCATTCAACAAACCTTTAAGTAGTGCTGAAGCGCTGACCTGTGTTTAATGTTCTCAACCTGGAACTGAAGGGATTCCCAATGCTGCTGTTATAAAGGCTGGAACCCGCGTGAACAGAGCGATGGCGGCACAGAACCCTCGTCTGCCCCAGTGATGTCTGTATTTGGACACGCCTGTTCCCGGGGGACACACTGGACAAGCAAGAGAGGGCTTTGTGTTCTGTTGCCTCGTACTGATTTGTTTTTATATTATTTCTTCATGACAGGTTCACTTTAAATACAGGGTTAACTTTTACCACTTTTTATTAAGGCTCAGTTTCCACTTGTGCGACTTACCATGCGAATTGTCGCATGACAAGTCGTTCCCCCACGATCTCCAATGAGTACCGTTCATATCTGTGCAACTTTAAAGTATTCCCTGTACTACTTTGGTCCCACGTTTGATGCGACTTGAGGTCCATAGACTTGGTCCATTGCTTCAAGTCGTATCAAATTTGCGGCAAAAAAATTGTGTAACTTTCAGGTCGCATTCGTGGAAACTTAGCCTAAAGTTCCTATTTGGACTTTTTCTTAACTAAATGATATGGTTTCCTCTTTCTGCAGATGTCAGATTATCTTGCTGTATCTTCACAATAACTCAACTCTCAATTTTATTTTGGTTATATCCTTTCTGCATGTGAGAGGGCGGTCAGAATACGCGCAACAAGTTCTTCTTTTTTTTTTTAACAGGAAATGCTCGCTGATCATCAGGTAATCGCTCACAATAAGGCAATGATTCAATCTTTATATGAAGAATAATTTCATAGCATTAGAAATCACATACAGTAGAGAGGGATAGATGGCTTGAAGTATTCGTCCGCTTTTGTACATGGAGAGCAGTGGTCTCCAGACTGAGGCCCGGGGGCCAGATGCGGCCCTTTGCTTGCCTTTATCCAGCCCTTGGGGCACTATTCTTTCCACTGATACAAGACGCTATTCTGCCATCTGACACCAACAATGGGGCACGTTTTCTCCCATTGACGCCTATAATGGGGCACTATTCCTTCCCCCTAATTACCAATCTGGCGATGTGTACCCCCAATATCAATGACATAGTATTGATAAGTGCTCTTTTATCTAAGGGAAGTTCCCAAAACATGGCCTGTTGGGTGGTCCTTGAGGACTGAGGTTGAGAACCACGGTTCTACAGAGTAGTTGGAAGGGGAGGAGGCAGGGTAGGGCTGGCGGCCTTAGGCCTGGCGGGCAAGTCCAGTCAAGTGGCCCACTGAACCGCCGTATCAGCTCACCATCCATGGCCCACCTGGTTTTTCAATGCAGCCTCACCAGTGCCCATCAGTGCAGCCAACTCGAGTGCCCATCAATGCAGCCTGATCACTGGGGCAGGTTACATGGGGGGTCAGCTAGGGGTGTCAGGGTCTCTCACCTCAGCGATCTCAGCTCAGCAGGTCCTTGCACGCCACGGTTTCCTGGCGGGGTTACGCTCCTGATCCTGGGGTCAAGTTGCAGCCAGAGCCCAGCCCTGCATCCCGACGCCCTGCCTCTGCCTGCTTCCAAGAATCCAGTCCCAGGGAGTTGTAGTTTCCTCTGTGCTGCTGTGTTTTCCACCCACCAGGAGCTTGAGTGCGGACTACAACTCCCGGAATGCAACAGCTAGTGGTCGGCCGCCATGGCCATGCCCCCGGCCCGACTTCCTAGACCATAGTAAAAAAGAAAATGGCAGCGGGCAGCGGCTGCCGGCCATTTTGAACATAAGTTGGGGTGGCCTGGGAGGCAATTGCCACCCTGCCCCCTGGCCCAGCCCTCCCCTGGGAGGAGGGAACAGTTTTAAGCTTGTCTGAATTCAGATCCCCCTTTAGAGACCAAAGAACAGACCAATCGGAGTGGCCATAGACTGCAGGGCTGGATCTCTGGCCTTCACTCCCGGTAGAGCAGATATGTATTGGTGGAGCGCTGGGCTTCAGGTTAGGCGAATCTTAGATAAGGAAAAAATATTGGGTATTTGCAGCGCTTGCAGAAAAGTAAGTGAGCAAAGAAAATGTGTCACAAATGCTTGTAGCACAAACATCTATAAGTAAATAACTTATATGACATATCAACAATTATGGTATAAAACAATAGTGAACAAACTTAAAGTTCATTAAATAGCAGTTATATCACTCCTGGAGAACTGTGTGTTTCCACACCAGAAATCAGTTGTTGGTTCCTAGATGAAAAATCCCTTTTAATGGCCCCGCTCATCAGATAGGGAAATAATAAGAGATCTCACCAACTAAAGTCCAGGCAGACTTCATCTCATGTAGATGGGCTCCATAGTACCAGCAGCAAAGGCATTTAAATGACCATATGGAAAGAAAAGGAAAACATTCATGTGAAGTACCGCTAGTAAACAGACAGCATGGCGCTGCTCGCAAAGAGACTCACAGGACTGCAGTGATAAACGAGCGTCAGTGTTGTTTCCCGGGTACACAGCGTGCGTTCCACCGAAACCGGAAGTAGCGTCACTGGTTCTGAATTGGCCGGAAATTACGTCAACGCGCTTCGCCCCTCCTCCAGGGCATCATCAAGGACAATCTTAGATAAGAATCCAACTTTTAGAAGCAGCTTTCTGTCAGTTGGGGTGTCTCGGAAGCTCCCTGGTGTACCCTAGAGCGCATTAAAAGAATAAGAGCGCCACACAATTTGAATAAGAGTTCATTTTTCATGACAAGAAATCAAACATCCAATGCATTCCATGGGCTCGAAATTCCTCCTTCATCGGGCCTGGAATTCAGAGATACTGAACAGATTTGCCAATTGAAGGAATACTGAGATGGAAATTTGGGTCACCAAACTGGCAGACTCTGTACCTTCTCATCTTGGTGATGAATGCTGTCCCTATGACTTGTCCTGGTGTCACAGGGTCAGGAAGTAAGTGACAATCTCGCCAGTGGGGTCACGAAACATTAGAATAGGTAACTCCTCTCTGCAATCAGAACAGAAAAAAAAAGAGAAGAGACTAATTTTGTTTAACGTCCATTCATCTATAGCAGGTAATCCTATAGAGTTATATACTGTAGGTAACTTTTCCTTTCTGCTCTCAGTACAGTTTGTAAGCTTGAAGGTACACACCTATGCGTGCCAATTCTTGGGCCAGTAATATCCAAAATGGTGCATACTTATCCTTTACCTTTCCTTGGGCCAGCACATTTCAAGACACTGCATATCTACCCTTACCAATTTTTGAGCTGGCGATGCCCAAGATGGTGCAAGCCTACCCCTACCGGTCCTTGGGCCAGCATCGTGCAAGGTGGTGGATGACTACACTTTCCAAATCTTGGGCTAGCAGCATCCAAGATCGCGTACGTTGCCTACCCTTATCGATCGTTGGGTCAGCAATGTCCAAGATGCCACACTTTGCCTACTCTTATTATTATTATACAGGATTTATATAGCGCTAACAGTTTACGTAGCGCTTTACAATATAAAAGGGGGACAATGCAGTTATAATACAATAAAATACAAGGGAATTAAGATTGACTCTTAAACCAGCAACATCCAAGACAATTCATTGTAGCCTACCCTAATCTATGGCCAGCAAAGTCCAAGGTAGCTTATGTCTACCCTTGCCAATCCTTGGGCCAGCAACATCCAATACAAATCCTTGTGCCAGCAACGTCCAAGACGGCACACCTCCACCCATACCAATCCTTGGGCCTGCCATGCCCAAGATGGTATGTGTCTACCCCTACCAATCCTTGGGCCAGCAATGTCCAAGATGGTGCACGTTGCCTACCCTTACCAATCTTTGGGTCAGCAACGTCCAAGATGGCGCACTTTGCTTACTCTTCTCGCATCTTGAGCCAGCAACATCTAAGACACTCCACGCCAGATGGTATGTCTCTACCATTACCAATCCTTGGGCCAGCAACATCCAATACAAATCCTTGTGCCAGCAACGTCCAAGACGGCACACCTCCACCCATGCCAATCCTTGGGCCTGCCAAGCCCAAGATGGTATGTGTCTACCCCTACCAATCCTTGGGCCAGCAATGTCCCAGATGGTGTACGTTGCCTACCCTTACCAATCTTTGGGTCAGCAACGTCCAAGATGGCGCACTTTGCTTACTCTTATTATCGCATCTTGAGCCAGCAACATCTAAGACACTGCACGCCAGATGGTATGTCTCTACCATTACCAATCCTTGGGCCAGCAACATCCAAGATGGTGCACACCCACCTTTTACTGATCCTTGGGCTAGCACTGTCCAAAACAGCACACCTAACCTAATCAATCCTTGAGCCAGCAACGTCCATGATGGCGCACACCTACCCTTACCAATCCTTGAGTCATCGCTGTCCCAGCTCACATAGCCTATCCCTGCCGCTGCCAAGCTGACCAAAATATATTTCATTAAAATTTTTCAAGGGGTTGAAAAATTAATCTGCAGCACCAATGTGGATCTTCAGTACATATACTATATTTATCAGAGACTGTATGTAAAAATTGAAAGAAAATATTAAGAAGTTCCTGAAAATATTTCAGACTCTTTGGCACTTGTAAGATTTTAAATGTAAATATATATTTTTTTTTTCTTTAATCTGTATAACATTTGGGGCTGTCGAATGACTAGTGCAATCTTTTAGTAAATAAATTTAAATAATAAAATATCAATTATTTTCCCCGCTCTGGATATTGTATTTTTTATTTGGTTAATCTTTTCTGTGACTAATTTCAGGTAACCTATGTCGGGGCTGTTCATAGAGGCCTCAATGATGATGTTCTGACATATAAGGTGAAGTGCGGAAGAGGAGACTTTGCATGCGGTGGTTGTAATGTGCTTCAAAGCAATATAGCTTGGTTAACCAATTGCTGTCCGGGGCAATTTTTCACATACCGTATATACTCGAGTATAAGCCGTCCCGAATATAAGCTGAGGCACCTAATTTTACCACAAAAAATGGGAAAACTTATTGGCTCGAGTATAAGCCTAGGGTGTCCATCTGCATGCCTCACTGTGCCTCACTGTGCCCATGACTAGACTGACGTTTAACATGGGAGTCTATGGAAGGGGTGCCCGGCTTTGAAAAATCGGTGCTCCCCGGTCGTAGATCCCCCCCCCCCCCCCAGACAACACACTTTGCACACTTATAAAGGAGAAATTGGGCTACATGTGTGCCAAGTTTGGGGTCCAGGGGACCTACGGCCGGCCGGTTCCGGGTCCCCAAAGTCCGGGAGATCAGGCGCAAAAAGGTGACTCGAGTATAAGCCGAGGGGGGCATTTTCAGCACAAAAAAATGTGCTGAAAAACTCAGCTTATACTCGAGTATATACGGTACATGCTAGAAAATGACTTGGAATCCCCAAACTTGATATATGTTTCCTAAAGCAGAGGCCCTGGAGAATAAAATGGGGGCTGTTGCAATTTTCCACGTTGCATGATATTTGTGCAGCCATTTTATCAAATGCAAGTTTTCAGGAAAAATGTAATTATTTTAGAGCACGCAAACACAATAACACGCAAACACCCTATTATTGGTAAAATATATAAACGTATAACCTAAAAGTATAAAAAAAATATATAAAATTATTGGTAAAATATTTAAAATATAATATACAGTATCTCACAAAAGTAAGTACACCCCTCACATTTGTGTAAATATTTTCTTCTATCTTTTCAAGTGACAACACTGAAGAAATGACACTTTGCTACAATGTAAAGTAGTGAGTGTACAGCTTGTATAACAGTGTAAATTTGCTGTCCCCTCAAAATAACTCAACACACAGCCATTAATGTCTAAACCGCTGGCAACAAAAGTGAGTACACCCCTAAGTGAAAAGGCCCACATTGGGCCCAATTAGCCATTTTCCCTCCCCGGTGTCATGTGACTCGTTAGTGTTACAAGGTCTCAGGTGTGAATGGAGAGCAGATGTGTTAAATTTGCTGTTATCGCTCTCACTCTCTCATACTGGTCACTGGAAAGTTCAACATGGCACCTCATGGCAAAGAACTCTGAGGATCTGAAAAAAATAATTGTTGCTCTACATAAAGATGATACAATACAAAGTTTCTATCAGCGCAATCTCATATAAAATTTGAAAATAGTAATAAAAATATTGTGGAACCTGTAAAGAAATTTGCAAAAATACACTGTGCAAATAGTTGCAAAATTCACAGCTGCTGCTAACTAGCTGCTGCTAATACAGAAAATGTGTTCCCTTTACAGTAATTAAATATATACTAAAACAGTGCTGCTCTGCCAATCCTATAAATGTGCAATAATAAACTTAATACTAAACTTAAAACTGCAAAAAATGTGCAAAAATGTAATTTCAGTCCAAAATGACAGTTATGCCCCTGTACACACAGTCGGACTTTTGCCCCGCCAAAATCATATCGGAATTCTGACGGAATCATATCGGAATTCCGACGGAATTCCATCGGAGTAAAAGAGAACATGTTCTCTATCTAAACTCCGATGGAATTTCTCGGAATTATCCGATGGAAAAAGTCTGTCTGAGTTTTTCCATCGGAAATTCCGATCGTGTGTACAAGGCATTAGGTGCAAAACTATGCCTCCACCTGGTTGCTGCTAGTACTGATCAAATAAATTGCCAAAACAGTACTGCGCTAACAAAACAAAAAAAATATACATTTTATATCACTACATATAAAATGAAAGTCCTAAAATTAAAGTGATATAAAAGTCTTCAGTTTCTTCCAAATTGAAGACTTCAAATAGTGCATAACAAGTTGAAAGTGCTGGTGCTCTCCACCTCAGTGCTCTAGCCGCTCACCTTAAGATCTGACCCCTGTTTTACCAGCAGATCAGATAAAGCAGACCCCCCCCCCCCCTATAGGGGTAATCAATGAATCGGCCCGGCATGGAACTTCTAATCCCTCTGTGTCGCCCTCTTTTTCTCTTTACTGGCTTCACCAGTCTCGGACCTCCCTCAGGTGATTCCAGTACGACATGAGAACTTTTACGCGTTACGTCAAATGGGCGTGACTTCATCAGTAAGGGGCCTTACTGATGAAGTCATGCCCATTTGACATAACGCATATAGGGGGAGTAGTCGCAGTGGTGATGTCATCCTGCGAGTATCTTGTATCGTTGGCCCGCACTGCTCAAGTGCTTTATTTGTGAGTATATTGTATGTTGTTCCTATTGGAGAAATAAACCTTTGGCAAACAGAGCGCACTAGAGCTGGTGTTTTTTTTTTTTTATCCTTGTGTCATACCGGAATTACCTGAGGAAGGTCTGAGACTGGTGAAGCCTCCTCCTAAGTGCCTCAGACTGTCTACCTTCCAAAAAGGGGTTAATTTGGTGTGTGTGTGTGTGTGTGTATATATATATATATATATATATATATATATATTATATATATATATATTTGTGGTAGTGTGGTACCCCACCAGTGTATGAATACAGGATTCTCAACCAGGCAGGTTGAGGGGCTCCAGGGTATTTGCTTGTTTGGGAGGAAACTGGCTTTTCAGTTTCCTCATGATTTACTAAAATCCACTTTGGGACCCGGAGCTTGGGGATTTCTTAGAGATCCGGGTGGGATGAAATCCCCAGTCCTGGATCCGGGTTTTGAGACTCAACTGCACACTGATTGTTCAGGTGTGTGTGGGCCTGATAGAATCAGGACCAGCATTCTGGGCCCCACCCTCCCGACGAGTGCAGGTGTGCACTGGGGAAGCCATAGAGTGCAAGTGTGCACTGGAGAAGTCAGAGAGTGCTTGTGTGCACAGTGGAAGCCAGAGACCCAGGTCTGAGGGTCAGAGCAGTGAGGGGCTGCTATCCAAATGGATGGTGTTGCAGATGGAATAGTCTATAGGAGACAGACAAGAGCCTGAAGTGGAAGGCCTGAGCAGCACTGCTGTATGTATAAGCCAGGAGGCTGAATGTCATTTTGTTGAAAAGGAGTACTGAAACCCCTGCGAGGGAAAACCTTTTGATTTTGTTTTGAACTTCTTTTAATAAAAATGGGCAAACAACCCTTAAAAAGAAGAACCAGCGAGTGGCGGTGTCCTTCAAGCTCTACACTTGATGCTAGTCCTTCACAAGTGGTGGAGAATGCGGGCACAATCTGAGATCCCTACAATCAAGTAAGTTCATCTGTTATATGAACTGTGTTTTTGGTGCATGAGACTGCATAATCTGTGTGTGTGCAGGTGAGGAGAACCTGCAAGCGAAAGGTAACTAGCCTTGAAGAGACAGTGCTCCAATTTGTTGCAGTGAACAAAAAGTCAATTTGTACCTGTGAACAAAAAGTCAATTTTTTTTTCTCTGCAGTGAACTGCTGCTAGCTGTGTGTGGCAGCCAGGCAAACTGCATTGCGCAGAAGTTTATTTGATGGACTGTTGCATGCAGGTTGTGTACCTGTGAAAGGAGAAACAGATTTTTTTTTTCCTTTTCTCCGCCAAGAACTGTTACAAGTTGCTGTGTGCAAGACCGCAAGGATGGGGCGATCAAAACGCCTAAAAGAAGCAAGGATGGCTGAGATGATAGATAGAGCTCTGTGGCTGGAGGGGTTGTTACCGCCTGATCGAACCCCATACATGCCTAAACAGAGTTTTCCAAGGGAAAAGAGGGCTGCTGTTGTCCCTAGCAACCCTGGTGCAATGAATGCACAGATGACTGCTAGTGTGGAGAGTCCACCAGCGTTTGAATCTGCAGTGAATTGGTGCAAGCGACACCTGGCAGGATTGGACCAAGCTAAAGTGGAAGGCAAGCCAACCTTCCATACAAAAAGAGAGCTGCCGAATGTCCATGCCTGGGAGAGGGGTGTTGTTGTCCCTGGCAACACTGCTGCAGTTAAACCAGCAGCTGTTGTGAAAAGTGTGAAAGTGACACAGCTTGAGACAGGGTCCAGCAGATGCAGGGTGGGAAACCCTGACAAGACATGGAACCAAGTGCGCTGTTTGCGGTGCAGTGAGTGGGGGCATGCAGTCTCCAAGTGCCTTTTGTCCCTGGCTCCAGTGCAAAGCTACCTAGCAAAACAAAGGTCTGAGAAGCCTGTGTTATATGCCAGAAGAGAGGCTGATCAAAGGCCAGGACAGAGAGTGGTTGCCCATAGCAACACAGAGGAGGCCAGTCGGGCTGTCTGTGGACCAAGGGGTGTGCCTCCCATGGGTCGTGACAAGTGGCTTCCGGAGGAGCCAATACAGCATGTTGGAGAGAGCCAGCAAAGCTCTGCTGGGAGACTGCGATCTCCCATGGCAACGAGAGTGGAAGTTATGCCTGGAAGGAATCATCAGGAGAGAAACGCACTAGGGAAAAGTCATCCAGTACCATGCCTGGAATGTGGCCAGCTGGGGCACGAAATATTGTCTTGCCCTATATTCTGGGGTGCACCTAGAGGTAATGTTGCTAAACAGAACTCTTTACCTGTGGGCCAAGATCCCTTTGCAAATATGTTTGCAGTCACCCCTGGCAACAAGGAGGAGTTTTCTGTGGTGTCTGCACCGGGTGCTAAACAGTGGGAGATGCCTGCTGTGATTTCATCCCATGGCCACCAGGGGGAGTTGGCCAGTAAATGTGTGGCTGAGGACTGGTTCTTAAGACAACATACTCAAATGAAGATGGAGACCCCAACTACTGTGGTGGGTAAGACTATCTTTAATGAAATGATGCCTAGAACTGCTGATTTCAGGTATAAAAGAACTGGCTACGAGACTGTCCATGATGATGTGAGAGTGACCCCAGTTAGTGGGGCCACAGAATGTGCGCTTGAGAATGACTTTTTCATACCCAGTGGGAATGCAGGGGTTAAAGTCCAAACAGAACCTGTGTTGATGACTAAAAATGCTATAAGTATTACTGTTAATGAAAAGTTTGCTGCTGTTGGGAAAACCCCAGGTTCTTCCAGAGCAAAAGCTGTTGTCACAAATGGGTCATTGCCTGTAGCAATTGGTGGTAAGACAGCACAGTTGTCCCCAGAAATCTCCAGGGAACTTCATGTATTGGAGTCGGAGGTTGCCATGGACAACTGCAATGTCACTCTGCTGGGACAGAGTGGAACTACACCGTGTAATGGTAATGTGTTAGTGCAAGCTGCTAGTACTAAAAATGTGCCGCTAAATGGTGGGTTAACACAACCTGTGAAAAATGCAAAGGTGTGTGAGGCTTATGAAGCGCCGCCCGAGCAAGGTGGTGGTTGTGGTGTATTGCAACCTGCGGTGCTAAAACATGGGTTACCGAAGTCTGCCATGATTCGTAATTTGGGTGATGAATCTGAAACTAAACCCATCTGTTCTAATGTGTCTCCTTGGGCAGATGGATCAGGGCTGAGGAACACCAGTGAATGGAGCACAGCTACAACGGATTGGGGTAAAAATCTAATGTCCCTGATAGATGAGGCTTTCATGCACAAAAATAAGGTGGACAAAGTTTCTGCTGTGCCAGCAGGAGGGACGGCAGAACAGCTTATACCTGAGGGCGCGGTGGCTGCTGCAGGGGTTAACCCTCGTGAGGAATATGGACCATATAAGGGCGAGCACACAGCAGACACTTTGTCAGTAACCTACAAAAATGATGCTGACATGGCGTGTCAAAGTGACGTTGTCACTGGTAATGTGAAGCAGTTCATTGGTGCTGAACCTGAGAAGTTGGGTATGAGTCAAGCACCTGGCAGCGCTCTGGTAGAGCACCAGGCTGTGGTTGTCTCCAGCTGGGAGAAAGTTCCATTAAACCTTGCAACCTCTCACGTCTCAGCAAGTGAATCTGTCTGCATCCCCAGTGTCAGGAAAGTCCCCAGGAAGGACTTGGGTCTGGAGCCAGGGGTATGGTTTCTAACAAAAGTATTAAAGGAGATGCTTAAACTTTGGGATGTACAGCCAGTCTATACTGGGGTGTCTCCACCACAGTCAGACAGTCTGGTACTGCGGAGTCCCATTAGGTGGACCCCTGAGTGGCAGGTGGTACAGCACAAAGGAAGACAAGACAGAAATGGTTTCTTTATGACTGTATTACTAGTGTTAAAAATCGCCTCTAGGTATGCTGATGGGTTACTTCCTGTACAAGAGGTATATGGGAGAGGCTTTGGTGAAAAAAAAGTGTCTGAGGTTTCACCACCTAACAGCCAGGTGGAAGGCATTTCTGCTGCTATGGTCCAAGGTAGTACTGGTCAGTTGTCGGTGAAGGGAGTGTATGCTGTACCAGTGGAAGAATCACATGAGATGGAAGGGCCAAGTGTGGACCAGAAAGCAGCAGAAATCCTGACCGGGGCTCAACCGAAGGTGGTTAAAAAGACTGGGGTCCCCAGTCCAATGTTTGGTTTAGGTGACAAACCTAATAAGGTCCCCGAGACAGGGAAACGGATAAGAAGTGCGGTAAAAATGGTATGTGGAGCAGACAAGAGCTTGTCTGTTCAGGTGGATAAAAATACAGATGGCATCAGAACAGGTCAAGTGGTAGGACAGCTGCCTGCAGAGTGGGTGAACCCAGGGGAGGTGACGTCCTGTGAGGTTCCCGTGGGTAATGGCGGCCCTCCATTATGTGTGCCCTCTGCAGACGCTGCCCTAGCAAATGCTGAAAAAAAGGCATTGGTGATCTGTGCAATGTTGAGAGATGTAATGTTGGTTTGAATATGTCTGTCAATGATGAACCAAATAGTTTGTTAAAGGTACATGACAGTGTGGTGTCCAAAGGTATTGGGAAACCTGGGAACCTGAAGCGTGGAGGCAGAAGGGTTGGTAGAAAGACCAGGGGTGCCCTGTTAAAATTTCAGGAGAGGCAGTGCTTATGGAACCCCAAAAGAAGAGGGAGAAGGTTGAGTATAGGGAAATATAGGACCTTGTTAAGATCCAGGGTGGGACATACCTGGAAGCGCACCCAGAAAAAAGGTTGGGCCTACGTGGCTGACAGCCAGCACAGAGGTGTCCCAACCATAATGATGGGTGCTGGTGTTCCTCCCTCCGGATCGAAACAAAGGGGGAGGGTATGTGGTAGTGTGGTAGCCCACCAGTGTATGGATACAGGATTCTCAACCAGGCAGGTTGAGGGGCTCCAGGGTATTTGCTTGGTTGGGAGGAAACTGGCTTTTCAGTTTCCTCATGATTTACTAAAATCCACTTTGGGACCCGGAGCTTAGGGATTTCTTAGAGATCCGGGTGGGATGAAATCCCCAGTCCTGGATCTGGGTTTTGAGACTCAACTGCACACTGATTGTTCAGGTGTGTGTGGGCCTGATAGTAGAATCAGGACCAGGATTCTGGGCCCCACCCTCCCGACGAGTGCAGGTGTGCACTGGGGAAGTCAGAGAGTGCAAGTGTGCACTGGAGAAGCCAGAGAGTGCTTGTGTGCACAGTGGAAGCCAGAGACCCAGGTCTGAGGGTCAGAGCAGCGAGGGGCTGCTATCCAAATGGATGGTGTTGCAGATGGAATAGTCTATAGGAGAAAGACAAGAGCCTGAAGTGGAAGGCCTGAGCAGCACTGCTGTATGTATAAGCCAGGAGGCTGAATGTCATTTTGTTGTTGAAAAGGAGTACTGAAACCCCTGCGAGGGAAAACCTTTTGATTTTGTTTTGAACTTCTTTTAATAAAAATGGGCAAACAACCCTTAAAAAGAAGAACCAGCGAGTGGCGGTGTCCTTCAAGCTCTACACTTGATGCTAGCCCTTCACAATATATATATATATATATATATATATATATATACACACACACACACACACACACACTTTCCCACGGACTAAATAATATACACTCATTGGGATTTTTCTTACCAAAGAAATGTAGATAAATAAATAATGGCCTAAATTTAGGATGAATTTTGATTTTATTGGATATGTTTTTTAACAAAAAGTAGAAAATCTCTATTTTTTTTTTAATTATTAGTCTTTTTTCATTTGATATCACAAAAAATAAACAACCCAGTGGTGATCAAATACCATCAAAAGAATGCTCTATTTGTCTGAAAAAAAAATGATAAAAATTGAATATGCATACAGTGTTGCATGTTCGTGCAATTGCCAGTTAAAATAGCGTAGTGGTAAATAGCAACAAAAAAAAAAAAAAAATGCCCTGGTCATGAAGAGGGTAAAACTTTCCGGAGCTTAAAGTGTTACTAAACCCAGGAGCCTACATTCATTATATCTGGTCTCCCACAGTACACAGAACATGGAAATGTAATTATTTTAGTAAATATAAACTGCTAAATACCTTTTCTCATCAACAGTATATAGCAGTCTTGTGACCCCTATCAGTGTCCAGCCGAGCACTGGTTAAAGCTTGTAGGAGGAGTCTTCATTCTCCTGTCCTATGACAAACTTACACCCATACTAATCCTTGGGCCAGCCTTGCCCCAAGATGGTATGTGCCTACCTTTACCGATCCTTGGGCCAGCAACGCAGGGGCGGATCCAGGGGGGGGGGGCAACAGGGCTATTGCCCCCTCAGAGAAATTAGTTGCAGGTGAGTGTGTGCGGGCGGCGTGGTAGTTGAGCCGGCAGGTGGCTCGGCGTGCAAGTGACTGTGCAGGCGGCATGGTGGGTATGCCGCCTAGCTGCCCGTCCGCTCACAGTCACACTGACTGTGTGAGCCGACGCAGCTGGGCTGCTCGGCGGGCGGGTAAGAGAGCAGACGGGAAGCTGCCAGCTGGGAGGCTCCGTAAGTGGACTGGCCGATCGGCGGGTAGCGGAGCAGAGAGATAACATCATCTCTCACCGCCCGGCGCCCACCCTGCATCCCGGCAATTCCGCCCTCACTCACTGTGCAGGCAGCAGAGAGATTACATCATCTCTCTGCTGCCTGACTCTGGAACACTGGAAGGGACAATCCCCATTCCCCACCTTAGCAGGAAAGTGACAATCTGCAACTTGTGGCAGGTGACGTGGCAAGTGGACAATCCGCAATGTGTGGCAAGTGACAATCTGTAACTTGTGGCAAGTGACAATCCGCAACTTGTGGCAGGTGACGTGACAATCTGCATCTGGTGGCAGGCGACGGTGGCAAGTCACACACTGATTCTGCATTATGGTGAGTTGAACTATTTCATTTTCTATAACAATGTAATAATAGAAATAATGCGCTACAATAATCCTGACACCATAGCAATCCTGGTGCTGTGATGATTGAAGGGTTTAACACCAGCCATTTCCAAAATAAATTGCCCACAAAAAAATCGTATTTTCTGTCAGTGCCCCTTCCCCGAGACTAGACTCTGGATCCGCCCCTGCAGCAACGTCCAAGATGGTGCACACCTACCCTTACCAATCCTTGGGTCAGCAACGTCCATGATGGCGTACACCTACCCTTACCAATCCTTGGGCCAGCAATGTCCGTGATGGCGCACACCTACCCTTACCAATCCTTGGGCCAGTAACACCTAACTTTACCAATTCTTGGGCCAGCAACAGCCATGATGGCACACACCTACCCTTACCAATCCTTGGGCCAGTAACACCTACCCTTACCAATCCTTGGGCCAGCAATGTCCATGATGGTGCACACCTAGCCTTAGCATTCCTTGAGTCAACACTGTCTCAGCTCACAAAGCCTATCCCTGCCAAGCTGACCAAAAATATATTTCAGTATATAGCAGTCTTGTGACTTCTATCAGTGTCTGGCTGAGCACTGGTTAAAGCTTGTAGGAGGTGTTTTCATTCCCCTCTGACTGTCCTATGAGGCTGCATGACCCCTGACCCTCTGTCTGATCACATGCAACCGCCCAACAAAAAAAACAAAAACTTTCTAGCAATACACACCAAACTGAGCATATGCAGAGTGCCCCTGAGGCTCTGTTCTATCAGGAGATGGACTGGGAACAGTGTAAGAAGAGGAGGATCAGAGAAGACAGGATCAAACAGCCTTTTTACACAATGCAGAGGATTAACCCCTTAGGTTCCACAGTGAGTATAACCAGCATGCTTTACTGCATATACAGACTGATTTTTACTGTTGTGGGTTTAGTAAGGCCCCATGCACACGAGACGCTGTTATTTGCTGTTAAAAGCGCGTTCAGAGGCAGTTGGACACTTTTTTCAACTGCTCCTGAACCCATTCAATGTTATCCTATGTGTCCATGCACACAGTCTCGTTTATTGCCGTTTTTAGGCAGTTGCGTTTAACCTAGTTTTTCCAGAACCAAAAAAATGGGTTCAGACGCAAAAGTTTTCCACGTTTCAGACGCAAAACGCGGCTAAACGCGGCACCGGCGTTTTGCCGTGATTTCGTTTATTAGCGTTTTTAAAGGTGACCTATTTTTTTACATTAGAAATCTCAAAAATGATGGCAAATGATAAAAAACCATCAAAAAAATATGAAAAAAAAACTGTAATTGCTTGCATTGCACTGTAGACAATCCACAACTTGTGGCAGGTGACGTGGCAAGTGGACAATCCACAACTTGTGGCAGGTGATGTTGCCAGGTGACGTGGCAGGTGGAAATCCACAAATTGTGGCAGGTGACGTGGCAGGTGACATGGCCAGGTGACGTGGCAAGTGGACAATCCACAACTTGTGGCAGGTGACGTGGCAAGTGGACAATTCACAACTTGTGGCAGGTGACATGGCCAGGTGACGTTGCCAGGTGATGTGGCAAGTGGACAATCCACAACTTGTGGCCAGGTGACGTGGCAGGTGACGTGGCAAGTGGACAATTCACAACTTGTGGCAGGTGACATGGCCAGGTGACGTGGCCAGGTGATGTGGCAAGTGGACAATCCACAACTTGTGGCCAGGTGACGTGGCAGGTGACGTGGCAAGTGGACAATTCACAACTTGTGGCAGGTGATGTGGCCAGGTGACGTATCAGGTGACGTGGCAAGTGGACAATCCACAGCTTGTGGCAGGTGACGTGGCCAGGTGACGTATCAGGTGACGTGGCAAGTGGACAATTCACAACTTGTGGCAGGTGACGTGGCCAGGTGACGTATCAGGTGACGTGGCAAGTGGACAATCCACAGCTTGTGGCAGATGATGTGGCAAGTGATACGCTAAATACAAGTACACTGCTGCTCTCTCAGCTGCTGGTCTCCCAAAATGGCTGAAATGGTTAAATAATAATGTTTTTTGAGCTTAGGGAGGGTCTTATGATGTTTCTTAACTAAACGCCTATAGACGCAAACGCGGTAAAACGCCGCTAAAATCGCGGCAAAACGGGCGTTTTTACACGCCGGTTTTAGCCTTTAAAAACGTGTGTTCAGCAGAGTTTGCACCGGCGTCTCGTGTGCATGGGGCCTTACACTTTAAGTGGTTAATAGAAAGTTAGGTCCTCTTTTGCATAACTTTCAGTAAAGCTTTCATAATCACAGCCAAGCCTGACACGGTGTTGCCTTGTCATCTCCGGACCAGAAGCCCTCATGTTGGAAGGTTGGTTGGAACGTGGCATCCCGCACTGCCTAGTCCACCCAATACATCCTCTGAACATCATTGTGCGACTAATTACACCTCCCCAGATGCAATTACCGTAAGTAAATGTTCTGTTTATGGAATCAGGATAAAGGAGCCTCCATTTATCTTGTTTTATCTGGAAATAATAAAGCCAGGTCCTCATTCTGCTCTTTCACATGCCCCGTCTGTAAACAGGCCACCTGCATACGTGCTTTTTTTTTTTTAATTATGTCCCCCGTGTTTGTCCACGATTAGGAGGCGAGGACGCTATTCACAGCCTCCTCTGCTTTGTCTGCAGGAACACATGGACTCATTGCTCCTTTCACTGGCCTGTTTATCTCCTTTTTCTTCCGAACATCACAACTTATGACGAATTGTGTAAAAAAAGAAAGAAAAAAAAAAAAAGAGCGCCGCGCGTACGTTTGTTCTCTTAATATAACCTGCGCCCGGCCGTCTCTGTTTATCTTGCAGGAGTAATATAAGGAGAAGGAAATAGACTACGAAAATTAACATCTGTCGTTGCGCGGATTATCGGCGCAGCCAATCTGTAACGTTTTACAACCGATGTTTAATTAAGAATGATCTTTACAAACCGCTTTTAATGGCATAATGACTAAACCACAGTCTTTTCTTTGCTGTGGATACAGAAGCAATGAAAAGTAAGGGTGTGACTTAGCAGAATGGCAACACAAACAAACAAAAAGTTAAGGGTGGGTGTAGACCATGGGTGGTCAACCTGTGGTGGCCCTCCAGCTATTATGAAACTACAACTCCCATCATGCCTCTGTTTTTGGGAGTCATGCTTGTAACTGTGAGCAGCTTGCAATGCCTTTATGGGGCTTGTAGTTCCGCAACAGCTGGAGGGCCACAGGTTGAGCACCCATGGTGTAGGCCACCTTGGCCCCCCAGCTGTGGTGAAACTACAAATCCCATCATGCCTCTAGGAGTCATACCTGTGATTGTCAGGGTCTTGCAATGTCTCATGGGACTTGTAGTTTCACCACAGCTGGAGGGCTGAGGTTGCCTACCCCATGGTGTAGACCAGGGGTCTCAAACTGGCAGCCCTCCAGCTGTTGCAAAACTACAAGTCCCATCATGCCTCTGCCTGTGGGAGTCATGCTTGTAACTGTCAGCCTTGCAATGCCTCATGGGTCTTGTAGTTTTGCAATAGCTGGAGGGCCGCCAGTTTGAGACCCCTGGTGTAGACCCTCTTATGTCAGTCGAAGGCTAGGCTTGTCTGAGCTGTAAGTGTATGAAGAATTATGACTTCCAATGGAGACCCCCAAGGACACTCGTTGAACTAGATAGAATGGCACCGCCGTCTTGCATCTTTTTTAAACCTATGAAAAGAGGAGGGATAGTCTTCAATGCATTATGTGTTTAGGTCAGGACCTGTAGGTTTGTCCCATTGATGACCGCGGACAGGCAGGGGGTAATGGCAGGCGATGTTTCGGCAGAGTCGTAATGCAAGCAAAAGACAGGTTGAGCGCTTAAACCAGTAAGGCAACAATTTGTCAACCCAAGACCAATTGGAACCTTTGTGTCTAGGCAATGGTCCAGTGCACTGACCAGAATTGAGGTCAGCCCCTTTGACGTCATATAATTACTCCATTCTCATTATATTTTTTTTTAGATAACAATGATGTACTGTTAAGCATTTGTTGTTTAATGATGTAGAACTCCAGCAACAAAGCAACCCTGAAAGAGTGAGAAATGCTTTCTACCCCTAGGAGGTAAGTCCAACGTGATAATTTCTTATAGTACCCTATCCCTTCACTAGAGACCAGTGACATCACTGAGAATGCAGCCTATCCCTTCACTAGAGACCGGGGACATCACTGAGAATGCAGCCTATCCATTCACTAGAGAGCGGTGACATCACTGAGAATGCAGCCTATCCATTCACTGGAGACCGGAGACATCACTGAGAATGCAGCCTATCCATTCACTGGAGACCGGTGACATCACTGAGAATGCAGCCTATCCATTCACTGGAGACCGGAGACATCACTGAGAATGCAGCCTATCCATTCACTGGAGACCGGTGACATCACTGAGAATGCAGCCTATCCATTCACTAGAGACTGGTGACATCACTGAGAATGCAGCCTATCCATTCACTAGAGACTGGTGACATCACTGAGAATGCAGCCTATCCATTCACTAGAGACTGGTGACATCACTGAGAATGCAGCCTATCCATTCACTAGAGACCAGTGACATCACTGAGAATGCAGCCTATCCATTCACTAGAGACCAGTGACATCACTGAGAATGCAGCCTATCCATTCACTGGAGACCGGTGACATCACTGAGAATGCAGCCTATCCATTCACTAGAGACTGGTGACATCACTGAGAATGCAGCCTATCCATTCACTAGAGACTGGTGACATCACTGAGAATGCAGCCTATCCATTCACTAGAGACCAATGACATCACTGAGAATGCAGCCTATCCATTCACTAGAGACCAGTGACATCACTGAGAATGCAGCCTATCCATTCACTAGAGACCAATGACATCACTGAGAATGCAGCCTATCCCTTCACTAGAGACCAGTGACATCACTGAGAATTCAGCCTATCCATTCACTGGAGACCGGTGACATCACTGAGAATGCAGCCTATCCATTCACTAGAGACCGGTGACATCACTGAGAATGCAGCCTATCCATTCACTAGAGACCGGAGACAGCACTGAGAATGCAGCCTATCCATTCACTAGAGACCAGTGACATCACTGAGAATGCAGCCTATCCATTCACTGGAGACCGGAGACATCACTGAGAATGCAGCCTATCCATTCACTGGAGACCGGAGACATCACTGAGAATGCAGCCTATCCATTCACTGGAGACCGGAGACATCACTGAGAATGCAGCCTATCCATTCACTAGAGACCGGTGACATCACTGAGAATGCAGCCTATCCATTCACTGGAGACAGGTGACATCACTGAGAATGCAGCCTATCCA
This sequence comes from Rana muscosa, assembly GCA_029206835.1. Lineage (NCBI taxonomy): Eukaryota > Metazoa > Chordata > Amphibia > Anura > Ranidae > Rana > Rana muscosa. The sequence continues at coordinate 234,402,100 of CM055126.1, forward strand.
TTCTCTGGAGACTGGTGACATCACTGAGAATGCAGCCTATCCATTCTCTGGAGACTGGTGACATCACTGAGAATGCAGCCTATCCATTCTCTGGAGACAGGTGACATCACTGAGAATGCAGCCTATCCATTCTCTGGAGACTGGTGACATCAGCCCACACAGAGCACTGCAGGGTGGGGAGAGGGGACAGAATTTCCACTGAAAGAATTTTTTTTTTTTTTGATGCAATTACAAGCAAAAATCAATCACACGTGGCGGTTCAGGGCTATAAATGGACAAATGAATGTGAGACTTCAGCTGGGCCATATAACCAATGGCTGCCTGTCTCTACATAGGATTTAGAGAAGAGGATAATACTCTTCCAGACTTCTTAGATATAAAGGAGATTCATGACCAACCATAGCAGGAAACCAGCGTAAGAACCAACAATTTACTGACTGTAATGTACCTCTTCTATGGGACCACGGCCGGCCCTGAGCCCATCCCATAGAGCTGTACACAGTCATTACTGACGTCATCATTTACTTGTTGCCGGCTGACAGGGGACTCCGAGGACAGAAATCGAGGAAAATCAGATTTGAGTCGGGAGGTTTTATTGTCCGCAGAGGAATCTGTGAATTAATCTGTTATAGGAGGTGTCTCATAGAGAGAGACAAACAAAGGGACACCATTATGAAATGTCCCCTATGGCTAGTGCAATAGTCACTTTGGCCTTTTTTTAAATAAAAAGTAACATAAAATATTATTTCCCAACAAGTTGATGGCACACATTGTCTGCTTAGATCCTTTAAACTTTCTAAACAAGGGACCAGACTGTGGCCATTGGGAGTAGAAAAGGTCCAGACGTCAGAGGCAAAAAACAATGCCCCATGGGAGGAACAGTTTCCCATCATTGGTGTCAGTGGGAGGAATAGTGCCCCATCATTGGTGTCAGTGGGAGGAATAGTGTCCCATCATTGGTGGCAGTGGGAGGAATAGTGTCCCATCATTGGTGTCAGTGAGAGGAATAGTGTCCCATCATTGATGTCAGTGAAAGGAATGGTGCCTCATCATTGGTGTCAGTGGGAGGAATAGTGTCCCATCATTGGTGTCAGTGGGAGGAATAGTGCCCCATCATTGGTGTCAGTGGAAGGAATAGTGCCTCATCATTGGTGTCAGTGGGAGGAATAGTGCCTCATCATTGGTGTCAGTGGGAGGAATAGTGCCCCATCATTGGTGTCAGTGGGAGGAATAGTGCCCCATCATTGGTGTCAGTGGGAGGAATAGTGCCCAATCACTGGTGTCAGTGGGAGGAATAGTGATCGATCATTGGTGTCAGTGGGAGGAATAGTGCCCCATCATTGGTGTCAGTGGGAGGAATAGTGCCCCATCATTGGTGTCAGTGGGAGGAATAGTGCCCCATCATTGGTGTCAGTGGGAGGAATAGTGCCCCATCATTGGTGTCAGTGGGAGGAATAGTGCCCCACCAGAAAAAAATATGTAAGCGTCGCCACTGGAGATTTTTAAAGAGGAATTAAAGCCATTCTGTTGACTTGTTCCTACAGGTAAGCCTATAATAAGACCTACTTGTAGGTACTATGAATCTCCTAAACCTTCACGGAAAAATTGGCGAGGTTTACTTCCTCATTGAGTATTGTAGTTTGTCGCCATTCCACGAGTGCGCGCAATTCTAAAGCATGACATGTTGGGTATCTTCTTACTCAGCGTTACATCATCTTTCATATTTTACCAAAAAATTTATATATTGTGCTTTTTTGCATTAAAATTCATTGCATTTTTTGCAGAAAAAATTGCTGCGCAGATACCGTGTGACATAAAAAATTGCAACGACCGCCATTTTATTCTCCAGGGCCTCTGCTAAAAATATATCTATCGATAGAGAGAGGGAGAGGGAGGGGGAGAGAGGGAGAGGGGGAGAGGGGGAGAGGGAGAGGGAGAGGGGGAGAGAGGGAGAGGGAGAGGGAGGGGGAGAGAGGGAGGGGGGAGAGAGGGAGGGGGAGAGGGGGAGAGGGGGAGAGGGGGAGGGAGATGGATAGAGAGATGGAGAGACAGACAGACAGAGCGAGATATAGATAGACAGAGAGAGAGAGGGACAGATAAATAGATAGAGAGAGAGAGAGAGAGATAGATAGAATGTTTGAGTGCTCTGAGTAATTTGTTTAGCAAAACAATTATGATTTTTACATGTAGAAGAGAAATGTCAGAATTTGCCCGAATGTGATTTGGTTAGAAAAAGGTATTTTATTTAAAAAAAAAAAAAAAAGCAACTTTACTGTTTCAAATGCTGCCTTCTGCGTTGACCTGCCTCTTCAGACCCAGTCTGTCTGGACAGTATGGCCACCCGCTGACTTGGCACCATCCACAGGCAGCTTAACTCTTCCAGAAGACACAGATGTGGAATCCAACACCATTTCACTTGCTAATGTCAGTACAGAGGATGTTGTTCCATTGAAGTTTAAAGAGGAACTTGCAGTCTGCTCCCATAATTTGTAATAAAAACATCTTTGCCATTCTGAAGCTTCCCTCCAACCACTATGCATATTATTTTATATATACAGTGGAACCTCGGATAATCCATTCCAGGAGAATGCTCGTAATCCAAAGCACTCGCATATCAAAGCGAGTTTCCCCATAGAAGTCAATGGAAATGAAAATAATTCGTTCCGCGTTGACTTCTATGGCATTGTCAGAAACCATGAATCAGACCGAGACAGAAGTACAGTTATATCACACTTGTTTAATAATAATAATAATAATAATAAAGAGATAAACAGAGTAAGCGTAGTCAAAACATTGGCTATGTTTCAGGAACCGGATCGGATAGTCGGCCATGCCAAATGTCATAGAGCCAGAGAAGAACGCAGTAGAACAGCAGGCAGGATCCGGAGCCAGAAGGGATGTCAGCCAAGCAAAGTCTACAACAGGACCGCAGGAGAAAGTCTCTGTAATGTTGAACAAGGCGAAGGCAGAGAGCATCTGAACTGGAAGGCTTAAGTAGGCAGGACTGACGAGCAGAATCATCAACAGGTGAGTCTCTGTGGAAAGATAGGAGCTGGCAATTAGCCGACAGCTGAGCGGCCAGCTCAGAGAAGGAAGGGCTGAGCCCAGCCCTGACAGGCAGGCAATACCATATGTGACCAGAGGTGGGGGGGGGCGCCAGAGAGACTCGGGAACGGAGTATTTCCAAATATTTCCGAACGGCTCCAGCGCCCCCGCACCTCTGGCCAAATGCGGTACTGCACACCGCAGAGGCTTGAATCCTGCTTGTTTTGCGAGACAACACTCGCAAACCGAGTCAGAAACGCTCGTTAACTGCGTTGCTCGCAATCCGAGGTTTCACTGTACTGATTCTGATTCTGTACTTGCCAAATATGCCGCAGAAATCTCCCTCCACTGAGTCTGGCTGCAGCCATTTTAACTGTGGGCAGCTGAAGCTGCTGCCTGTTCACTTCCTGGATTTACACAGAGGCACGCCTCCAGCTCTGCAGCTCTCAATGGCCCTCTTATGGCTCACGCCCCCCCCCCTCCCTTCCTGGCAAACTCTCACGAAAGTGAGAGAGAGAGCTGTACATGATGACATAAGCCTAGGCTAATGACCAGACAAGAAACAGGAATTGGGCTGTATAAGGGATTTACTGGCAGAAAAAAAAAGTTTTACTATCCAAAGTTAAAACAACAACAAGGGCAGAGGATTTAATATTCAAATAAAAATATACAGCGCTGTCAAAAAATATCAATAAGTGACTGATAGAAGATTTAATAGATGGAAAGTTGAAAAAAAAAAAGACTAACGCTTACTGTGTAAACAAGGAAGAAAATCGTGAGGGTCTAGCCTAGGACTGAACTAACTAGCACTAAACAGGAGGGGAAGACAGAGAAACATACCAAAAAAATCACATTAGTCAACAAATTGCAGTGGCCCAAAACTGCCACTAGGTGTCAGAAATACTACAGAAAAATGATGCCGTTCAATACAAGACCTAAAACGACATGAAAGAACAGCAACTGTTTGATGCGCGGCGCTCTATCCGTCTGAATTGCCATGCCCAGGGACAAGGATTCAAGTTTCCGCGCACGTAGCCGGCGGGTGAATGATTATGGGGGGGGGGGGGGGGGGGGTCACCCGGCTCTAGCAGCTTTAATTGCTGATGATCTGCAGAAAAGAGGCGGGCGGGGCTGCGGGGAATCGGCGACCGGGCACAATATGTAATCACAGCCTCTATCGGCCTTGGTAATGTGCGGCGGCGGCGATACCGAGAACTGCGCCGGGTTACCAGGCAACGTGCCGCTTCATTTCTGACAGAATGGAGTCTGATTATACCGAGTGGAATCTATTATCCGAGATACAAAGAGATCTCCAACTTTATTCTCATTCTCCATAATCAACCCCTCCCCCGTCCTCCGCTAGGAGATGCAAAACGACTTTCCCCGGAGGCCCCCTTCACACTCTCTATGGTAAAATTGGTGATTTACCGCAATTCGGTGCTCTTTACTTTGATGTTCTTATTACCGTAGCCGGCAACGTTCCGTACGCTGTGCCAGAGCCGCAGGTGAGGGATGTATTAAAACAATTATTGTAAAATGAAAAGGAGATCCACTCTCCCCCCAAACATAAAAATCTCCCCTCCTCCCAGAGCAACCCCCCCCCCAACTTCCCCTCTTCTAGCACAAATACCACCCCCCCTGCCAAACAAATCACCCCTCCTAGCACAACTCCTCCCGCCAGCACAACAACCCCCCCCCCCCAACTTCCCCTCTTCTAGCACAAATACCACCCCCCCCGCCAAACAAATCACCCCTCCTAGCACAACTCCTCCCGCCAGCACAACAACCCCCCCCCAACTTCCCCTCTTCTAGCACAAATACCACCCCCCCGCCAAACAAATCACCCCTCCTAGCACAACTCCTCCCGCCAGCACAACAACCCCCCCCCCAACTTCCCCTCTTCTAGCACAAATACCGCCCCCCCCCCCTGCCAAAAAAAATCACCCCTCCTAGCACAACTCCTCCCACCAGCACAACAACCCCCCCCCAACCAACTTCCCCTCTTCTAGCACAAATACCACCCCCCCGCCAAACAAATCACCCCTCCTAGCACAACTCCTCCCGCCAGCACAACAACCCCCCCCCAACTTCCCCTCTTCTAGCACAAATACCACCCCCCCGCCAAACAAATCACCCCTCCTAGCACAACTCCTCCCGCCAGCACAACAACCCCCCCCCCAACTTCCCCTCTTCTAGCACAAATACCGCCCCCCCCCCTGCCAAAAAAAAACACCCCTCCTAGCACAACTCCTCCCACCAGCACAACAACCCCCCCCACCCAACTTCCCCTCTTCTAGCACAAATACCACCCCCCCGCCAAACAAATCACCCCTCCTAGCACAACTCCTCCCGCCAGCACAACAACCCCCCCCCAACTTCCCCTCTTCTAGCACAAATACCACCCCCCCGCCAAACAAATCACCCCTCCTAGCACAACTCCTCCCGCCAGCACAACAACCCCCCCCCCAACTTCCCCTCTTCTAGCACAAATACCACCCCCCTGCCAAAAAAAATCACCCCTCCTAGCACAACTCCTCCCACCAGCACAACAACCCCCCCCCCAACCAACTTCCCCTCTTCTAGCACAAATACCACCCCCCCGCCAAACAAATCACCCCTCCTAGCACAACTCCTCCCGCCAGCACAACAACCCCCCCCCCAAACTTCCCCTCTTCTAGCACAAATACCACCCCCCTGCCAAAAAAAAAACACCCCTCCTAGCACAACTCCTCCCACCAGCACAACAACCCCCCCCCACCCAACTTCCCCTCTTCTAGCACAAATACCACCCCCCCGCCAAACAAATCACCCCTCCTAGCACAACTCCTCCCGCCAGCACAACAACCCCCCCCCAACTTCCCCTCTTCTAGCACAAATACCACCCCCCTTGCCAAACAAATCACCCCTCCTAGCACAACTCCTCCCGCCAGCACAACAACCCCCCCCCCAACTTCCCCTCTTCTAGCACAAATACCACCCCCCGCCAAACAAATCACCCCTCCTAGCACAACTCCTCCCGCCAGCACAACAACCCCCCCCAACTTCCCCTCTTCTAGCACAAATACCACCCCCCTGCCAAACAAATCACCCCTCCTAGCACAACTCCTCCCGCCAGCACAACAACCCCCCCCTAACTTCCCCTCTTCTAGCACAAATACCACCCCCCCCGCCAAACAAATCACCCCTCCTAGCACAACTCCTCCCGCCAGCACAACAACCCCCCCCCAACTTCCCCTCTTCTAGCACAAATACCACCCCCCTGCCAAAAAAAATCACCCCTCCTAGCACAACTCCTCCCGCCAGCACAACAACCCCCCCCCCAACTTCCCCTCTTCTAGCACAAATACCACCCCCCGCCAAACAAATCACCCCTCCTAGCACAACTCCTCCCGCCAGCACAACAACCCCCCCCAACTTCCCCTCTTCTAGCACAAATACCACCCCCCTGCCAAACAAATCACCCCTCCTAGCACAACTCCTCCCGCCAGCACAACAACCCCCCCCCTAACTTCCCCTCTTCTAGCACAAATACCACCCCCCCCGCCAAACAAATCACCCCTCCTAGCACAACTCCTCCCGCCAGCACAACAACCCCCCCCCAACTTCCCCTCTTCTAGCACAAATACCACCCCCCTGCCAAAAAAAATCACCCCTCCTAGCACAACTCCTCCCGCCAGCACAACAACCCCCCCAACTTCCCCTCTTCTAGCACAAATACCGCCCCCCCCCTGCCAAACAAATCACCCCTCCTAGCACAACTCCTCCCGCCAGCACAACAACCCCCCCAACTTTCCCTCTTCTAGCACAAATACCACCCCCCTGCCAAAAAAATCACCCCTCCTAGCACAACTCCTCCCACCAGCACAACACCCCCCCCCAAAAAAAAAATCCCTCCCTAGCAAAAATCTCTCCCTAATCCCCCCTCCTAGCACAAATCTCCCCAAGTGTCCTACTTAGCCCAAATCCCCCCTGCTAGCACAAAAACTGCTAGCACAAAACATCCCCCCCACACCCTACTAGCACAAATCCTCTCTCCTCCAAATTTTTCCTCCTAGCACAAATTCTCCTGCCAGTACAACTCCTTCCCTCCTCCCCCCCCCCAAAAAAATCTCTCCCCCAATCACCCCTCCTAACACAAATCTCCCCAAGTGTTGTTAAATGAAAAGGTTCAGGCTGGAGATCCACTCTCCCCCCAAACATAAAAATCTCCTCCCAGAGCAACCCCCCCCCAACTTCCCATCTCTTCTAGCACAAATACCACCCCCCTGACAAACAAATCACCCCTCCTAGCACAACTTTCTCACGCCAGCACAACAACTCCACCCCCCCCAAAAAAAATCTCTCCCTAGCAAAAATCTCTCCCCAATCCCCCCTCCTAGCACAAATCCCAAGTGTCCTACTTAGCCCAAATCCCCCCTGCTAGCACAAATCCCAAGTGTCCTACTTAGCCCAAATCCCCCCTGCTAGCACGAAAACATCCTCCACCCCCTACTAGCACAAATCCTCTCTCCCCCAAATTTTTCCTACCTAGCACAATTCCTCCTGCCAGTACTACTCCAAAAAAAAAATCTCTCCCCCAATCACCCCTCCTAACACAAATTTTCTCTCCCCCATATTACGCCTCCTAGCACAATTCCTTACGCCAGTACAATGGCAAACCCCCCTAGCAAAAATATCTCCACAATCCCCCCCTCTTAGCATAAATCTCCCCAATTGTCCTACTTGGCCCAAATCCCCCCTCCTAGCACAAAATTTCCTTCTGGTGGGGTTGTACATGGTGTACCTTCATCTCTTGAGAATAGAAGCCTGCCTTAAGGTTGAGTATTCCCCTACAGGGGCCTCAGTCTTGTCCCGGGGCATTGAAGAAGACGAAACAAGGTAAAAGTGGCCCTGTAGAAGGTGCCCAGCGTAGCCCAGAAGAACCCACCCTAGGGCAGGCCTCTCATGTGACCTTTGCTTGGCGCCCAACAAGGAGGGAAACATGGAGGACGTGGCAAACAACCACCACCCATCTACACCTTACATGGTCCTGACTAAGGATAATTACAAATAAATCAAATAATAAAAATGAGGAAGAGAACTTTCCTATTCTAATGTCCCCGGCGGCCAGGCCTCAATACAACAGTTCCGGCACAGTCCCGACACAGCCGACAAAGTCCCGGCACAGCCGACACAGTCCCGGCACAGTCCCGGCACAGTCCCGGCACAGCCCCGGCACAGCCGACACAGTCCCGACACAGTCCCGGCACAGCCGACACAGTCCCGGCACAGTCCCGGCACAGTCCCGGCACAGTCCCGACACAGTCCCGGCACAGTCCCGACACAGTCCCGGCACACTGGAAGGCCAGACTGGGATTTATCAATAAGAACTGGCTCCAGCTATGAGGTGAGTTAATAACCGACGGTGTCAGTTACTTGTGTGTAAACTCATTTCACCGTCCTGATAAGAACGCAATGGTGATTCATCTCCTCCACTTTCCAGCGTATCCACGGAGAGGAGTTTTTGGCGGCGGCACAAGGAAACTCTCCGTTCTGTTTTGCAATATGTTGTGCTGAAATTAAAATTCCGTTTACATAAGAGAATTGTCCTTGTAAATTTCACTTCCAAATCCGGGAAAGTTTCCCTCAATAAGGACAACAGGAGGTAAAAACCTTCTACATTTATTACTACGCCGGATCCCTCTTATATATATATATATATAGTATGAAGGTGGAGGAGAATGAATTCAAGTTGTACGGAACATTTCCCAATTTGCGTAAATAATCAATCCTCCCAAAACTGTGATTTTAGTTAGAGTGCAACATACAACATAATATATAGAGTGCAGGGGTTAGGACTATGCAACATACAACATAATATATAGAGTGCAGGGGTTAGGACTATGCAACATACAACATAATATATAGAGTGCAGGGGTTAGGACTATGCAACATACAACATAATATATAGAGTGCAGGGGTTAGGACTATGCAACATACAACATAATATATAGAGTGCAGGGGTTAGGACTATGCAACATACAACATAATATATAGAGTGCAGGGGTTAGGACTATGCAACATACAACATAATATATAGAGTGCAGGGGTTAGGACTATGCAACATACAACATAATATATAGAGTGCAGGGGTTAGGACTATGCAACATACAACATAATATATAGAGTGCAGGGGTTAGGACTATGCAACATACAACATAATATATAGAGTGCAGGGGTTAGGACTATGCAACATACAACATAATATATAGAGTGCAGGGGTTAGGACTATGCAACATACAACATAATATATAGAGTGCAGGGGTTAGGACTATGCAACATACAACATAATATATAGAGTGCAGGGGTTAGGACTATGCAACATACAACATAATATATAGAGTGCAGGGGTTAGGACTATGGAAAAAAAAAACATAATGGATGGAGTGCAGGGGTCAGGACTATGTAACATACAACAATGTACCTTTTAATAAAAATAAAAAATAAAAATAACATTCCAGCGTTGTAATCCATTCTCTATGTCCAGCGATGATCCATTCTCCAGCGAGGAACGAAACCCCTGTAACGCATAAGAGGGGGCGGGGTCACCCATCCACATCATTGGGTAACCCCGGGCTTTCTCCTTGTGTAAGGAGAAAGCCCGGGGGTTACCCAATGACGTGGATGGGTGACCCCGTGACGCGTAAGAGGGGGTTTGGTCACCCGTCCACGTCATTGGGTAACCCCCGGGCTTTCTCCTTACACAAGGAGAAAGCCCGGGGTTACCCAATGATGTGGATGGGTGACCCCGCCCCCTCTTATGCGTTACAGGGGTTTCGTTCCTCGCTGGAGAATGGATCATCGCTGGACATAGAGAATGGATTACAACGCTGGAATGTTATTTTTTTTTATTTTTTTTATTTATTAAAGGACTTGTCCCAAGCCGTCTTCTGTCATTTTTAACATTTTCACACTTTTTCTTTGTGAAATGGTAGTGGTACAATGTACTCCTTACCAATTCACATAGGGGGTGGCCGGGATCTGGGGTTCCCCTTTGTTAAAGGGGCTTCCAGATTCCAAAAAGCCCCCCGCTCGCAGACCCCCACAACCACCAGGCAAGGGTTGTGGGGATGAGGGCCTTGTCCCCATCAACATCCTCCCCATGTTGAGGGCATGTGGCCTGGTACGGTTCAGGAGGGGGGGCGCTCTCTCGTCCCCCCCTCTTTTCCTGTGCCTGCCAGGTTGCATGCTCAGGTAAGGGTCTGGTATGGATTTTTAGGGGGAACCCCACGCCAATTTTTTTTTAATTTTGGTTCGGGGCCTGGTAATGGACTGGGGGGGGAGGAACCCCCGCCGTTTTTTTCAATGACTTTTATCTGTATTGCCGGGACCTGACAATTCATTAATAGCCGCGAGTGAGTTTTAAATGACTTATTTTCCTTTTAGAAATGACACTTTGTGCAGGGACAGTTCTAAACACGGGAAACATGCGCCACTTCACATGCATATCATACACACCCCCCAGGTACAAAATTTAAAGGAATATTTCACTTTTATTGTTTCACTTTAAGCATTATTAAAATGACTGCTCCCGAAAAAACTGCCATTTTTAAAACTTTTTTTTGCATTGATACATGTCCCCTGGGGCAGGACCCGGGTCCCCAAACACTTTTTATGACAATAACTGGCATATTAACCTTTAAAATGAGCACTTTTGATTTCTCATGTTCGTGTCCCATAGACTTTAACGGGGTTCGGATGTTCGAACAAATTTTTTGCCTCTTCGCATGTTCTGGTGCGAATCGAACCGGGGGAAAGCGCAAGTGACCACTCTAGTGATAGGTGGTAAACGTTTAGGGGTGAGTATGCATGAGCACTTTACTTCACCAGTGGGACGTTTATATTGATTAACATGATTGATTCACTTATTCATGTTTAATATGTTCGTATTTTGCCCTTGCTAAGCAAGGTGTCCTACCATTTCAGGAGTCTATTGTTGCTGGAGAGTCTATTAATGCTGGCAGCTGGAAGATCTAAGTTTCTGGCAGGGGTCTATTGTTGCTGAGGTGGATCTATTCTTTCTGGGAAGGTCTACTGTTGCTGGTGGGCGATATATTGTTCCTGGGGGTCAATTGTTGCTGGGAGAGATTGACTGTTGAGGGAGGGGTCTATTGTTACTGGGTGCTGGAGGGTCTATTAATGCTGGCAGCTGGGAGATCTAAGTTGCTGGCAGGGGTCTTTTGTTACTGGGGCAGATCTATTTGTTACTGAGGTTGATCTATTCTTGCTGGGGGGGGGCTATTGTTGCTGATAAGCAATATATTGTTCCTGGGGGGTCAATTGTTGCTCGGAGAAATCGACTGTTAAGGGAGGAGTCTATTGTTGCTGGGCACTGGAGGGTCTATTAATGCTGGCTGCTGGGAGATGTAAGTTGCTGGCAGGGGTCTATTGTTGCTGAGGTGGATCTATTGTTGCTGGGGGGGTGTTATGTTGTAAGGCATCTATTATTGCTAGGGGACGCTATTGTTTCTGGCTGCAGAGGATCTATTTTATTGCTTTTCTTGTTATCATTAACAAATTCCTTGGCACCACAAAATTATACTTGGTTCTGTATTCTCTAAAAGGGGTGGTACTTGGAGGTGGGTGGAACCGAGGGACAGTGCTAAGAGGTGGGTAGGGGGTGGAACCAAGGGATAGTGCTCAGAGGTGGGTAGGGGGTGGAACCAAGGGACAGTGCTCAGAGGTGGGTAGGGGGTGGAAGGAAGGAACAGTGCTCAGAGATGGGTAGGGGGTGGAAGGAAGGAACAGTGCTCAGAGGTGGGTAGGGAGTGGAACCAAGGGACAGTGCTCAGAGGTGGGTAGGGGGTGGAAGGAAGGGACAGTGCTTAGAGGTGGGTAGGGGGTGGAAGGAAGGAACAGTGCTCAGAGGTGGGTAGGGAGTGGAACCATGGGACAGTGCTCAGAGGTGGGTAGGGGGTGCAATCAAGGGACAGTGCTCAGAGGTGGGTAGGGGATGGAACCAAGGGACAGTGCTCAGAGGTGGGTAGGGGGTGCAATCAAGGGACAGTGCTCAGAGGTGGGTAGGGGTGGAACCAAGGGACAGTGCTTAGAGGTGGGTAGGGGGTGGAACCATGTGACAGTGCTCAGAGGTGGGTAGGGGGTGGAACCAAGGGACAGTGCTCAGAGGTGGGTAGGGAGTGAAACCAAGGGACAGTGCTCAGAGGTGGGTAGGAGGTGGAACCAAGGGACAGTGCTCAGAGGTGGGTAGGGGGTGGAACCAAGGGACAGTGCTCAGAGGTGGGTAGGGAGTGGAATCAAGGGACAGTGCTCAGAGGTGGGTAGGGAGTGGAACCAAGGGACAGTGCTCAGAGGTGGGTAGGGGGTGGAACCAAGGAACAGTGCTCAGAGGTGGGTAGGGGGTGCAATCAAGGGTCAGTGCTCAGAGGTGGGTAGGGGGTGGAACCAAGGGACAGTGCTCAGAGGTGGGTAGGGGACGGAACCATGGGACAGTGCTCAGAGGTGGGTAGGGAGCGGAACCAAGGGACAGTGCTCAGAGGTGGGTAGGGAGCGGAACCAAGGGACAGTGCTCAGAGGTGGGTAGGGAGCGGAACCAAGGGACAGTGCTCAGAGGTGGGTAGGGGGTGGAACCAAGGGACAGTGCTCAGAGGTGGGTAGGGAGCGGAACCAAGGGACAGTGCTCAGAGGTGGGTAGGGGGTGGAACCAAGGGACAGTGCTCAGAGGTGGGTAGGGGGTGGAACCATGGGACAGTGCTCAGAGGTCGGTAGGGAGCGGAACCAAGGGACAGTGCTCAGAGGTGGGTAGGGGGTGGAACCAAGGGACAGTGCTCAGAGGTGGGTAGGGGGTGGAACCATGGGACAGTGCTCAGAGGTGGGTAGGGGGTGGAACCAAGGGACAGTGCTCAGAGGTGGGTAGGGAGCGGAACCAAGGGACAGTGCTTAGAGGTGGGTAGGGGGTGGAACCAAGGGACAGTGCTCAGAGGTGGGTAGGGGGTGGAACCAAGGGACAGTGCTCAGAGGTGGGTAGGGAGCGGAACCAAGGGACAGTGCTCAGAGGTGGGTAGGGGGTGGAACCAAGGGACAATGCTCAGTGGTGGGTAGGGGGTGGAACCATGGGACAGTGCTCAGAGGTGGGTAGGGGGTGGAACCAAGGGACAGTGCTCAGAGGTGGGTAGGGGGTGGAACCAAGGGACAGTGCTCAGAGGTGGGTAGGGGGTGGAACCAAGGGACAGTGCTCAGAGGTGGGTAGGGGGTGGAACCAAGGGACAGTGCTCAGAGGTGGGTAGGGGGTGGAACCAAGGGACAGTGCTCAGAGGTGGGTAGGGAGCGGAACCAAGGGACAGTGCTCAGAGGTGGGTAGGGAGCGGAACCATGGGACAGTGCTCAGAGGTGGGTAGGGGGTGGAACCATGGGACAGTGCTCAGAGGTGGGTAGGGAGCGGAACCAAGGGACAGTGCTCAGAGGTGGGTAGGGGGTGGAACCATGGGACAGTGCTCAGAGTTGGGTAGGAAGTGGAGACAAGTGGAGATTGGAATGGGGGGGATACCTCCACTTATTTAGCTGTACAGGATTTTTTGAGGAGAAAACTTTAAAGAAATACTTTTTGAACCCTTTGCAAAATTGGAAGATATGAGTAAGGAAGAATGGGACTTTTAAGGTGCACTCAAATATTTTACTATCCTTTTCCCTTTTTTTTTCTCCCTTTGAGCGACTTTTTGATTTTGAAATTTATCTTTGATAGATGGACTGTCGGTCTTACAAGCACTGACCGGTGCTCCATCTTTCTGATTTTTTATCCATCTTCTGAAATCAAATTCTGAAATGGATAAACCAGGTTTCTTTCTCGTACATCACGGGACACAGAGCGACATAGTCATTACTAATGGGTTATATAGATACCGTCAGGTGCTGGCACTGGCAACTTCCAAAACCGGAAGTACCCTCCCCTATATAAGCCCCTCCCATCCGGGAGCACCTCAGTTTTTTGCCAGTGTCTAAGGTGTTGGCCAAGAAGAAACATGTGTTTTTCACTGAGCTTGGGCCTCAGTAAGCTATTCCGGATCCGACCAAAAAAGCTTCATAGCTAAACGGTCGGTACCCGGGCCTTGCAGAGAAGAGCAAGGTTTTGCCTGTAATGCTTCTCTTAGGAGAGCTGGACCCTGGGATCCAGAGCTCTGGTCATACCCACGACCAAGATGTTTTCTGTGCAGGGTGCTATACAGGTCCAGGGGAGTGGAATCCTTGGGAACCCGGTCCCTGAAGGTTTGATTACAATGCCTGCCGTGATAGGTGAAGTTTGGGCTTTTGTGGACCAAACAAAGTCCTGCGGCGGGGAACAGGTAAGTGGGGGCCCCCAGGAACTTGGTTCTATTGGGGGACCCCCAAGCCTAATTTGTCTTTCTGTCTGTTACCTAACGGTATTCCCGCTAATATTCTGTGTATGCCTGTTACTACTGAGAAAATGTAAAAATTTTAATAGTAGGCAAGAAAAAAAAAAAAAAAAAAAAATGTAAGACCGCGGTACCTGTGTTAGACACTAGAGGCCGCTATGGTTCTTTTTCTTGTAATGTGGATTTTTTTCTTCCAGAATCAAATCCAGGCAGGTGGTATGTTCTCTCCTGGGAAGCTGTCTCCTCTGCCCTGTTGCTGCGCTCATCCATCCCCGGGCCCTGCGGCAAAGGGACCCTGGCTCCCATCTAGCTCCTTGTTGTTTTCAAAAAAAGGCGCCGAAGGCGCACGTGCCCGCGCGCGTGCGCGTGCACGCGCCTCTATTCATAGAGGCGATCTGGAAAAAGGGGCGGAGCGGGTGGATGACGCTCAGGTGTGCGCCGCGGCGCTACTGCGCATGTGCGGGCATCCAGCGTGTTTTAAAGCACATTATAGCTGGCTGTTGAAGTGCATAGACAGAGCTAGCAACAATATAAAGGCACATAGAGGCGGTTGATGCAGGCATCCCCTAGAAAGGCACTTTAGTAGACACCAACTGTGATATAGCAGCAATTGTGCTAGACTATTCTCAGTAAAAGTGGTGTATTACGGCTGGAATACCTCAGCTTTAGGCTTAGGAATATGCCGTCCAGAAGCCCCGGAACTGAATCTTCCAGGAAGCGAAGGGGGTCTCATCGGGCTCTGAGGATCTTGGGCATACTTCTGCTGCACCAGTCTCCCCTGAAGTTCAGAGGTAAGTGACCGTAGAGACCCCGCAGGGGTACTTGGTTCTGTGGCTGTCCTCAGTTCACCTGCTCCTGTGTATGTAACAGAGGAGGTTTTTTCCTCAGCTTTGGGAGGATTAGAGAGAGATTGTCAACATTGATCGCTGCCTCCCTGTCAGGGAAAGCACGCCCGATCTCCATCTCCTCCTTCAAAGTGCCTGTTAGCAGAGCAACAGTCCCATACAGGGATCGACCTGCCTGAAGGGGATCAGGATAAGGTTGATTCTGTTATAGAGGAGTCAACAGTGGGGGAACCTTTTTCTCAGCATCTCAAGCTGAAAGATTATGGGTTCAGTCTCTGACTAACATGGTCCGATCGGCATTTAAAAATGCACCTTGCGGAACCATCAACCACTACTGTATCCTCGTTGGGGTCGCTAGAAGCCCCCAGACTGTCTGTTCTTTTCCACTTCACCCTTTACTGAAAGGGCTTATTTACCAGGATTGGGAACGTCCTGAGAAAATATTTATTCCCCCAAGAGATTTCCGGTGGTCTATCCCATGGAGGATAAGTTCATCAAAAAAAAAAAAATGGAAGGTCCCTACAGTGGACGCAGCCATCTCTTGTATGTATAAATCACTGACATGTCCAGTGGATAATGTCCAAATGTTCAAGAACCCAATAGATAAAAGATTGGAGTCCTTATGAAAATCTGCTTGGTGACACAACCAGCAGTAGCAGCTATTGGGGTCTGCTAAGCAGTGAAGGATCAGTTGAAACAGGTCTTGAGGGACTTGACAGATCAGCAGGCTTTGCCCTAGCTGATCTACCTAGAGCCTTAGGCTTTGCGGTTGACGCCATAAAGGATTCAGTCCATCAGGCCTCCCGCCTTACGCTGTCTATAGTACATATGCGTAGGCTTCTATGGCTCAAAAACTGGTCTGCTGAAGCTCCCTGTAAAGAATGGCTGGTTAGCGTCCCATTTCATGGTGAACGCTTATTTAGGGAAAACCTGGACAAATATATCCAGAAAATTTCCAGCGGTAAAAATACGCTCTTGCCGGTTAAAAACAGAGTTAGAGGTCCCTCTTTAAGAGGCCTGCTTCTCCAGTCCCTGGGGCATCGGCTGTGTAACAGTTCCGACGGCCTCCTCGGTCAATTCCCGGGGGTAAAAAAACAGGGACAATAGCAGGGTAATGAGAAACCCTGGGTAAGGGGAGGTACAAAACCTCCCCCAAAGTTAAATTCATTGAAGGGTTGCCCCCACTCAGTCGGGTGGGGGGAGGACTCCAGTTGTTCGCAAGAGACCTGGCGGGACACGATCAAGACAGATAGGTGCTCTCCGCAGTATGTTTGGGATACAGATTGGAGTTAAAAGACTCTCCTCCTTCCCATTTTTGAGGTCAAACGTGCCAAGGGATCCCCGGAAGAGAGAGTCCCTCCTGTTGGCACTAGAACAACTATTGCTCCAAGGAGTAATTATGGAGGTTCCCCTGGAAGAATGAGGGTTCGGGTTTTACTCAAACCTCTTTACAGTCCCGAAGCAAACGCGGACGGGAGGCCCATATTAATTCTAAAAAGGGCTATACAAATTCCTGTATATCAGGACTTTCCGATGGAGTCGATCCGATCGGTGGCCACTGCCCTACAAGGGGGAGGATTGGTTAGCCGCGATCGACATCAAAGATGCTTATTTGCACATTCCCATCTTTCCAGTCCACCAAAAATTTCTACGCTTTGCAGTAGAAGGGCACCATTTTCAGTTCAGAGCCTTACCCTTCGGTTTGGCCACAGCACCACGAGTGTTTACAAAAATTCTGGCCCTTTATTGGCCAATCTAAGAACACAAGGTGTAATGATAATGGCATATCTAGATGACTTGTTGCTGATAGACCACTCAGTGAAAAAACTAGACGTGGTCGTTCACAAGACAATCAAGTATCTGGAATCTCACGGTTGGATTATCAACCGAGACAAGTCAGCCCTAAAAACCAGTCAAAAGTCTGGAATACTTGGGGCTAAGGTTGGATTCAGGCCAGAGAAAAATATTCTTGCCTCGAGGAAAGGTGTTGTCTTTGAAAGATTTGATCCACTTAGTGGGTACAAAAAAGACAGCCGTCCATATGCCTGTGCATGAGGCTGCTGGGAAAAATGGTGGCATCATTCGAAGCAGTACCCTACGGTCAATTCCATTCAAGGAATTTGCAAGGGGCCATACTGTCGGCCTGGAACAAAAAAGTTCAGGCCCTAGACTTACAATGTCCTTGTCCCCTTCCGTTCGCAAGAGCCTCCGTTGGTGGTTGGTTCCCCAGAATCTGGAAAAAAGGAAATCCTTCAGTCCGATTTCTTGGAAGGTGGTCACTACAGATGCCAGCCTTATAGGCTGGGGAGCAGTACTGGAGCAATGGTCTCTCCAGGGCAGATGGTCGGATGCAGAAAAGGCCCTGCCCATCAATCTCTTAGAGATACGAGCAGCCCGGTATGCCCTAGTAGCATGGACATCCAAACTCCAAGGGTCCCCTGTCAGAATTCAATCAGACAATGCCACAGCAGTGGCATATATCAATCATCAGGGGGGCACCAGGAGTCGTGCAGCCCAGAGGGAAGTAAATTACATCCTGAAATGGGCAGAAAGATATTTCCCAGCCATATCTGCGGTATTCATTCCAGGAGTGGAGAATTGGAAGGCGGACTTTCTAAGTCGCCAGCAATTATGCCCAGAGGAAGGGTCCCTTCACCCCGAGGTTTTCTGGACAATATGCCAGCGGTGGGGAACACCGGATGTAGATCTTCTAGCATCCAGATTCAACGCAAAGGTGGACAGGTTTGTCTCTCGGACAAGGGATCCCCTAGCTTGCGGCTCGGATGCCCTAGTGTTCCCTTGGGATCAGTTCAAGCTGATATATGCATTCACACCGCCACAATGGTTACCTTGATTACTCCGCAGAATCAGGGTAGAAAAGAAACCAGTGATTCTGGTGGCTCCAGCGTGGCCCCGAAGAGCGTGGTACGTGGAGATTGTAAAATGTCAGTGGGGAGTCCTTGGACTCTCCCACGTCGTCCGGACCTGCTTTCGCAAGGACCGATATACCACCCTTCCTTACCAGCCCTAGGTTTGACGGCCTGGCTATTGAAGCCCACATTCTAAAAAAGAGAGGGCTCTCTAATTCTGTGGTATCTACCATGATCAATGCCAGGAAGCCGGTATCCAGGCAGATCTACTATAGAATCTGGAAGGCGTACATCGCCTGGTGTGAGGCCAAGAAATGGCATCCACGTAAATACGTAATAGGTAGGATTCTGGACTTCCTACAATGGGCTGTAGATAGGAAGCTTGCCTTGAGTACTATCAAGGGTCAGATTTCGGCCTTGTCAATATTTTTTCAAAGGCCCTTGGCTTCGCATTCACTAGTCAAAGCCTTTATACAAGGAGTGATGCGTATTAGCCCTCCGGTTAATATTCCCATATGTCCATGGGATCTAAACTTGGTTCTGTCGGTTCTACAGAAACAACCATTTGAACCATTACAGCATATTTCTTTGGTTCTTCTCACCAGGAAATTGATTTTTCTAGTAGCCGTTTGTTCGGCTAAAAGAGTATCGGAATTAGCAGCTATGTCCTGTAAGGAGCCATATCTGGTTATCCATAAGGACAGAGTAGTATTACGCCCTCATCCAGCCTTTCTTCCTAAGGTGGTATCGAGGTTTCATTTGAACCAAGATGTGGTTCTTCCTTCTTTTTTCCCCAAACCTACTTCGGTAGAGGAAAAGTTATTACATTCTTTGGATGTAGTAAGAGCAGTTAAAGCTTATCTAAAAGCCACTGCTCAGATTCGCAGAACGGATACTTTGTTTATTCTGCCGGAAGGCCCTAGAAAGGGTCAGGCAGCATCAAAATCTACTTTAGCGAGTGGATTCGACAGGTCATAATACAAGCCTATGGCTTGAGAAGGAGACCGCCTCCTTTCAAAGTTAGAGCGCACTCCACGAGAGCAGTTGGAACTTCATGGGCAGTGCATCACCAGGCCTCCCTGGCTCAAATCTGTAAGGCCGCAACATGGTCTTCAGTTCACACGTTTACTAGGTTCTACCAGGTGGACGTTAGAAGTCAGGAGGATGTCGCCTTTGGGCGCAGTGTGTTGCAGGCCGCAAAAGATCCTCATGTCTGATAGCGCTCAGCTTATATATGGTGTATCCCCCCCCTCATTGGGCATTGCTTTAGGACATCCCATTAGTAATGACTATGTCGCTCTGTGTCCCGTGATGTACGAGAAAGAAAATAGGATTTTTATAACAGCTTACCTGTAAAATCCTTTTCTTGGAGTACATCACGGGACACAGAGCTCCCGCCCCTCTTTGGGGACACTTATTGCTTTGCTACAAAACTGAGGTGCTCCCGGATGGGAGGGGCTTATATAGGGGAGGGTACTTCCGGTTTTGGAAGTTGCCAGTGCCAGCACCTGACGGTATCTATATAACCCATTAGTAATGACTATGTCGCTCTGTGTCCCGTGATGTACTCCTAAGAAAAGGATTTTACAGGTAAGCTGTTATAAAAATCCTATTATTTGTTGTTTTTTTCATACCTTTCTACCAACATATTCTCTATATATATGATAAGTCCCTCTGATTCTATTTTATTCCTCCATAGATACCTTCCCTCTGAGTACATTTTTTTGTTCCTTTCTGGAATCCCAAAATGGTTTGGAGATCCAGGTATCCTTACAAAACTAGATTTATTTTATATATATATATATATATATATATATATATATATATATATATATATATATATATATATATATATACTCAGCTTTGCTACAGCACATGTCTGACTCTATATAATTTTCCTTTTCACCTTCCATTGTCTTTATTAGCACATTATCCATTTATGTGCTTCTTATGAGCTAGCACCTCCTCTAAGGTTCACCACAAGACTCCATTTTGGGAACACTCCTCTGATTCAATACCAGCTATTCTTTTCAATTTTATCAACAATGCACAGGTAATGAAGCCTTATGCGGTGGCTTTGAATATGTCCTTGTATCGCTCCTCTGTTGATTATTTGAAATATTATGTTGTATAGCAATTTATTAGTGTATTCTTTTGTATATTTTGTGTTTCAGTAATACATGACAAAAACAATATTCCTGAAAAAGCCAGTTTAATTGGCGAAACGTCGAGATTATTTGTCTGTATAAACTCCATTATTTTCAATTGTAATTGAGATGAATTTTATCTTATGTGATTGTAATTTTTCTACTAAATAAAATTATATTTTTTATTAATATTGTGTTTGAGTGCACCTTAAAATTCCCATTCTCCCTTACTCATATCTTCAAATTACAAGGGACGCGGTGCCTATTGACCAGTGTTAATTTAGTCGACTAAAACGGCTAAAACGTTTTAGTCGACTAAATGAAAACTATTTTAGTCGACTAAAAGACGACTAAAACTGAAACAATTAAGATGACTAAAATTTGACTAAAACTAAAATGGCATTTTAGTCAAAAGACTAAAATGGGACTAAAACTAAAATGCCATTTTAGTCAAAAGACCAATGCCGCGTACACACGATCGTGATTCACGGCGGTGAAAACACCGCCGTGAATCACGACGGGAAAAACGAGGGAACCGCTTGGTTCCCTACACACGTCCGTTTTTCCCGACATTTTTTTTTTTGGGTCGTGAAAAACGACCGTGTGTGGGCTCCGCGGCAGTGTTTCCCTATGGGAAAACTGCCGCGGGAAAAAACGACGGGAAAAACGACGAGAAAAATTAGAGCATGTTCTTATTTTTCTCGTCGTGAAAAATGTCGTTTTTCCCGTCATGAAAAATGACAAAATGCCCACACACGGTCGTTTTTCTCGTCCAAAGGCAAAAATGTCATTTTTCTCGACGGGAAAAACGGTTGTGTGTACGCGGCATAAGACTAAAACTAAATTGAAATTTGGCTTCAAAATGAACACGTGTCTGTAGTGCATGTTCATATCTCAATACCATAAATAATAACATATTCGATTTTTCACTACAACAGTATATAATGAGTTTGGACATTGTAGAGAAATGTTAACTAATGCATTACAATTTAATTACACCCATTAGATTTTAGGTGACTAAAATGAGTTTTAGTTGACTAAAATGTACTGGGGATTTAGTCGACTAAATATGACTAAAACCAAAACAATTGCAGAAGACTAAAATGGGACTAAAACTAAAATTCCATTTTTTTCTTTGGACGAGAAAAACGATCGTGTGTGGGCATTTTGTCATTTTTCACGACGGGAAAAACGAAATTACTCTTTCGTCCATGGACCGACACAGCTTCTCTATTGACAAAGTGGGTATTATCCGTTAATTAGGAGTGACTAGGCAGAAAAACTTGTAAAAAGTGTTGCATCACACCTTCTACAGTACCGCCCAGGGGGCGGACCCTCTGGGTATACCCTCTCAGTCTGCACATCGCAGATCAGTTTTTTTCTGTCTAGCAAGGAGTAGGACATGGCTCCCTTCGGGCCCATTGGTCCGGGGAAAAAAGATATATATATATTTATTTTATTTTTTTGCTACATTTGTTGTTTCCTGCGATCTTCGATCAACTGCCGACTGGGTGACAGGCTGGATCCTCGATCCTTGTAGTCTCCCCAGTTTCGGCCATCGAGCGTGTGCCGACCCTAGCTACGCGCTGGGTTTTCCACGACATGCCCGTCGCTCCACGGGTGGCCGGTGAGCCTACGCTCCAGGGCCTGCATCGGACCGCTCAGCTTCGGCTGACCTTACGGCCGAGTCGCAGCAGCCTGGCCGGTGAGCTTACGCTCCAAGGCTTGCATCGGACCGCTCAGCTTCGGCTGACCTTACGGCCGAGTCGCAGCAGCCTGTCCGGTGAGCGTCATGCTCCAGGGCATACATATGATCGTCCCTTCTGGGTCCAATCACAGCATGCCTGGCCAACAGTCACCTTCCGTGCGCGGACGATGATCTGTTTGGAATGTCTTCCAGCAGAATACATGCAGGATAGGTAAGTAAAACTCCCCTGCCTCGGCTGGGTGATTTAGCTGGACATTCCTGGAGAGATCAAGTAAGTGGTTGTGGCCCCTTTCTTCCCTCTCTCCCTGCCTTTCCCTCCTCCCTGGGCTTCTAGCTAAAGGTTGCTGGGTGCTGGGGGTCACCTAGGGGGTCCCACTGGAGCGGGGCTGGCTGTAACTAACATTTAAAAGAAATGTCATTTTTGCTTACCTGTGTTTCTGTGTCTCCATGCTGTCGGCGGCCATTTTGAGGTGGTCCATGCCAAGTTTGGCCTCTTGTAACTGCCTGGCGGCCATCTTCCTGTGGTTCGGCCACACCCACTGGCCCCTATCAGGTGATCGGCGGCCATGTTGGTCCACCCTGTATGCAGATATTGCCGTTCGGCGGCCATCTTTTTGGGGGCTATGGCTGCCTGACCTCTATCTTCTGTCGGCGGCCATTTTCTTAGAGCCCACATTATCTTCCATACAGACGTTTTTGGCAACCATTTTGTGAGAGCCTCCGGCCTCTAGGGTGCATTACACTGGCGTGAAAATTCACACAGGAAGTGCTGATAAAAGAAGCAGACTGACACAGCAGCAAGGGGACAGCATCACAGGCGCAGCATAGCAGTACCTATCCAGGGTGGTGAGTCCTCTGGGTAACCCAGCATCTCTGCAGCGCAGGAGGGTGGCCTATTGATATCTTGCCTGGAGCCCTGTGAGTGTCAGCGTGTGGTCAGCATGGCATCTGAGCCAGATGTCTTCTCCCCTGAAACACCAGATTTAGCAGCTGGTGTCCCTGAGGTGTCTATGAACGCTATGACTGCAATCCTAGAGGCGTTTGCTGCCAGGGTGGAAGCAGCACACGGGAATACAGGGGGTAGTAAACGCCCCGTCCCCTGCAAGCTTCTGGGGATATTTCTGATGCAGAACCAGGTCCAGCTACGGCTCATGGCCCAGATTCTGATGCATCAGAGACTGCAGACCGTGACCGATCGGACAGTGAGGAGGACTCAAAGTCCAGGTCAGTACGCGAGACGGCTTTGGTATCTGACCTTATTACTGCAGTGCGGGATACGCTAAAGTTGGAAAATACTGCAGAAGCAGCAGAGACTCCTGTCCACTTGGGTTTCATAGACCTGCCCGCACTGCTAAGGTGTTCCCTTGTGTGTCTTTTGATAAACTCTTATACAAGGAATGGGAGAACCCACTGAGGGTCTTTACAGCCCCAAAGAGGTTTGCGGTACGGTACCCCTTTTGAGGAGAGTTTTCTGAAGAAATGGACCTCTCCCCCCTATAGTGGACCCTCCGGTGTCCAGACTTAATAGAGCCACCACAATTCCTGTAGAAGGGGCTCCTGTTTTCTAGGACCCTGTGGATAAGAAGGCTGAAGCACTCGCTTGCTACCTATACTCAGTGGTAGGCTCGGCAGTACGCCCGGCATTGGCGGGGGCCCTAGTGTCTCACACACTTACTGAATGGGCAAGATTGCTACTCCAGGGGTTAAGGAGCGAGATGCTCCTCCTGATGAGATAACATTGGCCGACCTGTTGGTCCAGGGCCTTAGGTTTGTCTGCGAGTCAGACATGAATACTATTCCCCTGCTGTCTAAAACTTCGGTTTATGCAGTAGCAATACGCCGCCTGATCTGGCTAAAAGGCTGGTCTGCGGACCAGACTTCCAAGAAAGCCCTGTTGGATCTGCCTTTTAGGGGCGACAGACTTTTTGGGGCTTCTCTGGATGACATCATCAAGGATGCCACAGGAAGTAAAAGCACTTTGCTTCCCCAAATTAGCAAGGGTAAGGGGCCACGCCAAGGGCAAGGGCCCTCCTTTACTGCACACAAGTGGTTTTTTCGTCCCCCTAGGGCGACAGGGAAAAGACCCCAGGCCGACAAAGCGCCTGCCCAAGGACAAAAGCGTCCTTGGTCCCGCAGACCCAACAAGCCTGCGGACAAATCTGCGTCCACATGAAGGTCCGCCCCCACCCAGCGCTCGGGTGGGGGGACGTCTTCACGAATTCGCGACTCAGTGGACTTCTCTAGTCTCCGACAGGTGGGTTTGCGAAGTAATCTCCTCAGGCTACAAGATAGAATTTCTCTCTTGTCCACCAGACAGATTCATCACCTCCAATCTCCAGCTACTACCGACCCGTCGGGAGGCCCTGTATGGGGCGGTCCAGGGTCTACTGGAACACGGGGTAGTTATTCCAGTTCCAGAACAGGAACGGGGTCAGGGTTTTTACTCAAATCTGTTCATTGTGCCAAAGAAGGAGGGGGTTCGTCCAATCTTGGATCTCAGAGCCCTCAATTGCTTTGTGAAGGTACAAAGATTTCGGATGGAGTCGGTTCGATCCGTAGTCACGGCTCTCCATCCGGGGGACTTTCTGGCCTCCTTGGACATCAAGGACGCATACCTGCATGTCCCCATATACTCCAGACACCAGAGGTTTCTGCGATTTGCTATCGGGAAGAACCACTACCAGTTTGTGGCCCTCCCGTTTGGCCTTGCCTCAGCACCCAGGACGTTCACCAAGGTGCTCGCTCCGATTCTGGCACTTCTAAGACAGCGGGGTATCGCTATCACAGGTTACTTGGACGACCTTCTGCTGAAGGCCCCTTCAAGCTCAGAATTAGAGGTAAGCGTGTCCATTACCTGTCAGACTCTTCGAGACTGTGGTTGGATACTAAACACGCAAAAGTCAGTATTGGTGCCCACTCAACGCCTAGTGTACCTGGGGTTGATTCTGGATTCCTCAGAGGCAAAGGTATTCCTCCCTGTGGAGAAGTTGCAGACCCTCCGGGCTGCAGTACGGCAGCTGACTTCCAGGAATTGGTCGTCACTCCGTTTTTACATGCGAGTGTTGGGCCTCATGGTAGCCTCCTTCGAGGCGGTCCCATATGCTCAATACCACACTCGAGTGTTACAGAAGGAAGTTCTGTCCAGATGGAACAGATGCCCTTCATCTCTGGATTATCAAATCCGAGTGAGCCACCTAGTCAGGAGATCCCTGGTATGGTGGCTGACAGCACCGGCTCTAATGGCCGGGAAGTCATTTCTTCCGGTTTACTGGATAGTGATCACGACGGACGCCAGCCTTACAGGTTGGGGGGGGAGTCTGGGGTGTCCAGTCGGCGCAAGGTCGCTGGACCCCAGAGGAAGCCCTCCTGACGATGAATGTCCTGGAGATCCGGGCGATCAAGCTGTGCCTCTTCAAATGGTCTCAGAGACTGCAAGGGCGTCCAGTCAGGATCCAGTCAGACAACGCCACAGCAGTGGCATATGTCAATCATCAAGGAGGAACAAGAAGCTCAGCTGCAGCATCGGAGATCGCTCGCATCCTGAAGTGGGCAGAGAGGAGCGTACCGGCACTGTCGGCCGTGTACATTCCGGGTGTGGAAAACTGGCAGGCGGACTACCTGAGCCGCCAGATGCTGGACCAGGGAGAATGGTCCTTACACCCGGAGGTGTTCCAACTCCTCTGCCAAAGATGGGGCACACCAGACGTAGATCTTCTGGCTTCCCGACTCAATCGGAAGGTATTGAGGTTTGTGGCCCGGTCAAGAGACCCATGGGCAGACGCAACGGACGTGTTGGTAGCATCGTGGGGTCAGTATCGGCTAATCTATGCCTTCCCTCCCTTAAGGCTTCTTCCTCTTCTGCTCCGCAGAGTGGAGGCAGAGGGAATTCCAATGATCCTAATCGCTCCAGATTGGCCTCAGCGTCCTTGGTACGCCGATCTAGTACGTCTGGTAGCAGACGTCCCCTGGCGCCTACCACTACGGAAGGACCTGCTATCGCAAGGTCCCATATTCCATCCTGCTTTACAGTCATTGGCTTTAACGGCATGGCTGTTGAGAACCAGGTACTGAGAGACCGGGGGCCTGTCAGACTCAGTAATCTCTACTATGAGAAGTGCTCGGAAACCGTCCTCTAGGAAGGTCTATCACCGCACTTGGAGGGCCTACATCTCCATATGTGAGGAAATGAAATGGCATCCGCGTACCTATTTGGTTTCCAGAATCCTGCTGTTTTTACAGCATGGGGTAGACCAAAGGCTTGCCCTAAGTACAATTAAGGGACAGATATCTGCCCTGGCTGTCTTTTTTCAGCGACCCCTGGCGACTCACTCTCTCGTGAGTACATTTGGGCAGGGGGTTCGACATGTGGCCCCTCCGGTCCGCCCCCCATTACCTCCGTGGGACTTGAACCTGGTCCTCTCGGTGCTTCAGACGGCACCGTTTGAGAATATTAGAGATATTCCCCTGTTGACACTTTCTCAGAAAGTGGTCTTTTTGGTGGCTGTTACGTCAGTTAGACGAGTCTCTGAGCTGGCAGCCTTGCCCTGCAAGGCTCCCTATTTTGATTTTCCACAAGGATAAGGTGGTGCTGCGGCTGCAGCCTTCCTTTCTTCCGAAAGTCGTTTCGGCTTTTCATCTCAACGAAGACATTGTACTTCCATCCTTGTGTCCTCAGCCGTCGAATCCTAAGGAGTCGGCGTTGCATTCCTTGGACGTTGTCCGAGCTTTGAGAGTATACATATCTGCTACTTCCCTGTTCCGGAAGTCAGACTC
Source organism: Rana muscosa (assembly GCA_029206835.1). NCBI lineage: Eukaryota > Metazoa > Chordata > Amphibia > Anura > Ranidae > Rana > Rana muscosa. The sequence goes on from CM055126.1 coordinate 234,428,875, forward strand.
ACTGTTTGTTTCGGTGGCTGGTCCCAAGAAGGGCCAAGCAGTCTCATCGGCCACCATCTCTAGGTGGATCCGACAGATAGTAATCCAGGCTTACGCCTTAAAGGGTCAGGCGCCCCCCTTTCCTGTCACGGCGCATTCGACCAGGGCAATAGGTGCCTCTGGGGCTTTCCGACACCAAGCGTCTGTTTCCCAACTATGTAAAGCGGCGACTTGGTCGTCCGCTCACACTTTCACAAAATTCTACAAAATTGATGTAGGTGCATCTTCGGATGCCTCTTTCGGCCGCAAGGTTTTGCAGGCGGCTGTTTAGAGTTGCAGCTCCTCCGTTGGAGGAGTGCTGTTTTGTGTTTTGGGGTGAAGTTTGTTTTTATGCTGTTACCACCCCTCGTTTTTTTTTCTCTGACACTGCTTTGGGACGTCCCACTTTGTCAATAGAGAAGCTGTGTCGGTCCATGGACGAAAGAGTAAATAGGATTTTTTACTCACCGTAAAATCCTTTTCTCTGAGTCCATGGACCGACACAGCACCCACCCCTCCTTTTAAGTTTGTACTGCTTTTTGACGAACTGATCTGCGATGTGCAGACTGAGAGGGTATACCCAGAGGGTCCGCCCCCTGGGCGGTACTGTAGAAGGTGTGATGCAACACTTTTTACAAGTTTTTCTGCCTAGTCACTCCTAATTAACGGATAATACCCACTTTGTCAATAGAGAAGCTGTGTCGGTCCATGGACTCAGAGAAAAGGATTTTACGGTGAGTAAAAAATCCTATTTTTTCACGACGAGAAAAATTAGAACATGCTCTAATTTTTCTCGTCGTTTTATTCCGCGGCAGTTTTCCCATAGGGAAACACTGCCGCGGAGCCCACACACGGTCGTTTTTCACGACCAAAAAAAAAATTTCGGGAAAAAGGGACGTGTGTAGGGAACCAAGCGTTTTTCCCGTCGTGATTCACGGCGGTGTTTTCACCGCCGTGAATCACGATCGTGTGTACGCGGCATAAGACTAAGACTAAAACTAAATCGAAATTTGCTGCCAAAATTAACACTGCTATTGACCTACAGATGTCAGATGATTTGCATCTGTCTTCCTTTGCAAAATTTGCTTCATGGATATAGATGAGCAAAGCAATAGGTTTCTTATGCCCCGTACACACGATCGGTTTTCCCGGCGGAAAAAGTCCGATGAGAGCTTTTGGTCAGGAACCCCGACCGTGTGTGTGCTCCATCTGACTTTTTCCAACAGAAAAACTGCCGGAAAAAGATAGAGAGCGGGTTCTCTATTTTCCCGTACAAATCGACGCATGCTCCAAAGCATAGAACTTAATTTTCTCAGCTCGTCGTAAAAACTTTTTGTGTGACCGTATGTAGGCAGGCTTGAGCGGAAATTCCGTCTGAAAAACCATCCAAGTTTTTTCCGACGGGAATTCCGCTCGTGTGTACGCGGCATTAGTCTTTCTATGAACAATCTGTTTTAAAAAAATCCCCCCTACAAAATTTAAGAACATGCGAGCTAATAAAAAAAAAAAGGCATTTTCAGTCCCAGGATCAATGAATGGGAAGATATGTGCCCATCTCCGGTCAGGTGTGGCCCTCAGGGACTGTAACCTTTTAGGACAATATAATAATAATGTAATCAGCACTGTAATCTGTTCTTTAATCCTTCCCCATCCCTCCAGGCTCCAGCAACTGCAGCAGCTGCACAATCACTTCCATTAGTATTGTATTGCTAAGATAGAATTGTATCCAATTAAAGATTAGTGTCACGGCCATTCCACAGATTTGTCGCCCACAGATTCTCCAGCTTCAGTAGATCCTCGTAATATCCAACGCAGACTTCTATCACGCCGTCTAATAGTCGCTGAAGAGAGAAGTATTGTATCCAGACAGATCTCTCTGATCCCTCTCACAATGCCGAGAGCGATTCTGTAGCTGCTACAAAATCTCTTGTGTTCATTAATAAAAGCCGCATTATACCGCGTATCATTATTACAGCGCCGCCGCTCGTAAGCCAAACCGCTCAGACATGGCGTTACATTTTTATAGCTGAAGTTTAATCTGCCTATTTTTTATTTTTTTTTCTTTCTCTGGATCCTCGCTTTATAACCACTTCTCTACCCAGCCATAGTCAAATGACGTCCACAGATGGGATCTTCCATCCTGGGTGGGCGTCATATGACGTCCTGGGTTTGAAGGGGGATATCTGAATGATGGGTGCAGCTAGAGGCATCATTCAGATATCCTTTTGAAGTGCCGGCGATTCTGTGCACCATAAGAACGATCATAGCGGCGGTTCCGCCGTTTGATCGTTCTTATAGGCGGCAGGAGGGGACATCCCCCCTCCTCCCGCCGCCATCCGGTGCTTCTCCGGGCTCTCCCGTGCGATCGGGGACCCGGAGAGAATCTTCCGGCGCCGGTGGTGGGTCACGTGACGAGCATAGAGATGACTGGTGACCAGATGGTCACCAGTAGAGTGACCACATTTCCAAACTACCATTCAGGGACACCCTCCCTTCCCAAAAATCAGCTTGTGCTGTAACGAATCACAGCACAGTGATTGGACACAAGAGGCGGGATTTATGATTTCTCCAATCACAAGCAGGGGGCGGGGATTGTGCTCCTCCAGACATTCCCGGCCAGGACAAGTACTGTCAGTGAGTAAGCGGTGATGTGGCAGCCTTTTTTGTGGGCATCAGATTGGCCTGGGGGGTGGCTGTGTCAGTTTCATTCCGGGACACTGTATTGACCTGGAATAAAGGTGCCTGGGACAGACCTGCAAAATGCGGGACTGTCCCGGGCAATCCGGGACATGTGGTCGCCCTAGTCACCAGTCATCTCTATCCTCAGATGTAAACAAAGCCGCCATTGCGGCTAGTAAGTATGAGATCAGTGAAAAAAAATTCCCGATCTTATGCTTTCCAGCCTGGAGGAGAGATGTGGAGGTCTTATTGACCCCGCCTCTCTCCATAAAGAGGACCTGTCACACACATTCCTATTACAAGGGATGTTTACATTCCTTGTAATAGGAATAAAAGTGATCAAAAAAAAATGAAAAGTAAAATAAGTTTAAAAAAATAAATAAGTAAAAAAAAAAATTATAAAAAAAAATTTTTTAAAACGCCCCTGTCCCCGGTAGCTCGCGATCAGAAGCGAACGCACACGTAAGTCGCCCACATATGTAAACGCCATTCAAACCACATATGTGAGGTATCGCCATGTGCGTTAGAGCGCGTGCAACAATTCAAGCACTAGACCTCCTCTGTAATTCTAACCTGGTAACCTGTAAAAAAAAAATAAAGCGTCGCCCATGGAGATTTTTAAGTACCGAAGTTTGGCGCCATTCCATGAGTGTGCGCAATTTTAAAGCGTGACATGTTAGGTATCTATTTACTCTGCGTAACTTCATCTTTCATATTTTTCCAAAAAATTGGGCTAACTTTACAGTTTTTTGTTATTTTTTTAATTCATGAAACCATTTTTTTTTTTTTTAAAAAAGGCGTTTGAAAAATTATTGCGCAAATACTGTGCAAGAAAAAAAGTTGCAATGACCGTCATTTTATTCCCTAGGGTGTCTGCTAAAAAAACATATATAATGTTTCGGGGTTCTGAGTAATTTTCTAGCAAAAGAATGATGATTTGTACATGTAGGAGAGAAGTGCCAGAATAGGCCCGGTATGGAAGTGGTTAAAGGGGTTGTTAACCCCTCATGTTTTTTTCACCTTAATACATTCTATGCATTAACCACTTAAAGTGGAAGTAAACCCTCCTATCATTTTCAGGCAAGGAAGCTGCCATCTTGGCCTCTGTTTAATCTTCAACTGCCATGATGCTGCACATGTGATCAGTTATGACACCAGCCATTGGATGGTTTGACAGTTTGGTTGAGAGCACAACCAATGTGACAGTTGGCATTCCCGGCAAATATTTTCTTGGGCCCTCCCGAATCCACTTTTCAACTATTTTTCAGGCAGTGTGGGCTCAAGGGGCAGCTGCTTTGGGCCCCTCAACAACGTCTGGGCCCGGGGCAGCTTCCCTTTTTGCCCTGCCCCAAAGACAGCCCTGACTATGGGATTGATTTACTGAAGGCAAATAGACTGTGCACTCTGCAAAGTGCAGTTGCTCCAGAGCTTAACCACTTAAGGACTGCCGCCTGTACATTCACAGGCAGAGCGGCACAGACAAGCATAAGCACGTACCTGTACGTCCCCTTTTAAGATGCCGCCGCGTGGTCGCGCACGCTGCCGGCGGCGAGCTCGCGACCCTGCCGCTTTCTCCGTGAGCCCGACCATGGGTCCCGCGGACATGATCGCTGCAGGAATACCCGCGATCGTCTCACGGAGAGATAGAGCGGGGAGATGCTTGTGTAAACAAGCATCTACCCACTCTCCCCAGTGACAATGACGCTGATCTCCGCTCCGTGTACTCAGAGCGGTGATCAGTGTCATGTCACACACAGCCCATCCCCCCTACAGTAAGTAGCACTCCCTAGGAAACACTTAACCCCTCCAGCGCCACCTAGTGGTTAAACCCTTCACTGCCAGTGTCATTTTCACAGTAGTCAGTGCAATTTTATAGCACTGATCGCTGTATAAATGTGAATGGTCCCAAAATGGTGTCAAAAGTGTCCGATGTGTCCGCCATAATGTCGCAGTCACGATAAAAATCGCTGATCGTCGCCATTACTAGTAAAGAAAAATTATTAATAAAAATGCCATAAAACTACCCCCTATTTTGTAGACGCTATAACTTTTGCGCAAACCAATCAATAAACGCTTATTGCGATTTTTTTTTTACCAAAATATGTAGAAGAATACGTATCGGCCTAAACTGAGGAAAAAAAAATGTTTTTTTTTATATATTTTTTGGGGATATTTATTATAGCAAAAAGTAAAAAATATGTAATTTATTTCAAAATTGTCGCTCTATTTTTGTTTATAGCGCAAAAAATAAAAACCGCAGAGGTGATCAAATACCACCAAAAGAAAGGTCTATTTGTGGGGAAAAAAGGACGTAAATTTTGTTTGGGAGCCACGTCGCACGACCGCGCAATTGTCAGTTAACAAGTTCACAAACTTCAAGATTGTTCAAATTAATATGAAAAGGTTAGAAATAATTGAAATTCAATATGGAAATTAAGATAATGATTTTACATTTTGCTCACTCAGATACTATTTAACCCTAGTGTCCCTTAGTTTACCCTAATTAACTTCTTCCCCTTATTTTTCCTTTTTTTTTTTTTTTTCATTTTCTCCCCTATGAATATTTAAACTTTTTTCATTTTTATTAATTTTGTAGTTTCATTTTTTAGTATCGCATTTAAAAAAAAAAAGTGCAAAATAAAAAATCAAGTATTTTTGATTTTTTTTCAATTAGGTTTGTAGTCCTTTGTACCAGAATCATAATTTTAGTGTTTATTATTTAAAGAGGAAATATTCTAAAATAAAAGTTATACTTTTTATCTACAGTAACAATATTTGTTTTAAAAAATAAAATACTTTTTTTTTGTTTTGTTAATTTATTTTGTCTATGGATTGTCTTAATTGTCAGAAAAAAATAAATAAAATTTTCTTAGGTAATGAAAAAGTTACTGTGAAATAAAAAAAAGGCCCATAGCAGGGATTTTGGACCAAATTGCATTTTTTTTTTTTTTTTTATGAGTGAAAATATCCGGTGTAGCCGATCTTCATCTCTTCAGTAATTAAATTTCTGGCCCATCCTGACAATCCGGGAACATTCGATGTGACTCAGATCTTACAACAATCCCGTCTGTTCCTCCAATGTACTCCGTCGTGTTCAGCGCATGTTACAAACCATCTGCTCTGTTCTTACACACTATTCAGGAGCCCCGGCCCATTGTCCGCTATATTAAAAGCAAATATTTTCCTCAGGAAACATCAACTAGAACTAAAGGACAAAAACCACAAGATATGTCACACAACATAATAATAAAATTTCCCTTCCCTCCCCCCCTTATCTTTCTCATCAGATGGTGTAATATAGCAGAGCTATAAGGAGTTCCCACCATCCCTGTGCTTCGTCCCCGGGTCTGTGCACTCACTGTGCCCATTATGAGGAGTTCCCACCATCCCTGTGCTGAGTTCCCGGGTCTGTACACCGGCTGTGCCCATTATGAGGGGTTCCCACCATCCCTGTGCTGAGTTCCGGGGTCTGTACACCTGCTGTGCCCATTATGAGGGGTTCCCACCATCCCTGTGCTTCGTCCCGGGGTCTGTACGCTCACTGTGCCCATTATGAGGAGTTCCCACCATCCCTGTGCTGAGTTCCCAGGTCTGTACACCGGCTGTGCCCATTATGAGGGGTTCCCACCATCCCTGTGCTGAGTTCCGGGGTCTGTACACCTGCTGTGCCCATTATGAGGGGTTCCCACCATCCCTGTGCTGAGTTCCGGGGTCTGTACACCTGCTGTGCCCATTATGAGGGGTTTCCACCATCCCTGTGCTGAGTTCCAGGGTCTGTACACCCGCTGTGCCCATTATGAGGGGTTCCCACCATCCCTGTGCTGAGTTCCGGGGTCTGTACACCTGCTGTGCCCCTTTTGAGGGATTCCCACCATCCCTGTGCTGAGTTCCCAGGTCTGTACACCTGCTGTGCCCATTATGAAGGGTTCCCACCATCCCTGTGCTGAGTTCCCAGGTCTGTACATTTGCTGTGCCCATTATGAGGGGTTCCCACCATCCCTGTGCTGAGTTCCGGGGTCTGTACACCTGCTGTGCCCATTATGAGGGGTTCCCACCATCCCTGTGCTGAGTTCCGGGGTCTGTACACCTGCTGTGCCCCTTTTGAGGGATTCCCACCATCCCTGTGCTGAGTTCCCAGGTCTGTACACCTGCTGTGCCCATTATGAAGGGTTCCCACCATCCCTGTGCTGAGTTCCCAGGTCTGTACATTTGCTGTGCCCATTATGAGGGGTTCCCACCATCCCTGTGCTGAGTTCCGGGGTCTGTACACCTGCTGTGCCCATTATGAGGGGTTCCCACCATCCCTGTGCTGAGTTCCGGGGTCTGTACACCTGCTGTGCCCCTTTTGAGGGATTCCCACCATCCCTGTGCTGAGTTCCCAGGTCTGTACACCTGCTGTGCCCATTTTGAGGGATTCCCACCATCCCTGTGCTGAGTTCCCAGGTCTGTACATTTGCTGTGCCCATTATGAGGGGTTCCCACCATCCCTGTGCTGAGTTCCCAGGTCTGTATACCCGCTGTGCCCATTATGAGGGGTTCTCACCATCCCTGTGCTGAGTTCCGGGGTCTGTACACCTGCTGTGCCCATTTTGAGGGATTCCCACCATCCCTGTGCTGAGTTCCCAGGTCTGTACATTTGCTGTGCCCATTATGAGGGGTTCCCACCATCCCTATGCTGAGTTCCCAGGTCTGTATACCCGCTGTGCCCATTATGAGGGGTTCTCACCATCCCTGTGCTGAGTTCCTGGGTCTGTACACCTGATGTGCCCATTATGAGGGGTTTCCAGAGGTTTTTTTTTATCTAGAATGTGACAGAAGTAGCTGAGGGGGGGGGGGGACCTAAAACTCCCAGTTAGAGAGGAGCAGAGTCGGGAATTAGAACAGCGAGATCTCCCCCTATTACTAAACCTCCACTTTTGGGCAGAGTGCCCCTTTAACAAGTATTGATAATTTAACTAAGAAGTTGTTCCTTTGTGAATGGATGTTTTTGAGTCGTTTTTCCACAGACTGGATATAATGTCCCTCATTATCTCTCCATCTGTCTGTCTGTTCTCTGACCATTGAGCACCTGGAGATAAGATTCAATGGAGGCGTCCAATGACATCACACGGCAGCTGAGTATACAGGTGAATGTATGGACATGGAAATACATACAGACGTCTTGTTTGCTGACAATCTATAGGCTTTGTGAGGTCATCAAGGGGGGCGCAAGGCGAGGCATTTATAGAACCAGACCGCGCTGAGGACCAGACAGTCCCCGCGAATTGCAGACGGCAAATCATTTCGATAATTATTTTTCTACAAAGTAGCAAAATTGTATCATTTTGTGTTATAAATAGAACACCGGGGAAAAATATGATACAGATGGACAGAAAGAGTGCTGTGCAAAAAATACACAATTCCAACTTATTAAAGTGGACCGAGCGTTCACATTTTTCATGTTCAGCGATGTGTCCGTGTAACACCTCCAGGTATTTATTACCTCTCATAGAGATCACAGTATTCCCCAGTGGCGGCTGGTGCTCAAAATTTTTTGGGGGGGCGCAAACAAACTGAAAAAAAAATCATCAATTGCTGCCACTGTGCCCATTAAACGCAGCCACTGTGCCCAAACACCACCAGTTTGCCCCTTCAAATACAGCCAGTTTGTCCCCAATTGCAGCCAGTTTGTCCCCAAATGCAGCCAGTTTGCCCCCTCAAATGCAGCCAGTTTGCCCCCTCAAATGCAGCCAGTTTGCCCCCTCAAATGCAGCCAGTTTCCCCCCAAATGCAGCCAGTTTCCCCCCAAATGCAGCCAGTTTCCCCCCAAATGCAGCCAGTTTCCCCCCAAATACAGCCAGTTTTCCCCCAAATGCAGCCAGTTTGTCCCCAAATGCAGCCAGTTTCCGCCCAAATACAGCCAGTTTTCCCCCAAATGCAGCCAGTTTGTCCCCAAATGCAGCCAGTTTCCCCCCAAATACAGCCAGTTTCCCCCCAAATACAGCGAATTTGTCCCCAAATACAGCCAGTTTGTCCCCAAATACAGCCAGTTTGTCCCCAAATACAGCCAGTTTGTCCCCAAATACAACCAGTTTCCCTCCAGCCCTGCACTTACCATCCTCGGGTCAACGCCATCCTTCTACCGTCCTCAATGTCTTCTCCCGCCCTCGATGTCGCTTCAGCCAATCAGGTTACTGGCAACCAGACCCAGTGAACCTGATTGGCTGAGACGCCTGTCAGTGTTAACCAAGGAACGCACCCCCCGTGCGTCCCCTGGTTAACTATTTGGAAAGCCGATTACAGCCCTCAGGCTGTAATCGGGAAGCCTATCAGAGCCGCTGGCTCTGATAGGCACTTCCAAAAACCAACCAGCCGCTGTTATTCAGATGGCCGGCGCTCAACAGGGGGCCGGCCATCTGAATAGTGGGCGGCAGCGGCGGCGACAATACATAGGTTCATGCAATGCATGAACCTATGTATTGTTGTGAGTGACGGGCACAGGAGCGAGAGGGGGCGGAACTCCTGCGCCCCCTATGGACACACCGGAAAACAATGTTTTCCTCCGCTTTTCTCTACAGAAGGATGGTGTATTGAAACGTCCTACACTCCGCTTGAGTGCTTTCGTCATATACCGCTTCCTCCCAGTCTGAATACAGATATCAGATATTCCAAACCGCTGACAACCAATAACTAGACAGTACTCATTTTGGTTGCTGAACATGATCTGATTCATTTGAGATCCCACACAAATATATACACCAGGATGACAATACAAACTGTAACCAGAAACCTAATTAACATGAGCTAATTAACTAATCATTTAACCGCTTGCCGACCGCCGCACAACGATATACGTCGGCAGAATGGCATGGCTGGGCACATTGGCGTACAGGTTTGTCCCCTTTAATGTGCGCGGTCGTGGGTCGCGTGCGCCACCCTGTCGGGTACTCCGTGACCGCGGACCCGATCACCCGCCGGTGTCCTGCGATCGGGTCACAGAGCTGAAGTACGGGGAAAGGTAAGTGTAAACAAACCTCTCCCGGTGCTTCCTAGTGAGACTGTCAGTGATCGTCTGTTCTCTGTCATAGGGAACGACGATCAGTGATGTCACATGCCAAGCCACGCCCCCCACACAGTAAGAATCACTCATTAGGTCACACTTAACCCCTTCAGCGCCCCTTACAGGTTAACCCCCTTCACTGCCACAGTAATCAGTGCATTTTTATAGCACTGATCGCTGTAAAAATGACAATGGTCCCAAAATAGTGTCAAAGGTGTCCGATGTGTCCGCCATAAAGTCGCAGTCACGATAAAAATCGCTGATCGCTGTTATTACTAGTAAAAAAAAAATATTAATAAAAATGCCATAAAACTATCACTTATTTTGTAGACGCTATAACTTTTGCGCAAACCAATCAATAAACGCTTATTGCATTTTTTTTTTACCAAAAATATGTTGAAGAATACGTATCGGCCTAAACTGAGGAAAAAAAAAGTTTTTTTATATATTTTTTGGGGGATATTTATTATAGCAAAAAGTAAAAAATATTGCTTTTTTTTCAAAATTGTCGCTCTATTTTTGTTTATAGCGCAAAAAAAAACAAAAAAACGCAGAGGTGATCAAATACCACCAAAAGAAAGCTCTATTTGTGGGAAAAAAAGGACGTCAATTTTGTTTGGGAGCCACGTCGCACGACCGCGCAATTGCCAGTTAAAGCGACGCAGGGCCGAATCACAAAAAGGGGCCTGGTCCTTTAGCAACAAAATGGTCCGGGGCTTAAGTGGTTAACCAGACTAGGAGATTCAGAGATATGACCTTTCAGGTCAGCCTTGTCATCTCCTAGCTCACTGATTATCACAAATATCAACACAGAACTCCTTCACACAATAGCAGAGGTAATTAGCACAAATAACAATGGGTGAAAGAAGCCACACTAGACTTATTTACAATAAACACATTATAGCAGACAACAGACAGACAGGTGGCTGCAGTTGATGACATCAGCATCTGCTATGAGTCCCAACAGTATGAAGCAGTCACTATTTCTAATATGGCATATAAAGGGTTCCCAGTAGGGTGACCACATTTCCAAACTACCATTCAGGGACACCCCCCCCCCCCCACTTCCCAAAAATCAGCTTGTGCTGTAACGAATCACAGCACAGTGATTGGACACAAGAGGCGGGATTTATGATTTCTCCAATCACAAGCAGGGGGCGGGGATTGTGCTCCTCCAGGCATTCCCGGCCAGGACAAGTACTGTCAGTGAGTAAAGCGGTGATGTGGTGGCCTTTTTTGGGGCCATCAGATTGGCTCGGGGGGTGGCTGTGTCCTGTCTCGTACACACGGCCGAGATTCTCGTTGAAAAAAACATGTCGTTTTTTTCGACGAGATTCTTGGACAAGAAACTTGACCCGGCCGAGTATACACACGCTCCTTTCAAAGAACCCGCGGTTCTTTGAATGGAGCGAACGCGGTGACGTCATCAAATACGACGAGCATGCGCTCGTCACATATGATGCCGTCGCCGCCATCTTGGTTCACCCTACCTATGCCTAGGAAGCTACCGCGCATGCGTCAAAGTCATTTAGAGCATGCGCGGGCTTCCCGGCGAAAAGGTAAGTGTACACACACACAATTTTCTCGTCGAGAAACAGGCTGACGAGAATTTTGACGAGAAAATAGAGAGCAGGTTCTCTATTTTCTTGTCGAGATTCTTGTCGCTTTTCTTGACGAGAAACCATACACACGAATAAATTTCTCGGCAAAAAATCTCTGCCAGCAAGTTTCTTGCTGGTTTTTGCCGAGAAACTCGTTCGTGTGTACGAGGCTTCAGTTTCATTCCGGGACACTGTATTGTCCTGGAATTAATGTGCCTGGGACAGATCTGCAAAATGCGGGACTGTCCCGGGCAATCCGGGACACGTGGTCACCCTAGTTCCCAGAGTCTGTGTGTCTTGGGGGGACACATGCACTTGAATCCAAAATAACATTACTTCACGGGTCCCCAGGCATACACCTCACAAAGAGTATTGTTGTTCCCTTTAAATCCAGGGCCCGTAATCAGTTAGCAAGAGGCTAGCATTCAGTCTCCTTCAAAAGCCTCTGTCCTGGGTGAGTCTATCACAGATGGCACCATCTTTGTTCAGGCGTCATCCAAGGTCACATCCTAAAATCAGATTCTGACTCAGAGATGACACAATCATGTAAATCTTGATGTCTGTGACTTGCAGCAAAGTTAGGCCGGCCATAGACGATTCGAAACTCGATGGGTTCAGCAGGAACCATGTGTGGGCATGTTGTACCCACGTCATCATCAGTGATGTCACATCCACCTCCTCCACTGTCCCTGGAAGGCTTTGATTCCCAGCTGGGGCAGCTCCATAACAACCTCTGATGTTCGTTTCACCACCTGTGGCGGGGAGTCTGCAGACCAGATGCCCTTGACAGCAGAACATTGATGAGCCTTTTATCACCTTTATCCCTCATTTACATTGAACACGCCTTTAAAATCACACGACTTCATCTGAAATCGCACAATTTCAAAGCTGACTTCAGGTGCGACTTGAAAGACATCTGTGCGGCTTCATGTACAGATGTCTATGCAAGTCGCAGCCAAAATCATCAAAAGTAGTGCAGGAACTTTTTTCAAATCGATGCAGCACCACAAAGTCGGCACTGCACCAATTTGAACAGTGCCATTGCCGACAATAGGGTGCGACTTGTCATGCGATTTGACCAGTGGCGGCTTGTGGGTTTTCCTTTTGGGGGGGGCAGCAAACAACCACCCCCGCCCCCCCCCCCCCCCCTGGGCGGCCGGCGGCCCGGCACCACCACCACCCCACCCTGGGCGGCCGGCACATACCCAATCTAGGTGGTAGGCTGTGGTGTCCTCCAGCACATTCCCGCCCGCAGTGCAGACGGTAGGGTGCGGGCAGTGGCTCCGGTGTCCACTCCTACAGGGGCTTCCTCTGCCGTGTGTCTCCTCTCTCTTCCGCCCAAGCGCTAGGCATCCAATAGGATCGCCTGACCCCTTTGCCAATCGGGAAACAAGTCTCATGACCTGCCTCTTGATTGGCTGGGAGGAACCTTAGTGTGAAAATAGCGAAAATTTATTCGCTATCTTCACACAACTGGGTGGGCTCCGAGCGCAGTGCTCTGTGTCCCGAGCCAGCCTTTTTTTGAAGCCTATTAGAGCCTCTGGCTCTAATCACGTGCTTTAACCACTTAAGCCCCGGACCATTTGGCTGGCCAAAGACCAGGCCCCTTTTTGCGATTCGGCACTGCGTCGCTTTAACTGACAATTGCGCGGTCGTGCGACGTGGCTCCCAAACAAAATTGACGTCCTTTTTTCCCACAAATAGAGCTTTCTTTTGGTGGTATTTGATCACCTCTGCGGTTTTTATTTTTTTGCGCTATAAACAAAAATAGAGCGACAATTTTGATAAAAATTCAATATTTTTTACTTTTTGCTATAATAAATATCCCCAAAAAATATCTAAAATCATTTTTTTTCCTCAGTTTAGGCCGATACGTATTCTTCTACATATTTTTGGTAAAAAAAATCGTAATCGCCGTTTATTGATTGGTTTGCGAAAAAGTTATAGCGTCTACAAAATAGGGGATAGTTTTATGGCATTTTTATTAATATTTTTTTTTACTAGTAATGGCGGCGATCAGCGATTTTTATCGTGACTGCGACATTATGGCGGACACATCGGACACTTTTGACACCATTTTGGGACCATTGTCATTTTTACAGCGATCAGTGCTATAAAAATGCACGGATTACTGTAAAAATGACACTGGCAGTGAAGGGGTTAACCTGTAGGGGGCGCTGACCTAGGGAGTGTTTCTAACTGTTAGGGGGCGTGGCTTTCCGTGACATGTCACTGATTGCTGTTCCTGATGAGAGGGAACAGACGATCACTGACAGGCTCACTAGGCAGAACGGGGAGATGTTGTGTTTACACGTACCTCTCCCCGTTCTTCAGCTCTGTGACCCGATCGTGGTACACCAGCGGACATCGAGTCCGCGGGCACGGCCACAGAGCTCGCGACCACACGGCCGGCAAATTAAAGGGGACGTATATATACGCCCATTTGCCTGCCCGCGCCATTCTGGATGGGCCGTCACTGGATTTGACCTGTCAAATCGCTAGACAAGTTGCTCCAATGTGAACAAGGGCTTATATTAGGAGAGCAAAGAGGACCTGTCACCAGCAGATTAGGGAAACCAGCAGCCGTGGCTGCGCCCTAGGCAGCTGCCTAGTTCACTTAGCGGTATCGCTGCCTCTGGCTGCTAGCAATAATCACTGTTTTTTCCTGGCGGGAACGGCTTTAGCCCTGCCTCCCCCAGCCGGGAATACAATGGCTTGGCGAAAGGGATTCCCTTGTCAACACTGTCTGCAAATTACTTTACGTGTATGGCCTGCCTAACAAGGTTGCAGTCTGATCACTGGGGTGAGGGGAGACTGAGGAAATGCTTCCTACTGCCTGCAGCAGATTGATGACATCACCCCAGCCTAGGCAAAATCCCTGACTGGAGCGCAATAAATCTGAATACTGGCTTTTAAATGATGAGCGGCTTTCTTCATCTTTTTGGAAGACTGGAGTGTTATGTATGGAGCGGTCCGCGACCAATGGGAGCCTGGCCCTGGTGCCGGAGGACTAGAGAGAGGGAAGTCATGCCGAAGCAGAATACAACTTTCCTAGTAAACTTACAGATACAGTGTTTCAGTCTGACTGCTGGGGGAGGTGACTGAGGAAATGCTTCCTCCTGCCTGCAGCAGACTGATGACATCATCTCAGCCTAGGCAAAATCACTCACTGGAGCTCAAGCATGACATCAAAACATTCTCTACCAATAAGCTCCATGTGGGTATGAAACGCATTAGTAACACCAGATGGATGAGTTTCTGCAAAGTTCTTTTTTCCCATTAAATTTGACTACTGGCTTTGTCATGGTGAGCGGCTTTCTTCATCCTTTTGGAAGACTGGAGTGTTACATATGGAGCGGTCTGTTTTGGAATCAGACAAGTGTCTGTACGAGAGTATCTGCACCTGGCTTAATTTCAAATGTAAATATACCCCATACCACGATCTAGACACTTGGTCCCCTATACATCCCATACCAGGATCTAGACACTTGGTCCCCTATACATCCCATACCAGGATCTAGACACTTGGTCCCCTATACATCCCATACCAGGATCTAGACACTTGGTTCCCTATACATCCCATACCAGGATCTAGACACTTGGTTCCCTATACATCCCATACCAGGATCTAGACACTTGGTCCCCTATACATCCCATACCAGGATCTAGACACTTGGTCCCCTATACATCCCATACCAGGATCTAGACACTTGGTCCCCTATACATCCCATACCAGGATCTAGACACTTGGTTCCCTATACATCCCATACCAGGATCTAGACACTTGGTCCCCTATACATCCCATACCAGGATCTAGACACTTGGTCACCTATACATCCCATACCAGGATCTAGACACTTGGTTCCCTATACATCCCATACCAGGATCTAGACACTTGGTCCCCTATACATCCCATACCAGGATCTAGACACTTGGTCCCCTATACATCCCATACCAGGATCTAGACACTTGGTCAGTCACCTATACATCCCATACCAGGATCTAGACACTTGGTCACCTATACATCTCATACCAGGATCTAGACACTTGGTCCCCTATACATCCCATACCAGGATCTAGACACTTGGTCACCTATACATCCCATACCAGGATCTAGACACTTGGTCCCCTATACATCCCATACCAGGATCTAGACACTTGGTCCCCTATACATCCCATACCAGGATCTAGACACTTGGTCCCCTATACATCCCATACCAGGATCTAGACACTTGGTCCCCTATACATCCCATACCAGGATCTAGACACTTGGTTCCCTATACATCCCATACCAGGATCTAGACACTTGGTCCCCTATACATCCCATACCAGGATCTAGACACTTGGTCACCTATACATCCCATACCAGGATCTAGACACTTGGTTCCCTATACATCCCATACCAGGATCTAGACACTTGGTCCCCTATACATCCCATACCAGGATCTAGACACTTGGTCCCCTATACATCCCATACCAGGATCTAGACACTTGGTCAGTCACCTATACATCCCATACCAGGATCTAGACACTTGGTCACCTATACATCTCATACCAGGATCTAGACACTTGGTCCCCTATACATCCCATACCAGGATCTAGACACTTGGTCACCTATACATCCCATACCAGGATCTAGACACTTGGTCCCCTATACATCCCATACCAGGATCTAGACACTTGGTCCCCTATACATCCCATACCAGGATCTAGACACTTGGTCCCCTATACATCCCATACCAGGATCTAGACACTTGGTCCCCTATACATCCCATACCAGGATCTAGACACTTGGTTCCCTATACATCCCATACCAGGATCTAGACACTTGGTCCCCTATACATCCCATACCAGGATCTAGACACTTGGTCGCCTATACATCCCATACCAGGATCTAGACACTTGGTTCCCTATACATCCCATACCAGGATCTAGACACTTGGTCCCCTATACATCCCATACCAGGATCTAGACACTTGGTCCCCTATACATCCCATACCAGGATCTAGACACTTGGTCCCCTATACATCCCATACCAGGATCTAGACACTTGGTCACCTATACATCCCATACCAGGATCTAGACACTTGGTCCCCTATACATCCCATACCAGGATCTAGAAACTTGGTCCCCTATACATCCCATACCAGGATCTAGACACTTGGTCCCCTATACATCCCATACCAGGATCTAGACACTTGGTCCCCTATACATCCCATACCAGGATCTAGAAACTTGGTCCCCTATACATCCCATACCAGGATCTACACACTTGGTCCCCTATACATCCCATACCAGGATCTAGACACTTGGTCCCCTATACATCCCATACCAGGATCTAGACACTTGATCCCCTATACATCCCATACCAAGATCTAGACACTTGGTCCCCTATACATCCCATACCAGGATCTAGACAATTGGTCCCCTATACATCCCATACCAGGATCTAGACACTTGATCCCCTATACATCCCATACCAGGATCTAGACACTTGGTCCCCTATACATCCCATACCAGGATCTAGACACTTGGTCCCCTATACATCCCATACCAGGATCTAGACACTTGGTCCCCTATACATCCCATACCAGGACCTAGACACTTGGTCCCCTATACATCCCATACCAGGATCTAGACACTTGGTCCCCTATACATCCTATACCAGGATCTAGACACTTGGTCTCCTATACATCCCATACCAGGATCTAGACACTTGGTCCCCTATACATCCCATACCAGGATCTAGACACTTGGTCCCCTATACATCCCATACCAGGATCTAGACACTTGGTCCCCTATACATCCCATACCAGGATCTAGACACTTGGTCCCCTATACATCCCATACCAGGATCTAGACACTTGGTCCCCTATACATCCCATACCAGGATCTAGACACTTGATCCCCTATACATCCCATACCAGGATCTAGACACTTGATCCCCTATACATCCCATACCAGGATCTAGACACTTGGTCAGTCACCTATACATCCCATACCAGGATCTAGACACTTGGTCAGTCACCTATACATCCCATACCAGGATCTAGACACTTGGTCAGTCACCTATACATCCCATACCAGGATCTAGACACTTGGTCACCTATACATCCCATACCAGGATCTAGACACTTGGTCCCCTATACATCCCATACCAGGATCTAGACACTTGGTTCCCTATACATCCCATACCAGGATCTAGACACTTGGTCCCCTATACATCCCATACCAGGATCTAGACACTTGGTCACCTATACATCCCATACCAGGATCTAGACACTTGGTCACCTATACATCCCATACCAGGATCTAGACACTTGGTCCCCTATACATCCCATACCAGGATCTAGACACTTGGTCCCCTATACATCCCATACCAGGATATAGACACTTGGTCAGTCACCTATACATCCCATACCAGGATCTAGACACTTGGTCCCCTATACATTCCATACCAGGATCTAGACACTTGGTCCCCTATACATTCCATACCAGGATCTAGACACTTGGTCCCCTATACATCCCATACCAGGATCTAGACACTTGGTCCCCTATACATCCCATACCAGGATCTAGACACTTGGTCCCCTATACATCCCATACCAGGATCTAGACACTTGGTCCCCTATACATCCCATACCAGGATCTAAACACTTGATCCCCTATACATCCCATACCAGGATCTAGACACTTGGTCGGTCACCTATACATCCCATACCAGGATCTAGACACTTGGTCCCCTATACATCCCATACCAGGATCTAGACATTGGTCCCCTATACATCCCATACCAGGATCTAGACACTTGATCCCCTATACATCCCATACCAGGATCTAGACACTTGATCCCCTATACATCCCATACCAGGATCTAGACACTTGGTCCCCTATACATCCCATACCAGGATCTAGACACTTGGTCCCCTATACATCCCATACCAGGATCTAGACACTTGGTCCCCTATACATCCCATACCAGGATCTAGACACTTGGTCCCCTATACATCCCATACCAGGATCTAGACACTTGGTCTCCTATACATCCCATACCAGGATCTAGACACTTGGTCCCCTATACATCCCATACCAGGATCTAGACACTTGGTCCCCTATACATCCCATACCAGGATCTAGACACTTGGTCCCCTATACATCCCATACCAGGATCTAGACACTTGGTCCCCTATACATCCCATACCAGGATCTAGATACTTGGTCAGTCCCCTATACAATATACATCCCATACCAGGATCTAGACACTTGGTCCCCTATACATCCCATACCAGGATCTAGACACTTGGTCCCCTATACATCCCATACCAGGATCTAGACACTTGGTCCCCTATACATCCCATACCAGGATCTAGACACTTGGTCCCCTATACATCTCATACCAGGATCTAGACACTTGGTCCCCTATACATCCCATACCAGGATCTAGACACTTGGTCTCCTATACATCCCATACCAGGATCTAGACACTTGGTCCCCTATACATCCCATACCAGGATCTAGACACTTGGTCCCCTATACATCCCATACCAGGATATAGACACTTGGTCAGTCACCTATACATCCCATACCAGGATCTAGACACTTGGTCCCCTATACATTCCATACCAGGATCTAGACACTTGGTCCCCTATACATTCCATACCAGGATCTAGACACTTGGTCCCCTATACATCCCATACCAGGATCTAGACACTTGGTCCCCTATACATCCCATACCAGGATCTAGACACTTGGTCCCCTATACATCCCATACCAGGATCTAGACACTTGGTCCCCTATACATCCCATACCAGGATCTAAACACTTGATCCCCTATACATCCCATACCAGGATCTAGACACTTGGTCGGTCACCTATACATCCCATACCAGGATCTAGACACTTGGTCCCCTATACATCCCATACCAGGATCTAGACATTGGTCCCCTATACATCCCATACCAGGATCTAGACACTTGATCCCCTATACATCCCATACCAGGATCTAGACACTTGATCCCCTATACATCCCATACCAGGATCTAGACACTTGGTCCCCTATACATCCCATACCAGGATCTAGACACTTGGTCCCCTATACATCCCATACCAGGATCTAGACACTTGGTCCCCTATACATCCCATACCAGGATCTAGACACTTGGTCCCCTATACATCCCATACCAGGATCTAGACACTTGGTCTCCTATACATCCCATACCAGGATCTAGACACTTGGTCCCCTATACATCCCATACCAGGATCTAGACACTTGGTCCCCTATACATCCCATACCAGGATCTAGACACTTGGTCCCCTATACATCCCATACCAGGATCTAGACACTTGGTCCCCTATACATCCCATGCCAGGATCTAGATACTTGGTCAGTCCCCTATACAATATACATCCCATACCAGTATCTAGACACTTGGTCCCCTATACATCCCATACCAGGATCTAGACACTTGGTCCCCTATACATCCCATACCAGGATCTAGACACTTGGTCCCCTATACATCCCATACCAGGATCTAGACACTTGGTCCCCTATACATCTCATACCAGGATCTAGACACTTGGTCCCCTATACATCCCATACCAGGATCTAGACACTTGGTCCCCTATACATCCCATACCAGGATCTAGACACTTGGTCACACTTGCATAGCGTGAATCTATCCATGGTCGCCGCTGCCACCCCCTCTTTGGGTGCTCGGTGCCTGAATTACAGCGGCCGCCATAGGCCCTAATAGGCGTAAAAAAAGGTGACCTGCAAGTGCCATGTTTGGTGCTCACAGTTCACCCAGGTGTGTTAGAAACAGGGAATGAATATCCGCTTTCCTAACACTGAACCACCTCTCCACCAATCAGGTGCTCGGGTCTGTTACCCGTCACCTGATTGGCTGGAAAAACAGGCGCTGTGATGGATGCCTATCAGGAGGAGAGGACGGGAGGGGACGCATGGAGGACATTGCTCGCCGTCGTCACCCGCTGTCCCACAGAGACAGGGTAGGTAACGGGCAGACAGCAAGCAGGCAGGGGGGATCACAGTGGTGGCATTTGATGGGCACAGTGGCTGCATTCGATGGGCACAGTGGCTGCATTCGATGGGCACAGTGGCTGCATTTGATGGGCACAGTGGCTGCATTTGATGGGCACAGTGGCAGCATTTGATGGGCACAGTGGCAGCATTTGATGGGGCACAGTGGCAGCTTTTAATGGGCACAGTGGCAGCATTTGATGGGCACAGTGGCTGCATTTGATGGGGCACAGTGGCTGCATTTGATGGGGCACAGTGGCTGCATTTGATGGGGCACAGTGGCTGCATTTGATGGGCACAGTGGCAGCATTTGATGGGGCACAGTGGCAGCTTTTAATGGACACAGTGGCAGCATTTGATGGGCACAGTGGCTGCCTTTGATGGGGCACAGTGGCTGCATTTGATGTGGCACAGTGGCTGCATTTGATGGCACAGTAGCAGCATGTGATGGGGCACAGTGGCAGCATTTGATGGCACAGTGGCAGCATTTGATTGCACAGTGGCAGCATTTGATGGGCACAGTGGCAGCATTTGATGGGCACAGTGGCTGCATTTGATGGGCACAGTGGCTGCATTTGATGGGGCACAGTGGCTGCATTTGATGGGGCACAGTGGCTGCATTTGATGGGCACAGTGGCTGCATTTGATGGGGCACAGTGGCTGCATTTGGTGGGGCACAGTGGCAGCATTTGATGGGCACAGTGGCTGCATTTGATGGGGCACAGTGGCTGCATTTGATGGGCACAGTGGCTGCATTTGATGGGGCACAGTGGCTGCATTTGGTGGGGCACAGTGGCAGCATTTGATGGGCACAGTGGCTGCATTTGATGGGGCACAGTGGCTGCATTTGATGGGCACAGTGGCTGCATTTGATGGGGCACAGTGGCTGCATTTGGTGGGGCACAGTGGCTGCATTTGATGGGGCACAGTGGCTGCATTTGATGGGGCACAGTGGCTGCATTTGATGGGGCACAGTGGCTGCATTTGGTGGGGCACAGTGGCAGCATTTGATGGGCACAGTGGCTGCATTTGATGGGGCACAGTGGCTGCATTTGATGGGCACAGTGGCTGCATTTGATGGGGCACAGTGGCTGCATTTGGTGGGGCACAGTGGCTGCATTTGATGGGGCACAGTGGCTGCATTTGATGGGGCACAGTGGCTGCATTTGATGGGGCACAGTGGCTGCATTTGGTGGGGCACAGTGGCAGCATTTGATGGGCACAGTGGCTGCATTTGATGGGGCACAGTGGCTGCATTTGATGGGCACAGTGGCTGCATTTGATGGGGCACAGTGGCTGCATTTGGTGGGGCACAGTGGCAGCATTTGATGGCACAGTGGCAGCATTTGATGGGCACTGTGCTGCCACTGTGTCCATCAAATGCTGCCACTGTGTCCATCAAATGCTGCCACTGTGCCCATCAAATGCTGCCACTGTGCCCCATCAAATACTGCCACTGTGCCCAATCAAATGCAGCCACTGTGCCCATCAAATGCTGCCACTGTGCCCCATCAAATGCTGCCAATGTGCCCATCAAATCTATCTGCGTGAGCCGGTCGGGAACCGGTTAAAGAGGCATGGTGCAGAGCATTTGAAGCGTGTTTGCAGCGCGTTACCTGCGTTTGTGGCGCAGGAAAATTCAGCATGCTCAACTGTTTTTTTTTAAACTGTGCTGAACTGCACTGCAATAATACGAACGATGCCCATAGGATTACCTTGGTTTTGGCCTTTGTCTATGTAGTTGGAGTGCAGTTCAAAATGCATCCCACTGCACCCAACTGCATTCCACGGCATTCGGTGTGAAAGGACCCTTAGCCCTGGTTCACACTGGTGCGATTTGACATGCGATTTGACATGTCAAATCGGCGAAATTTGCCGCAAATTGCGGCCAATGGCACCGTCCTAATCGGTGCGACGCCGCATTTGCGGCGCTGCGCCGATTACAAAAAGTAGTTTCTGTACTACTTTTTGCGATTTCTGCCGCGATTTACATTGACATCTGTTTCAGATGTCTTTGAAATCGTGGCTGAAATCGGGACTGACAGCGGGAGTGAAATCGTACGAGTTCAGCTGAACTCGCAGGCTTCACTCCCGCAGCCCCAGTGTGAACGCGGGCTTAAAGTGAGTTTGTCAGACTTTTTGTTTTTGCATAGCACACATGCAGCCAAGGAGAACATGATTTATCAGTGTGCCGCTGCTTTCTCACTAACCAATCAGCATGATGGGGTGTGTCCTGGACCAAGCTGTACTACTTCATTGCTGTTGTAGGTCAGGGATCTGCACTGCAATGAAACATCATACTGCCTGTTGGGGAAAATTAGTACCGTATATACTCGAGTATAAGCCGACCCGAATATAAGCCGAGGCACCTAATTTTACCACAAAAAACTGGGAAAACGTATTGACACGAGTATGAGCCTAGGGTGTCCATCTGCATGCCTCACTGTGCCCATGCCTCACTGTGCCCAGTCTCCCTACCTGATCTCCAGGGCTGTGTGACTAGACTGACAATTAACATGGGAGTCTATGGAAGAGGTGCTCGGCCGTAGGTCCCCTGGACAACACACTTTGCACACTTGTATATGAAGAATGGGGCTACATGTGTGCCAAGATTGGGGTCCAGGGGACCTAGGGCCGGCCGGTACCGGGTCCCCAAAATCACCGGAGAAATTACAGTTTAACATTGGAGTCTATGGAAGGGGTGCCCGGCTTTGTAAAATCGGTGCTCCCCGGCCGTAGGTCCCCTGGACAACACACTTTGCACACTTCTATATGAAGAATGGGGCTACATGTTTACCAAGTTTGGCGTCCAGGGGACCTAGGCCTGGCCGGTACCGGGTCCCCAAAATCACCGGAGAAATGAACGTTTAACATTGGAGTCTATGGAAGGGGTGCCCAGCTTTGAAAAATCGGTGCTCCCCGGCTGTAGGTCCCCCAAACAACAAACTTTGCACACTTTTAGAGGAAGAGTGGGGCTACACTAGAGTTGCCACCTCATCCCTTTAAACCCGAACACATATTAATTACACAGGTTCTGTGGCTGATTAAGGTGGTAATTAAACTCACTTGGTGCCTTACCTGCATTAAATTAGCCTCAGAACCTGTGTAATTCATATGTGTTCGGGTTTAAAGGGATGAGGTGGCAACCCTAGTTACACGGGTGCCAAGTTTGGGGTCCAGGGGACCTACGGCTAGCCGGGATCAGGCGCACAAAGTTGAAGATGGACACAGACTTGAGTATAAGCCGAGGGGGGGCATTTTCAGCACAAAAAAAATGGGCTGAAAAACTTGGCTTATACTCGAGTATATACGGTATATATCCTTTACTTAAAGAGGAACTGCAGCCTGCTCACATAATCCATAATAAAAAAAAATAAAAAAATTGCCATGCTGAAGCTTCCCTCCAACCACTTTGCATATTATTTTATGTATACTGTGATTCTGTACTTGCCAAATATGCTGCAGAAATCTCCCTCCACTGAGTCTGGCTGCAGCCATTTTAACCGTGGGCAGCTGAAGCTGCTGCCTGTTCACTTCCTGGACTTACACAGACACACACCTCCAGCTCTGCAGCTCTCATTAGCCCTCTTATGACTCCCCCTCCCTTCCTGGAAAACTCTCACGAGAGTGAGAAATGAGAGCTGTGCATGATGTCATAAGCCTAGGTTAATGACCGGACATGAAACAGGAAGTGGTCTGTATAAGGGATTTACTGGCAGAAAAAAAATGTTTTACTATCCAAAGTTAAAACAGCAACAAGGGCAGAAGATTTAATAGATAAAAAGATTTAAAAAAAAATTGATTGAAGTTCCGCTTTAAGAAAGCATGCTCCTATGAGCTCCCAATAAAAAATAAAAAAACAGCTGTTTGTAATCTGTTAAAAAAAAAAAAAAAAAAGCATATTAATAGCTGTTTGTCATTCATTGTGTGAAAATGGGGCAAAACTGAATGTCATAAGGCTTTTTTCTCTACAGGTTCTCCATTTATGGGATAATACCTTACTATGTCCTATAGATGGCACTGTTGATCATAGGAATATTTATTTATTTATTATCAGCTCCATCTAGTGGCCATAATGTGGTATTTTCTCAAACCATTGTTTTAATGAATCAATTACATTGTACTTGTAGAGGAAATGGGAAATTCATTTTTTTTTTATATATATATAAATACACCCCTGAGTGTCAGCTGCAGGATGCATGGTTAGTATATGGAAACTATATCGAATTACACGTGCAGATAGATATTGGCCAGAGATGTCGTCTTTTTTT
This sequence comes from Rana muscosa, assembly GCA_029206835.1. Taxonomy (NCBI): domain Eukaryota; kingdom Metazoa; phylum Chordata; class Amphibia; order Anura; family Ranidae; genus Rana; species Rana muscosa. The sequence continues at coordinate 234,453,523 of CM055126.1, forward strand.
TTTTTTTGTGGAATATTTCTTTTTTATCACTTCTACAATGCTTTATGTTATATAACGAACGTTTATTTCTGTCCACAGCGCCTTTCACTTATCGCTTGCTTTCCTGTAACCTGAGCCATAGTGGCGACTCCTGGATATAAGTCCAAGCCGGGTAAAGTTAATGAGAAACAGTTGAATAATGGAGGAGCAGATGTTTTCTGGCGGCCATAGAAGGTGAGCAGGATGAAGCTTAATCCCAGGATTGAGGGGAAACGTCTCGTATTCCTGCCCAGGTACACGGGGCACCGCAGGTTCATGAAGGAAGGAAAGCCACGTCCACGGCTGACTATACAACACCGGCCCCAGTCACGGAGTTCAAGGACGGCTTTTTCATGATTAAAAGTGGAGCTTTTCTGGAAAATGATACCGTTGCTGTGTGTTGTAACCAGGGGCCGCCATCAGGAATTTTGGGGCCCCTTACACAGCTTTTCAGGCATGGGCCCCCTGGAGCGGAGGAGAACCGGGGGGGGTGCTGCCGCTGCAAATTGAGAAGCGGGGGTGCCATGAATTGAGAAGCGGGGGGGTGCTGACGCCGCAAATTGTTGAGGTCGGGGGGGCTTTGCGTGCTGACGAACAGAGAAAGAACAAAAAAAAAAGGGGGGGGTTGCCATCCGGGGCCCTGGGGACCTCTGGGTCCCTTACAAAAAAATAAAATAAATAAAAAAACATTATTTTTATTTTTTTTAAAAAGGGGCGTTGCCATCCGGGGCCCTGGGGACCTCTGGGCCACTGGGGACCTCTGGGCCCCTTACAAAAAATAAATAAAAATAAATAAATAAAAATATATATATTTTTTTATAAAAAATACATAAAAAATGGGGGTTACCATCTGGGGCCCCGGGACCTCCGGGCCTCTGGGGACCTCTGGGCCCCTTACAAAAAAACATTTTTTAATAAAAAAATATATATATATATTTTTTTATAAAAGAAAAAAAAGGGGGGTTGCCATCCGGGGCCCTGGGGACCTCTGGGCCTCTGGGGACCTCTGGGCCCCTTACAAAAAAATAAATACAAATAAATAAAAAAATAAAAAAAATAAACTATTTTTTTAAAATAAAAAATACATAAAAAAGGGGGGTTACCATCCGGGGCCCTGGAGACCTCTGGGCCCCTTACAATTTTTTTTTCTCTTTAAATAAAAAAAAAAGGGGGGGTTGCCATCCGGGCCCCTGGGGACCTCCGGGCTCCTTACAGGTGTACTGCCTGTACCCCCCTGATGGCGGCCCTGGTTGTAACATGCCACAAATGTGTTCATACAGACAAGAACGTTGTAAAAGTTAGTGACAGGTCCACTTTAAAAGAAAATTTTGCTTGAGCTCCAGTCCAGTGACTTTGCCTAGGCTGAGATGACATCATCATCATCGTCTTCTGCAGGCAAGAAGAAGCTTCGTCACAGTCTCTTACCCCCCCCAAATAAGTAGATCATGGAGGCTCTGCAGCACCAGAGGAAGTTCTCACAGGAAGGTTTTAGAGCTTATTTATAGGCGTGCACACAGGGTGTGCTAGGTGTGCCTGGGCACACCCTAATCACGCCATGCTGCACAGATTCCCCCTGCCGCTTGGCTGCAGAAAAAGTGACTGGTGAATAGGGATGAGTTCCGGCGTGTTCACATACTCCACGTGCAGAGCCCGCCAGGAAGTCGGCACGGCGCTAATCACAGGCAGTGAGACATATCCTGATCTCACTGCCTGTGATTAGCGCCGTGCCGACTTCCTGACGGGCTCTGCACGTGGAGTATGCGAACACGCCGGAGCTCATCCCTACTGGTGAACAGTGATGGCTGGTGCTAAACTTTTTTGGGGGGGGGTGGTGGCAAACAAACACCCCCCGCCCGGTCCGCACTTACCCCTCCACGCTCGCGGCTTTTTCATCTTCTCCTCCCAGCCAACTCGATCTGCCTCCTGTCCTGATTGGCCAGGAGGAGAAGCCGGAAGACAATGGCGAATATTAATTCGCCAGTGCTCTGCGTCCTGAGCCCAACCTTTTTCAAGCCATTTGGAGCCTCAGGCTCTAATCACGTGGCTTGAAAAAAAAAAAAAGAGTCCGGCGCCCCGCATGCAAACTGCTGGGGAATCTCTGTTCTCAGTCCTTTTCTCTGTCTCAGTTCAGACCCCTGATCTTTCACCAAAGCCCCCCAATGGGGCTCCTAAAAAAATTGTAAATATATATATATATATATCGTATCTCCCAAAAGTAAGTACACCCCTCACATTTTTGTAAATATTTTCTTCTATCTTTTCATGTGACAACACTGAAGAAATGACACTTTGCTACAATGTAAAGTAGTGAGTGTACAGCTTGTATAACATTTGCTGTCCCCTCAAAATAACACAACACACAGCCATTAATGTCTAAACCGCTGTCAACAAAAGTGAGTACACCCCTAAGTGAAAATGTCCAAATTGGGCCCAATTAGCCATTTCCCCTCCCCGGTGTCATGTGACTCGTTAGTGTTACAAGGTCTCAGGTGTGAATGGGGAGCAGGTGTGTTAAATTTGGTGTTATCACTCTCACTCTCTCATACTGGTCACTGGAAGTACAACATGGCACCTCATGGCAAAGAACTCTCTGAGGATCTGAAAAAAAAGAATTGTTGCTCTACATAAAGATGGCCGAGGCTATAAGAAGATTGCCAAGACCCTGAAACTGAGCTGCAGCACGGTGGCCAAGACCATACAGCGGTATAACAGGACAGGTTCCCCTCAGAACAGGCCTCACCATGGTTGACCAAAGAAGTTGAGGTCACGTGCTCGGCGTCATATCCAGAGGTTGTCTTTGGGAAATAGACATATGAGTGCTGCCAGCATTGCTGCAGAGGGTGAAGGGGTGGGGGGTCAGCCTGTCAGTGCTCAGACCATACACCGCACACTGCATCAAATTGGTCTGCATAGCTGTTGTCCCAGAAGGAAGCCTCTTCTAAAGATGATGCACAAGAAAGACCACAAACAGTTTGCTGAAGACAAGCAGACTAAGGACATGGATTACTGGAACCATGTCCTGTGGTCTGATGAGACCAAGATAAACGTATTTGGTTCAGATGAGGTCAAGCGTGTGTGGCGGCAACCAGGTGAGGAGAACAAAGACAAGTGTGTCTTGTCTACAGTGAAGCATGGTGGTGGGAGTGTCATGGTCTGGAGCTGCATGAGTGCTGCCGGAACTGGGGAGCTACAGATCATTCAGGGGACCATGAATACCAACATGTACTGTGACATACTGAAGCAGAGCATGATCCCCTCCCTTCAGAGACTGGACCGCAGGGCAGTATTCCAACATGATAACGACCCCAAACACACCTCCAAGACCACCACTGCCTTGCTAAAGAAGCTGAGGGTAAAGGTGATGGACTGGCCAAGCAGGTCTCCAGACCTAAACCCTATTGATCATCTGTGGGACTCCTCAAACGGAAGGTGGAGGAGCGCAAGGTCTCCAACATCCACCAGCTCTGTGATGTCGTCATGGAGGAGGGGAAGAGGACTCCAGTGACAACCTGTGAAGCTCTGGTGACCTCCATGCCCAAGAGGGTTAAGGCAGTGCTGGAAAATAATGGCGGCCACACAAAATATTGACACTTTGGGCCCAATTTGGACATTTTCACTTAGGGGTGTACTGACTTTTGTTGCCAGCGGTTTAGACATTAATGGCTGTGTTGTTATTTTGAGGGGACAGCAAATTTACACTGTTATACAAGATGTACACTCACTACTTTACATTGTAGCAAAGTGTCATTTCTTCAGTGTAGTCACATGAAAAGATACAAGAAAATATTTACAATAATGTGAGGGGTGTACTTACTTTTGCTAGATGCCACCACGGGGGTGCCATTAAGAATTAAGTGCACCGGCACATATCTGATAACGTGTGCTATTGCATGAATTCCAGCACCGCATCTGGTGTGAACAAACCCTTCATCTGATCTGACCTTCCCTCTCGCACAGTTGTAGCGGCTCCTCTCCTGGACTGTAACGGCTTTCTCTGATTTCACTGCACACTGTGAGCTTCTCATCATGTGCATTAGAAGCTGCAGCAAGTCAGATAGATACTTTTCAAATTCAAATTCGAAAACTTTTCTAATAGTTTTTCAATTTCCAAAGAGAATAAAATAGAATAGAAAAAAAAAATTCTATTCTATTACTTTATTTTCTATTCTATTTTATTCTCATTGGAAATTGGAAAAATCTATTCGAATTCCAAAAACTTTTCAAATTCGGAAGCTTTTCGAATCGATCCGAATCCGAAAAATTTGAATCGATTTGAAAACAAAAAAACGAAACAAATTCCGAAAACGAATGAAACAAATATAAGTAAACAAAATTATGTAAATAACGAATCGAAACAAAACAAAAGACATTTTTTTCGTTCTGCACATGTCTAGCTGGCAGTGCTGCAGGGGGAGGCAGAAGAGGATTGGTGTCTGGGATAAGACAGTACAGCCGATCCTCATGCTCAGCAGGTGCCTGGGTCCCCCCCCCCTTTTGAACTGATGGGGCCCTGCACAGGAGGACTGGCTGTACTGCCTTATCAGCGCCCCCCCCTCCCCCCGGGTCTGCATGCAAAAGCCAGGAACGCCCACTTCTCCACCCATTTTTTTGCAAAACTCCTCCCCAGGAATGAGCCCACTGCTTGCATCAGGACTGAGAGCTCCTGAGAGGAGTACTGAGGCCAGGGGGGCTGTGATGTGTTCAGAAAGTTATGTACAGAACCCCGCTGGCCCCCCCCACCAGCCATGATCGGCCTGCATTGTATTGAGACGCACAGAGATCCAGTGATGACATCACTGGGTATGTAATAAAAAATAGAATGGTTTTATTTCAAAATATCATTATCATGTTGATGAGGGGGGAGGGATGATCCAGGGAAGTCCAGAAATAAGCAGACTGAACTTCAGCTTTAAAGAATGCATACATTCACGTCTCCGCTCACACGCAGCACCCGCTATGAACACGCCAGACGACGGGAGCTTCCAATTATGATGAATATCGGCAGATCTGCCAGGCAGGACAGGGCTGCAGAGTCCGCTCAGATATTGATTGCAGATTGGAATTGCATTTGCAGAATCTGCCTGAAATATATGAAAGGAATGAATGAGCTGTGAGTGGCGGCGGCGGCGGCGGCGGATCCCGCACAGTGCGGTGCCATTTTACTGCCCAATCATAAATCGTGTAATGGAGATTGACTGGCGCACAACACCGGCCGGGCTGTTCTTTCTGAAGATTATTTTCATTGTGATTAAATTATTATTTTATGGATGGTGCCAGATGTGAGGGCTACATGCCGGTTATGGTAATGATGACAGTGGACTGTGACCATCATGCCCCAGGACTGTGACGTCATAAGGGGGCGGGGCACTGGGTGACATCACCCGGTGACCATGCCCCATGCCTATATAAGTCGTTGCGCACCGCGCACACGGCATTACAGCGGGGGAGAGCGTCGTGTCAACATCGGAATAAGAGAAGAGGGAAGAAGATGTCGGAGAAGACCGGGCCAACGCTAGCAAAAGAGCGGCAAAAGAGCAGAAGATAGCGGAGGAGCCTGGCAGAAGAACCGGAGAGCGGGAGAAGGACCGGAGAGAGCGGAGAAGTCGGAAGAGACCCCCGAAGTCGGAAGAAGACCCCCGGAGTCGGAAGAAGACCCCCGGGAGCTGCCTAATAAATTACTTTAAAAACCTGTCTAGTGTGTTTTTTTTTTTATTGACACATTTTCCCCCCCAAGTGAATGAGGGGTACGATGTACCCCATACTCATTCACATAGGGTGAGGTAGCCAAGATCTGGGGGCCCCCTTATTAAAGGGGGCTCCCAGATTCCGATAAGCACCCCGCCCGCAGACCCCGACAACCAACGGCCAGGGTTGTCGGGAAGAGGGCCTTGTCCTCATCAACATGGGGCAGGGTGCTTTGGGGTGGGGGGGCCGCAGGGCGCCCCCTGCCCCAAAGCACCCACCCCCCATGTTGAGGGCATGCAGCCTGGTACGGTTCAGGAGGGGGGGCGCTCGCTCTTCCCCACCCCCTTTCCTGACCGGCCGGGCTGCGTGCTCGGATAAGGGTCTGGTATGGATTTTAGGGAGACCCCCACGCCGTTTTTTCGGCGTAGTGGGTTCCCCTCAATATCCATACCAGACCGAAGGGCCTGGTATGCTCTTGGAGGGGGAACCCATTCCGTTTTTTTATTTAAAACTTGGCGTTGAGTTCCCCCTCAAGATAATCAGAGCACAAGTCGCGTGCCAAAGTCGGATCAGGCAAGACGGCGTTCCGACTTTGATCCGACTTCAATGATATTCAATGGGCTGAAGTCGGATCAAAGTAGTGCTGGGAGCATTTTCAAAGTCGGACCAGTTAAGACGGCTCCCATAGGGAAACATTGATTTTCACACGTCAGGCGACATGAGCTCCCAATGTCGGAGCGTTTGTCGCCCCAGTGTGAACCCGGCTTCAAAATGGAGAGTGCAAAATCTGGTGCAGCTCTGCAAAGAAACCAATTAGCTTCCAGGTTTTTCTGTCAAAGCTTAATTGAATAAGCTGAAGTTAGAAGCTGATTGGCTCCCATGCACAGCTGCTCCAGATTGTGCACTCTCTAGTTTTAGTAAATCAACCCCCATCTGTCTCATTGTGGTTAGAATTGCTGCGTCACCTGGGAACCCGATGTGAGACCCTCCACTCCCATCACATACTCAGCGATGTTGGAGAGGGACTGTTTGTCCTGAAAATGAGTAAATTCTCTACTGACTGACTTACCACCTCTGCTGGAAGTCTGCTCTGAGCATCAACTACTCTTTCTGTAAAAATCATACTTTCTAAGGTTAGTTCTGAACTTTTTCAATTTTGTTACCCGTTTCAAAAACTGGACACCGTATTCTAAACTCTCACTAAAGATCTATATAGAGGAATCAGGACCTCCTTCCTCCTGCTGGTGACCCCTCTAGTGATATAAAGATCTATATAGAGGAATCAGGACCTCCTTCCTCCTGCTGGTGACCCCTCTAGTGATATAAAGATCTATATAGGGGAATCAGGACCTCCTACCTCCTGCCGGTGACCCCTCTAGTGATATAAAGACCTATATAGAGGAATCAGGACCTCCTTCCTCCCGCTGGGGACCCCTCTAGTGATATAAAGATCTATATAGAGGGATCAGGACCTCCTTTGTCCCGCTGGGGACCCCTCTAGTGATATAAAGATCTATATAGAGGAATCAGGACCTCCTTCCTCCCGCTGGGGACCCCTCTAGTGATATAAAGATCTATATAGGGGAATCGGGACCTCCTTCCTCCTGCTGGTGACCCCTTTAGTGATATAAAGATCTATATAGAGGAATCAGGACCTCCTTCCTCCCGCTGGGGACCCCTCTAGTGATATAAAGATCTATATAGAGGAATCAGGACCTCCTTCCTCCTGCTGGTGACCCCTTTAGTGATATAAAGATCTATATAGAGGAATCAGGACCTCCTTCCTCCTGCTGGTGACCCCTCTAGTGATATAAAGATCTATATAGAGGAATCAGGACCTCCTTCCTCCTGCTGGGGACCCCTCTAGTGATATAAAGATCTATATAGAGAAATCAGGACCCCCTTCCTCCTGCTGGTGACCCCTCTAGTGATATAAAGATCTATATAGAGGAATCAGGACCTCCTTCCTCCTGCCGGTGACCCCTCTAGTGATATAAAGATCTATATAGAGGAATCAGGACCTCCTTCCTCCTGCCGGTGACCCCTTTAGTGATATAAAGATCTATATAGAGGAATCAGGACCTCCTTCCTCCTGCTGGTGACCCCTTTAGTGATATAAAGATCTATATAGAGCAATCAGGACCTCCTTCCTCCCGCTGGGGACCCCTCTAGTGATATAAAGATCTATATAGGGGAATCGGGACCTCCTTCCTCCTGCTGGGGACCCCTCTAGTGATATAAAGATCTATATAGAGAAATCAGGACCTCTTTCCTCCTGCTGGTGACCCCTCTAGTGATATAAAGATCTATATAGAGGAACCAGGACCTCCTTCCTCCTGCTGGGGACCCTTCTAGTGATATAAAGATCTATATAGAGGATCAGGACCTCCTTCCTCCTGCTGGGGACCCCTCTAGTGATATAAAGATCTATATAGAGGAATCGGGACCTCCTCCTTCCTGCTGGGGACCCCTCCAGTGATGCTCCCCAAAATTCTCTTAATTTTCCCCAATGCCTGACCACACTGTTTTGCTCATTTTGCAATCCTCTGAAATAAGCACCCCCAAATCTTTTTCTCTCTCTGTAACTCTGGCCAACACTGTATCCCCAATATTGTTTCCTATTAGAGGATGCTTTTTCCTGATTTGCATTGTTTTGCATTTAGAATTGTTTCCGTTGCTTTGACCGATAATCCTCCAGCATTGCCGCACGCGCTCCTCGTACAGCAGTTTTGCACCATGCCTGCGAGCAGCGCTCTAGGTGATAAGTGCAGCATGATGCCACCCATACAAAGCAGAGCTGCTTAGCCTCTTCCCTCCACCTCCTCTCTCTCCTTCTCCTCTGCTCCACAGAGCCACAGAGGGAGAGGAGGGGAGGGGGGGGGTGCATGATGTCACTTCCACCAGCTCTGGCATATATAACCCAATGCTGCAGTGCTCACTAGGCACCAAGAGCGAACAGGGGAGGGAGGAAGGTGGTTATACTCCTCATCCTTTCAGGCAGATATCTCTAATCTGCTTCCTCACTCCTCTTCCCTCCAGTAACATTGTCCCCTTGTATTTTGTGTAGGGATCAGACACCAAGGAGTGATTACAGCATTTCCCAGCAGACTGCCAGCCGGATCCCAGGATGCTCTCTGTAGTCCTGTCCCTCGCCCTGTGTGTGGCACAAGGTAGGTGCCAATATGTGTGTGTGTTTTGGGTGCCAATGGGGGGGCGCTGTGCTGTCTGCAGTCTCTGTCCTTTCAGCACCAAGGACAGCGGCTGGGGATGGTACTGCATCTTCAGCACCTCCTTGGGATGACCTGCGGCAGACACGGCTAAATAGGATTACAGCGGGACTTTCCAAGGGGGTTCGGATGGGAGTCTGCGCAGGGAGCCAATTCTGAGGCTCACATTACAAGTATTGTACAAGGTCACTTTTTACTGGGTGCCTTCCTGTGTGCCAGTGGACCCCTTCACTGACTGGGGGACACACATCCCAGCATCGGGGCCCCATCACTGACTGGGGGACACACATCCCAGCATCGGGGCCCCATCACTGACTGGGGGACACACATCCCAGCATTGGGGCCCCTTCACTGACTGGGGGACACACATCCCTGCATCGGGGGCCCCATCACTGACTGGGGGACACACATCCCTGCATTAGGACCCCTTCACTGCCTGGGGACACACATCCCAGCATCTGGGCCCCATCACTGACTGGGGGACACACATCCCAGCATCGGGGCCCCTTCACTGACTGGGGGACACATCCCAGCATCGGGGCCCCTTCACTGCCAGGGGACACACATCCCAGGATCGGGGCCCCATCACTGCCAGGTGACACACATCCCAGCATCGGGGCCCCATCACTGCCAGGGGACACACATAGACGCATCAGGACCCCCATCACTACCAGGGGACACACATAGCAGCATCAGGACCCCCATTACTGCCCAGGGACACACATCCAAATATCCTGACCCCAATGCCTGCTCGGGGACACACATCCCTGCATCGGGACACACATCCCCCATCACTGCCAGGAGACACACATCCGAGCATTGGGACCCCATCACTGCCAGGGGACACCCATCCCAGCATCGGGGCCCCATCACTGCCAGGGGACACCCATAGCAGCATCAGGACCCCATCACTGTCCAGAGACACACATCCCAGCATCGGGGCCCCTTCACTGCCAGGGGACACACATCCCAGCATCAGGACCCCATCACTGCCAGGGGACACACATCCCAGCATCGGGACCCCATCACTGCCAGGGGACACACATCCCAGCATCGGGACCCCATCACTGCCAGGGGACACACATCCCAGCATCGGGCCCCTTCACTGCCAGGGGACACACATCCCAGCATCAGGACCCCATCACTGCCAGGGGACACACATCCCAGCATCGGGACCCCATCACTGCCAGGGGACACACATCCCAGCATCGGGACCCCATCACTGCCAGGGGACACACATCCCAGCATCGGGCCCCTTCACTGCCAGGGGACACACATCCCAGCATCGGGACCCCATCACTGCCAGGGGACACACATCCCAGCATCGGGACCCCATCACTGCCAGGGGACACACATCCCAGCATCGGGGCCCCTTCACTGCCAGGGGACACCCAGTCATTTTACTCCATCTCCGAGTTGGGAGGCATCTCTAGCTCTAGTTCTATCACCTCTCTGCTGTGTCCCATGTATAATGATATCAGTGTTGTATGTGACCAATGGAACGTTCTAGATTCCAGAGCAATCATTCGGTGTCATTATTTCCAACAACAGACACGGGGGGGACGGGAAGGGAGAAGGTTTATTTTCTTTATACCTGTTATGTACTGGTGTACCTAAAGACACAGATAATTAGGACATCAGAAGGCGAGTAAAGGACAGGGGTACTCCCTATGGAGGGGGTGCAGGTGGTGCAGCGACACCATCCAGGACGCAATCATCGGTACGGAATTTAATATTGTATATAAATAGCCTCCGGCCTCTTAAGAGTTCTTTAGATAGTGACACAGAGGGAAATAAATTGGCGAAGGTCACCTCTGGGAATGGAGGGGGATGGCAGGACGGATCAATGAAGCAGCACAGAGCCCGGGAGGAGGAATCCTTCTCAAGTTTTCCATTTAACTCATCTGAAGCTTATGCCGCGTACTCACGACCGTTTTTCATGACGAGAAAAATTCAATTTTTAAAAATGGTCGTGAAAAACGGTGGTGTGTGGGCTCCAGAGCATTTTTCTCAACGAGAAAAATGGGCGAAAAAAAAATTAGAACCTGCTCTATTTTTTCTTGTCGTTCTTTTTAATGTTGTGAAAAACGGTCGTGTGTATGCTTCTACGAGGGGGAAAAAAAAACCGCGCATGCTCAGAATCAAGTATGAGACAGGAGCGCTCGTTCTGGTAAAACTAGCGTTCGTAATGGAGATAGCACATTCGTCACGCTGTAACGGACTGAAAAGCACAAAGACTGAAAAGCGCGAATCGTCTCTCACCAAACTTTTACAAAACACGAGGATCAGCAAATGCAGCCCAAAGGGTGGCGCCATTCGAATGGAACTTCCCCTTTATAGTGCCGTCGTATGTGTTGGACGTCACTGCGCTTTGGTCGAGCGTTTTTTTGTTTTTTTTTATGAACGTGTGCAGGCTTAAGAGGAAAAACGAAAAATCACGTCGAGAAAAACGTTGTTTTTTTCCATGACATGAATAACGGTCGTGTGTACCCGGCATCAAAGTGGAGTTCCACCCTGAATTTTTTATTTATTTTTTTACCAAAAATTCCCCCCAATTATTTTTTTTAAAAATTGAAAAAAATATTTATTTTTACTTACCAGAAATAGCGGTTGCTATGCGGAAGTCCCTAATCTGCCTCTTCAACGTCCACGGCTGGTCTTCTTCCTCCGTCCTACTCGCGGTGTCTTCTGGTGAATGGGGTGCGCTGCCTTCTGGGAACTGTGTGTAATCCCAGAGAGCAGCTGCCCATTCACAAAGCGCCGCGAGACTCGCGCATGCGCAGTAGGAGACGGGCAGTGAAGCCGCACGGCTCCACTGCCTGTTTCCCTTAGTGAGGATGGCGGCGCTGGGAGCTGCCAGGATCGAGGGATTGGCCTCGGGGGACCGACATTGCGGGCGCCTAGGACAGGTAAGTGTCCTTATTAAAAGTCGGCAGCTACAGTGTTTGTAGCTGCTGACTTAAAAAAAGAAAAAAATAAGAAATCGCAGGTGGAATCCCGCTTTAACTACACATTTGTGATTGGCTGGAGGCTGCCGACCAGGAACGGGAAAATACTATTCAATAATTACATTGGATTTGATTTACTAAAGGCAAATAGACTGTGCACTTTGCAAAGTGCAGTTACTCCAGAGCTTAGTAAATGAGCAGAAGATCTGCTGATTTCCATCATCCAATCATGTGCAAGCAAAAATTATTTATTTATTTTTCCTTGCATGTGATTGGATACTCTTTACAAAGTGAAGATTTACCTTATTTACTAAGCTCTGGAGTAACTGCACTTGCAAAGTCTATTTGCCTTTAGTAAATCAACCCCCATTGTGTCTTCATTCCCGTACAGAAGTATGTGGTGTACCCAGGGCCGTTTGAAGGAATTTGGGGGCCCCAAGCAGATTGAGAATTTGGGGCCCCCAAGCGGGGGGGTGCTACTGATTTTTTGACTTATTTTTTTTTTAAATTCAGAAGGGGGGGTGCTAACACGGGACATCAACGCTGATCGCGGGAGGAGGAGGCCGCCAAACGCGGGAGGGGGGCCGCCAAATCGCGGGAGGAGGGGGCCACCAATCGCGGGGTGGGGGGGCCGCCAATCGTGGGAGGGGGGCGCTCTGCTGGGGCCCCAGGCCAGCTGGGGGCCCCAAGCAGTTGCTTGGTTTGCCTGTCCTGTTCCCACGGCCCTGGGTGTACCGTATTGTTATCCACTTCAGCCCCGGACCAATACGCAGCATAAGGACCAGGCCCCTTTTTGCGATTCGGCACTGCGTCGGTTTAACTGACAATTGCGCAGTGGTGCGACGTGGCTCCCAAACAAAATTGACGTCCTTTTTTTCCCACAAATAGAGCTTTCTTTTGGTGGTATTTGATCACCTCTGCGGTTTTTATTTTTTGCGCCATAAACAAAAATAGAGCGACAATTTTGAAAAAAATTCAATATTTTTTACTTTTTGCTATAATAAATATCCCCAAAAAATATATAAAAAAATATTTTTTTCCTCAGTTTAGGCCGATACGTATTCTTCTACATATTTTTGGTAAAAAATATCGCAATCTGCGTTTATTGATTGGTTTGCGCAAAAGTTATAGCGTTTACAAAATAGGGGATAGTTTTATGGCATTTTTATAAAAAAAAAAAAAAAAATTTCTTTTTACTAGTAATGGCGGCGATCAGCGATTTTTTTTTTTTTTTTTTTTTTTTTAATTTATTTTTTTCGTGACTGCGACATTATGGCGGACACATCGGACACTTTTGACACTATTTTGGGACCATTGTCATTTTTACAGCAACCAGTGCTATAAAAATGCACTGATTACTGTAAAAATGACACTGGCAGTGAAGGGGTTAATCAGGAGGGGGCGCTGTAGGGGTTAAGTGTGCCCTGATTTGTGTTTCTTACTGTGGGGGGGCGTGGCTTAGCGTGTGACGTCACTGATCGTTGTTCCCTATGACAGGGAACAGACGATCAGTGACAGGCTCACTAGGAAGCACGGGGGGAGGTTTGTTTACACTTTCCTCTCTGTGACCCGATCGTGGGACACCAGCGGTGATCGGGTCCGCTGTTCCCGCGGGGGCGGTCACGGAGAAAAGGACCGGGTCGCGAGCACGCCGCTGGCTGGTGAGGCTGCATTGATGGGCGCTGGTGAGGCTGCATTGATGGGCGCTGGTGAGGCTGCATTGATGGGCGCTGGTGAGGCTGCATTTGATGGGCGCTGGTGAGGCTGCATTGATGGGCGCTGGTGAGGCTGCATTGATGGGCGCTGGTGAGGCTGCATTGATGGGCTCTGGTGAGGCTACATTTGATGGGCGCTTGTGGGCTGCATTTGATGGAAGCTTCATTAAAAAGGTGGAGTATACATGGGCAGGGCAAAGGGGGTGGAGTGGCAAAATTAGGTTTTGCCTAGGGTGTCAAAAATCCTTGCACCAGCCCTGGTTGAGTAAAATCTATCCCGGGTGCCTCTGGCCATTGTTGGAAGTGTGGCAGCAATGATGTAGACTTCCGTCATATGCTATGGTCCTGCCCCAATTTACAATCTTACTGGGGTACAGTTATTCAGTTCATAACTTCTCTAACCATCATCACAATCCCCCAAACAGTCTTGGTCTGTTTACTGGGCTTGGTGGTTCCCTTGGCATACCGCAGGGCGACCAGAACCCTACCAGGGTTATTATTGTTCTATGCTCGAAAAGCAATTATTTTAAAAATGGAAACAACATGTGGAACCCTCCTTCAATTTTTGGAAGTCCTTAGTTAATGCAGCTGTACCTTTTTATCAGGGGTGCCACCCCCCCCATCCTCTCCACCCCCCTATATGCAGTGGATAAATTCATACATAGCATGAATCTATCCACGGCCACCGCGGTCGCCCCTTATTCATGTGTCCGGCCCCTTTCGGGTCACCGGGCATATGAATTAGAGTGGCCAGAGGCTCTAATAGGCTTCAAAATAGGGTGGACTCGGGACGCAGAGCATTGCGTCTGGAGCCCACCCAGGTGTGTTGCAACAGCGAATGAAAATTTGCTTTTGCAACACTGATCCTCCTCCCAGGCCAATCGGGAAGCGGGTCTGAAACCTGTTTCCCGATTGGCCAAAACGTTAAGACGATTCTATTGGACGCCTAGGGCCGGGAGGAGGAGAGAGGAGACACCGTGGAAGCTGCTCCAGGAGAGGACACCGGTCACCGGAGCAGCATTCCCCGAACCCGCCACGCTCTCACCGCCTGCATCCAAGGTAAGGATAGTGGGTGGTGGTGGGGCTGTGTTAGTGCTGCGAGGGGGGGGGGGTAGTGCAGCTTCACCAGCGGCCCGGGGGGTTGTTTGCCGCCGCCCCCCCCCCCCCCCAAAAAAAAAAACACCAGCTGCCACTGACCTCTATACCTTTCCCGTGGATGCCCGAGTAAATTTGACAAGATTTGGAACATATGGCTAGAATCTTCAACCACAAAGGCTGAACAATGATGGTGGGAGGTGGGAGGGGACTTCCACATTCTATAAATCAGACATTTAGATAATTATCTTTTATTAAAGTTCTGCTAGCTTAAGAATTTATGCATGTATTTCCAGAACCCCTTATGCACCTTGTTCTTGTTATGGAAATGATTCATTGCATCGCTATAACACAATATTTGCAAGAGCGAGCAGACTGGATGAACTTTTTTTTAACGTAGTAGCTGTGTTTTTTTTGTGCTGTTTGAGCCGGGGAATGCCCAAAGGCTCTGTATTGTACACCTTTTTCAGAAAACCAAATAAAAAGTATTAAAAAAAACAAAACATACACTGGTACAAAGGGAGTTAATTTCACCTGGTGATCCTGCCAGTAAGTTATCTGTCAACTTTCTGTACCAGACCACGCTATCCAGCAAAAATGGAGGGTTAAGGCAAACCATTTAACACTGACAGGGGTGGCAGGGGAGTAGATAAGGAGGGGGATATGGGGGTCCAAAACCCTTCCACAGCATCCTGGCTGATGGAAGCTTTAGGATGATGGAGCCAGGGCCGCCATCAGGGGGGTACAGGCAGTACACATGTAAGGGGCCCGGAGGTCCCCAGGGGCCCAGATGGCAACCCCCCTCTTTACCCCCTTTTTTTTTTTTTTCTAAGGAGCCCGGATGGCAACCCGCCCTTCTTCTTTTTTTGTATTTATTAATTTATTTTCTTGTAAGGGGCCCGGATGGCAACCCCCCTTTTTTTTTTTTTTTTGTTTGTTTTTCAAATTAATTAATTAATTTTATTTTTTTGTTCGTCAGCACCCAAAGCCCCCCCCCCCCCGACCTTAATTCTCGGGGACAACGACATACGGCAGCACCCCCCGCTTCTCAATTCGTGGCACCTCCCCGCTTCTCAACTTGCGGCCCCCCCCCTGGTTTTCAATTAGCGGCGGCACCCACCCGCTTGTCAATTCGCGGCAGCCCCCCCCCCCCGGTCCCCAATTTGCGGCTGCAGCACCCCCCTTCGGTTCTCTGCTCCAGTGGGCCCATGCCTTAAGCTGTACAATGGGTCGGTACGCTATACGCGGATTTACATAAGTGCCAGCGTCGTATACCCGTGCACTGGGTTTCCGCATTCTGCATCAATTGTGTGCTTTTGAAAAAATGCATCAGAAACGCACAATCTGATAGAAGTCTATAGGAAAATGTGGGTACTCTGCGATGCGGGGAAACTGCACCGGGCTGGGGGAGGTAGGAATAGCCCAAGGAGTCAATCAATTGTACTACAGTGTAAGAAACATGATAATTGAAGGAGAGAGAAAAGTGACAGAGAAGAGCTCTTCATTCTTTTTGCTGCTCCTTTCACTGGCCAGCCACAAGCTCCCAGTAATGGTGCGAAGATCATAGGCAAGCCATTGATGACCACCTTCTAATGCAAACCCCACCTATCTGGCTATCTGAGTGCACCGAGGTTTAGGGTAGACATGGGCGCCATCAATAAATTTGTTTTGTTCCGTCCTGTTTGTGGCCGAAATTTTTTATTTCGTAATTCTTGTCCGAAATTCAATTTTGTATTCGTACGAAATACGAATTTTCGTTAGATTCGTAAAATTTTTGTAGAGTTACGAACGTTCGTTATGATGAATTTAAAAAGCAAACCTAGTGCTGCTGACTTCCTGGGCTTGCTTTTTAAATTCATCATAACGAATGTTCGGAACTGTTACGAAAAGTTAAGGAACCTAATGAAAATTCAGGGGCTCCCACCATCCCTGTGCTCAGTGTGCTGTGCTGACTTCTTCCTGGGGATGTACCCCTGCTGTGCTCATTACGAGGGGCTCCCACCATCCCTGTGCTGTGCTCATTAGGAGGGGCTCCCACCATCCCTGTGCTGTGCTCATTACGAGGGGCTCCCACCATCCCTGTGCTGTGCTCATTACGAGGGGCTCCCACCATCCCTGTGCTGTGCTCATTACGAGGGGCTCCCACCATCCCTGTGCTGTGCTGACTTCCTGGGTTTGCTTTTTAAATCCATAATGAATGTTTGTAATTGTTATGATGATAATAAAACGATATAAACGAACATTCTTATTTTGTTTGAGAAATTCGGATCCGAAATTCGTCAACGAAATTTCGTATTTCGTAAAATTCAGAAGCATAGCATTTCGGATGCTTCCGAATGTACGAATTTTCGGAAATTCGTACGAAACGAATCGCACATGTCTAGTTTAGGGTGATACCGGGAATTCCGGAATAATATTAGGATGATGTATGTTTAATTGTTGCCATAAGATGAATTGGGTTTATTATAGACTTCTGATTGGTTGATGTTCTTCTCCATAGTTTTGTCCCTTCCTGTATCCAGCCTGGAAGGTGAAGACAACACAAAGGTAAGACCTTCATTTGATGCGGCACATGGTGAGGGAATTACATTGTGTATACAAAAAAAATAAAAAATTCAAATCCTGAGACAGAACTACAGACCCTTCCTACCAACTCCATCTCTATAACATAGGGGAGTGAGGGAGGTTGTCTGTAGATATGTGTGATTTATTGCATTCCGAAACAGAATTCTGACACATTTTTAATTATTCGCAAATTCGGATGTATCCCAATTCCGAATCACAATAGTAACAACATAGGTGTGCGCAGCCTATTGCATTAGGGTGTGCTCCCCCAAAAGCACAAACAATAATACCTGTGTGTGTGTGTGTGTATCTCTCTCTCTCTCTCTCTCTCTCTCTCTCTCTCTCTCTCTCTCTCTATCTCTCTCTCTCTCTATATCTCTCTCTCTCTATCTCTCTCTCTCTCTCTCTCTCTCTCTCTCTATCTCTCTATCTCTCTCTTTCTCTATCTCTCTCTTTCTCTCTCTATCTCTTTCTCTCTCTATCTCTCTCTCTATCTATCTCTCTATCTCTCTATAGCAGTAGGGCAATGGACAGTGCAGAGGTTGGTGTCAGTAGGGCAGAGATTGATGTTAGTAGTTTATTTTTATTATTACAATTATTATTATTTTTATTAAATTTTTACACTTTTTTTAGGAGCCCCATTGGGGGGCTTTGGTGAAAGACCCCTATACAGACCCCTGATATCTCACTTTTGGGACAGGGAAAGGTACTGAGGACAGTGATTCCCCAGTCCCTTTCTGTGCAGCCAATCAGCAGAGGGAAACCCACACACCATAATCCCCCCCCCCCCCTCCACCAAATTATTTGGACCAGTGCACAAAGCAAGGTCAATAAAGACATGGATGAGTGAGTTTGGGGTGGAGGAACGTGACTGGCCTGCACAGAGTCCTGACCTCAAACCGATAGAACACCTTTGGGATGAATTAGAGAGGAGACTGGGAGCCAGGCCTTCTCGTCCAACATCGTCAGTGCCTAACCTCACAAATGCGCTTCTGGAAGAATGGTCAAACATTCCCATAGACACCCTCCTAAACCTTGTGGACAGCCTTCCCAGAAGAGTTTAAGGTGTTATAGCGGCAAAGGGCGGGGCCAACTCAATATTGAACCCTACGGACTAAGACTGGGATGCCATTAAAGTTCATGTGCGTGTAAAGGCAGGTGTCCCAATACTTTTGACAATATAGTGTATATGCCTTACTAAATTGTTTCTCAACTCCAGTCCTCAAGGCACCCCAACAGGTCATGTTTTCAGGTTTTCCATTATTTTGCACAGGTGATTTGATCAGTTTCACTACCTTAGTAATTACCACAGCCGTTACATCTGAGGGAAATCCTGAAAACATGACCCGTTGGGGCGCCTTGAGGACTGGAGTTGAGAAACTTACCCTATGGACCATTGGCAAATATCCCAGCATCCTTCCTTCTTTTCATGGCACATGCCCTTGTACACTCCACTGGAGGCGTGTGCTGTATACAAGTCATGACTTTGGGGCTGAAGTCCGCAGATGCGCGGTGCGCCGCAGTCATTCGTTTTTTTTTTTTTTGTTCACACTTCTTCACCTGACCTACAAAGACGAGATATTTAAAGCCCAGCTTTGTCTTTGATAAATGTGGGTCACAGACGGGATTTAAATCATTCATAAACTCCTACACTTAATTATTCACCGGCCTCTGACTCCGTTCCATGGATTCAAAGCTTCAAGACTCACGACGGCGATTTAAAGGAGGATCTCACCCAACAATGCAGGTGACGGTGTTGTAGTCCCTCTCTGGGGCTCTAGAAGAGGAATCAGCTGGCTGGGGGCCCCTCGGGGGCCACCTCCCTCCCCCCCTCCGGGACCATTCCTAGTACTGCTGCCTCATTAGAGGAGCATAGAAATATCTGCAAAGCCTGATTATTATACAATATACAGGGGGGAAAAAATATATGTAAATGAATGTAGAGCAACCAATCAGAATTTGTCACTGGCCTGAAATTGGTAAACTGGCATCGGATTGGTGGAGGCTGCTATTAATAGCATCATGGGCCCCTGGGCAAAGTCATGCTCTGGGGCCCCTACAATGGAGACATTGCAGGTAAACAGACATCAGGTAGGTAGGAGGCAGACAAGCGGAGCTTCTTCTTTTGGGTGGAGATCCGTATTACTACATGAACAATCATTCTGTACAGCAAAGAAACAGCGGGGAAAATACTACATACATAAAGTAACAAAGCTGTCCTGTGCATATATCTGCTAGATTGATGTCTCCCCAGCACTCTGACCCCTCTACACCCCGGATATCCCCCCAGCACTGTGACCCTTCTACACCCCAGATATCCCCCCAGCACTCAGACCCCTCTACACCTCAGATATCCCCCCAGCACTCTGACCCCTCTACACCCCAGATATCCACCCAGCACTCTGACCCCTCTACACCCCAGATATCCACCCAGCACTCTGACCCCTCTACACCCCAGATATCCCCCCAGCACTCTGACCCCTCTACACCCCGGATATCCCCCCAGCACTGTGACCCTTCTACACCCCAGATATCCCCCCAGCACTCAGACCCCTCTACACCCCAGATATCCCCCCAGCACTCTGATCCCTCTACACCCCAGATATCCACCCAGCACTCTGACCCCTCTACACCCCAGATATCCACCCAGCACTCTGACCCCTCTACACCCCAGATATCCCCCCAGCACTCTGACCCCTCTACACCCCGGATATCCCCCCAGCACTCTGACCCCTCTACACCCCAGATATCCCCCCAGCACTCTGACCCCTCTTCACCCCAGATATCCCCCCAGCACTCTGATCCCTCTACACCCCAGATATCCCCCCAGCACTCTGATCCCTCTACACCCCAGATATCCCCCCAGCACTCTGATCCCTCTTCACCCCAGATATCCCCCCAGCACTCTGACCCCTCTACACCCCAGATATCCCCCCAGCACTCTGATCCCTCTACACCCCAGATATCCCCCCAGCACTCTGACCCCTCTACACCCCAGATATCCACCCAGCACTCTGACCCCTCTACACCCCAGATATCCCCCCAGCACTCAGACCCCTCTACACCCCAGATATCCCCCCAGCACTCTGATCCCTCTACACCCCAGATATCCCCCCAGCACTATGACCCCTCTACACCCCAGATATCCCCCCAGCACTGTGACCCTTCTACACCCCAGATATCCCCCCAGCACTCAGACCCCTCTACACCCCAGATATCCCCCCAGCACTCTGATCCCTCTACACCCCAGATATCCCCCCAGCACTATGACCCCTCTACACCCCAGATATCCCCCCAGCACTCTGACCCCTCTACACCCCAGATATCCCCCCAGCACTCTGACCCCTCTACACCCCAGATATCCCCCCAGCACTCTGATCCCTCTACACCCCAGATATCCCCCCAGCACTCTGACCCCTCTACACCCCAGATATCCCCCCAGCACTCTGACCCCTCTACACCCCAGATATCCCCCCAGCACTCTGACCCCTCTACACCCCAGATATCCCCCCAGCACTCTGACCCCTCTACACCCCAGATATCCCCCCAGCACTCTGACCCCTCTACACCCCAGATATCCCCCCAGCACTCTGACCCCTCTACACCCCGGATATCCCCCCAGCACTCTGATCCCTCTACACCCCGGATATCCCCCCAGCACTCTGACCCCTCTACACCCCAGATATCCCCCCAGCACTCTGACCCCTCTACACCCCAGATATCCCCCCAGCACTCTGACCCCTCTACACCCCAGATATCCCCCCAGCACTCTGACCCCTCTACACCCCAGATATCCCCCCAGCACTCTGAACCCTCTACACCCCGGATATCCCCCCAGCACTCTGACCCCTCTACACCCCAGATATCCCCCCAGCACTCTGACCCCTCTTCACCCCAGATATCCCCCCAGCACTCTGATCCCTCTACACCCCAGATATCCCCCCAGCACTCTGATCCCTCTTCACCCCAGATATCCCCCCAGCACTCTGATCCCTCTTCACCCCAGATATCCCCCCAGCACTCTGATCCCTCTTCACCCCAGATATCCCCCCAGCACTCTGACCCCTCTTCACCCCAGATATCCCCCCAGCACTCTGACCCCTCTACACCCCAGACATCCCCCCCAGCACTCTGATCCCTCTTCACCCCAGATATCCCCCCAGCACTCTGACCCCTCTTCACCCCAGATATCCCCCCAGCACTCTGACCCCTCTACACCCCAGATATCCCCCCCAGCACTCTGATCCCTCTACACCCCAGATATCCCCCCAGCACTCTGACCCCTCTACACCTCAGATATCCCCCCAGCACTCTGATCCTTCTTCACCCCAGATATCCCCCCAGCACTCTGATCCCTCTACACCCCAGATATCCCCCCCCCCCAGCACTCTGACCCCTCTACACCCCAGATATCCCCACCCAGCACTCTGACCCCTCTACACCTCAGATATCCCCCCAGCACTCTGACCCCTCTACACCCCAGATATCCCCCCAGCACTCTGACCCCTCTACACCCCAGATATCCCCCCAGCACTCTGACCCCTCTATACCCCAGATATCCCCCCAGCACTCTGACCCTTCTACACACCAGATATCCCCCCAGCACTCTAACCCCTCTACACACCAGATATCCCCCCCTGCACTCTAAACCCTTTTCACCCCAGATATCCCCCAGCACTCTGACCCCTCTACACCCCGGATATCCCCCCAGCACTTTGACCCCTCTACACCCTAGATATCCCCCCCCAGCACTCTGACCCCTCTACACCCTAGATATCCCCCCAGCACTCTGACCCTTCTACACCCCAGATGTCCCCCCAGCACTCTGACCCTTCTACACCCCAGATGTCCCCCCAGCACTCTGACCCTTCTACACCCCAGATATTCCCCCAGCACTCTGACCCCTCTACACCCCAGATATTCCCCTCCCGCTGCTTGTAATAGCAATCCAGTGGCTAGTTAGTGAAGCAGGTGATATCGCCACCCAGGTGTACTTCAGGTAAATGCAAGATCATTTTCAGTGACCCCCGGATCCGTGAGAAATCAAAATGACACATGGAAACGGATTTGAGTGTGTTCATTAGATCTCTGGGCTTTATTGATTTTTTAGAGTGGCTTATATGTAAAAGAAAGATAGGAGGGGCTATGTCTTAACACATACGTTTCTAAAAATTATACAAACTCAGCAGTATAATATAAGATAAGAATATACTGACAATCAGGCTACTGCATGAACAGGCTTAATCACAATGACTATCAGTAGCAGGGTGTGACTCTATTCAGTTAAGCTAAGTATGTCAAAGTTCATTTCTACTTAAAATGGAGTTGATTATTTATACATTCTATTACAATCCCCTTTTATCACAAATGTGATAATCACAAACCCTGAAGCCCCCAACATTCACCTGGACTACTTTCTCATAAATGTATCATTATCCGAAGCATGTAAAAATAGAGAACAATAAACAGATAATCTCAGCTTCATAGCAATTGTCCATGAAATACAAAGGGGGGAGGGGCGTGACAGTCCTTAAAAGCAAGTTGTCCCAAAGAAAAGCACAAAAAAAAAATCTCTTGTATGGCTTCTGAATGTCCAATAAATTCATGAAAGGGAAGGAAAAAGAAATGTCCACATTATAATTCTCATTCTCCTAAACTATTCCCAAAACTTTTGGTTCGATTCTGTGTTTATCCATATTTTACAGAGATCCTTCTACCCCAAAACCCTGCCTCTTTGTAAGGATAGAACTCGATATCCACAGACAGATGGGAACTGATGCATTGGGCTAGACTTGGGTCTTCGGGCTGGCATATATGGATCACTCCCTTGTGATGCTCACTGGAATTTCGTAGACCTTGGGCGTGCGTCATGGCTAACCCTCAAGGTGTCATTCCAGGAATATTTTCCAACAGGTGTCCGCCTTTACTCATCTCAGCATCTCCCATGGCATTTGAACAACGAAGATGAACAACGAAGATGAACAACGAAGATGAACAACGAAGATGAACAACGAAGATGAACAACGAAGATGAACAACGAAGATGAACAACGAAGATGAACAACGAAGATGAACAATGAAGATTTCCATGTAAAAGCTGTAGTCATCTCTTCATCCGGATAGGGTATAAGGCAGGGTATGAATGGGGTATAGGGTAGGAATGGGATGGGCATTTCTTCTGGCTGGCTAGGGCGGATATTCCTCATCCAACATGAATAATCACAGAATCTACCTGATCAATTAAGGCCTTAACCATTGGAGGTATTAAAAATAATATTCCTTATTAACTCAAACATAAGTAAAGCATGCAGAAATATAAAATGTTTCTCAGCAACAGTCTTCATTATATAGATTCAATATATTTAAACTAAACATTTTTTCTAATCCAGTATTACAGCAGGACTTCAATAAAACTTAAACAACTTTAGTTTCTTCTATCCCCGGGACCCAAGTGGACCCGAGGAACTCAGAACTGAACATTTTACCCAAACACATATTCTGACTCAGAAGTCAGCCTCCTAACTTTTCAAATATATCTGATCATCAGCAACAAACAAAACATTGATGGATAAACTTCATTACATCATTAACATATCTTCATGATTGAAACTCTGGGAATTCAAAAGGTAAATATATCCAGAATAGTCACTCTGACTGTTATTCAAACAAACTTTCCCATCATATTTCAGTACCTCATGGACTCAATATATGCAGCAATGTATTTCGTGTATCCTGGTTACTTAACCCAAACTTTTAGAGAAATATATATTATCAGGAACATGGGCCTAATAATTTTTACTCCCTGAACAAGAAAACACAATATAAGACGACTCTTTGTGTACATTTTAAACAAACACTTAAGATATTTTACTAATCAAATAATACCTTGTGCATTCATTAAACACGATTCAAACACTTTCTCCTTTTATTCACATCCATTTGGCCACTCCATTCATTCTTCATTTAGAAATGTTTTCCATATTTGCCCTTTGAACATCTTTTAAGCACCTTTTACCATTACTTTTTTTTTCTCTCGTATTTTTCCCTAGTGCATAGGATTACACAAATCTTAAGTTACTTCCTTTTTTTTTTACCAACCACAATTCCTCTGGCGTAGCGCCAGGAATACATAACTTCCTTGGATGAGGCTGGCTCACACACCTGCGGTGCATTCGCACTCCGCACTACCCAAAAAGTGTGCGTTTTCTAGGCAGTGCGGTCCGGCTTAGATGCGAATTCAGGGCCATTGACTTCTATGGGAACGCTTCTGAATCGCACATGTCATTCAGTTGTGAACAGTATAAAATCCTGACCTGATATGCAATCCTGACCTGATCCTGATCAAAACTGACATGAAGCGCTGAACAACTACTTTGTCAATTAGCTGTGAAAGCAGAGCTCAAACTCGCACTGCATATGTGTGAACCCAGCCCTAAAATTGTATTTAACCACCTTTTAACGTCAATAAAACAGTCCCCAAAGTCAGACTCCAAGGCTCTAAGGCTCTGTTTCCACTACTGTGAGTTGCTGTGCGACTTGACACATGCAAAGTCGCATGACAAGTCAAAAACCCATGTATTTCAATGGTCCTTGTTTTAATTTGTGCGACTCAAGTCGCAGCGACACAAAAAGGTTCTTGTACTATTTTGTTCCTACTTCGGTGCAACCTTTTCTCACACTTTTGAATGACATTGCATCAAAAATCGCATTGCAAAGTCGCACTGCAAATCACGCAAATCTGGGGTTGCAATAGCGGAAACAGAACCTAACTGAAATAATCAAAATACCCCATGTATAAGTTGAAATGCTACTCTAAAAAAAAATTGTATCTGATCAGATTCCTCAAAAAAAAAAAAAAAAACATTTGGTACCAGCGCATACATCTAATTTATCAGTGACGTCACATTCCCCTTTTAATGTTTCCAATTCACTATGCATTTGACATGGGAATATGGGCCCAACACATTTCATGAATAGACTGACAATAGTTGCAACATTTTAACAATAAACATGTATTTTTTAATCTATATAGATAACTTTTCTGAATCGAATCCTTCTTTAACATTTTCTCCACCTCAGCAAGTCTCTCGGACTCGCTGAATATGGAATGCAAATATAGCAGTATGCTTTGCGCAAAAGCGTTGACAAAGGTATGGTCGGTTGTTTGATCCCCTCTTTCACTTGAAGTGAAATAGCAGATTTATGCAAGCGGACATATACCTCTGTGTATTGTGCTAAACAATAATTTGGATAGGAGGAATCACTCCAATAAAGCACCACACACAGATGAGTACCCTACTCTGTCCCTCTCACCTACCCACTTTAGCAACGCTCTCCTACTTGGCAGGATCAAAGGACATATCAATTACTCAACAATCCGTTTGCATTCAGAAGAAAAAACAACGTATACTTTAAATTGGAATTCCAAGACAACAACAAACAAACACATCAAATGTAAGCATTTTTCTCTGAGCAGATGGAAGAGAATTCCCTATACTAACAACAACTTTCCCTATAGTATAGCTAAAACTCCTTTGTCCCATCTGCACCACAGCGACAACATTTATCATACATACAAAAGTACTTACCACTCTCACAATATTTGGATATAAGCAAGGGAGATTTCTAATACTGTAGACCACTTTGACTGTTTAACCTTAGGGCCAGTTCACACCACATGCAGTCCAGTGAGTTTAAAAAAAATAAAATAATAATTCTGAAGCAGGTTATATGGTCTTCAATGGCATAGTTCACACCAGTGCTTGCAGTTCCAGTGCACTTCAGTTCAAGCATCCTTCTTGCACTGGAACGCTGCAAAAATGCATAAAAAACGCACTGGAGGGGTGAAAAAAACACTGGACTGCATTAAAAATGCACAAAAAACGCACTGGAACGCATCAAAAATGTGCATGTAAAAAAACCACCTGGAACGCATCCGGACTGCATTTCTATGGTGCAAACCGCCCCCTACAGTCAGTGTATCTACACAACAAATTATCTTATTACTTCTATGCGACAGATAGAAAAGCGAAAGTAGGTTGGATCACCGAAATATAATCCTCATTTACCATTTCAGCTCCTTGCCAAAAGGACTGTCGTGTACACTTTTCTACAGCGTTCCCAAAACGCTTCTAAATTAGGACCTTCTGAGAGGTACTTTACAGCGTTCCCAAAATGCTTCTAATTAATTAGGACCTTCTCAAAGGTACTTTCAAAGGCGGATTTTCCCAAAAAATCCCCTATACACCAAGGTGTGGTTCGTATCCCTCTTCTACATAAATTTAGTTCTAGATGAAATTTAAATCAGAGCTAAGGTAAGAGAAAACAGTCTGTCTAAAAGACAAAAAGATTCTTCTTACCAAAGGTGATTTTTTCATCTCCACCACTGCCACCATCTGAAGCAGGTGATATCGCCACCCAGGTGTACTTCAGGTAAATGCAAGATCATTTTCAGTGACCCCCGGATCCGTGAGAAATCAAAATGACACATGGAAACGGATTTGAGTGTGTTCATTAGATCTCTGGGCTTTATTGATTTTTTAGAGTGGCTTATATGTAAAAGAAAGATAGGAGGGGCTATGTCTTAACACATACGTTTCTAAAAATTATACAAACTCAGCAGTATAATATAAGATAAGAATATACTGACAATCAGGCTACTGCATGAACAGGCTTAATCACAATGACTATCAGTAGCAGGGTGTGACTCTATTCAGTTAAGCTAAGTATGTCAAAGTTCATTTCTACTTAAAATGGAGTTGATTATTTATACATTCTATTACAGTTAGCCGCTCCGATCACTATTACATGAGAGCCGTCCATGGGCTCTAAAAAACAGCACCGGGATGATGTCTGCAGCTGCAGGCATCATCCCAGTATAACCTCCAAAAGTCCAGCGCCGTACAGGTATGTCGCTGGTCGTTAAGTGGTTAATATTATTTCAAAGGTCATTGTTACTATTGCTTCCATTGGTGATCCTGATACAAAGGTCCTTGTTCAGGCACTTCCTGTCACAGGGTGACAACACTATGTACCTGTCTCTTAATTGCAGCCCTGTGTTGTCACCCTGTCACATGGGCCTGGAAGGAGCCCACCCATCCTTAATGGCGCAGTAACACCAGTATCCAGTGTGGTTCCCCTCACTAATTTACCAACAGTACAAACCAAAGGCAACCACCCCAACCTATAACTGGCCTTTGCAGCAAGGAGCACAATTTGCATTTTGCCTCACTGTAAATCCCAGTGTCAAGAATCTATGGACTCCTGCAGTTGGGATTGACAGCTGTGTGCAGATAGTTGCAGCCGCTGAGCCTGTGCATTGCAATGACAGGTTGTTGGTGGCCGTAGCTATTCTATTTATTTATCTATTTATTATTATTATTAGTATTAGTAGTAGTATTTATAATTATTATTATTATTATTATTATTATTATTATTGCATTATTTTATTTTTTTTTGTATAATTTAGTAGTAGTAGTAGTAGTAGTAGTAGTAGTAGTAGTAGTAGTTATGATAATTATTATTTATTTATTTGTATTATTATTATTATTATTATTATTATTATTAATAATATTTATATATTTAGTAGTAGTAGTAGTATTTATAATTATTTATTTGTACTATTATTATTATTATTATTATTGCATTATTTTTATTTATTTATTTTTATTATAATTTATTATCTACTATTTATTTATCTATTTATTTATATTTGCACAATCAGCATTTACCTGCGTTTATCAGGGCTGGATGCACACAAAGTGGCTGGCTGTGCAAACATGTCACAGGCTCAATGGCCACAGGCTGTCCGTCAATTTTAGCCGCAGCAATCAGTAGATTCTTGCCGTTGGGATTCACAGGGAGGCTAAATGCCAGTCTGATCGGATCCCTTTTTTTTTTTTTGCTGACAGTTCTATATGAAAAGTGCTGAGCGGACATGTTTATGTGACGGGGAGAGATTTCATGCATTTCTGGTGTCAGCTTAGATCTGCCATAAACAACAGCGATCAGCTGAAATGGTTTCAGAGAATGAGGGACTGGACTTGCCTGCTGGGATCCTCATACAGGAGTCCTGTGATTTATATCTGAATAAAGAGATGTGCAGCGCAGAGGACGAGGAGGGCAATAAATATCATTGTCAGAGTGGAAGCTGCAATGTTCTCAGGGAAAATGAAAATTCCTGATTATCCCAAAATAGAAACAGAAACATCAAGAGATGTCACTCTGCACTCACCACTGAAATCTAGTTATATATCCAGAAATACTGATATGTATCCAAACATATAAATATGCATCCAGAAATATAAAAATGTATCCAGAAATATAGATATTTATCTAGAAATATAAATATGTATCTAGAAATATAAATATGTATGCAGAAAGATAGATATGTATCCAAAAATATAAATATGTATCTCTAAATATAGATATGTATCCAGAAATATCAATATTTATCTAGAAATATAGATCGGTATCCAGAAATTTGGAAATGTATCCATAAATATAGATTTTTATCTAGAAATATAAATATGAATCTAGAAACATAAAAATGTATCTAGAAATATAAATATGTATCCAGAAATATAGATATTTATCTAGATAGAAAGATAGATATGTATCCAGAAATACATACAGTATTTGTCCAGAAAGAGAGAAATGTATCCAGAAATATAAATATGTATCTAGAAAGATAGATCTGTATCCAGAAAGATGGACACGTATCCAGAAATAAAGATATGTATCCAGAAATAAAAATATGTTTAGAGAAATATAAATATGTATCCAGAAATATACATTTTTATCTATAAATATAAAAATGTATCTAGAAAGATAGATGTGTATGCAGAAAGATAGATATGCATCCAGAAATATAAATATGTATCTAGAAAGATAGATGTGTATGCAGAAAGATAGATATGCATCCAGAAATATAAATATGTATCTAGAAAGATAGATGTGTATCCAGAAATATAAATATTTATCTAGAATAATACGTATCCAGAAATTTGGGAATGTATCCAGAAAAATAGATATTTATCTAGAAATAATATGAATCTAGAAATATAAATATGTATCCAGAAATATAGATATTTATCTAGATAGGAAGATGGATATGTATCCAGAAATGCATACAGTATTTGTCCAGAAAGAGAGATATGTATCCATAAATGTGGAAATGTATCCAGAAATATAAATATGTATCTAGAAAAATAGATGTGTATCCAGAAAGATGGATACGTACCCAGAAATAAAGATCTGTATCCAGAAATCTAAATATGTTTAGAGAAATATAAATATGTATCCAGAAATATACATTTTTAATCTATAAATATAAATATGTATCTAGAAAGATAGATGTGTATCCAGAAATATAAATATTTATCTAGAATAATACGTATCCAGAAATTTGGGAATGTATCCAGAAAAATAGATATTTATCTAGAAATAATATGAATCTAGAAATATAAATATGTATCCAGAAATATAGATATTTATCTAGATAGGAAGATGGATATGTATCCAGAAATGCATACAGTATTTGTCCAGAAAGAGAGATATGTATCCATAAATGTGGAAATGTATCCAGAAATATAAATATGTATCTAGAAAAATAGATGTGTATCCAGAAAGATGGATACGTACCCAGAAATAAAGATCTGTATCCAGAAATCTAAATATGTTTAGAGAAATATAAATATGTATCCAGAAATATACATTTTTAATCTATAAATATAAATATGTATCTAGAAAGATAGATGTGTATGCAGAAAGATAGATATGCATCCAGAAATATAAATATGTATCTAGAAAGATAGATGTGTATGCAGAAAGATAGATATGCATCCAGAAATATAAATATGTATCTAGAAAGATAGATGTGTATCCAGAAATATAAATATTTATCTAGAATAATACGTATCCAGAAATTTGGAAATGTATCCAGAAAAATAGATATTTATCTAGAAATAATATGAATCTAGAAATATAAATATGTATCCAGAAATGCATACAGTATTTGTCCAGAAAGAGAGATATGTATCCATAAATGTGGAAATGTATCCAGAAATATAAATATGTATCTAGAAAGATAGATGTGTATCCAGAAAGATGGATACGTACCCAGAAATAAAGATATGTATCCAGAAATATAAATTACCGGTATGTTTAGAGAAATATAGAAATGTATCCAGAAATATAGATATTTATCCAGAAATACACACAGTATGTGTCCAGACAGATAGATATGTAAGAATATAGATATTTATCTAGAAAGATAGATATGTATCCAGAAATTTGGAAATGTGCATATATATATATATAATCTCTGATTCTTATATACAGTAGCTGCCTGTTCACTGTTCAGACTCGCGATCGCAGCCTCGGCTGTTTTCCAGCACCAGTTTCCTTTGTAGATCTGAGATGTGATGTGACTGCAGAGAAAGCGGATGCATGGGGGATGCATGGGGGGATGCATGGGGGGGGGGATATGTGAATCCCTTACTTATCATGAAAGGGTCAGTAGATTGTAAAGCTTCAATCAGAGGCTTCTAAAACAGGTGTTTTGCTCCATGACAGGTTCTCTTTAGCCGTCACGTCTCTCCTGCGATAATTGCAGCGACTCATTCTCCTCCGTTTCCTCCTGGCAGGTGATGAAATGCATCGTTGAAGTGATTTCTGACACGCTGTCTAAACCCAACCCCGTCCCCATCACTCAGGACTGCCTGGATACCCTCCGAGGAGGTGAGAACAGAGGAGATCCAGCTCCGAGAGACACACCATACATATACAATGGCGTCCCACCCAGGAGCATGCACCAGCAGCGGGGATTTCTCACTATGGATGATGATGACTTATTCGATCCCATTTACATAGCGCCCGCATATACTGTAGCAGTGTACAGGTTCTGTTTATATTGCTGGCTGCCTCTGTACAGCTCATACTCTGATGCTCTTAAAGCCGCTTTTCCTGTCTGTTTTTAAATTTCTTTATTTTTTAATAACTTTAGTACACAATGGGGTTGATTTACTAAAGGCAAATAGACTGTGCACTCTGCAAAGTGCAGTTGTTCCAGAGCTTAGTAAATGAGGTAAAGCTTCACTTGCAAAGAATACCCAATCACGTGCAGGAAAATAAAAAAAAAGGCATTTTTGCTTGCACATGAATGGATGATGGAAGTCACAGCAGTGGCAGCTGGTGCCCCATCGGTTGGGGGAGGGGGCGGCCTACAGACCACCCCAACGGACCCCCCCAGTCTCCGGCTCACTCACCCTGTGCTGCCCCTGGACTGACATGTGGAGGCGGCAGCGGCTTTCCCCCTCAGTCTCCTCCGTGTCCCCCCTCCGTTGGTCGGGCTTCCTCTGCATCACGGCAGCCGTACGTCTCCTCCCTCCTCCTCCTCCTAGGCCAATAGGATGGCTTCTCCTTTCGGGATAATCGGGAAACGGGTCTCAGGACCCGCTTCCTGATTGGCCGGCAGGAGAATCAGTGTGACAATAGCAAATATTTATTCACTTCTGTCACAAAACTGGGTGGGCTTAGGGCACAATGCTGTGTGCCCCGAGCCCACCCTTTTTTTTAAGCCTATTAGAGCCTTTGGCTCTAATCACATGCTTCAAAAATAAAAGCCCTCATTGGAATCAATGCGTCCGGCGCCCTGCATGTAGATTAGGGGGCCGGACGCATTGATCGGGCCACCTAATGGACGGGCCACCACTGGTGCACAGTCTATTTTTCTTTAGTACATCAACCCCAATGCATCTGACACCTTAAAGCCCAACAGAACAGTATAAATCCATTTCAGGAAAGCTGTGCAAAATCTTACCGTTCATTTTCCTTAGAAAGCAGCCACAGCCTGAGTAGTAAAGACTGCCCCCTGCCAGCATACTGCAGAGTAGGACCCTTGCTCTCTGTGTGGAAGCAGTGGTCTCACTGCAGCGGCCCAACACACCCACTGCTGAATCAGAATTATACAGTTGTGCTCAAAAGTTTGCACCCCCCGGCAGAAATCTTTACATTTTGGCATTGATATTGAAAATTACTGATCATGCCAAAAAAAAAAAAAAAAATGTATTTTATTAAAGGATAGTGATGATATGAAGTCATTTATTATAATTATCACATAGTAGTTTAGTTATTTTTAAAATCATATAACAGAAATCGCCCAAATGGCCCTGATCAGAAGTTCCCATCCCCCGGAATGTTTGGCCTTGGTACAGACACACAATGTGACACACACAGGTTGCAATGGCAATCAAAGGGTCATTTCCCACATTTGTGGCTTTTTAAATCACAATTAGTGTCTGTGTATAAATAGTAAATGAGTTTGTTAGCTTTCACGTGGATGCAGTGAGCAGGCTAGATACTGAGCCATTGGAGGGGCAGAAAAGAACTGCCAAAAGACCTGTGTAACAAGGTAATGGAACTTTATAAAAACGGAAACGGATAAAAAAAGATATCCAAAGCCTTACATTTGCCAGTCAGTAATGTTCAATTACTTATTAATAGGGATGAGCTTTATGTTCGAGTCGAACATGAGTTTGACTCGAACGTTGGCTGTTCGCCCGTTCGCCGAACAGTGAACAATTTGGGGTGTTCGCAGCAAATTCGAAAAGCCACGGAACACCCTTTAAAAGTCTATGGAAGAAATCTAAAGTGCTAATTTTAAAGGTTAATACGCAAGTTATTGTCATAAAAAGTGTTTGGGAACCCGGGTCCTGCCCCAGGGGACATGTATCAATGCAAAAAAAAAGTTTTAAAAACTAAAGTTTTTTCGGGAGCAGTGATTTTAATAATGCTTAAAGTGAAATATTCCTTTAAATTTCGTACCTGGGGGGTGTCTATAGTATGCCTGTAAAGTAGCGCATGTTTCCCGTGTTTAGAACTGTCCCTGCACAAAATGTGATTTCTAAAGGAAAAAAAGTCATTTAAAACTATTCACGACTTTAATGAATTGTCGGTCCCGGCAATACAGATAAAAGTCATTGAAAAATAAAAATGCGTGGGGGTACCCCAAAATTCCACTAACAGGCCCTTCAGGTCTGGTATGGATATTAAGGGGAACTCCGCACCAAAAAAAAAAAAAAAATGGCGAATTGTTGAAGTCGCACAAAAAAACCACAAAGAACAAAAAATAAAATGGGGGGGGGGTTGCCCTCCGGGCCTCTGGGGACCTCTGAGCCTCTTACAAAAAATAAAAATATAAATAAAATTATTAAAAAAAAAGATATATATATATATATAAAAAGGGGGGGGGTTGCCATCCGGGGCCCTGGGGACCTCCGGGCCTCTGGTGACCTCTGGGCCCCTTACAAAAAAAAAGGGGGGGTTGCCCTCCGGGCCTCTGGGGACCTCTGGGCCCCTTACAGGTGTACTGCCTGTACCCCCCTGATGGCGGCCCTGCTCCTCATATAGCAGAAGAAAGGCCCTAGGATGGGAACAGAACTGGGAACTGCTGTATATCGGGGAGACCTCACCGGTACTGGGACAGGGTTGTCTACACCCCAGGGCAAGGACCCAGAATTGTGCCCCCCTTCCCCACTGTTAATACATGCCGTAGTGGTGTTCTACCCTGTTCCCATTCTATGCCCCTTTGCTTGACTGCGCCCAGGGGGCAGCTGCCCCTCCTGCCCCGTCCCAGCCCTAGATCTCACCACTGGAGATCATAAGAGATAGAAGAATGATCTACACCTATAACTGATATATCACGAATGTTACCTTTGGGTAGGGTTGCCCCAGTAAAGTGATTCTGATGTATTTATTTCAGATGAAAGGATTATCTCCATCCTCAGGCATCAGAATCTACTGAAGGAGCTGCAGGAACTGGCATCCCAAGGTAAAGACCTTTAACCCTGTACAAATACATACATAGCGGCCATGCCGGCACGCATTTCACAGGCATGGTCCACTGTTGTCACCATCAGGAAACTGGTCCAAAGCAATGATGTGCAACCAATGCTGGAAATGCATGTAGACGGAAAATGACTGTAAAGAGGTTGAAGGAGATCAGCAGCACTGAGATGGAACAAGAGATGTTTTTTTTTTTCTAAAACATGGATGTTGTTCATTATACACAGTGCTCTGGCATCCAGTTAGTTTACATCTGCTAGAACCCTGTTCCTTTACCAGATATAACATGACCAAAGACCTAGACTCTTCATCTTGTGAGCAGCAATGAAGGGAGCCAGGCGAGGCACCAGGAAATGACAGCCCACCTATAATTATTTCATCAACTCATTTCAACTAACAGTTGAGTATGGGTCACTTTTTAGGGCGATATGAACAATTTTGTGTGCCATCAATCATTTTGTTTCTGAGTTATGTGATAGAACACATTCCTGGCATTCCTTTAGTCATGCATGCTGGTGATGCAGCTATGCAATCTACTGATCAGTGGCTTGATTTCTTAAGATGTGCAATCTACTGATCAGTTGCCTGATTTCTTTAGCAGTGCAATCTGATGATCAGTTGTTTTATTTCTTTACCTGTGCAATCTACTGATCAGTTGCTTGATTTATTTAGCTGTGCAATCTGATCAGTTGCTTGATTTATTTACCTGTGCAAACTACTGATCAGTGGCTTTATTTCTTTAGCTGCGAAATCTGCTGATCAGTTGCTTGATTTCTTTAGCAGTGCAATCTGCTGATCAGTTGCTTTATTTCTTTAGCTGTGCAATCTGCTGATCAGTTGCCTAATTACAAGTCAAGCAGCTGATCAGCAGATTGCACAGCTAAAATCTGTAGCACTCAGTGGCCGGCAGGGAGGGAGGAACATGCAGGTCTAAAGGGATGCTGAAAGTGCGTTCTTTCATATAACCCTCTTGACAGAAGATCCGAGGGTGCACCTCCCCCTCCGAGACTGCTGTGTAGAGAAATACAGAGGAGCTGATAAAACGACAGGTGGTGCCCATTTATATTGGCTGCATTTAAATGCATTTTTTTTGTTTGTTTTTTGGTAACCTTTGCCCGGTGCTTCGCCGTCACGGCTGAGACTCGGAGACTATTTGCGGCATTTGGTTTTACTTCCTCTGAGCCCGGGGAGAAGCCGAGCCCTAATCCCAGCAGATCAGACAATTGTCATAGAGACGCCGGAGTTAATAATAGACACATTCCGCCCTCTGCAGTGGAGAGAGATCGGCGCAGGCGACCATTGCGGGCGGCTGATCCCGGGGGGCCTCCACCTCCGCTCCTGTGTACGGGGCATGAGGGTCATCTATCCAGTTCCTTGTCTGGAGGATTCCAAAATCAAAACCTCCCTCCCAGGTTCTCAACTCCACTCCCCACCAATCTAATGTATTGTATAGTCAAGTTATCGCCTCATTCCTATTGCAGTAATACAGTGCCTTGAAAAAGTATTCATACCCCTTACAATTTTCCACATTTTCTCATGTTACAACCAAAAACATAAATGTATTTTATTGGATTTTATGTGATAGACCAACACAAAGTGACACATAATTGTGAAGTGGAAGGAAAATGATAAACGGTTTTCAATTTTTTCTACAAATAAATAGGAGAAAAGTGTGGGGGGGGGGTAGATTTGTATGGCGCCCCCCCTGAGTCAATACTTTGTAGAACCTCCTTTCTCTGCAATTACAGCTGCAAGTCTTTTTGGGGGTGTCTCTACCAGCTTTGCACATCTAGAGAGGGAAATTTCTGCCCGTTCTTCTTTGTAAAATATCTCAAGTTCTGTCTGATTGGATGGAGAGCGTCTGTGATCAGCAATTTTCAAGTCTTGCCACAGATTCTCAATGGGATTTAGGTCTGGACTGTAACTGGGCCATTCTAACACATGAATATGCTTTGAACTAAACCATTCCATTGTAGCTCTGGCTGTATGTTTCGGGTCGTTGTCCTGCTGGAAGGTGAAGCTCCACCCCCAGTCTCAAGTCTTTTGCAGACTCTAATGCCGCGTACACACGGTCGGAATTTCCGACAGAAAAAGTCAGATGGGAGCTTTTCGTCGGATATTCCGCCCGTGTGTACGCCCCATCTGACTTTTTCTGTCGGAATTTCCGACGGAGTTAGAGAGCAGGTTCTCTATTTTTCCGTCGGAAAAATCGTACAAGTTTTTGCCCGAAAAACTCCGACCGTGTGTACGCGGCATAACAGGTTTTCTTCTAAGATTGCCCTGTATTTGGCTCCATCCATCTTCACATCAACTCTGACCAGCTTCCCTGTCCCTGCTGAAGAAAATCCTCCCCACAACATGATGCTGCCACCACCATGTTTCACGGTGGGGATGGCGTGTTCAGGGTGATGTGCAGTGTTAGTTTTCCGCCACACGTAGCGTTTTGCTTTTAGGCCACAAAGTTGCATTTTGGCCTCATCTGACCAGAGCACCTTCTTCCACATGTTTGCTGTGTCCCCCACATGTTTGCTGTGTCCCCCACATGGCTTCTCACAAACTGCAAACTGGACTTCTTATGACTTTCTTCCACCAATGTCTTTCTTCTTGTCACTCTTCCATGAAGGGCAGATTTGTGGAGAAGCACGACTAATAGTTGTCCTGTGGACAGATTCTCCCACCTGAGCTGTGGATCTCTGCAGCTCCTCCAGAGTTACCATGGGCCTCTTGGCTGCTTCTCTGATGAATGCTCTCCTTGCCCGGCCGGGTCAGTTTAGGTGGACGGCCATGTCTTGGTAGGTTTGCAGTTGTGCCATACTCTTTCCATTTTTGAATGATGGATTGAACAGAGCTCCGTGAGACGTTCAAAGCTTAAGCCCCATACACACTATCAGATTTTCTGCTGGTTTTTGTCATCAGATTTACCAAAACTATGTAGTAGAAGGGCCTGCCTGATTGCATACAAATTGAAACTCTTAAGGTTTGACCTCATATTACATGGTTTTGGTAAATCTGATGAAAAAAATCAGCAGAAAATCTGATAGTGTGTATGGGGCTTAAGGATATTTTATTATAACCTAACCCTGCTTTATACTTCTCCACAACTTTATCCCTGATCTGTCTGGTGTGTTCCTTGGCCTTCATGATGCTGTTTGTTCACTAAGGTTCTCTAACAAACCTCTGAGGGCTTTACGGAACAGCTGTATTTACACTGAGATTAAATGACACACAGGTGGACTCTATTTACTAATTAGGTGACTTCTGAAGGCAATTGGTTCCTCTAGATTTTAGTTATCAGAGTAAAGGGGGCTGAATACAAATGCCCCCCCTACCCCCCCACACACTTTTCACATATTTATTTGTAAAAAAAATAATTGAAAACCATTTATCATTTTCTTTCCACTTCACAATTATGTGCCACTTTGTGTTGGTCCATCACATAAAATTCCAATAAAATACATTTACATTTTTGGATGTAACATGACAAAATGTGGTAAATTCAAGGGGTATGAATACTTTTTCAAGGCATTGTATCTCTAATGTAAAGAAAACAATGAAGACTGCAGAAGTTAGAGTGAGACTCTCTCAATATGGTGATGAAAGATGGGTGGAGCCTGGAATTCAGAAGTGGAGTTCCCAGGAGGGGGGGGGGGGGGAATGGTGGCCCCTTCTGGTGTCACCACCATGACTATTACCAGCACCATAGGTGGTCTAGCCCCGTTCCGGTCAGGGGGGGTTTCTCCTTTCTTTCTTTTTTTTTTTCTGGCTATAGACTGTATGTGATTGCAGTTTGATCTTTTACATGCCTTCAATTTTGCTGTCCACAGGGGCCATGGAGAGGCTGCAGAAAGCGAAGAAGAATCGCGGCTATGAGGAAGAGCTTTCCGGAGTCCTGGAGAAGCAGGAGGACAAAGCGCCCGTCTCCGGTTCGTGTCACTGTGACTCTGAAATCCATCCCTCTTTATCCCATGACCTTGGCGTTCTGCGCTCAGGCGTTTTATATAATACCCCGCAGAGGTTTACCGCTAATACTGCCGCTCACCGAGACAATCTGTTATATGATTGGATTCGGTTTTCTCCTGTTCAGCTAAAATCTGATGTCTTCCATCGAATCATAATGATCCTTTTTTTTTTCTATAAAATATGGCACCCGGGAATTGTTTCCCAGGTCTGCTACTGCAGGTCCCTATTGCATGCACATATATATACATATATATATATATATATTCTGAAACTGCCCTGGTGGCGCCCGGGCACATGACCCCCTCTGCCCCACAGTTAGGGTTGCCACCTAACTCTTCAAGTCAAACCTGAACACTAGCGGCGCACAGCAATCTTCTTTTTTTATGGTATAAACTCTACATATATTTTGCAATTACTGTATACACTCGAGTATAAGCCGACCCGAATATAAGCCGAGGCACCTAGTTTTACCACAAAAAACTGGGAAAATGTATTGACTCGAGTATAAGCCTAGGGTGAGAAATGCAGCAGCTACTGTAAGCGGAAAACTGCCCCACAGACACCGTCCTCGGCCCCCACAGACACCGTCCTCGGCCCCCACAGACACCGTCCTCGGCCCCCACAGACACCGTCCACGGCCCCCACAGACACCGTCCACGGCCCCCACAGACACCGTCCACGGCCCCCACAGACACCGTCCACGGCCCCCACAGACACCGTCCACGGCCCCCACAGACACCGTCCACGGCCCCCACAGACACCGTCCACGGCCCCCACAGACACCGTCCTCGGCCCCCACAGACACCGTCCTCGGCCCCCACAGACACCGTCCTCGGCCCCCACAGACACCGTCCTCGGCCCCCACAGACACCGTCCTCGGCCCCCACAGACACCGTCCTCTTCTGTCAAACTGAGTCTTTGCCCCTTGTAAAATAATATCCAGCTTTGCCACTGTATACAGTATATATTCATATCATGCTGCAAGTGCAAGAAGCATGCTGATAGGAGTAGAGAGCAAAATGACAGAGAGGTGACCTTATCCGTCTTCTTATTCTCCTTTTTACTGTGCAGTCAAAGGCTCTGGGAGGGACAAGACCTTTAAGTGTTACTTAACTGCAGCAGCTTCCCTGCTCTGCCCAACAGGGTGGGGGATGGTGGGAGTGGGTGTAAAGGGTGGCGAGAGGGGGTGCAGGAATAGTGAGAGGATAAAGAGGTTGCGCGGGTGGCAGAGGATGGTAAGATAAAGAGGGGAGTGTGAGGAATGCTGAGATGGGTGAGAAGGCGCAGGGGATGGTAAGAGGGGGAAGGGGGTGTGGGATATTGGCAGGAGTCAAGGGGTGCAGGAAATGGTGAAAAAAGAAGGGGTGCAAGGAATGGAGGTGCCGCAGTACCGAGGCAGGATCGTCCAGCACACAGGGCAAGGATGCAGAACTGTGCCCCGCTTCCCCCCCCCCTCCTAACACATGCTGTAGAATGGGTGTACCACATTGTGCCCATTTTTTTGCCCCCTTGCTCTGACTGTCTATGATTGGCATGGAGCGTGGCCAAGCGCTTGTTTTCTTATGACTAGAAGGTAGTTGCACATTCACGATGTGTTTTTGTGTTAGCTGTGGGTGGGTGGAGTGGAGTGGGAAGTGGGTATGTTGGTGCAGACATAAAGCTGGTTGCCAGCCAATGATCTGGAGCATGTGTGCAGTGAAGGGGGCGCCACTGTGCCCTGGGTGGCTGCCGCTCCTACCCACCCCTTGTTCCAGCCCTGAGGTGAGGGGGGTGCAGGGGATGGTTCGGGGAAAGGGGGTGGTGAGAGGAGGAAGGGAATCCAAATTATGGTGGGAAAAGGGGGTTCAGGAGAGGATTAGAGCGGAAGGAGGGTGTAGTGGAAGGTAAGAAAAAAAAGTGGGTGCAAGAGGGGGTGCAGAGGATGGTGAGAGGGGAAGGGGTGCAGGGACTAGGGGAAGGGGGTGCAGTGGATGGTGAAGGGGATGCAGTGGATAGTGAGAAGGGAGTGCAGTGGATGGTGAAGAGGGGAAGGGGGTGCAGTGGATAAGGGGAAGGGGGTGCAGTGGATAAGGGGAAGGGGGTGCAGTGGATGGTGAAGAGGGGAAGGGGGTGCAGTGGATGGTGAAGAGGGGAAGGGGGTGCAGGGGATGGTGAAGAGGGGAACGGGGTGCAGGGGATGGTGAAGAGGGGAACGGGGTGCAGGGGATGGTGAAGAGGGGAAGGGGGTGCAGGGGATGGTGAAGAGGGGAAGGGGGTGCAGTGGATGGTGAAGAGGGGAAGGGGGTGCAGTGGATGGTGAAGAGGGGAAGGTGGTGCAGTGGATGGTGAAGAGGGGAAGGGGGTGCAGTGGATGGTGAAGAGGGGAAGGGGGTGCAGTGGATGGTGAAGAGGGGAACGGGGTGCAGTGGATGGTGAAGAGGGGAACGGGGTGCAGTGGATGGTGAAGAGGGGAACGGGGTGCAGTGGATGGTGAAGAGGGGAACGGGGTGCAGGGGATGGTGAGAGGGGAAGGGGGTGCAGTGGATGGAGAGAGGGGAAGGGGGTGCAGTGGATGGTGAAGAGGGGAAGGGGGTGCAGTGGATGGTGAAGAGGGGAAGGGGGTGCAGTGGATAGTGAGAAGAGGGGTGCAGTGGATGGAGAGAGGGGAAGGGGGTGCAGTGGATGGTGAATAGGGGAAGGGGGTGCAGTGGATGGTGAATAGGGGAAGGGGGTGCAGTGGATGGTGAATAGGGGAACGGGGTGCAGTGGATGGTGAAGAGGGGAACGGGGTGCAGTGGATGGTGAAGAGGGGAACGGGGTGCAGGGGATGGTGAGAGGGGAAGGGGGTGCAGTGGATGGTGAAGAGGGGAAGGGGGTGCAGTGGATGGTGAAGAGGGGAACGGGGTGCAGTGGATAGTGAGAAGAGGGGTGCAGTGGATGGAGAGAGGGGAAGGGGGTGCAGGGGATGGTGAAGAGGGGAAGGGGGTGCAGTGGATGGTGAAGAGGGGAAGGGGGTGCAGTGGATGGTGAAGAGGGGAACGGGGTGCAGTGGATGGAGAGAGGGGAAGGGGGTGCAGTGGATGGTGAAGAGGGGAAAGGGGTGCAGTGGATAGTGAAGAGGGGAACGGGGTGCAGTGGATAGTGAGAAGAGGGGTGCAGTGGATGGAGAGAGGGGAAGGGGGTGCAGTGGATGGAGAGAGGGGAAGGGGGTGCAGTGGATGGTGAATAGGGGAAGGGGGTGCAGTGGATGGTGAATAGGGGAACGGGGTGCAGTGGATGGTGAAGAGGGGAACGGGGTGCAGTGGATGGTGAAGAGGGGAACGGGGTGCAGGGGATGGTGAGAGGGGAAGGGGGTGCAGTGGATGGTGAAGAGGGGAAGGGGGTGCAGTGGATGGTGAAGAGGGGAACGGGGTGCAGTGGATAGTGAGAAGAGGGGTGCAGTGGATGGAGAGAGGGGAAGGGGGTGCAGGGGATGGTGAAGAGGGGAAGGGGGTGCAGTGGATGGTGAAGAGGGGAAGGGGGTGCAGTGGATGGAGAAGAGGGGAACGGGGTGCAGTGGATGGAGAGAGGGGAAGGGGGTGCAGGGGATGGTGAAGAGGGGAAGGGGGTGCAGTGGATGGTGAAGAGGGGAAAGGGGTGCAGTGGATGGTGAAGAGGGGAACGGGGTGCAGTGGATAGTGAGAAGAGGGGTGCAGTGGATGGAGAGAGGGGAAGGGGGTGCTGGGAATGAAGAGAATAAAGTGGGTGTAGGGGATGGTCAGGGGGTGAAGGGGGTACATTAAACATATCAGAACATACAATATCCACATACAGAAGATGGGATAAGCAGCTAATATTTTCTTCTATTAGATGGGTTTCCTCCATCTCGTTCTTCCAATAAAACAGCGAACACTGATAGATCTTCCCAGCCGGCAGGAATGAGGTCAGATATTGAGGCGCAGCAGAGGAAGTCATTAGAATGCAGCATCAGAGAGCCGTCCCCCCGAGAGAGCGCCCCCAGATTTCTGACCTGTAAACAAATATTTTCTTTCTCTGCAGAAAAATCAGACGAGTTTCCTCTTCGCGGTAAATCCTCGGAAAGTGAGGAGGCCAAGAGGCAGCCCGAGGAAGAGAGGAAGGCGAGCTCAGAGCGCTCTCAGGAAGGCGACAGCGGCGAGGAGCTGGAGAGTAACGAGATCAGCAAGAGAGAGGAGACCCCGGAGGACGAGGAGGAGATTGACAATCATATCACCGATGAGATCAACGACATGGAGCTTCCCAAGGACCATCAGGAAGACGTCAGCGATGGAGCCTCCGAGGAGAAGGAGGCCGTGACCAAGAAGGGTCCTGAGGATGAGGAGATTGGAGACCATGAGAAGGAAGAGCTAAAGCAAGAGAGCAATGAGACGGAGAACGAGGAGGACGACACGCAGCGGGAGGACAGTACGTTCCTCCTCATTCCATATAAAGATGTCGCTGCGTCATTTCATGATATTATAAGTGTTTAGGCCTTGGCAGTGCCGGGACAAGGTCACCTAGATCCTGGGGCAAAAAACAGAGCACTAATCTTCACTAGACATGTGTACTGCCGAAAAATGTGTTTTTTTTTTCGTTTTTTGCTTTTTTCGGAAAATCAGGAAATTCGAAAAAAAAAAAAAAATTCTTTTTCGTTTTTTTGCTCTTTTCAGGAAATTCGGAATTCCAAATTTCCAAATTCCAAATTTCCGAATTTCCAAAAAAACAAATAAAACTAAAACGAAAAAAACAAATTTTTCGAATTTCCGAAAAAAGCAAAAAAACGAATTTCCGATTTTCGGAAATTCTAAGAATTCGGAATTCGGAAATTCAACTTTCCAAATTTCCCATTTTCGAACTTTAGATTTTCGAACTTTAGAATTTCCGAACTTTTAGAATTTCCGAACTTTTAGAATTTCCGAACTTTAGAATTTCGGAAATTCGGAAATTTCGGAATTAACGAATTTCTCTAAATTCGTGAAAAACTAATTAGAAACTAAACGAATTGCACATGTCTAATCTTCACGCTTACCCCCTAAGCATAAATAAATCCACCCCCCCCCCCAGTACAAATCCACCCCCTGCGGAAACGGTGACCGATATCTGAGAAAATATGGGGAAGTACAGAAAAACAGGATACCGAGAGACAATGAAGACTTTTATTTTATCATAAAAGGATGAGCCGACGCATTTCAGAGGTTTAAAGGACAACCCTCAACAGGGCTTAAAGGTCATAGGTGCCCTCCAGTATTAAAGCAGCCGATTGAACTTCTGCTCTAAAGATTGAGATTTGAGGTCCCATTCCCACTATCCTGTTCCAGTAACCAGGGCTTTTTTTTCTCTGAGAATAGGTGCAGGTCCTTCCCGCTTTACCCCGTGTCTCTGTCCCCTCCGAGCACAATCCTCTGCAGTCAGGAACACTAGATCCCTCCAGCAACAAAATACTACCCTGACAACAATAACCCTCCCATCCCCCCTAGCAACAATAGACCTTGAATTTA
The DNA here is from genome assembly GCA_029206835.1 of Rana muscosa. Lineage (NCBI taxonomy): Eukaryota > Metazoa > Chordata > Amphibia > Anura > Ranidae > Rana > Rana muscosa. The sequence goes on from CM055126.1 coordinate 234,497,054, forward strand.
ATAATACAGTAGATATCCCAGTAGCCAGCAACAATAGACCCCTCCCCCGCCAGTAAATCCCTCCCAGCAACATAAGATCCCCCCAGGAACAATAGATCCTTGAAGCAATAATAGACCCTGAAGCAACAGTAGACCTCCCTCCAGCAACAATAGACCCTCAGCAACAAAATACTACTCCAACAACAATAACTTCCCAGCAACAATAGACCCCCAATGTAATAATACAGTATATCTCCCAGCAGCCAGCAACAATAGATCTCTCCCAGCAACAAGTGACCCCCCCCAGCTACAATAGATCTCCCAGAAGCCAGGATCAATAGACCCTCCAGCACACCCCATTCAGTGCTGGAGGTGCCACAACTGCATTCTCCCCATGTTCCCGCTGAAAAAAAGCCCTGCCAGTAACACACTGCAATGCACCTCACCTATTTTGGTGCAATGGGGTGCCACCAATGGCACCACCATTGCACCTTGCCAAAAGAACAATGCATGCCACACAAAAACCTTACATGGTAGTGGAATGGACTACCTCAACACAATAAAGGTTGGCGTGATTCAACCGGCATCTGTTAATGCACTGCAACACTGTGAATGGCCCCTAATGTTTATCATTTTTAACCTGTTCAAGCCAAAGATCATCTAGATTCTTACCAGAAAAATCCTGATGAAGGGACCCTTTAGAATCCCAAAATGCATCAGCGTGTTCTTCTGACTTTTCATATTAAGAAAGTTAGAGGAAGGAGCAGAGTCCTCCAGCAGAGCAGAGTATTTCAGGAGAGGAGAGTTATAGAGGAAGGAGCAGAGTCCTCCAGCAGAGCAGAATATTTCAGGAGAGGAGAGTTATAGAGGAAAGAGCAGAGTCCCCCAGCAGTGCAGAGTATTTCAGGAGAGGAGAGTTATAGAGGAAGGAGCAGAGTCCTCCAGCAGAGCAGAGTATTTCAGGAGAGGGGAGTTATAGAGGAAAGAGCAGAGTCCCCCAGCAGTGCAGAGTATTTCAGGAGAGGAGAGTTATAGAGGAAGGAGCAGAGTCCTCCAGCAGAGCAGAATATTTCAGGAGAGGAGAGTTATAGAGGAAGGAGCAGAGTCCTCCAGCAGAGCAGAGTATTTCAGGAGAGGGGAGTTATAGAGGAAAGAGCAGAGTCCCCCAGCAGTGCAGAGTATTTCAGGAGAGGAGAGTTATAGAGGAAGGAGCAGAGTCCTCCAGCAGAGCAGAGTATTTCAGGAGAGGAGAGTTATAGAGGAAGGAGCAGAGTCCTCCAGCAGAGCAGAGTATTTCAGGAGAGGAGAGTTATAGAGGAAGGAGCAGAGTCCTCCAGCAGAGCAGAGTATTTCAGGAGAGGAGAGTTATAGAGGAAGGAGCAGAGTCCCCCAGCAGTGCAGAGTATTTCAGGAGAGGAGAGTTATAGAGGAAGGAGCAGAGTCCTCCAGCAGAGCAGAGTATTTCAGGAGAGGAGAGTTATAGAGGAAGGAGCAGAGTCCTCCAGCAGAGCAGAGTATTTCAGGAGAGGGGAGTTATAGAGGAAGGAGCAGAGTCCTCCAGCAGAGCAGAGTATTTCAGGAGAGGAGAGTTATAGAGGAAGGAGCAGAGTCCTCCAGCAGAGCAGAGTATTTCAGGAGAGGAGAGTTGGATAGAAGAAGGAGCAGAGTCCTCCAGCAGAGCAGAGTATTTCAGGAGAGGAGAGTTATAGAGGAAGGAGCAGAGTCCTCCAGCAGAGCAGAGTATTTCAGGAGAGGAGAGTTATAGAGGAAGGAGCAGAGTCCTCCAGCAGAGCAGAGTATTTCAGGAGAGGAGAGGTATAGAGTAAGGAGCAGAGTCCTCCAGCAGAGCAGAGTATTTCAGGAGAGGAGAGGTATAGAGGAAGGAGCAGAGTCCTCCAGCAGAGCAGAGTATTTCAGGAGAGGAGAGTTGGATAGAAGAAGGAGCAGAGTCCTCCAGCAGAGCAGAGTATTTCAGGAGAGGAGAGTTATAGAGGAAGGAGCAGAGTCCTCCAGCAGTGCAGAGTATTTCAGGAGAGGAGAGTTATAGAGGAAGGAGCAGAGTCCTCCAGCAGAGCAGAGTATTTCAGGAGAGGAGAGTTATAGAAGAAGGAGCAGAGTCCTCCAGCAGTGCAGAGTATTTTAGGAGAGGAGAGTTATAGAGGAAGGAGCAGAGTCCTCCAGCAGAGCAGAGTATTTTAGGAGAGGAGAGTTATAGAGGAAGGAGCAGAGTCCTCCAGCAGTGCAGAGTATTTCAGGAGAGGAGAGGTATAGAGGAAGGAGCAGAGTCCTCCAGCAGTGCAGAGTATTTTAGGAGAGGAGAGTTATAGAGGAAGGAGCAGAGTCCTCCAGCAGTGCAGAGTATTTCAGGAGAGGAGAGTTATAGAGGAAGGAGCAGAGTCCTCCAGCAGAGCAGAGTATTTCAGGAGAGGAGAGCTGGATAGAGGAAGGAGCAGAGTCCTCCAGCAGAGCAGAGTATTTCAGGAGAGGAGAGTTATAGAGGAAGGAGCAGAGTCCTCCAGCAGTGCAGAGTATTTCAGGAGAGGAGAGTTATAGAGGAAGGAGCAGAGTCCTCCAGCAGAGCAGAGTATTTCAGGAGAGGAGAGTTATAGAGGAAGGAGCAGAGTCCTCCAGCAGAGCAGAGTATTTCAGGAGAGGAGAGTTATAGAGGAAGGAGCAGAGTCCTCCAGCAGAGCAGAGTATTTCAGAAGAGGAGAGTTATAGAGGAAGGAGCAGAGTCCTCCAGCAGTGCAGAGTATTTCAGGAGAGGAGAGTTATAGAGGAAGGAGCAGAGACCTCCAGCAGAGCAGAGTATTTCAGGAGAGGAGAGTTATAGAGGAAGGAGCAGAGTCCTCCAGCAGTGCAGAGTATTTCAGGAGAGGAGAGTTATAGAGGAAGGAGCAGAGTCCTCCAGCAGTGCAGAGTATTTCAGGAGAGGAGAGTTATAGAGGAAGGAGCAGAGTCCTCCAGCAGTGCAGAGTATTTCAGGAGAGGAGAGTTATAGAGGAAGGAGCAGAGTCCTCCAGCAGTGCAGAGTATTTCAGGAGAGGAGAGTTATAGAGGAAGGAGCAGAGTCCTCCAGCAGAGCAGAGTATTTCAGGAGAGGAGAGTTGGATAGAAGAAGGAGCAGAGTCCCCCAGCAGAGTATTTCAGGAGAAGAGAGTTAGAGGAAGGAACAGAATCGATTTTTGTCCATTATTTCTTGTCTTCTTCTAGACTCGATGAGGATTCCTGAAGAGAACAGATCGGAAGTGGAGACCAGCAAGGAAAGCAAACAACAGGAAAGTGAGACGACTGACTGTTCTGACGACGAAACCACCAAAGACCTCGAGGATTCCAAACGTTGGAACAAAATGGATGAGCTGGCCAAGGAGCTTCGAGCCAAGAGGTGCGCCAAGCGTGATACCAGTGAGGAGGACCCAGACCGATCCATGAAAATTCCCATCAAAGACCAAAAGTACGAGCCGGCCAGCGAGGAGCACGAAGACCGACAACAACAGCAGCAGCAGCAAACCTCAAGAGAGGACATGGAGACTCAGATGTCCAAAAGGCCAGAAGAGAGGAAGGAGGAAGAGGGCAGTGCCAACAGGAAGACCGAGGTTGGTGTTAGAGCATCAGAAAGGTCACAGTAAAAGCAGCAGCTCATGCCATTGTCCGCTACACAATGGTACGTTGTCCATACCTGTGACACGCCTATACATCACCACCACACTGCCATCCTATCATGCTGGAGATCTGAACATCTTACTTATTACATACTTCCAGTTCCATATTACATTTCCTATACTGGTTGGCTAACGCTGAGTTGGGTGCCTTGAGTGCGAACCATAAGATATTTAGAATTGAAGGAGCAGCACATTGTATGTATCCTTAGGCTCGTCATACACTGTGCACTAATGTGCTTAGTGGGTGGCGCCCAGTGATGTAAGTAACTGAGTTGGAATAAACGGAGTTACGTAACGCAGTTACTTTAGAGGGTAACGAGGTATCTAACCGATTACTCTTCTCCTCATGGTAACGCAGTTACCATTACTTGGGCGGCGTCACCTCAATTACATCTACCGCCACTAGATGGCAGTAGTGTAATTCCTCCTCTCCTCTATGACCGTGTCTCTCTCATGTCACGGCACCGACGGCAGTCACGCTGCTCCCCGGCGGCCCCTTCTCTCTTCTCGTCCATCCCCATTTGCTTGTGACATCATCTGGGATGGACGAGAAGAGAGGAGGGGCCGCCGGGGAGTAGCGTGACTGCCGTCAGTGCCGTGACATGAGAGAGAACTTATTAAATGCGCTTCCTGCGCTACTCTGCATGGCTGGTAAACGATGTGCTATGTGCCCCATGCCCTGATGTGCTATGTGCCACATGTTCTGATGTGCTATGTGCCCTGATGTGCTATGTGCCCCATGCCCTGATGTGCCCCGTGCCCTGATGTGCCATGTGCCCCGCACCCTGATGTGCCCCGTGCCCTGATGTGCCCCGTGCCCTGATGTGCCATGTGCCCCGCACCCTGATGTGCCATGTGCCCCGTGCCCTGATGTGCCCCGTGCCCTGAGCCCCATGCCATGATGTGCTATGTGCCCCATGCCCTGATGTGCTATGTGCCCCATGCCCTGATGTGCTATGTGCCCTCAAAAAAAAAAGTCAGTTACTTTGCTGAGTAACTAATTACTTTTTCAATGTAGTAACTGAGTTACTAACACAATTACTTTTTGGGAGAAGTAATTTGTAACTGTAACTAATTACTTTTTTAAAGTAAGATGCCCAACACTGGTGGCTCCGCTATTACCCTCTCACTCAACATCTTTCGACTGAAAAAGCCACGAAGTCAGACAGAAAATTGTTGGTGTAGAAACCACGCCACCCTCCTTCTCCACTCTTTGGCTCGTTCACAGGAGAGGAAGGCGCATAGTCTCCGCCATGCCCGTACCCCCTGGGTTGCAGAGGTTAAGCACACTTAAATTTCACTTACGGGTCTTTGCAGCGAGACTCCCCTCAGAGTTGGCTTCTGTCCCTAGAATGTAAGGACTAAGTCTCTACTCCCCAAGTAACTCCAAGGTCCACACCAGTGTCAACTCCAACACAGAGTTTATTTCTTTATGCATGAACATCCACAAATGAGGAGAAGAGAAAAGTGTTAGGAAGACAGATCATTTCAGGCACTCTTGTTTCTTCGCCACTCGATCCTGATTGGGTATAGCTCACCCGGATAGTCCCCCGAAGGCACTAGTAGCCGGCGTGTAACTCGAACAGTCTATTAGATTCCCTAATGGATGCGTTCAGGAGATCCTCTGCCACATAATCTATAGTGCCCCAAACCTCCTACGGGTCCTTTTGGTTAGATCCCTTTTTCCGGATGGATGACATCCCTCCAGAGAGGTACTGGGCCCCTTCCTTCACTGTGATCTCTCACCAGTCCTTCGGAACGGTCCTCCCCCAGCCTCCTCTTCTAGAAACGGGTCTCCTCGCAAGGCGGCACCCTGGGATTCCTCCTCCCGAAGTGGGCTCCAGCTAAAGGTGCTGGGCCCAGGGCTGAAGTTGCAGCCCCAGGACTAAAGGTGCCTGGGACTGAAGTGCACGTGGCCCCATAGCCTGGAGGGCCACGCGCCACGACTCCGACTCTGGAACCAGAAACGAACAAAAGACACCTCCTAGGCGGCGTCTGCCCCTTATGTATCTTCTCCCGGCATGCCCAGCAGGTCAACCACACCCACCGTACGGCTGCCGAGAGGAGGCACCAAATCGCTGCCCTATCACCTGTCGTTCAACCCCGAGTATAGGTGACAGCGCCACCCATACTTCTAAGGGGAACTGCACACCAGGCAAAACAACAGCAAGGCAGAGTCCAGCAAATTGAAAGATTCGAGCCAACTACCACTCGCATCACCCTTAAATTTGGCATAGCAGTCCCTAAATTTGGTACCCCCGCTACATTGGCAAATAGTGGCTTCTTACAATCAGATGCAGCCAGGCCCGGGACAAGGGGTGGGGCAGGAGGGGCAGCTGCCCTGGGCACTGTGGTATCATGTGAGGTGAGGGGGGGGGGTGCCACAAGGAAATTGGGTGGGAAGGGACTTTGTGTTGGAAGACGTAATTTGGGGGGTGTCAGAGGGTAAGTCTTGTTCTAGGAGGGGAAATTTGGGGGGCTAAGAGTGGTGATTTAAAGAAATTTGTGTTGGGAGGGGGGATTGGGGAGGAATTTGTGTTGGGGGTGAATTTTTTCTTTTTTTGTAAGGGGGGCATTTGAGCTGGGGGGATAGGGGGTGTGGGCGGGGCAAAGATGTGTGCTGAGAGGGGGGATTTGTACTGGGAGGAGGGGGAATGTATGCTTAGGGGGTAAGGATGCAATTTAGTGCTAATACATCTTGGGGGGGGGGGCATGTTAGCCCTGGGCTCTAGATGACCTTTCCCCGGCACTGGATGCAGCCGCTGTTGGGGCATTCTCACACCCGCAGCCTGAGTGTGAGGTTCATCCGTCTGCGCTGTATAGCGTGGATGGAGGAATCTGTTCCAATTGTGTACGGCCAGACTTAAAGAAGGAGATCCCACTAAAAAAATATATATATTAAAACCCAGCAGCTACAAATACTGCAGCTGCTGACTTTTAATATTAGGACACTTACCTGTCCAGGTCGCCCGCGATGTCGGCAGCCGAAGCCGATCTGTCGCTCGAGGATCGGCTGCTGCCGCCGCCATGCTCGGTAAGGGAATCGGGAAGTGAAACGTTGCGGCTTCACTTCCCGGTTCCCTATTGCGCATGCGTGAGTTGCGCTGTACGTCTTCACTGGTCCCCGCTGTGTTCTGGGAGCCGTGTGTTTCCCAGAAGGCAGCGGGGGGTACAGAGTAGGCGACGGAAGTGGGGTAGATCACCGAGGTGACCCATGCCAGGAAGTGGGAGCAAATATCTGTATTAGACAGGTGCCATGTTGTCGGCGTACATTGGCGTGCGGCGGTCGGCAAGTGGTTAAGAAGGTACCTTGTTTTTTTTAACACTTGTTTAGATTCATGGATACTGCACTCAATAGAGATAAAAAAAAAAAAAGATCCAATAACGGTGTTTTTTGCTCTACTGCACAGCTTTCACATCAGGTTTAGATCACATCATTGATCATAGATCTCATCTTTCCTAAATATAACAAAAACAATTGCCATGTTTTAAAAAAAATGAAATTCTTTTTTTTTTTTTTTTAATGCTGATACATCTCAGTGCTACTCATCTTCTGCAGACTCTTTGCAGCCACTTCATGCCTGTGTGCACTGTAGAGAGGACTACATAGGCTTTCCTAGGGCGGGTTTCCTGATGGTGACAAGTGCAATGTGTACTGAACAGCCAAATGCACATTGGGGGTTATTTACTAAAACTGGAGGGTGCAAAATCTGATGCAACTCTGCTTGGAAACCATCCAGCCTCCAGGTTTTAGCCCACATTCACACTGGGGCTGCGGGAGTGAAGCCCTGCGAGTTCAGCTGAACTCGCACTATTTCACTCCCGCTGGCAGTCCCGATTTTAGCCACGATTTCAAAGACATCTAAAACAGATGTCAATGTAAATCGCGGCTGAAATCGCAAAAAGTAGTACAGAAACTACTTTTTGTAATCGGTGCAGCGCCGCAGGTGCGGCGTCACACCGATTAGAACGGTGCCATTACCGACAATTTGCGGCACATATCGCCGATTTTACATGTCAAATCGCACCAGTGTGAACCAGGGCTTATTTTCAAAGCTTAACCACTTGCCGCCCACCATACAGCACAACGACAGCGGCAAAGTGGTTGTGCTATCCTGATTGAACGTCATATGACGGGATCAGGATAACAAGCCGCTGCGTGCCCCCGGCGGGCACACATTGCGGCGTGTCACTCTGACACACCGCAACTCCGATCTAGGTCTCTGACGGAGACTCTTTACCACATGATCAGCTGTGTCCAATCACGGCTGATCACGATGAGCCGTTAATCGGCTTTTCCTCACTCACGTCTGACAGATGTGAGTGGAGGAGAGCCGATCGGCTGCTATTCTGACGGGGGGACGGGGGGGTCTGTGCCGATTGTTTATCAGCACAACCACTGATGGCTACAAGGTATGGCCTCCCTGGTGGCCATGGGTGGCAATGTGTGCCCACAAATGATGCTAATCAGTGCCCACCAGCAATACCTCCTAATCAGTGATGCCCATCCATCAGTGCCACCTATCAGTGCCACCCATTAGTGCCCATCTGTGCCGCCTATGAGTGCCCATCTGTGCCGCCTATGAGTGCCCATCTGTGCCGCCTATGAGTGCCCATCTGTGCCCAGTATTAGTGCCACCTCATCCACGCTTATCAGTGCCACTTTATCAGTGCCCGTCGGTGAAGGAGTAAACGTACTTATTTACAAAATTTGAGAACAGAAACAAAGAAAAACTTTTTTTTTTTTATTTTCTTTTTTTTTTATTTATTTAGCAACAAATAAAAAACGCAGAGGTGATGAAATGCCACCAAAAGAAAACTATTTGTGGGGAAAAAAATGATAAAAATGTTGTTTGGGTACAGTGTAGCATGACCGCTCAATTGTTATTAACAGCGCTGGAAGCTAAAAATCGGCCTGGGCAGGAAGGCGAGAAAGTGCCCGGTATTGAAGTGGTTAATTGAACAAGGTGACGTTAGAAGCTGATTGGTTACCAGGCACGTCTGCACCAGATTCTGAGTGCTCCAGTTTTAGTAAATCCCCCTCCATTAGTCTCTACAGGAAGTGCCCCTGACACAGGAGCACAATTAGGAGACAGAGACAAAACGTTGTCACCCTATAACAGGAAGTGCATGAACAAGAATCTTTATAAGCAGGATCACCAGGGGTTATTTAACCATTTCAATAGCGGGCACTTTCGCCCCTTCCCGCCCTGGACAATTTTCAGCTTTCAGCGCTGTCACACTTTGAATGACAATTGCGCGGTCATACAACGCTGTACCCAGACTACATTTTTATCATTTTCTTCCCACAAATAGAGCTTTCTTTTGGTGCCATTTGATCACTTCTGGGGTTTTTATTTTTTGCTAAACAAACTAAACAAGACCGACATTTTTGAAAAAAATAAAGTTTTTCTTAGTTTCGGTTATAAAATTTTGTTTTCTCCTTCACTGACGGGCACAGATGAGGGGGCACTGATATGTAGAATTGATGGGCACCAATAGGTGGCACTGACAGGCGGATGTGACGGGCACTGACAGGCGGCACTAATAGGCGGTACTGATTGGCACTGATGGGCGGCACTGATGACGTTTTTGACAGGTGTTACTGTAGGGCACTGATTGGCAATGTGATAGGCACTGTGGTGGGCACTAATTGGCACTTTATTGGGCACTAATAGGTGAGCATGAGGGGGCACTGTCTGGGTACCTTTTTGGCACCTCTGATAGAGCTGTGCTGATAATCAATGTGCTGATTATCAGCACAGACCCCCCCCCCCCTCTGACAGGGAGAGCCGCCGATCGGCTCTCCCTGTCAGCGCGAACCGAGGAATGCCGTTTACCAGCACTTCCTGGTTCACGCAATGATCAGCTGTGATTGGTCACAGCTGATCACATGGTAAGAAGCCTCTGACAGAGGCTCCTAATCACGATTGGAGATGTGGCGCGCCCGACTGACACGCCGCGCTGCGCACCCTCGTGGGCGCGCCCTGGCATGTTATCCTGCTCTACGTCATATGACGCCCAGTCAGGATAACAGAACCACTTCCCGGATGTCAATATGCTATTGACCGAGCGGGAAGTGGTTAAATGAGGCTGCAGGCTTTACCCGCTTCAGGTCCGCCCCATAGCAGTTTTACTATTGTACGTGATCCGGCTCTTCCAGGTAAGGCGCGCACACACACACACGCGCGCCACCGGTGGCTCACTCCCACTGTGATCACACACAGCGGGAGCCAAGCACACTCGATTTCCGCCTGCACCCGCCGAATGTTCAGTTCACAGACAGAACAACGATCGAGTCAGTAGGGAAAGCATCGATCCTGTGTTCCTGCAAAGCGGAGACACCGATCCACGCCTTCCCCTAGTAAAAGCTCCTCCCCCACAGTTTAGAGAAACACTGGCTAGGCATAGTTAACTTTTTTTTAATATTTATTATTATTAATTCATCAGGTTCCATTCGTTTAGATATGGCATTCGTTATTACGGATAATTCGTAATATCAGATAAATTTGTATTTCCAAATATTTGATTTTACGAATATTCTGACATAAATTCATTAAACTGGTTTTCATTCATTCGGATATTTCCGAATTAACGAATTTGTCGAAATTCATAAAAAAAAAAAAAAAAAAAACGAATTCGGAATGAAACAAATTGCACATGTCTAATGTTAACCCCTTCCCAGCCAGTGTCATTAGTACAGTGACAGAGCATATTTTTAGCACTTATCACTAGACTTGTGCACAACGGAAAAATTTGTTTAGTTTTGGTTCGTTTCTTTTCGGTCCTGTTGATTCGTAATTTTGCTAGACGGGATTTTTCGTGTTCGGACTAATTCATATTTTCGCAAGCGACATTTTCCGTTGAATCGGAATGATTCGTATTAATGTAAGCCTTATTTTTCGTTGATTTATAATTCGTACTTTCGGTAGAGTACGTTGTTTTTCGTTGATTCTGGACACAACTACTACTTTCGTAACTTTTTTTGGGTTTGTTGATTCGTAATTTTCCGTGTCTCTCTCACGACGACGCTGCCTATTATGCCTAATGTGCTTCGAATGGATTTGTACTTTTCTAAATACATAGCGGTTATTTGTAACGATTCGAAATCTCGTATTTTACTTTCGTTTTTTACATGCGGCTATGGGCTCCGCCCCTGTACACCATTTTGAGAGGGAGTTCAGCACAGTGAGGGAGAAACAGAGAGCAGAGTGTTATTGCGCTTCGTATGGATTCGTACATTCGTAACTTTTTTCATAACGAATTATGCCGAAGACATTCGGGCATTCGCTATTTTGCGGTATAATTTATTTCGGATTCGGTTTTATTCGTAATTGCTTTGTTCGGAAATTCGAATGCTTCCGAATGTCCGAAAGTTGCTAAATTCAGACGCATTTCGATTTGTTACGAAACAAATTGCACAAGCCTAGTTATCACGCCATTAGTGTGACTGGTCCCCAAAAAAGTGTCAGTTAGTATCCAAATTGACCGCAGCAAAATCGCATTCCCACTATAAGTTGCTGATCACCACTATTACTAGTAAAAAAAAATAATAAAAATATCCCATAGTTTGTAGACACTATAACCAATGAATATACACTTAGGCCCCTTTCACACTGGGACAGGAGGTGCGCTGGCGGTATAGCGCCGCTATTTTTAGCGGTGCTATACCGTCGGAATTGCGGCAGTATTCGGCCGCTAGCGTTGTGGTTTTAACCCCCGCTAGCGGGCGAAAAAGGGTCTGCAGAGGCGCATTGCCGGCGGTATAGCCGCGCTGTCCCATTCATTTCAATGGGCAGGAGCGGTGGAGGAGTGGTATACACACCGCTCCTCTCACCGCTCCAAAGATGCGGCTAGCAGGACTTTTTTTACCGTCCTGCTAGCGCACCGCCTCAGTGTGAAAGCACTCGGAGCTTTCACACTGAGACTGCAGGGCAGGAGTTTTTCAAGCGGTATTTAGGCGCTATTTTTTAGCGCTAAAACGCCTGAAAAACTCCTCAGTGTGAAAGGGGCCTTATTGGGATTTTTTTTACCCAAAATACGTAGCAGAATACATATTGGCCTAAACTGATGAAGTAATTTTTCTACTTTTTTTTCCCCCACAAATTGAGCTTTCTTCTGGTGGTATTTGATCACCTCTGCGGTTTTTATTTTTAACGCTATAAACAAAAAAGAGCGACAATTTTGAAAAAAAAATTATAAAAATTATATTTTTTACTTTCTGCTTTAAAGCATATTCAATAAAAAAAATTAAAAAAAAAAATCGAATTTCTTCATGAATTTAGGAAAATTTGTATTCTGCTACATGTTTTTGGTAAAAAATAATAATCCCAAAAAGTGTTTATTGATTGGTTTGCACAAAGGTTATAGTGTCTGCAAACTATGGGATCGATTTATGGAATTTTTATTTATTTTTTACAAGTAATGGAGGCGATGAGCAACTTGTAGCGGAACTGCGACATTGTGGCGGACAAATCTGACACTTTTTTGGGGACCAGTGACACTAATACAGAGATCAGTGCTAAAAATATGCACTGTCACTGTACTAATGTCACTGGCTGGGAAGGGGTTAACATCAGGGGCGATGACTGCTGGGCTCTGAAGAAGAAGCTTAATGCTTCGAAACGCGTAAGCCGGCAGTGGCCCTCATCATATCCGCGGTGCCTCTGTGGAGTATGGTTTCGATTCTCTACTTTCAGCTGCCATCAACCTAAAATGTCATTTTACTGCGACTTTCTGCTACTTTTGTGAGTAGTTTTTATTCTTTTCTAAATAAAATCAATCCTAAATGATTATGCACTAGGCTGGTGCACCCTTGTTTCTTTTCTTCAGGGGCGATCAACCCTGCCGTCGTAATACCTACAGTGGGCGGTCTGCAAGCAGGTAATACAGTGATAAGCTCCCTCTTGTGGCCATAATGTGGTATTTTCCTAAAAAAAAAACAACATAACCAGGAAAAAAAAATACTGCAATATGGCCACTAGATGGCGATCATAGGAAATCAGTGTTTTAAAGTGGTTGTAAACCCTGTTGAGAATTTTTTTTTTTAACTAACCTGCAAGACAAAGCTATAATGAGCTAGTATGACTAGCATACTAGCTCATTATGTACCACTTACCTTAGATCGGGGCCCCCGAGGTCGTCAGTGTCCCTCCTCTAGCCGCATCCAACGCTGCGGCGATAGCCGGAATGTTACTTCCGGGTATCGCTGCTGCAGCCAATCACAGCGCCGCTCCGGCGCTGTGATTGGCCGGGGCGGCGAAGACGTGACTCCGCGCATGCGCCGTCGAATTCGGCTACGTCGTCGAATGTTGCGACCTAGCCGAATTTGTGAATGGGGTTAACCTCATGCGCATGCGCGTGACGTCAGCGTCGCCGCTTTTAAATGCAAATATCTCCTTAACCGTGTAGGTTAAGGAGATATTTCATGCACCTACAGGTAAGCCCTGATCTAGGCTTACCTGTAGGTCTTTGTTTATAAAGTGGGTTTACAACCACTTTAAACAAATATGATCATAGTTATTGGGTGGGCTGGGCAAATGCCTGTGACATTGATTAGACATGTGCACTGCCAAAAAAAAAAAATTGTTCGTTTTTGTTTCATTCGTTTTTTTTGTTTTATTTGAAAAATTTGAAAAATTCGAAAAATTCGAAAACTTGCAAAATAAGAAAGGAAAAATCAGGAAATTCGAAAGAACGAAAATCTGAAAATCCCCCCCAAAAAAAGCCGTTAGTGAACATAACGAAAACGAATTTATCTGAAGTTACAAATTATTCTTAATAACGAATGCCGAATCTAAACAAATGCAACGAAACGAAATAATACAGTAATACGTTTTTATTATTAATGTTAATTATTAATTTGTTACGTTCCATTTGTTTAGATGCGGCATTCGTTATTAAGAATAATTCGTAACTTCAGATAAATTCGTATTCGTTACGTTCACTAGCAGCCAAATTTGAAAGGAAATTCCAATACCCATCATATTGATATTCGGAAATTCGTTATTATTGACTAATAATTTCCAAATATTGACGAATTTCCTAATATTAATATTTGGAAATTCATTAATATTCGTTAATATTTGGAAGTTATTAGTTAATAACTATTAAATTATAGGTATTGGAATTTCCTTTCAAATTTGACTGTTGGTGAACGTAACGAATATGAATTTATCTGATATTACGAATTATCCGTAATAATGAATGCCGTATCTAAACAAATGGAACGTAATGAATTAATAATAATAAATAACTATAATAAATAATAAAAATATTATATAATTATTATTTATTATTATTTTGTTCCGTTCCATTTGTTTAGATTCGGCATTCGTTATTCAGAATCATTCGTAACTTTAGATGAATTCTTATTTGTTACATTTAATGTAACAAATAAGAATCTAAAGTTACAAATTATCCTTAACGAATGCCGAATCTAAAAAAATGTAACGGAATGAAATAATAATAAATAATAATACGTTTTTATTATAAATTATTGCTATTTATTATTATTAATTCGTTTACATACAGCATTCGTTATTACAGATAATTTGTAACATCAGATAAATTCGTTTCGTTACGCTCACTAACAGTCAAATTTTATGGAACTTACAATACTTATAATTTAATAGTTAGTTAATAACTAATAATTTCCAATTCCAAATATTAATATTCGTTAATATTTGGAAATTCGTTAATTATTAACGAATATTTATATTCGGAAATTATTAGTTAATAATAACCAACGCATTTCCGAATATTAATATTCGTTAATATTTGTTAATATTCAGAAATATTTAGAAATTCGTTAATATTCTGAAATTATTAGTTAATAATAACGAATTTCTGAATATTTCCGAATATTAACAAATATTAATGAATTTCCGAATATTAATATTCGGTAATAATAACTAACAAAATTCGTTAATATTTGGTAATATTCGGAAATATTCAGAAATGTGTTAGTTAATATTCGGAAATTATTAGTTAAATTTCTGAATATTTCCGAATATTAACAAATATTACTGAATTCCCGAATATTACTGAATTCCCAAATATTACTGAATTCCCAAATATTACTGAATTCCCAAATATTAACGAATTCCCAAATATTAACGAATTCCCAAATATTAACGAATTCCCAAATATTAACGAATTCCCAAATATTAACGAATTCCCAAATTTGTCTAAATTTGTTAAAAAAACGAATTTGTAACGAAACGAATTGCACACGTCTAACATTCATCCAAGAAATACTGATGAAATGTAAAGATCTTAGCGGTCAATGTGTTTTTATTGAGTTTCTATTATAAAATTCTGATTAAAAATGCCAAAGAAGATTACATTTGGTTTTTTTTCCTGCAGGATCAAGAACTGGAGAGCCTGGCCGCCATCGAGGCTGAGCTGGAAAACGTCGCCCACAAACTGCATGATTTGAGGAGGGGATGAACTGCGACCCAACAATAAAAAAATAAAATAAAAAAAATAAATACACAGCATTGCACCTTTTTACATGCGTGTTCTACATTAACCCTACGACCGCCATCGGCAAAACGCATTGCGAACCCTTATGGCAGGATTGGGGTTAAAGAGAACCTTTTTCACGAAAGAGACTTAGAGGCCGCCAATGCTGACCATCCTTCTTAAAATGCTAACCGCCTGGCTGTCATCAATCAGAGCCTGGAGTCTCAGAACAAGCATGCAGACCGGGACTTCCCTCCGAATTTTCCTGACCTGCACGCTTGTGCCGAGTCCGCGACTCGAAAAGTTTCCAAGCCAGGAGGTCAGTAGAACAGCCATTTTCAGGAGGATCAATGGCCGCCCCCGTAAGGATCTCATGACGAGTTTACTTTAAACATGCACTTGTTTTATTTCATTGTTCTCACCAGTCTGTCATACAGGAAGGTCATCACACATTTCTGGGGGGGAGATTAGCTCTTGGCTCAGATTATTTTCCGATCCATTTTCAGGCGCAATACGAAGGTGTCCGATGAGAAGGGATGAATCTGATGACATCTCAGTTTTTTTTCCCCTCTATGGCTTCAGTTTGGACGTTAAACGCTTTTTAGTACAACTGTCATTTTTATGTTAGATTGACATATTGCAATAACTTGTTACTTTTTGATTAAATCTGGGAGTGGAGGTCTATTCTGTTGTAAAAATAATTTACAGGGAAATAAAATACGATTTTTTTCCTTTGCGTCTCGTGTTTCATTTGCTACATTGTTTTGTGCATCAAATTTACACTATAAAAAGGCCAAGACTGTTGACCACCCTCCAAATGATGGAGTTCAGGTGTTCCCAGTGAAGGGAAAGGTAATACTGCATCATACAAAGACATTATTATATGGTGGATCGAGGTCTGGATCCGGACCGAGCCACTGTCCCAATCTGGACCCATGGTGGCACCGCTTAGGAGCCTTCCTTTCTAAATGGCAGATCATGGTCCGGATCGAACCAGAGTACCAATCCGGACACATGGTCGCACCGCTTAGGTGTCTTCCTTTCTAAATGGCGGATCGCGGTTCCGGACCGAGCCACTGTCCCAATCTGGACCCATGGTTGCATCGCTTAGTAGCATTCCTTTCTAAATGGTGGACCGCGGTCCGGATCTGGGCCGAGCCACTGTGCCACCTGGACCCATGGTGGCACCGCTTAGGAGCCTTCCTTTCTAAATGGCGGACCGCGGTTCCGGACCGAGCCACTGTCCCAATCCAGACCCATGGTCGCACCACTTAGGAGCCTTCCTTTCCCCCACTGCTGTCATTCTCAAGGCAGCATGGAAAACGGGAAGCAGGGGGTAGCAATGATAGAGCAGGAGGCACAGCCACAATGGATGAAGAACGGGAGCTTGCATGAGTTAACGTGCCAGATTAACCAGCAGGTGATTGGTTGCTAGGACACTGGGCCTAGCAACGAATCACCAACTTGTAATTTGGAAAAGTTATCCTCATTAGCCCCCATCCAGTGCTGCTGTGCCTTCTGGCTGCTCTCCGCTCTCTGTAAGGTGGCCAAGAGGACATGGCTGTAAATAGGGGGAGGTGTAATGTGAAGGTGGCAGTGCTGTATGCGTGTGATTTGAAGGGGGTGGCAGATGTGAAGGGGCAGGACACATTATTGTGGCAGGAGGGTGATGTGAAAGGGGAGCAGTACTCTGGGGGGGCGGGAAATGTGAAGGGGGCAAGTGGGGGAGATGTAAAGGGAGCAGTGCTGTGGGGAGGGACGTGAAGGGAGGCAAGTGCTGGTGGGAAAGTAGATTGGTAGGAGGGCAGGGGTTTGATGTAAAGGGGAGCAGTGCTGGGGTGGGGAGATGTTAGGGGGGGCGAGATGTAAAGGGAAGCAGCGAAGGGGGCAGTACTGTGGAGGGAGATCTGAAGAAGGGCAGTGCTGTCCGGGGAAGATGTGATGTAAAGGGGGCAGTGCTGGGGGGCGATTGTAAAGAGGGGCAGTGCTTTGGGGGGGGTCATGTGATGTAAAGGGGGCAGTATTGTAGATGGAGATCTGAAGGGGGGCAGTGCTGTGGAGGGGGGGTGATTTGAAGCAGGTCTGTGCTGTGGGAGGAGAGATGTGATGTAAAGGGGGGCAAGTGCTGTGGGGGGGTAATGTAAAGAGGGGGCAAGTGATGTGAAGGGGGGCATTCTTTATTTTGAGGGGGGTTAATGCAAAGGGGGCAGTGGACCTTAATGTGAAGGGGAAACTGAAGTTAAGTGGGGGACTGAGGGCGCTGATGTGAGAATGGTGGTGGTTGTTATATAAAATGAGGGGGGGGGCTGTGATGAGAAGGATGTGAGAAATTGCAACAATATGCGATTCAGACTTCGGCTGAAAGAAAATTTTACTGATGGGAACTCCGTGAATTTTATCTCAATACCCCCGTTTTAGACAATTGTGGTCTTCCCACCTCTTGATAACAGTTTGGGGAAGACCCTTTTTCGGTTTCACCGTGACTGTGCCCCTGTGTACGAAGCCAGCTCCATAACGACATGGATGACCAGTTTGGTGTGAAGGAACACGAGTGTCCTACAAAGAACGCGGACCTCTACCCTACTGAATACCTTTGGGATAGATTGGAACCGATAGTGAGCCAGGTTTTCTCTCAACCAACATCAGTACCTCACCTCATAAATGGGGACACAAATTCCCTCAGCTCAACAAAATCTTGTAGAAAGCCTTTCCAGGACATAAGAGGGTGTTATAGCCACAAAGAGGGACAAAATCCATATGAATGGCCATGGGGGATGGAGGGCAACTCCGTATTAATAGCCATGGATTTGAAATAGGATGTCCAACAGGCTGATACAGGTGTGATGATCGGGAGTCTCCAATGAAGGGTACTGTTAATAATACATCATACAAAAAAATTGTAGAGAATTGCGCTTTTCCAGCATTGTGGCAACAGTTTGGGAAAGGTCCTTTTCTGTTCCGGCATGACTGTGCCCCTGTTTACAAAGCCAGCTCCATAAAGACATTGATTGACCAGTTTGGTGTGGAGGTAGTGGAGTGTTCTGCATAGTACTGACCTCAGTCCTACTGAACACCTTTGGGAGGCATTTGAATGCGGAGGGTGAGCCAGGTCTTCTCATCCAACATCAGTACCTAACCTCACAAATAGGCACAAATTCCCACAGATACTCCAAAATCTTGTGGAAAGCCTTCCCAAAGGAGTGGAGGATATTATAGCTGCAAAGGGGGAGCAACTCCTTATTAAATTGCCATGTGGGGATGGGAGGGGGGCTTCCCAGAAAAGTGGAAGATGTCAAAGCCACAAAGAAGGACCAACTCCATACAATTGGCCATGGGGGATAAAGGACAACTCCATACAATTGGCCATGGGGGATAAAGGACAACTCCATACAATTGACCATGGGGGATAGAGGACAACTCCATACAATTGACCATGGGGGATAAAGGACAACTCCATATTAATGGCCATGAATTTGAAATGGGATATCCAAAACAGGCTTATACAGGTGTGATGGTCAGGTCAGGTGTCTCCAAAGAAGGGTTCTGTTAATACATCATACAAAGACATTGAGAGAATTGTGGTCTTCTAGCCTTGTGGTAATAGCCCGTTTGTGTTCCAGCATGTTCCCGTGTGTACAAAGCCAGCTCAATAAAGACATGGTTTTCCCAGTCTAGTGTGGAGGTGTCCTGACCTCAACCCTACTGAACACCTCTGGGATAAATCAAATCGCTGATGGTAAGCCAGGCCTTCTCAATCACCATCAGCACCTCACCTTTCATATCGGCACACATTGCTATGGACAACCTCCATAATCTCGGGGAAAGTATTCCCAGAAGAGCGGAGGATGTTACAGCTGGGGGACCAACGTCATATTAATGGCCATGATTTTGGATTAGGATGTCCAACAAGCTCATTTGGGTGTGACGGTCAGTGTTCAAAGACTTTTGGCCACATGGTGCAATTTTCTTTTGTAGACCTCAGCTTTGTGTATTGACGTCAAACTCAGGTCATCAGATTCCAATTATTCTGAACAAGTGTCAGAATTCCTATCTCTATACTCTAGCAAGCGAAGGAGGAAGGGACAGGGGAATGGAAGGAGGAAGGGGGCATGAAATGGGGAAGGTAAAGGAAAGGGGAAGCGAGAATGGAAGGGATAGGGGAAGCGAGAATGGAAGGGATAGGGGAAGAGAGAATGGAAGGGATAGGGGAAGAGAGAATGGAAGGGATAGGGGAAGAGAGAATGGAAGGGATAGGGGAAGAGAGAATGGAAGGGATAGGGGAAGAGAGAATGGAAGGGATAGGGGAAGAGAGAATGGAAGGGATAGGGGAAGAGAGAATGGAAGGGATAGGGGAAGCGAGAATGGAAGGGATAGGGGAAGCGAGAATGGAAGGGATAGGGGAAGAGAGAATGGAAGGGATAGGGGAAGAGAGAATGGAAGGGATAGGGGAAGAGAGAATGGAAGGGATAGGGGAAGAGAGAATGGAAGGGATAGGGGAAGAGAGAATGGAAGGGATAGGGGGAAGAGAGAATGGAAGGGATAGGGGAAGAGAGAATGGAAGGGATAGGGGAAGAGAGAATGGAAGGGATAGGGGAAGAGAGAATGGAAGACGTAGGGGGAAGCGAGAATGGAAAGGCAAAGTGAAGGGATAAAGGATGGGGGAAGGGGCAGGAAAAGGGGGAAGGGACAAGGGGAAAAGCAAAAGGGGCAGGGGGGAAAGCAAAGGGGCAGGGAGGGGGGGGGGGAGAAAGGGGGAGGAATAAGGCAAGGGAAGAAAGGGAAAGGGGGGAGGAATGGGGGAACGGACAGAAGGAGAA
Source organism: Rana muscosa (assembly GCA_029206835.1). NCBI lineage: Eukaryota > Metazoa > Chordata > Amphibia > Anura > Ranidae > Rana > Rana muscosa. Next base: position 234,516,978 of record CM055126.1, read on the forward strand.
ATAGAAGAGGAAGGCAAGGGGCAGGGGAAAGAGAAGGGAAGAAGGAAGGCAAGGGGGCAGGAGGAAGGCGAGGGGGCAGGAGGAAGGCGGAAGAAGGAAGGGGCGAAGGGAAGGCAGGGGAAGGGGGAAGGAGAAAGGAGGAAGGGAAGTGGCTGGGGAAGGAGAAAGGAGGAAGAAAAGGGGCAGGGGAAGGGGGGCGAAAAGGGGCAGGGGAAAGGGGGCGAAAAGGGGAAAGGGGGCGAAAAGGGGAAAGGGGGCGAAAAGGGGAAAGGGGGCGAAAAGGGGAAAGGGGCAGGGGGACGAAAAGGGGCAGGGGGGACGAAAAGGGGCAGGGGGACGAAAAGGGACAGGGGGACGAAAAGGGACAGGGGGACGAAAAGGGACAGGGGGACGAAAAGGGACAGGGGGACGAAAAGGGACAGGGGACGGGGGAAAGAAAAGGGACAGGTGAAAGGGGAAAGAAAAGGGACAGGTGAAAGGGGAAAGAAAAAAGGGACAGGTGAAAGGGGAAAGAAAAAAGGGACAGGTGAAAGGGGAAAGAAAAAAGGGACAGGGGAAAGGGGAAAGAAAATGGGAAAGAAAAGGGGCAAGGGGTAAAAAAAGGGGGCAGGGGGGGAAAAGGGGCAAGGGGGGAAAAAAGGGGCAAGGGGGGAAAAAGGGGGCAAGGGGGAAAAAGGGGGCAAGGGGGAAAAAGGGGGCAAGGGGGAAAAGGGGGCAAGGGGGAAAAAGGGGGCAAGGGGGGGAAAAAAAGGGGGCAAGGGGGAAAAAAGGGGGCAAGGGGGAAAAAAGGGGGCAAGGGGGGAAAAAGGGGCAAGGGGGGAAAAAAGGGGCAAGGGGGAAAAAAGGGGCAAGGTGGGAAAAAAGGGGCAAGGGGGGGAAGAAGGGGCAAGTGGGGGGGAAGGGGCAAGGGGGGAGGGGCAAGGGGGGAAGGGGCAAGGGGGGGAAGGGGCAAGGGAAAAAAAAGGGGCAAGGGGAAAAAAAAGGGCAAGGAAAAGGGGGAAGAAAAGGGGCAGGGGAAGAGAGAAGAAGTAAAGGGGCAGGGGAAGAGAGAAGAAGTAAAGGGGCAGGGGAAGAGAGAAGAAGTAAAGGGGCAGGGGAAGAGAGAAGAAAAGGGGCAGGAAAAGGGGGAAGAAAATGTGCAGGGGAAGGGGGAAGGAAAGGTACAGGGGCAGGTTAAAGAGGAAGGGAAGGGACAGGTTAAAGAGGAAGGTGCAGGGACAAGGGAAGGGGAAAGAAAAGGGGCAGAGGGAAGGGGGGGGGGGAGAAAAGCATGGGAACATGATCATTCTAAGCAATGACAGCCTGCATGATTTTATTGTGACAGTTGCACCTTAAGCTGTGAAAGGTCCTAGAGGTCCCAAAACCTGTAAGGACTGTTACTCTCAGAGAAGCCTACATGCCATAATATAACCACAATCTGAAAAATAACATATAAAGTCATAGCCTGGATCATTTACTAAGACAGTACAATTGTCAGTGTTCACCTACTGCTACGGAACCAAGAGACGATTGGCTCCCCGGGGTTAGCACAGTGTACCCGCTGTTCATCCCGTTTTTCCAACTTCTGCAATAAATTCTTGACGCAGTGCTACAAGTCATAGAGTACATCCGTTTTAATCAGCAGGACAATTGCAACAGTATATACATTATTATATATATAAAAAAAAAAAAAAGTCAAAATTTTCACTTGCACTAAAAACAATAGTAGAAGGCCCATCCGTACGACGGGGTGAAATGACATGGAAGTGTTTGTGTAATTGACAGAGGCGTGGTGCAGTTCATGTGGCGCCAGCCTCTCTCTCTCTCTCTCTCTCTCTCTCTGTGTGTGTGGCAGTCTCATTTACCCGCGGCAGGAAGGATTAGTGATCAGATTTGAACAGAGCAAGGTGTTGAGTACTAAAGAGCATTAAAACAATAAATCCAAAAAAAATAATAATTTGAAAGTCTACTAATTACATCACCAGCGGCTGACTGACTGGATAATATTTACTATCTGCATTTACAGAATAAAATTTCTCTCTTTAAAAATAATTCCATTTTTTTTTTCTAAATCATTTTGAAGAGTCCGGCTTCCGGGTCTCTCTGGTATTTTTTTTTTTTTCTTTTAACGCTGACATCGGTACCTTTGTCTTTTTTTTTTTTTATTTTTTATTAGTGCACTTTTTTCTTTAGGATATTTTGGATAGTCTCGCCGGGAGAGTAGAGGGGGTATCCGTGCAATGGCCCCCTGATGAAGTGTTTTTTGTTTTACCCAACAAGTGCAGAGGTGGAAAAAAAAAAAACTGCATTCCGTTAACCGGCTGCGCGGCGGGTAAATGCCCGGACTCGTCAGGACTGATTTATAAGTGCTCAGATGTTGTCGCAAAGAAAAAAAAAAAAAGACTCCTGTCCCTGAAATTGCCCAGCTTCTCCTCTCTGTGTCCATTGTCTGTCACATTTGCGGTGTTATTGAGACGACGCCTTGGTCGCCAAAGACGCCACGCAGTGCTGCTGGAAGCTGGTGGATACGGCAGAATTACATGCTAGTCTCTGGCTTTGCAGCTTGACGGCTCCGCTGGCGTCGTTCTCCACCCCCCAGGGCTCTAGTCTAGCAGGGGCACAGCACAGACGATCTCCCAGGATGCCGCTGGTCTGCTCCGGCTGAGGTTTACTGGCATTCTGTTCCGGACGCTGAAGGAGGGTGGCGATATGGTTCAAAAGGTCCCCAAAAAACTCCGGAACACCTTCGTATCCTGAAACACAGAAGGCACCATGAGTCATTGTGCGACAACACACTTCACGTTATTTAGGACTAAAATGAACCTGTTGGGACAAACACTATATCACCAAAAGTATTGGGACACCTGCCTCTATATACACACACGCGCGCGCGCACACTTTAATGGCATCCCAGTCTTAGTCCGTAGGGTTCAATATTGAGTTAGCCCACCCACCCCTTCAATTCTTCTGGGAAGGCTGTTCACAAGGTTTAGGAGGGTGTCTATGGGAATGTTTGACCATTCCTCCAGAAGCGCATTTGTGAGGTCAGGCACTGATGTTGGACGAGAAGACCTGGCTCGCAGTCTCCACTCTAATTCATCCCAAATGTGTTCTATCGGGTTGAGGTCAGTACTCTGTGCAGGCCAGTCAAGTTCCTCCACCCCAAACTCACTCATCCATGTCTTTATGGACCTTGCTTTGTGCACTGGTCCAAATCATTTGGTGGAGGGGGGATTATGGTGTGGGGTTGTTTTTCAGGGGTTGGGCTTGGCCCCTTAGTTCCAGTGAAGGGAACTCTTAAGGCGTCAGCATACCAAGACATTTTGGCCAATTTTATGCTCCCAACTTTGTGGGAACAGTTTGGGGATGGCCCCTTCCTGTTCCAACATGACTGCTCACCAGTGCACAAAGCAAGGTCCATAAAGACATGGATGAGCTAGTTTTGGGTGGAGGAACTTGACTGGCCTGCACAGAGTCCTGACCTCAACCCGATAGAACACCTTTGGCATGAATTAGAGCGGCGACTGCGAGCCAGGCCTTCTCGTCCAACATCGGTACCTGATCTCACAAACACGCTTCTGGAAGAATGGTCAAAGATACCCATAGACACCCTCCTAAACCTTGTGGACGGCCTTCCCAGAAGAGTTGAAGCTGTTATAGTCGCAAAGGGCGGGGCCAACTCAATATTGAACCCTACGGACTAAGACAGGGATGCCATTAAATTTCATGTGCGTGTAAAGGCAGGTGTCCCAATACTTTTGGTAATATAGTGTAAGTGCTGGAGCTGCCATTGTTGGCTCTGGAGATTGTCATTCTTGCTTTGCTGTAAAAAGCACACACGCCTAGTGCATTACTGTAACCTTTATTGACCAAAAGAACACACAAAAACATACTCACAAAATGTTGCTGAATGATGAGCGTCAAATCACATTAAGTCCACTCCAGCACTGGGACGACATCATATAGCTCAAACGGTCCCTTGATATACCAGGTTTACATGTTTCGGGGGACTTTCCCCCTTCCTCAGAGGTTTTTGGTTCTGAGGAAGGGGGTGCATCCCCCGAAACACGCAAGCCTGTTATATCAAGGGACCATGTGAGCTACAGGTCATTGATTAACCTCCACCTTTCAACCTTACCTACTGAATTCTCCCATTGTTTTTCTCAGTGAAGGGCGGCTTTACTGAACAATAGGGAACCTCAGGAGTCAGGAAGAGGCGGGTTCAAACACGACTTATAGTAAGGGTCAAGATTTGCATATACCTTCAGCTGCTGCTATGTCTGGATCTAGTCTCGTCTCTCTCCCTCTCTTTCCTCTCTCCTCTCCCTCTCCTTCCTCTCGTGTCCCTCTCCCTCTCCTTCCTCTCGTGTCCCTCTCCCTCTCCTTCCTCTCGTGTCCCTCTCCCTCTCCTTCCTCTCGTGTCCCCTCTCCCTCTCCTTCCTCTCGTGTCCCTCTCCCTCTCCTTCCTCTCGTGTCCCTCTCCCTCTCATTCTGCCTCTCCCGCCTCTCCCTCTCCTGCCTCTCCCGCCTCTGCCTCTCCCTCCCTCCCTCTCCTGCCTCTCCCTCCCTCCCTCTCCTGCCTCTCCCCTCCCTCCCTCTCCTGCCTCTCCCTCCCTCCCTCTCCTCCTGCCCTCCCTCCCTCCCTCCCCTCTCCTCTCCTGCCTCTCGTCTCTCTCCCTCCCTCTCCTGCCTCTCGTCTCTCTCCCTCCCTCTCCTGCCCTCTCGTCTCTCGTCCTCCCTCTCCTGCCTCTCGTCCTCCCTCTCCTGCCTCTCGTCCTCCCTCTCCTGCCTCTCGTCCTCCCTCTCCTGCCTCTCGTCCTCCCTCTCCTGCCTCTCGTCCTCCCTCTCCCGCCTCTCGTCCTCCCTCTCCCGCCTCTCGTCCTCCCTCTCCCGCCTCTCGTCCTCCCTCTCCCGCCTCTCGTCCCTCCCCTCTCCCGCCTCTCGTCCTCCCTCTCCCGCCTCTCGTCCTCCCTCTCCCGCCTCTCCCGCCTCTCGTCTCTCTCCCGCCTCTCTCCCGCCTCTCGCCTCTCTCCCGCCTCTCTCCCGCCTCTCGCCTCTCTCCCGCCTCTCGCCTCTCTCCCGCCTCTCGTCTCTCTCCCGCCTCTCGTCTCTCTCCCGCCTCTCGTCTCTCTCCCGCCTCTCGTCTCTCTCCCGCCTCTCGTCTCTCTCCCGCTCTCGTCTCTCTCCCGCCTCTCGTCTCTCTCCCGCCTCTCGTCTCTCTCCCGCCTCTCGTCTCTCTCTCTCCCGCCTCTCTCTCTCCTCTCCCGCCTCTCTCTCTCCCTCTCCCGCCTCTCTCTCTCTCCCTCTCCCGCCTCTCTCTCTCTCCCTCTCCCGCCTCTCTCTCTCTCCCTCTCCCGCCTCTCTCCCTCTCCCGCCTCTCTCTCTCTCCCGCCTCTCTCTCTCTCTCCCGCCTCTCTCTCTCTCCCCCCGCCTCTCTCTCTCTCCCGCCTCTCTCTCTCCCCCTCTCCCGCCTCTCTCTCTCTCTTCCTGTCTCTCCTGCCTCTCCTTCCTCTCGTCTCTCTCTCTCTCCTTTCCTTTCGTCTCGCTCTCTCCTGCCTCTCCTTCCTCTCGTCTCTCTACTTCCTCTCATCTCTCTCTCCCTCCTTCCTCTTGTCTTGTCTCTCTCCTTCCTTTCATCTCGGGAGGGGAAGAAGCAAATCGGCTCTTGCCTCTCCCATCCGTGTGAGGAAGGATGATGGGGAAACTGTCAGTGCAGGCTCTAGGCTGTACAAGAGAGACACTGTCAGCTCAGAGTCCTGCTGAGGAGGCACTGAAAGGTGGTACTGATAGGTGGCACTTAAAGGCGGCATTGATGAGCACTGATAGACAGCACTGATAATCAGTGCCCCGATTATCAGTGCAAACAATGTACTGACAGTATTGCCGGGTAACGGCTCTTCTTTCCTCCCACAAACATAGCGTCAGAGAAAAAGGACTAGCGATACAAGGCAAGTCTCTTTTCATGCGATCAGCTGATCACATGGCAAAGGGCCGCTGTGATTGTCCCTTTACTGTGATAAGCTGCGTCCGACACAGCAGTCACAGAGCGCGCTGGATGTGCGCCCCAGTGGGCAGGTGGAAGGCAGGGTTCTGGGAGGATGTCCATGGACGCCCTTTCCAAAACTGGGGCCCTTCATGCTTTCCTGCACCGGGGGTCCTGAAGATTATAGTTACAGTACGTCTCTGCTAAGACTAATTCTTTCTCCCCTCCCACCCAGTCCATAACTCCTCCTCAATAGCTTTGGCAATGCTAAAATGTATCTGGTCTTGCCAAGAAAGCTTACTTGAATTTGAGCAAGACAAAAATCGAAATATAATATATATATATATGAAAGAAAAATAATAATAATAATATGTGTATGTGCCTGTCTGTTCATGTCTTCATCGACCAGAAACCTTTGATTTTCTGAAGAATCAGTATTTAGTTTGTGAAGGTGAGAGCGTTGATCATTTTGTATTTCATCGGCTCGTCATAGAACTGCTCTTGCCCTTTTAATTAGCTCCTCCATGGAGAATGCACCTTCTCATCCTGATGCTAGGTGGACCAAGCATACATGATATTCATCTCTGACCGCGGCTAGGACTAATCTGTAAAACCGATAATGAAAACGGATCGAGTTTGCTGCATATTTATGCTGGAGAGAGAACAACAGTTCATTGTTATGCAGTTTCACTGCACTATGGAAGGGAAGAAGAAGCAGAGATCTCTTCATATTAATACCGGGATGTCATTAACATGGATGGAGGTGCTGGAACATTCTGCAGCTTCTGCGTTCCTTGTACTTGCCTGCACTGTGTTCTAGAGATCATATAACATGTACAGAGTGGAAAAGGTCACAGTGAGCAACCATATGAAAAGTGGCTATAGGAGGCTCATATATTGTATGATTGGCATCCTACAAGACCTGAATTGACACTTTTGTAACCTAAGGGCTACAAAAAAAAAAAAGAAAAAAAGAAAATGCAGAACTTATTTGCTAGTACCGAACAATTCATCTATTCAAATGCTGCAAGAACAGAAAAATGGCGTTGGTGATCTAACAAAAATCCAATGAGATCCTACCTTCCCCTGTAGTGAGCTGACAACGCTGCTTATGCTGCACTGAAATCTCAAGCAGGGTTGTCAGCCCCGCCCAGTTCTCCTCTGCTGGACTACAGAACACGCCCTGCTTTGAGGTGGTAAGCTCGTGCATGGGTGGACGTTGGCAAATGGATTAGGTTTTTATTTTTTGTATTTTTTTGATGCATCTTCTTATGCAGTATTCTTCTGTTCTTTTGTATAGTTTCTCCACTGACGAAGCCATAAGGCGAAACATTTCAGGATATCATACGAATATCTAATCTTTGTTCAACTGGAACTCCTCTTACATGACCACCATAGTGGAGATGTTCAACAAAACTCCACAAATTGTTATGTTTGGTTTTTTAATCATGTTCATAATAAAATTGGTATGGTTTTCATAATTATCTGTAAGCACCGCGATAATCCCCTTACAACCCTTTTTGCAGATTTGACTTCTTGGGGTGAGGTGATGGATACCAGGTGTCTACCTTAGTCGGATACAACTTTACAAACACCCTGCTTATGTTATGGAGGTGAGGATGCGGTGTGGGGGGAGGTGTTCTGTAGTCAAGCAGGACAAAACTACACATCCCTTGAATTCATTAGCTGTAATGTAAGCTGTCCAATCAGCAGAACGGAGGCAGGCAGGTGACATCAAGGTGTTCTAAAGGTCTAGCCACAAATGAATTTTTAGCTTTAGATGGAGTAGAGCAGTGTTAGAAACCTCATCAGGTTTTATTGCAATCTGTGCCCCCAATGGACAGATTTTTCCTCACTTCCTGTCCCAGCTGGCACCAGTCCAGAAACAGAAATGAGGCAAAAAAATCAGATATGTACAGGATGGATAGGGACACAAATGCCAATAAAAAGCCAGATGTTCCAACAGTTCAACTTTACTGTGTAACTGTAAATACCGCGCAGACTCACCTGGGAATGCATTAATGTCGATGACCGCATGCTGGCCCGTCTTATTGTTTATAATGATATCGATGCCGAACAGTGAGATCCCCAGAGCTTGTCGCAGCGCTTTGGAAATGGCGCGAATGACATCATCACTGGGCCGCTCAAACACGCCTTCCACTTTGTCCAACTGAAGCAAAAGAGGAAAATGTTATCGGGGTCATGAAAATAGGATAGGATGTGATGAGACTTGCATCAAGTAAGATTATAATATGAATGGTCAGCCCACTCCGAAGTGATATTTCAGCTACAGGTGGAGTGCAGGGGGGGGGGGGGGGGGATCAGGCCATCCCTGGAATCATGGATCTCTAGGACTCCAGTGATGGAATCTCTTTTTGTCTCCAGATGTTCCGAATTTCCCCCACTGCATTGTCCTAAGCAGGGAAAACCTAAAGTCGACCAACATGTCCACTTTAAGTTTCTCCTAAACTTCCTAGACATGGAGTAGTACTGACAAAGACCTGCGGAGGGAGGGGTGCTGGTATCTGGAAGAATTTCTGTCTTTATGGGTTTTTAATTTTTAAATCTATCGGATAGAGTGGCGACCGCTTGCAATGGCACCAGCAGTTCAGATGCAGAATCTCACTGGAGAGAAGAAGAGAGAGGAAGGGTAGGAGAGGAAAGGGAGATGAGAGACGAGAAGGGAGGAGAAGAGAGACGAGAAGGGAGGAGAAGAGAGACGAGAAGGGAGGAGAAGAGAGACGAGAAGGGAGGAGAAGAGAGACGAGAAGGGAGGAGACGAGAAGGGAGGAGAGAGACAGAGAGAGAGAGAGAGAGAGAGAGAGAGACACGAGAGAGACAGAGAGAGAGAGAGAGAGACGAGAGAGACAGAGAGAGAGAGAGAGAGAGACGAGAGAGACAGAGAGCGAGAGAGACGAGAGACAGAGAGAGAGAGAGACGAGAGAGACAGAGAGACAGAGAGACGAGAGAGACAAGAGAGAGAGACGAGAGAGACAGGAGAGAGAGACGAGAGAGACAGGAGAGAGAGAGACGAGAGAGACAGGAGAGAGAGACGAGAGAGACAGGAGAGAGAGACGAGAGAGACAGGAGAGAGAGAGACGAGAGAGACAGGAGAGAGAGACGAGAGAGACAGGAGAGAGAGACGAGAGAGACAGGAGAGAGAGACGAGAAGGGAGGAGAGAGAGACGAGAGAGACAGGAGAGAGAGACGAGAAGGGAGGAGAGAGAGACGAGAAGGGAGGAGAGAGAGACGAGAAGGGAGGAGAGAGAGACAGGAGAGAGACAGGAGAAGGGAGGAAGGAGAGAGACAGGAGGAGGGAGGAGAGAGAGAGAGACAGGAGAAGGGAGGAGAGAGAGAGAGACAGGAGAAGGGAGGAGAGAGAGAGAGACAGGAGAAGGGAGGAAGGAGAGAGACAGGAGAAGGGAGGAGAGAGAGACAGGAGAAGGGAGGAGAGAGAGACAGGAGAAGGGAGGAGAGAGAGAGAGAGACAGGAGAAGGGAGGAGAGAGAGAGAGAGACAGGAGAAGGGAGGAGAGAGAGAGAGAGACAGGAGAAGGGAGGAGAGAGAGAGACAGGAGAAGGGAGGAGAGAGAGAGACAGGAGAAGGGAGGAGAGAGAGACAGGAGAAGGGAGGAGAGAGAGACAGGAGAAGGGAGGAGAGAGAGACAGGAGAAGGGAGGAGAGAGAGACAGGAGAAGGGAGGAGAGAGAGACAGAAGGGAGGAGAGAGACGAGGAGGAGGAGAGAGAGCGACAGAGAGAGAGAGAGCGACAGAGAGAGAGAGACGAGACGAGAATGAGGAGAGAGAGACGAGAAGGGAGGAGAAGAGAGAGACGAGGAGAGAAGAGAGACGAGAAGGGAGGAGACGAGAAGGGAGGAGAGAGACAGAGAGAGAGAGACGAGAGAGAGAGACGAGAGAAGGGAGGAAGGAGAGAGACAGGAGAAGGTAGGAAGGAGAGAGACAGGAGAAGGGAGGAAGGAGAGAGACAGGAGAAGGGAGGAAGGAGAGAGACAGGAGAAGGGAGGAAGGAGAGAGACAGGAGAAGGGAGGAAGGAGAGAGACAGGAGAAGGGAGGAAGGAGAGAGACAGGAGAAGGGAGGAAGGAGAGAGACAGGAGAAGGGAGGAAGGAGAGAGACAGGAGAAGGGAGGAAGGAGAGAGACAGGAGAAGGGAGGAGAGAGAGAGAGACAGGAGAAGGGAGGAGAGAGAGAGACAGGAGAAGGGAGGAGAGAGAGAGAGAGAGAGAGAGACAGGAGAAGGGAGGAGAGAGACGAGAAGGGAGGAGAGAGACGAGAAGGGAGGAGAGAGACGAGAAGGGAGGAGAGAGACGAGGAGGAGGAGGAGGAGGAGAGAGAGCGACAGAGAGAGAGAGAGAGAGAGAGAGAGAGAGAGAGAGAGACGAGACGAGAATGAGGAGAGAGAGAGACGAGAAGGGAGAAGAGAGAGACGAGAAGAGAGAGAAGAGAGACAGGAGAAGGGAGGGGAGAGAGAGAGAGAGAGACAGGAGAAGGGAGGGGAGAGAGAGACAGGAGAAGGGAGGGGAGAGAGAGACAAAGGGAGGGGAGAGAGAGAGAGAGAGGAGAAGGGAGGAGAGAGAGAGAGACAGGAGAAGGGAGGAGAGAGAGAGAGAGACAGGAGAAGGGAGGGGAGAGAGAGAGAGACAGGAGAAGGGAGGGGAGAGAGAGAGAGAGACAGGAGAAGGGAGGGGAGAGAGAGAGAGACAGGAGAAGGGAGGGGAGAGAGAGAGAGACAGGAGAAGGGAGGGGAGAGAGAGAGAGACAGGAGAAGGGAGGGGAGAGAGAGACAGGAGAAGGGAGGGGAGAGAGAGAGAGACAGGAGAAGGGAGGGGAGAGAGAGACAGGAGAAGGGAGGGGAGAGAGAGAGAGACAGGAGAAGGGAGGGGAGAGAGAGAGAGACAGGAGAAGGGAGGGGAGAGAGAGACAGGAGAAGGGAGGGGAGAGAGAGAGAGACAGGAGAAGGGAGGGGAGAGAGAGAGAGACAGGAGAAGGGAGGAGAGAGAGAGAGACAGGAGAAGGGCGGAGAGAGAGAGAGACAGGAGAAGGGAGGAGAGAGAGAGAGACAGGAGAAGGGAGGAGAGAGACAGGAGAAGGGAGGAGAGAGACGAGAAGGGAGGAGAGAGACGAGAAGGGAGGAGAGAGACGAGAAGGGAGGAGAGAGACAGACAGAGAGAGAGAGACAGAGAGAGAGAGAGAGAGAGAGACACGAGAATGAGGAGGACGAGAAGGACGAGAAGGACGAGAAGGACGAGAAGGACGAGAAGGACGAGAAGGACGAGAAGGACGAGAAGGACGAGAAGGACGAGAAGGACGAGAAGGAGGAGAAGGAGGAGAAGGAGGAGAAGGAGGAGAAGGAGGAGAAAGACGAGAAAGACAAGGAGCAGAAGAGAAGGACGGGGAGGCGGCGAAAGAGGAGAAAGACGAAAAGGAGGAGAAAGACGAAAAGGAGGAGAAAGACGAAAAGGAGGAGAAAGACGAAAAGGAGGAGAAAGACGAGAAGGAGGAGAAAGACGAGAAGGAGGAGAAAGACGAGAAGGAGGAGAAAGACAAGAAGGAGGAGAAAGACAAGAAGGAGGAGAAAGACGAGAAGGAGGAGAAGGACGAGAAGGAGGAGAAGGACGAGAAGGAGGAGAAGGAGGAAGACGAGAAGGAGGAGAAGGAGGAAGACGAGAAGGAGGAGAAGGAGGAAGACGAGAAGGAGGAGAAGGAGGAAGACGAGAAGGAGGAGAAGGAGGAAGACGAGAAGGAGGAGAAGGAGGAAGACGAGAAGGAGGAGAAGGAGGAAGACGAGAAGGAGGAGAAGGAGGAAGACGAGAAGGAGGAGAAGGAGGAAGACGAGAAGGAGGAGAAGGAGGAAGACGAGAAAGAGGAGGAAGACGAGAAAGAGGAGGAAGACGAGAAAGAGGAGGAAGACGAGAAAGAGGAGGAAGACGAGAAAGAGGAGGAAGACGAGAAAGAGGAGGAAGACGAGAAAGAGGAGGAAGACGAGAAGGAGGAGGAAGACGAGAAGGAGGAGGAAGACGAGAAGGAGGAGGAAGACGAGAAGGAGGAGGAAGACGAGAAGGAGGAGGAAGACGAGAAGGAGGAGGAAGACGAGAAGGAGGAGGAAGACGAGAAGGAGGAGGAAGACGAGAAGGAGGAGAAAGACGAAAAAGAGAGAAATGAGGGGAAGGAAGGAGAGATGAGTGCAGACGAAGGACAGACAGAGAAGACACTAAAAATAGGATTTTTATAACAGCTTACCTGTAAAATCCTTTTCTTTATCGTACACCACGGGACACAGAGCTAGTCATTACATAATGGGTTAAGGGTCACCAGCGGTGATTGGACACTGGCACAACCAATGAAAGACAGTTCCCCTCCATATAACCCCTCCCATCAGGGAAGTACCTCAGTTTTTTCGCCAGTGTCGAAAGGTGTTGGACGCGTTAGGAGGTGCTAAAGGAAAGCTCTACCAAAGAGACCCTCTGGGGGTAAAAGAGCTATGCTTTCGGATCCATCCAAGACGCCTACAAATGAGCTGAATCTGGATGGGATCCGGGCCTCATCCATGAGGCGTCGCCTGTAATGTCTCTCTTCGGAGGACTGGGCTCTAAGATCCAGCACTTTCGCTATTTCGCTATAAAGTCCTGGTAAGAGTCTTGTACAAGGCCCAGGGGAGAGGTATCCTTTAAATAGGAACCCATATCCCTGAAGGTTGGCACACATAGCCCACCGTGAAGGGTGAAGTTTGGTATCTGTCTGAAATCTTTCAGCAGAAAAACCTGCGGCGTGGATAAGGTGAGATTAGAAGGTCCATAACTAGGTTGGGACCTTTTTCAAAAAGTGGATGTCTTCTTTTTTTCCACCACTGGGGGGAGTAAAGAGCTGAATAGACTCACCTCACTCTGTTCAGTGTCGGCTTCGGCGAAGTACACTGCTCGTCACCTCCGCTGCTGAGCTTGCTGGGGCACCCCGATCCTCCTTTCGGTGGCCGACCAGACACCTGCAGATGCAGGTGTAGCGGGGTGTTCCCCTATATTGGGAAGAAACTACATTACCCATAACCCCATTCTTGTTGTGACGTTCCACCGCAGAGACTCATGGGAGGGGTTATAAAAGGAAGAGGCGGGGCCGGGCTCGGCCTCTTTGGCGACACGAGACTTCACGGACGGATCCTCCTGTGCGGATGTGTCGGAGGGGCAAGGCCTGAAGCCTGAGGCCTTGCTCTGCACCGAAGAGCCTTCCATCCTCCCCTCTGCGAGCCTGGGTGGCATCTGACTTTGTGAGCTACCGCCTTGTCGGATCGGGGACCCGATCGTTGGAGAGATCGAGAGTGTGTGACACGGCCGGTGGAGGTTTTCCCGGACTGGATCCGTAGTCCGGCGGGTGAGAGGGCATAAGCCCAGCTTAGATACTGTTGCTGTGTATAGGCCTATAGACTGCCGTGGCCTACAAGTTATTTTCATACCCCTTGGATTACAAAGTTATACTCTGTTTAAGTGCACCACCATTACAGACCTGCCGGTGAAGAAAGAAGGACTAAGCTAAATATTAGAACCAGGCCTGGTGGGGATTCTAGCGTGTTTGATTGCTGCGCCATAGGGCACTTAGTTAACGGTCGCCCGTATGGCGCACTTGTAGCGTGTGTTACTATATAGTGTGTTAGAGTGGCAGGACGCTGCCCTTAGGAGTGATTGTTTAGAACTGTGATTATTGTTACCCCTTTTATTCATATTGAGAATTGATGAGTAAAACACTTTACCTATTACAATTCATTACTGTGTCCTTGCTTAGTTATTCTATTGCATAGGACATATCATTGATTGTTAGTACTAGCTGTGCCAGAAGGGGATAGAGCCTATTGCCGGGGGTTGGCGGAGCTGCACTCAGGGCCCAAAATCTAATTCTGCGGCCTCCTTAGTTGGAGGTATCGCTACACGTGGTAGCAGAGGATGGTTCTTGGTAGCTGCTTGTCTTTCTTCCGTCACTAGAGGGGTCAGGAGCCTTCGGACCAGGTCCGTGTTTGTCCCTATTATAAAAGGGAATTCTTGTTGGCTCCAGGCGGCCTAGAACACACAACTGCCAGGGTGTCAAACACTTCGGCCTTCCCAGCCACGGATGGGTCAAAGGTTATTTGGACGGGAAGGTAGCCGTCGTAAGGGAAACTCTGGGTTCCAATTCCCCATATTTCCAGCTCCTCTATCTTCTGGATAGGCAGATGACTCAGGTGCCTGTCGTAGAAGTCCCGGTATAGTAGGGTCACTTGTGCCCCGGTGTCCAGGAGGCCCCTGGTGTAGACTCCCTCCACTTGAATGGGCACTATAGGGGATGGGCCTACCAGCTTCTCTGGATATGGTCCGGCAGGAGCTGCCTTCTTCAGACCTTTTCCCTTTGGACTCTCTCTTGTCCTATTCCCTTTGGACTTGAACCTTTCTTGAGCCTGGTATGCACTGACTTCCCTCCTTTTAATGGGTGTAGGAACCCGCTGAGGTGTACTATTATTTTTCTTGGGTGGGCACCTCCTTTGGGGGGTGCCGTGCCTCTCCTGAGGGGTCTCCCCCCTTCTTCTTGGAGTATAGCTTTGTTGAGGGGTATTACGTTTCCCCTTTGGTGTTCTATCTCTCTTTTTGTTTTTCTTTGCATTCAGCTTGGAGTTTACTGAAGATGGTGGGCACCCGGTTGACTCCTTCACCGGGGCCCTCTGAAGTTTCCCGCCGGCTTGCGGTTGTCTGGTCTCTTCTTCTTCGGACTAGAACATGTGGCTGCAATGTGGCCAACTCCCCCACAGTTGAAGCAGACTATATCTCCCCATTCTTGTAAAGGTTCGGGTGCTGAGGCAATCGGGAACAATTCCTTCCTTGGACTTTTCTTCTTCTTGGGACACTCTGTGTCTTTTGCTATCAGAGAGGTCAATATCTCTAATACCTTGGACATCTGAGTTTTTAGGGTGTCTATCTCCGCCTCTCTTTCAGGGGTCATTACTGGATTGACCAGCACCTGTGCGGGTACAACACTTGTCTTATCCTTCTGCTGGTCCTGTTGCAGCGCCTCCTCATCTCTGATAATTTTTATTAAATCAGCATAAGTCAGCAACATTCCTCCTCCCAAGGTTTTCAGGTGCAGCCAGACTGGATCGGAGCGTAGCGCTCCCTTTAAGACTTGCTTCATTCTTGCCGCATCGGCATCTTGGGGCTTCATCCCTTTCTTTAACACAATCTTGCACAGCAGCCTGTTTAGCCTTCTGACATACTCGGAAAGTTTCTCCTCCGGTTTTTGGAAAGTGTGTTCAAACTGGTAGACCATCTCTGTCACCTTGTCTAATTGACCAAACTCTTCCTGCAGCATAGCTAGACAATCCTGCGCCGTGCACCCTGCATTCCCAAACCGGAAACTTTTCACTGCTTCTGCTGCTGCACCTTTAAGGCTTTCTAACACTCGCTGCCTCTTCTGTGCCTCCGGCACCTCCCATGCCTCCACTGCCTGTAATGCCTGTTCCACCCAAGTATCAAAATCTTCTTCCCCTGCCGGGACAGGGAGCTTCCCTGAGAATATTTTTAGTCTCCGGTAGCTAGTTTCCACATGCACCGTACTTGTCTTCTGACATTTGGCTAGCAAATCCCCTATTGCATTTATCAGTTCTGGTGATATAGCAGTGGCCGATGCAGGTGCCACCGGAGGTGGCGCCCTGTCTTCTCTTTCAGGTGTAGTTCGGGCCGCAGCCTGTGGCGATCCCGTAGGGGATGGTTCCCTTTCTACAGTTATTGCGTGCGCCAGCCTAAATGTTCTGTTGTCTGGCGTCCGCAGACACTTGTGCTTACAGGCCTCTGGCATCCCGTCCCAATATTCCACTAATGCGTATTGATATGAGATGTTTGGGTCTGTCTTCATGTCTATCACCCACGGTGTGTGATCTGGGGACACTGAACTCAGCAGTTCCTCTACCGTCTCACTTGACCATTTCTCGCCAGGAAGGCTAATGGCTATCGACTGTTTTGGCTCTGTATTAGCGGCTTTGCACCACTCTTCTACCGCTCTTGGATCCATGGGGTCCATGCCGGCACTTCTGGCGTTCGCTTGCTGCATCAGGATCCCGGACGAGAACCCCCACGTGTAGCGATACCTCCAACTAAGGAGGCCGCAGAATTAGATTTTGGGCCCTGAGTGCAGCTCCGCCAACCCCCGGCAATAGGCTCTATCCCCTTCTGGCACAGCTAGTACTAACAATCAATGATATGTCCTATGCAATAGAATAACTAAGCAAGGACACAGTAATGAATTGTAATAGGTAAAGTGTTTTACTCATCAATTCTCAATATGAATAAAAGGGGTAACAATAATCACAGTTCTAAACAATCACTCCTAAGGGCAGCGTCCTGCCACTCTAACACACTATATAGTAACACACGCTACAAGTGCGCCATACGGGCGACCGTTAACTAAGTGCCCTATGGCGCAGCAATCAAACACGCTAGAATCCCCACCAGGCCTGGTTCTAATATTTAGCTTAGTCCTTCTTTCTTCACCGGCAGGTCTGTAATGGTGGTGCACTTAAACAGAGTATAACTTTGTAATCCAAGGGGTATGAAAATAACTTGTAGGCCACGGCAGTCTATAGGCCTATACACAGCAACAGTATCTAAGCTGGGCTTATGCCCTCTCACCCGCCGGACTACGGATCCAGTCCGGGAAAACCTCCACCGGCCGTGTCACACACTCTCGATCTCTCCAACGATCGGGTCCCCGATCCGACAAGGCGGTAGCTCACAAAGTCAGATGCCACCCAGGCTCGCAGAGGGGAGGATGGAAGGCTCTTCGGTGCAGAGCAAGGCCTCAGGCTTCAGGCCTTGCCCCTCCGACACATCCGCACAGGAGGATCCGTCCGTGAAGTCTCGTGTCGCCAAAGAGGCCGAGCCCGGCCCCGCCTCTTCCTTTTATAACCCCTCCCATGAGTCTCTGCGGTGGAACGTCACAACAAGAATGGGGTTATGGGTAATGTAGTTTCTTCCCAATATAGGGGAACACCCCGCTACACAGGTAAGTGGGAACAAGGGCTGATGAGAGTCCTCTCTCACTATGGCCACCGCCATAGCGCTAAGGGCCGCGCGCGCGCGCGGGAGCGCGCTTTATCGGAGGGGGGGCGAAGGCGTGCGCGGGCACGTGGCGCGCGCAGGCACAGAAACGGCGCCAAATTTAAAAGACTGTCAGTGTGAGAAGCACTGCAGCAGCAAGCAAGCTCGTTAGTTCTCTTGTTCCTGGCAGAGAAACACAGCAGCTATACAGGGACGTAAGACTCCATGTGGTTGGATTGGGTACTTCCTAGAAGACATCCATGTTATGCATAGTTATGTGTTAAAAGTTGCATACTTAATGTATTTGCTAAACTAAACACGGTAGTATATGCATTTAGGTACCTTGTATTTTGTCTAAACAGTAAGCCTTCCAGGGGAAGTAATACGGACAAAAAGAGAAGCACCACCGCCTGAGAGGAGGCTCTAACTGTGCTGACTCGGTACCTTTCTCTCCTGTGTTGCTAAATGCACCTGTTCAGGATGAGCCATTACCTCTGTCAGGTATGGCGGCTTCCCCAGTGAAGCCTGGGCCTGTATATGTCACTGAGGACACTTTATCAGCTGCCCTAAATAATCTGGAGGAAAAAATTGCTACCTTAATCGCTAAGTCCTCTAAAAAGGGACAATAAGCGAAGCAGGTCTCTTCCAGTATTGGACCTCCCTTCAGAAGTACCTGAGGGAGGAGGATGAGGAGGAGGAGGCTACATCAGCAGAGGATGAGGAGCCAGATTTTAAGGTCACAGGTACAATGCTATAGCAGTGCATTTAAGTTAACCTCTGCGGAGGTAACGGAATTACCTGTCTCCTCCCTAGGGTCATTAAGATCCCTGCAAGGTGCATGCTCCTTCCCGGTTCATCAGTTACTAGAGGATCTAATATACGCAAACTGGCAACATCCAGATAAGCGTTTCTCACCTCCAAAAAGGTTTAACATGCTTTATCCTATGGGGGAAATTTTTTTTTTTTAAAGAAATGGAGCCTGCCTGCGGTAGTTGCGGCTATTTCTTGTGTAAATAAAAACCTGACATGTCCGGTGGATAATGTACAAGGGTTTAAAAGATCCTTCTGAGAGGAAGTTGAAATCCTCCTTCCTTTTGGCCGGCTCAATTACCCAACCTGCAGTAGCATCAGTCGGTATGTGTCAGGTCATCAGCCAACAGGTAAAGCAGGGGCTGAAGGAACTGCCTTCAGAACAGGCTAGAAATTGGGAAAATTTGCCTAAAGCCTTATGCTTCACAGTGGATGCCATGAGAGATTCTATCATACAGGCATCACGCCTTACACTCCAGCTGGTACAGATGCGCAGAGTACTTTGGCTTAAGCATTGGTCAGCGGAGACCCCATGCAAAAAGCTGTTGGCAAGTTCCCGTTCCATGGCGAACGCCTATTTGGGGAAGATTTAGAAAAATAGATACAGAAGATCAAGTGGTAAAACGACTTTTACCTGAGAGAAAGAAAAACAAGAGATCTTGTTTTAAACGCTCTCTCCCCAGCTCCCGGGAAATCTGACTCCAACCAGTGGCGGCGGCCTGTTTTAGCCGCCCACAAAAGCCAAGGGGCAAGCTCAGAAGAACAAGAAGCCGTGGGGTGCAAGAGCTAATAAGCAAGCCCCCAAAGCCTCTCAGTGAAGGGGCGCCCCCGCTCGGCCGAGTGGGAGGAAGGCTTTGTCAGTTCTGAGCAACTTGGTGGTCAGAAATCCAGGACAATTGGGTAGTATCCACAATATCCTCAGGGTACAAACTGGAATTTCGAGAGATCCCATCTTCTCAATTCCGAGGTTCAAGACTCTCCAAGGATCCACAAAAAAGAGAATCCTTCTTCAAAGGTTTGAATCACTTAATGGCTCAAGGGGTAGTTACAGACGTACCCCAAAAAGAGCGAGGTTCAGGTTTTTACTCAAACCTCTTTGTGATTCCAAAGCCAAATGGAGATGTCAGACCCATCCTGGATCTAAAATCCCTAAATCGGTTCCTGAACGATCGCCATTTTCGAATGGAAACGATCCGATCCGTGGCCGCCACTTTAAAGGGCGGAAAATTCATGGCGCCCATAGATATCAAGGACGCACATTTACACATACCCATCCTCCCCGCTCACCAAAGATTCCTAAGGTTTGCGGTAGAAGATCGCCACTTTCAATTTGTGGCTCTGCCACCGCGCCCATAGTACTCACAAAGGTGCTAGCTCCTCTGTTAGCAAACCTAAGAACACGGGGCATTGCGGTAACAGCCTATCTGGACGATCTACTAGTAATAGATCAGTCAAAGGACGGATTGGGTCACGCTGTACACACTACAGTAGGATACCTGGAGCATTTAGGATGGATTATAAATTTACAAAAATCCTCTCTCCAGGCCCAAAGAAGGATAGGGTACCTGGGCATGATCATAGATACAGCCCAAAACGGGGTATACCTGCCAGAACCGAAGATACAGTCTCTGAAAGACCTGATCCACAAGGTCAAAGCAAACAAGAGGCCGTCTATTCGTCTTTGCATGAGACTATTGGGAAAGATGGTGGCCTCCTTCGAGGCGGTCCCTTACGCCCAGTTTCATTTGAGACTACTTCAAGGCAATATTTTAGCTTCCTGGAACAGGAAGAGCCAAGCTCTGGATATACCCATGCGCCTGTCCTCACAAGTACGCCACAGCTTCGATTGGTGGCTAGAAGCCAGGAATTTACGGAAGGGAAAGTCCTTCCTCCCAGTGGCCTGGAAGGTGGTATCTAGGGATGCCAGCCTATCGGACTGGGGTGCAGTATTCGAGGAGGCTTCTACCCAGGGAACCTGGGCCAAGACTCAGGGGATCCTGCCCATCAATGTGCTAGAGATCCGGGCGGTATATCTAGCCCTCAAAACCTGGACATACAGGTTACAGGGCTACCCAGTTCGGGTTCAATCCGACAATGCTACTGCAGTAGCTTACATCAATCACCAAGGAGGCACCCGCAGTCGGGCAGCCCAAAGAGAGGTGAACCGGATCCTGGCATGGGCAGAAGAGCATGTACCTTGCCTTTCTGCAATCTTCATTCCAGGGATGGAAAATTGGCAAGCAGACTACCTGAGTCGTCAGCAGCTGCTACCAGGGAGTGGTCTCTTCACCCCGAGATCTTTCAGGCCATATGTCTGAGATGGGGAAACCCAGATGTAGACCTGCTAGCTGCCAGTTTCAACAAGAAATTGGACAACTTTGTGTCCAGAACGAGAGATCCTCTAGCCTACGGGACAGACGCTCTAATAATACAGACACTCTAATAACTCCATGGAATCAGTTCTCACTGATCTAGGCATTCCCTCCGATCCCTCTTCTACAAAGACTGCTTCGCAGGATCAAGGAGGAGGGAATACCAGTAATCCTAGTGGCCCCAAACTGGCCCAGGAGGCCTTGGTACGCCGAGATTGTAAAAACGGCGATAGGAAGGCCCTGGAAGTTTCCACTCCGACATGACCTGCTGTCACAGGGTCCAGTATTCCACCCTTCCTTACAAAGGCTAAAGTTGACGGCCTGGCTGCTGAGACCCACATTTTTAAAAAGAGAGGGGTCTCTGGTCCGGCTCTTTCTACGCTCATTAATGCTAGAAAGCCAGCCTCCAGACTCATCTATCAGAGAGTCTGGAGAGCATACGTTTCCTGGTGTGAATCCAGATGTTGGAATCCTCAGAAGTATGAAATAAGTAGGATTCTTGCTTTTTGCCAGTTAGGAGTGGATATGAATTTAGCCCTTAGCACCATCAAAGGGCAAATATCGGCTCTATCAGTCTTCTTTCAGAGACCATTGGCATCTCACTCCCTAGTTCGGACATTCATTAAGGGGGTACTGAGGATAAATCCTCCAGTTAGGACTCCCTTGTGTCCATGGGATTTGAATTTGGTATTGTCAGTGTTGCAAAAGCAACCTTTTGAACCTATTCGCCATATTCCTTTAATTATATTAAGTAGGAAGTTGGCCTTTCTGATTGCTATAGCTTCTGCTAGGAGAGTATCAGAGCTAGCAGCTCTTTCTTGTAAAGAGCCTTATCTAATTTGTCACAAGGACAAAATCGTACTACGACCCCATCCGGCTTTTCTACCTAAGGTGGTGTCGGCTTTTCACTTGAATCAAGACATTGTTCTGCCTTCCTTTTTTCCAAACCCGCGGACGGCGGGGGAAAAATTATTACACTCTCTAGATCTAGTGAGAGCGGTAAGGGTGTATCTGCAAGCAACCGCTCAGATACGTAAAACAGATGTTTTGTTTATTTTACCAGATGGGCCCAAGAAGGGCCAAGCGGTATCAAAATCCACCATTTCCAGGTGGATTAGACAAGTAATTATTCAAGCTTATGGTTTAAAGAACAGGACTCCTCCTTTTCCTGTTAAGGCGCACTCTACCAGGGCGATAGGTGCTTCAGGGGCAGTGCACCACCAGGCTTCGATGGCTCAGATCTGTAAAGCTGCAACTTGGTCTTCAGTCCATACATTTTCCAAATTCTATCAAATAGATGTGAAAGGACATGAGGATTCCGCCTTTGGGCAAAGTGTGCTGCAGGCAGCAGTATAGGGCTTCTGGTCCGCAAGCGGCCTGTTTTGATCTGTGTCTCCCCCCCTTCATATGAGCATTGCTCTGGGACGTCCCATTATGTAATGACTAGCTCTGTGTCCCGTGGTGTACGATAAAGAAAATAGGATTTTTATAACAGCTTACCTGTAAAATCCTTTTCTTGGAGTACACCACGGGACACAGAGGTCCCCCCCTTCTTATGGGAACCTTACTGCTTTGCTACAAAACTGAGGTACTTCCCTGATGGGAGGGGTTATATGGAGGGGAACTGTCTTTCATTGGTTGTGCCAGTGTCCAATCACCGCTGGTGACCCTTAACCCATTATGTAATGACTAGCTCTGTGTCCCGTGGTGTACTCCAAGAAAAGGATTTTACA
Organism: Rana muscosa; assembly: GCA_029206835.1. Lineage (NCBI taxonomy): Eukaryota > Metazoa > Chordata > Amphibia > Anura > Ranidae > Rana > Rana muscosa. The sequence goes on from CM055126.1 coordinate 234,538,922, forward strand.
GGTAAGCTGTTATAAAAATCCTATTTTCTTGGAGTACATCACGGGACACAGAGCGACATAGTCATTACTAATGGGTTATATAGATACTGTCAGGTGCTGGCACTGGCAACTTCCAAAACCGGAAGTACCCTCCCCTATATAAGCCCCTCCCATCCGGGAGCACCTCAGTTTTGTAGCAAAGCAATAAGTGTCCCCAAAGAGGGGCGGGAGCTCTGTGTCCCGTGATGTACTCCAAGAAAAGGATTTTACAGGTAAGCTGTTATAAAAATCCTATTTTCTTTCTCGTACATCACGGGACACAGAGCGACATAGTCATTACTAATGGGATGTCCTAAAGCAATGCCCAATGAGGGGGGGGGATACACCATACATAAGCTGAGCGCTATCAGACATGAGGATCTTTTGCGGCCTGCAACACACTGCGCCCAAAGGCGACATCCTCCTGACTTCTAACGTCCACCTGGTAGAACCTAGTAAACGTGTGTACTGAAGACCATGTTGCGGCCTTACAGATTTGAGCCAGGGAGGCCTGGTGATGCACTGCCCATGAAGTTCCAACTGCTCTCGTGGAGTGCGCTCTAACTTTGAACGGAGGCGGTCTCCTTCTCAAGCCATAGGCTTGTATTATGACCTGTCGAATCCACTTGGCTAAAGTAGATTTTGACGCTGCCTGACCCTTTCTGGGGCCTTCTGGCAGAATAAACAAAGTATCCGTTCTGCGAATCTGAGCAGTGGCTTTTAGATAAGCTTTAACTGCTCTTACTACATCCAAAGAATGCAATAACTTTTCCTCTACCGAAGTAGGTTTGGGGAAAAAAGAAGGAAGAACCACATCTTGGTTCAAATGAAACCTCGATACCACCTTAGGAAGAAAGGCTGGATGAGGACGTAACACTACTCTATCCTTATGGATAACCAGATATGGCTCCTTACAGGACATAGCTGCTAATTCCGACACTCTTTTAGCCGAACAAATGGCTACTAGAAAAATCAATTTCCTGGTGAGAAGCACCAAAGAAATATGCTGTAATGGTTCAAATGGTTGTTTCTGTAGAACCGACAGAACCAAGTTTAGATCCCATGGACATATGGGAATATTAACCGGAGGACTAATACGCATCACCCCTTGTATAAAGGCTTTGACTAGTGAATGCGAAGCCAAGGGCCTTTGAAAAAATATTGACAAGGCCGAAATCTGACCCTTGATAGTACTCAAGGCAAGCTTCCTATCTACAGCCCATTGTAGGAAGTCCAGAATCCTACCTATTACGTATTTACGTGGATGCCATTTCTTGGCCTCACACCAGGCGATGTACGCCTTCCAGATTCTATAGTAGATCTGCCTGGATACCGGCTTCCTGGCATTGATCATGGTAGATACCACAGCATTAGAGAGCCCTCTCTTTTTTAGAATGTGGGCTTCAATAGCCAGGCCGTCAAACCTAGGGCTGGTAAGGAAGGGTGGTATATCGGTCCTTGCGAAAGCAGGTCCGGACGATGTGGGAGGGTCCAAGGACTCCCCACAGACATTTTTACAATCTCCGCGTACCATGCTCTTCGGGCCCACGCTGGAGCCACCAGAATCACTGGTTTCTTTTCTACCCTGATTCTGCGGAGTAATCGAGGTAACAATTGTGGCGGTGGGAATGCATATATCAGCTTGAACTGATCCCAAGGGAACACTAGGGCATCCGAGCCGCAAGCTAGGGGATCCCTTGCCCAAGAGACAAACCTGTCCACTTTTGCGTTGAATCTGGATGCTAGCAGATCTACATCCGGTGTTCCCCACCGCTGACATATTGTCCGGAAAACCTCGGGATGAAGGGACCATTCCCCTGGGCATAATTGTTGGCGACTTAGAAAGTCCGCCTTCCAATTCTCCACTCCTGGAATGAATACCGCAGATATGGCTGGGACATATCTTTCTGCCCATCTCAGGATGTAATTTACTTCCCTTTGGGCTGCACGAGTCCTGGTGCCCCCCTGACGATTGATATATGCCACTGCTGTGGCATTGTCTGATTGAATTCTGACAGGGGACCCTTGGAGTTTGGATGTCCATGCTACTAGGGCATACCGGGCTGCTCGTATCTCTAAGAGATTGATGGGCAGGGCCTTTTCCGCATCCGACCATCTGCCCTGGAGAGACCATTGCTCCAGTACTGCTCCCCAGCCTATAAGGCTGGCATCTGTAGTGACCACCTTCCAGGAAATCGGACTGAAGGATTTCCCTCTTTCCAGATTCTGGGGAACCAACCACCAGCGGAGGCTCTTGCGAACGGAAGGGGACAAGGACATTGGTAAGTCCAGAGCCTGAACTTTTTTGTTCCAGGCTGACAGTATGGCCCTTTGCAAATTCCTTGAATGGAATTGACCGTAGGGTACTGCTTCGAATGATGCCACCATTTTTCCCAGCAGCCTCATGCACAGGCGTATGGATGGCTGTCTTTTTGAACCCACTAAGTGGATCAAATCTCTCAAAGACGACCCCTTTTCTTGAGGCAAGAAAATTTTTCTCTGGTCTGAATCCAGCCTTAGCCCCAAGTATTCCAGACTTTTGACTGGTTTTAGGGCTGACTTGTCTCGGTTGATAATCCAACCGTGATATTCCAGATACTTGATTGTCTCGTGAACAACCACTTCTAGTTTTTCCACTGAGTGGTCTATCAGCAACAAGTCGTCTAGATATGCCATTATCGTTACACCTCGTGTTCTTAGATTGGCCAATAATGGGGCCAGAATTTTTGTGAACACTCGTGGTGCTGTGGCCAGACCGAAGGGTAAGGCTCTGAACTGAAAATGGCGCCCTTCTACCGCAAAGCGTAGAAATTTTTGGTGGGCTGGAAAGATGGGAACGTGCAAATAAGCATCTTTGATGTCGATCGAGGCTAACCATTCCTCCCCTTGTAGGGCAGTGGCCACCGACCGGATCGACTCCATCCGGAAAGTCCTGATATGTAGGAATTTGTTTAGCCCTTTTAGATTTAATATGGGCCTCACGTCCCCGTTTGGCTTCGGGACTGTAAAGAGGTTTGAGTAAAACCCGAACCCCCATTCTTCCAGGGGAACCTCTATAATTACTGCTTGGAGCAATAATTGTTCTAGTGCCAACAGGAGGGATCCTCTCTTTTGGGGACCCCTTGGCACGTTTGACCTTATAAAGCGGGAAGGAGGGGAGTTTTTTAACTCCAATTTGTATCCCAGATTTACTGCGGAGAGCACCCATCTGTCTCTGATCGTGTCCCGCCAGGTCTCTGTGAACAACTGAAGTCTTCCCCCCACCCGATTGAGTGGGGGCAACCCTTCATGCATTTGACTTTGGGGGAGGTTTTGTACCTCTCCTGCTCCAGGGCTTCTTGTTACCCTGCAATTGTCCCTGATTTTTACCTCCGGGATTTGACCGAGGAGGCCGTCGGAACTGTTTCACAGCCGATGTCCTAGGGACTGGAGAAGCAGGCCTCTTAAAAGAGGGACCTCTAACTCTATTTTTAACCGGCAAAAGTGTACTTTTACCGCTGGAAATTCTCTGGATATATTTGTCCAGGTCTTCCCCAAATAAGCGTTCACCATGAAATGGGAAGCTGACCAGCAATTTTTTACAGGGAGCTTCAGCAGACCAGTTTTTGAGCCATAGAAGCCTGCGCATATGTACTACAGACAGCGTAAGGCGGGAGGCCTGATGGATTGAATCCTTTATAGCGTCCACCGCAAAGCATAAGGCTCTAGGTAGATCGGCTAGGGCAAGAGCCTGCTGATCTGGCAAGTCCCTTAAGACCTGCTTCAACTGATCCTTCACTGCTTGGCAGACCCCAATAGCTGCCACTGCTGGTTGTGTCACCAATCCTGCTGTAGAAAAAGCAGATTTTAATAAGGACTCCAATTTTTTATCTATTGGGTCCTTGAACATTTGGACATTATCCACTGGACATGTCAGTGATTTATTCACACAAGAGATGGCTGCGTCCACTGTAGGGACCCTCCATTTTCTGATGAACTTATCCTCCATGGGATAGACCACCGGAAATCTCTTGGGGGGAGTAAATATTTTGTCAGGATGCTCCCAATCCTGGTAAATGAGCCCTTCCAGTAAAGGATGGATCGGAAAGGAACAAACAGTCTGGGGAGCTTTTAGCGACCCCAACGAGGAGACAGAAGTGGATGATGGCTCCGCAAGTGGCATTTTAAATGCTGATCGGACCATATTAGTCAGGGACTGAACCCATAACCTTTCAGCATGTGATGCTGAGAATGGCTCTTCCACTGTTGATTCCTCTACAACAGAATCGACCTCATCCTGATCCCCTTCAGGCAGGTCGATCCCTGTATGGGACTGTTGCTCTGTTAACAGGCACTCTGAGGGAGGAGACGGAGATCGGGCGCTTTTCTCCTGTGACAGGGAAGCCGCGATCAATGTTGACAATCTCTCTTCCAGCCCTCCCAGAGCTGAGGAAAAAACCTCCTCTGTTACATACACAGGAGCAGGTGAACTGAGGACAGCCACAGTACCAGGTACTCCTGAGGGTGCTCTACGGTCACTAACCTCTGATTCTTCAGGGGAGATTGGTGCAGCCGAAGCATGCCCAAGATCCTCAGAGCCCGATGGAGACCCCCTATGCTTCCTGGAATTTCTAGTCCCGGAGTTTTTAGACGGCATTATTCCTAAGCCCAAAGCTGAGGTATTCCAGCCGAAATACACCACTTACTGACAATAGTCTAGCATAAATGCTGCTATAAGAAACAGTTGGTGTCTACTAATGTGCCTTTCTAGGGGATGCCTGCATCAACCGCTTGCTGTATGCCTTTTTTAAATGTTGCCAGCTCTGTCTCTGCACTCTATAGCCAGCTCACAACACAACTTTGTGGTTTTTAACATGCTGGGACGCCCGCACATGCGCAGAAGCGCTGCGGCGCGCACAGAGCGTCATCCCCCAGGCTCCGCCCCCTTTTCCGGCTCACCTCTATATATAGGGGCGCGTGCACGCGCACGGCCACGTGCGCCTTCGGCGCTAATTTCGAAAATGGAAACCAGGGACAAGAGCCAGGGCCCCTCTTTGCCGCAGGCCGGGGGATGGACGAGCATTGCAACATGGCAGAGGAAGCAGTTTCCCATAAGAGAACTCACCATCTGCCTGGACTTGCTCTGATGAAAAGAAACTAGTCCACATGACAAGAAACGTTCCACAGCGGCCTCTAGTGGACAAACACAGGTACCGCAGTCTAATATATTAAATATATATATAAAAAAAAAAAAATTTTTTTTTTTTCTTGACCACTATTAAAATTATTAATTTTTTTTTAGTAGTTACAGGCATGCACAGATATCAGCGGGAATACCGTTAGGTAACAGACAGAAAGACAAATTAGGCTTGGGGGTCCCCCAATAGAACCAAGTTCCTGGGGGCCCCCACTTACCTGTTCCCCGCCGCAGGACTTTGTTTGGTCCACAAAAGCCCAAACTTCACCTATCACGGCAGGCATTGTAATCAAACCTTCAGGGACCGGGTTCCCAAGGATTCCACTCCCCTGGACCTGTATAGCACCCTGCACAGAAAACATCATGGTCGTGGGTATGACCAGAGCTCTGGATCCCAGGGTCCAGCCCTCCTAAGAGAAGCATTACAGGCAAAACCTTGCTCTTCTCTGCAAGGCCCGGGTACCGACCGTTTAGCTATGAA